>CM023484.1:51748289-52348289 GCA_013339685.2 Hyalomma asiaticum
GTCGCACAAAATGCGTTTTCCCCGCATCGTAGAGCATTCCTCTACTTATTGCGCGCCTTCCTGAATAAAAATACGGTCTCTCAAAATTTGCCCAAAATGCCAAAAAAGGTAAGACTATAGTATTGGGTTTTTTGTGAAATTTTGACTCGATCAGAAGTCGCACAAAATGCGTTTTACCGCATCGTAGAGCATTCCTCTACTTATTGCGCGCCTTCCTGAATAAAAATACGGTCTCTCAAAATCTTGCCCAAAATGCCAAAAAGGTAAGACTATAGTACTGGGTTTTTTGTGAAATTTTGACTCGATCAGAAGTCGCACAAATAGCGTTTTTCCCGCATCGTAGAGCATTCCTCTACTTATTGCGCGCCTTCCTGAATAAAAATACGGTCTCTCAAATCTTGCCCAAAATGCCAAAAAAGGTAAGACTATAGTATTGGGTTTTTGTGAAATTTTGACTCGATCAGAAGTCGCACAAAATGCGTTTTCCCGCATCGTAGAGCATTCCTCTACTTATTGCGCGCCTTCCTGAATAAAAATACGGTCTCTCAAAATCTTGCCCAAAATGCCAAAAAAGGTAAGACTATAGTATTGGGTTTTTTGTGAAATTTTGACTCGATCAGAAGTCGCACTAAATACGTTTTTCCGCATCGTAGAGCATTCCTCTACTTATTGCGCGCCTTCCTGAATAAAAATACGGTCTCTCAAATTTGCCCAAAATGCCAAAAAAGGTAAGACTATAGTCTTGGGTTTTTTGTGAAATTTTGACTCGATCAGAAGTCGCACAAAATGCGTTTTCCCGCATCGTAGAGCATTCCTCTACTTATTGCGCGCCTTCCTGAATAAAAATACGGTCTCTCAAAATCTTGCCCAAAATGCCAAAAAGGTAAGACTATAGTATTGGGTTTTTTGTGAAATTTTGACTCGATCAGAAGTCGCACAAAATGCGTTTTCCCGCATCGTAGAGCATTCCTCTACTTATTGCGCGCCTTCCTGAATAAAAATACGGTCTCTCAAAATCTTGCCCAAAATGCCAAAAAAGGTAAGACTATAGTCTTGGTTTCTTTGTGAAATTTTGACTCGATCAGAAGTCGCACAAAATGCGTTTTCCCGCATCGTAGAGCATTCCTCTACTTATTGCGCGCCTTCCTGAATAAAAATACGGTCTCTCAAAATTTGCCCAAAATGCCAAAAAAGGTAAGACTAGATAGTATGGGTTTTTGTGAAATTTGACTCGATCAGAAGGTCGCACAAATGCGTTTTCCGCATCGTAGAGCATTCCTCTACTTATTGCGCGCCTTCCTGAATAAAAATACGGTCTCCTCTCAAAATTTGCCCAAAATGCCAAAAAAGGTAAGACTATAGTCTTGGGTTTCTTGTGAAATTTTGACTCGATCAGAAGTCGCACAAACTGCGTTTTCCGCATCGTAGAGCATTCCTCTACTTATTGCGCGCCTTCCTGAATAAAAATACGGTCTCTCAAAATCTTGCCCAAAATGCCAAAAAAGGTAAGACTATAGTCTTGGGTTTTTGTGAAATTTCGACTCGATCAGAAGTCGCACAAAATGCGTTTTCCCGCATCGTAGAGCATTCCTCTACTTATTGCGCGCCTTCCTGAATAAAAATACGGTCTCTCAAAATCTTGCCCAAAATGCCAAAAAAGGTAAGACTATAGTCTTGGGTATTTTGTGAAATTTTCACTCGATCAGAAGTCGCTCTAAATACGTTTGGCCGCATCATAGAGCATTCCTCTACTTATTGCGCGCCTTCCTGAATAAAATACGGTCTCTCAAAATCTTGCCCAAAATGCCAAAAAAAGTTAAGACTATAGTCTTGGGTTTTTTGTGAAATTTTGACTCGATCAGAAGTCGCACAAAATGCCTTTCCCGCATCGCTAGAGCATTCCTCTACTTATAGCGCGCCTTCCTGAATAAAAATACGGTCTCTCAAAATCTTGCCCAAAATGCCAAAAAAGGTAAGACTATAGTATTGTGTTTTTAGGGGCGAAGCTCCTTAGGGCGTGGGTCTGTACATCCCATGGTGTTCGTTGTTGGTATGTAGAGCATTCCTCTACTTATTGCGCGCCTTCCTGAATAAAAATACGGTCTCTCAAAATCTTGCCCAAAATGCCAAAAAGGTAAGACTATAGTTTTTTTTTTTTTTTTTTTTTTTTTTTTTTTTTTTTTTTTTTTTTTTTTTTTTTTTTTTTTTTTTTTTTTTTTTTTTTTTTTTTTTTTTTTTTTTTTTTTTTTTTTTTTTTTTTTTTTTTTTTTTTTTTTTTTTTTTTTTTTTTTTTTTTTTTTTTTTTTTTTTTTTTTTTTTTTTTTTTTTTTTTTTTTTTTTTTTTTTTTTTTTTTTTTTTTTTTTTTTTTTTTTTTTTTTTTTTTTTTTTTTTTTTTTTTTTTTTTTTTTTTTTTTTTTTTTTTTTTTTTTTTTTTTTTTTTTTTTTTTTTTTTTTTTTTTTTTTTTTTTTTTTTTTTTTTTTTTTTTTTTTTTTTTTTTTTTTTTTTTTTTTTTTTTTTTTTTTTTTTTTTTTTTTTTTTTTTTTTTTTTTTTTTTTCTTATTGACTGAGCTACGCCTGTGGTTGAAAAATTATCGCTAAAAGACCTAAACAGGTATAATGTCTCCCGCGGAATCGCATTAACAAACGTAATGTTACGTTGAAAAATAGTAATACACCGCTACACGACGCGAAAATGGATTGTATAACGAGGTCGAGGCATCATCTGAAAGAACACAGAGCTGCGTGCTTTGTAGCTTTGAACCCATTACGGAGGCACTGGTAATTATGGCGTAGTGGGTACTTCCCTACTTGGCAAAATGATAAGTTATGGCGCAGGAGATACCTACCACTTCTACTTGCACTAGTTTCCTCAAGCGTTTAAAGTGGCCTCTAAGAAAGTAGCTCCTCCTGCTTACGCTGTCACTGTCCTGCAGTTCCGCGCAGGCCTGGCTCTAGCACAGCATATCCCCCTTAAACGCGAGATCCCAGCGTACGAATACACTGTTTCTCACGCCTTACATGATGATCGACTGGGCGATTTACGCGAAAGATTCACGGTTTACCGATGATTCCCTCCGGAGCTTCGCCCACTCATCATCATTCACCCCGTGGATATGCTGTGATTTTTTGTGAAATTTTGACTCGATCAGAAGTCGCACAAAATGCGTTTTACCGCATCGTAGATCATTCCTGTACTTATTGCGCGCCTTCCTGAATAAAAATACGGTCTCTCAAAATCTTGCCCAAAATGCCAAAAAGGTAAGACTATAGTCTTGGGTTTTTTGTGAAACTTTGAATCGATCAGAAGTCGCACAAATTGCGTTTTCCCGCATCGTAGAGCATTCCTCTACTTATTGCGGGCCTTCCTGAATTAAAATACGGTCTCTCAAAATCTTCCCCAAAATGCCAGAAAAGGTAAGACTATAGTATTCGGTTTTTTGTGAACTTTTGACTCGATCAGAAGTCGCTCTAAATACGTTTGGCCGCATCATAGAGCATTCCTCTACTTATACCGCGCCTTCCTGAATAAAAATACGGTCTCTCAATATCTTGCCCAAAATGCCAAAAAAGGTAAGACTATAGTATTGGGTTTTTTGTGAAATTTTGACTCGATCAGAAATCGCTCTAAATACGTTTGGCCGCATCATAGAGCATTCCTCTACTTATTGCGCGCCTTCCTGAATAAAAATACGGTCTCTCAAAATCTTGCCCAAAATGCCAAAAAGGTAATACTATAGTCTTAGGTTTTTTTGTGAAATTTTGACACGATCAGAAGTCGCACAAAATGCGTTTTCCCGGATCGTTGAGCATTCCTCTACTTATTGCGCGCCTTCCTGAATAAAAATACGGTCTCTCAAAATCTTCCCCAAAATGCCAAAAAAGGTAAGACTATAGTATTGGGTTTTTTGTGAAATTTTGACTCGATCAGAAGTCGCTCAATATGCGTTTTCCAGCATCCTAGAGCATTCCTCTACTTATTGCGCGCCTTCCTGAATAAAAATACGGTCTCTCAAAATCTTCCCCAAAATGCCAATAAAGGTAAGACTATAGTATTGGTTTTTTTGTGAAATTTTGACTCGTTCAGAAATCGCTCTAAATACGTTTGGCCGCATCATAGAGCATTCCTCTACTTATTGCGCGCCTTCCTGAATAAAAATACGGTCTCTCAAAATCTTGCCCAAAATGCCAAAAAATGTAATACTATAGTCGTAGAGCACAGTGGCGCACCGACGGGGGGGGGGGGGGGGAGGGTCGGGTGTTGTAACCCCCCCCCCTGAGGCCGACCTAATCCCATCCCACTCCGTAACTGCTTCTATGTCCTAGAAGAATGTGGCGCTAATGTCTCTGCAAAATGCCGAAAAAATAATAAAGAGAATCATCATCATTGATGTTACTATTATTTGGCATTTTATTTACTTTTTTTTACACACGCAACAACTGTGTAATGGCATGCCCGGCCCTTCGTGAAAAATTAACCCCCCCCCCCCCCCCTGGTAGAGATCCTGGGTGCGCTACTGGTACACCGTGTCCGCCGCACTGACACATGATGGTTACGTGCGAGAATGCGTATGCGAATGCGCCGCCGGAGAAAATGGAGCATGTCACCATGTAATGGGACTGTTGAAAGTCCTTGTGCTCCTTATCACAAATGGGTATGAGGAGCCTCCGCCAGAACTGTGATGTACGGAACTTCCTCAAATGTGGAGGCGGCCCCGGGGGCAGAAAATACCGGCTTCCAGCGTTGATGACATTGATTGGAGACCCGCAAGGCCAGAGGGTGTCTCTTACCCGCTCCAGTCGCGTCTTTATGAAGCCAGAAAAAAGCCGAGGTCCCTAGAAGACGTTCAAGAAGCTGCAAAACAGTTTGCAATCGAGATGGCTGCGCATACTAAGAGTTCACTTCTGGGGCACTGGAAGTCTACAGCACCGACAAAAGCAGACAGCTTGTTTGGCGACACATGTGTAGGCAGCCTCTTGTGGAGCCAGAAACCGCTTGTGCCACACGACTTCACGACTTATTTGTGCCCAGAAATTCAGCGGGGTTCAGCTACGCAGCTGACACGCCCCGTGCAGCTAGCACTTTTTTCAAAAACTGTGCCCACTGTTGTGTCGTGTGTGGGCCTGCCACCAACGCAGCAAGCTGTAATCGAGGCAAGCACATGCATGTAAATACCTGTTGGCATGTGGAATGGCGCAAAGCACAGAAAACAGGCTTAAACCAACCTCTTACCAGTAGGGGCAATGCATAGTATGCCTGTAGCATGAAATAAAGCACGGAAAAACAGGAATATTGTGCATAACTTCCAAGTAGAACCTGCTCTTCCATTTTGTGCTTTTGTCATGTCCTATAAACATAACTTGTACTAATCAACCTATTTCTACAACTACTTTCGTTCGTTTTAGCAACCAGGCAATGTAAAGTGTGATTATATTGGCATTTTTTGTGTTAACCCCAACATGTGCTGCACCTTTATATGCAGGCTCTCGTGATGTCTGTTGACGAAGCTCGCAAGCTTGAGCAGACCTCTCGCCAGCAGAGCCAAAGTGCAACATGGAGAGCTGCTCGCAAAGACCGCTTAACGGCATCTAACTTTGGTGTTGCCGTCTCTCGTGAAAAGTGGACGGAGAAAGGCCTGCAAAACCTCACCACTGACAGAGATCTGTCTCGAGTAAGGGCCATACAGTAAGTATGGGTTGAACATTTTATTGAAAAAGTTGGTTTGTAACAAAGCAAGAAGATATGGTACAGTAACACAGTGTACACGTTAAGTAACTTCCTATGCCCTGTTTACATCTGCTATACGTAACACTGCTTCCAGTAAACACCAGTGGCTATAGGTGATTTGCACTAATGAATGCACAGGTGCAATGTTATCAACAAATCACACTCATGTGTCTACTATCACAGTATTCAAGAAACTTTGAAAAAGAAAGTAGCTTTGCATGCTGTGTTTAACATGTGTATACACCTTGTATGCACTGCAAAATGTTGATTGTATCGTAGAATGCAAGCATGACTAAGCTTGCAAAATATTGCTGTTTCAGGTATGGAGTTTCAAGTGAAGCCGTGGCTGTTCAGAAATACGAAACAACGCTGCGCACCATCAGGCACAACATCCAGACATTTCACTGCGGTCTTGTCGTGGACCCAGGATGCCCGTGGCTTGGTGCCTCTCCTGATCGTGTGGTATGGGACCCCGAGGAACAGGAACCTCATGGCATCGTAGAAATCAAGTGCCCCTACTCAATGAAAGACCTTAAAGAACCATGTATTCAAGGCTCATGCCTTATAAAGGACAATAATGGCACATATAGGCTAAACCGCACCCACTGTTACTATTATCAGGTGCTTGGGCAGATGGCGATTGCAGGGGTGACTTGGGGCGACTTTGTTGTGTATGCTCCACAATTTCTGGTTGTCGAAAGAATTCGATTCAATGAATCTGAGTGGAAGAAATGCAGAATGAAGTTGGACAGCTTTTATTTCTCGACACTTCTGCCGTACTTGGCACAAAAGTCATGCACTGCACAGGTCGGCAAAATTTTTTAACTCACTCAGACGCACTCATGCTGTGAAAGCTCACTCGAACTCGGATTCACCGAAATTTTCCTCTACCGGACTCACTCATACTCACAGCTCGATCTGAGTCTGGATGAGTCGACTCATGAGTGAGTTTGCTGACCTATGATGCAGTGCACAGGATGATTTTTGAACTGTTGATGTGTCAATAAAATTGATACTACAGAGCCTTGTGTTCTTGCAACTTGAGTAAAAGTCGTGGCTTTCACTGAGCCATCTTGGTTGTCCCTGCAATGTTACACTGAACTGACACGACACGTACATGACTGCAGCAAGACTGTTGCTACTGCAAACCCTACGTTGCTATTAAAGGACTTTGGAAATTGCTTAAGAATGCACACAATGCCCAAATTTCACTGATGATTGGTGCAATAGACAGTGGAATAGGCCTATCAAAAATGTGGAAGGCCTTAATTCGTTGAATGCGTCGCTCGACATCTATTCTGAGGCTTGCAATTTCCTCTGTTGCTCTAACTTCTTCTTCAGTCAGGCGCTGCCTCTGCAGGAAAGGGGGAATGTTCAAAGCAACTCCTTTTGCGCTGAGCAGGTCCTGTATCTTGAAGCCCTTGTCGGCCATTACCGAGTCGCCAGGCTGAAACTGTAGGTTTAAAAAACCACTTTTTTCGACAAGCTTTTTGTCTGACACTGACCCTGTAAATAGCTTTGACAAAAACGTGATCGCGCCATCGGGTGCAACGACAACCAAACCCTTCATTGTATTATTTGGTTTGTAGGTTGAGTATGTAGCTGACTGAAGAACCAGGGAAATTGGTACTTCGCATCTGAGTTCTGTTGTGTCAATAATGGCCCTTGTTGTTGGGTATCGCTCTTTAAAAATGGCTGGCATAGTTCTGTCTGCTCACCCATAGGTCCATCTGGCCAACTTGCAAATAAATGAAGCTGATCCATGTGGTGCATATTCTTGAAACTGTAGCAACTGACACCTTGAACCTGTATGCTAGGTCCCTTTCGAAGAGACCGAGGCGCAGCCTCACAAGAACAAGAAAAAGCTGGTCCTCGGCTGTCAACATGTGTGGCCTTCCTGCATTACTTGGCCTACCTGAGTAGCTCCTAGACCATACTCTTATATTTTCTGCATTCTCACCGGGGTCTATCAAACGCAAAAAGCTCATGAATGATTCAAAGTTGGGAAGCCCAGTGTAGAAGCTTATGTCCTCAGGGCTGTCCATGAAACATTCGATTGAAAATCGCCTGCTTTTCTGTTGATCAAGTTTTTTGTTTTCCATAGTGACTATTTCGCACTCTCTTTGAGCTTTATAAAGCGCATCTTTTGCTGACTTCACCTCCTTGGTTCTAGCTTCCAAGTCGCTATTTAGCTGTTGAACGTTGACTTGAAGCAGAGATAGCTGCATTTCGAGCTCGGGCACTCTCGCTGCACTGGCACACTTCACCTCTTCGGTCCTACCTTCTAAATCGCTTTCCAGTTGGCTTGGTGCTCAGACAGCTGCTCCTCCAGATTGACCACTGTGGCTGCACATCCACACACTTCCTGGCGCTCTTGAAAGTCCGTCGCACTGGTTGGCGCTGAAGCACTATCACTGCACTCGGTGGCGTCCAGAACCTCATCTGCTGTCGCGCAGTCCCGTGACACGGCGACATCGCCACCGGGAGAAAGCGTTGTTCCCAACGCAAGCTCGGAGCTGCCAGCCTGACCGATGGCGGACAGCCGTTGCGCTCGCGGGACGCACTGCTGTCGGTCCCTCGGCTTTCTTCTAGCTGGACTATGGGGTTTTCCAAACGCAAACACGCTCGGTACGGCGTCAACACGAAGATAACGCCGACCGCCGACTACATTCGGCAAGTAGTCGTCGCTGGCAAAATGTGTCGAGCACACTTTTGTGTGCTTCGTCACGGCAAACAACTTTCCTTCGTCGCGTTTGATTGCAACAAGCCATCTCTTTTTTCAGAAGCGGGTCCTTTGGGAAGGCGAAGAACGACACCTGCAAATCGACAAAAGCGACGTAAGACGCGCGCTAGCAAAAGTAACACATAGGAAGCTAACGAAATGTATAAACGCAGACTTGCCTTCGAGCCGTCATCGCCTAATACTCCTCGCTGTTTGCAAAGCGGCACGCAGCAATGCACAGGCATGTCACCGAATCCACAAGCGATAGGATTTTGCGGCGAGCTAGGGGTGCCGTTCGCCGGTTCTCTACGTGTAGCGCCCGCGAGTCCGACCAACTGATGGCGGCCGTCTCATAGTCCCCATCCTTCTCAATAGGTGGGGCTGTATTCCGAAAAGGGTCTATTCTAACCGTCTCATTTCAGTCGCGGGTATGTTCAGCTTTTCATGGATGGATGGATATTAGGAGCGTCCCCTTTATAACGGGGCGGTGGCCGGGCCACCAAGCTCTAGCTTTATTTCTTTTTCGTTTACAACCATTTCTTTTCCCGAATCACACATATTTTCACAACTAATTTTTTTCCTCGTCTATTTATTTTATCTATTATCGTTCTGCTGTGATGTAACAATCTTACCCGAACTACCTTGCGCTTTTGTTTGCTCCATACTTTTGCGCCACTAATGCTCTAAGCGCCTTTTACTTATATCTATCGCCGGCATGTTCAGCTTTCCCCTGTTACTCCTGAAACCCATGGCCTCCTGTAGGGTAGTGTCCACAGCTACACCTGCGTGGACATCTGTACATTCAATCAAAATATGGTCTGTCGTTTCCCTAGCTTTTCCACAGCACGTACATGTATCCCCTTCTTTATTGAATTTCGCTCTGTAATTTCGGGTTCTCAGGCAACCGGACCTTGCCTCAAACAGTAAAGCGCTTCCCTTTGAATTATCGTAAAATTTTTCTCTCTTGATTTCGTCTTTCCCTTTTCGGTAGTTGTTCAATGCCGGTTTCTCCTCCATTCTTGCTATCCAATCCGAGTTCTCCGCCGCTCTGACCATGCTCTTAACGCTCTTTTTCGTCCCATCCGTTTCGTTACTGGATGTATACTTACTGGTAAGCTTCCTAGTTCTCTTCCTCCATTGTGAATCAACGTTCTTCCTATACAAATACCTGAATACTTTCGCTGCCCATCTACTTTCTTTCATATTCCTCAATCTCTGTTCGTACCTAATTTTACTCTGAGCTTCCCTTCCCTGAAAGTCAGACCATCCCATATCCCCTTTAACAGCCTCATTTGTGGTCTTCCCATGGGCGCCCAGTGCGAGACGTCCGACCGTCCTCTGATTCACGTCCAGCCCTGATTGTACCTCTGACCTCATGCACACCACTGAGTTTCCGAATGTAAGTGCTGGCACCATTACACCTTTCCACAAACCTCGAATTACCTCGTACCTGTTGTAGCCCCCCAGCGCTCTATGCTTCATTATTGCGGAGTTCCTCTTTCCTTTAACTATCATAGCTTTTTCTTGTACTTCCATGTATCTATTCCCATCATTTATCCATATCCCGAGGTATTTGTACTCTCGTACTCTGGGTATCTCCTCGCCCTGTATTGATATGGTCTGATCGTTGCTGTCATTGAATATCATCCAGCCGCATTTTGTCGGATGGATGGATGGATGGATGGATGGATGGATGCTATGAGCGTCCCCTTTGTAGCGGGGCAGTGACATGTGCGCCACCAAGCTCGTAAGAAGATTTAAGCGCTTTTTTTCTCTCTCTCTCTTTAAATCTTCCTCATGCCTTTTAAATTTACTTCAATCAAATCGATCATACTATAGAAAAAACGAAAATTCATAGCCCAGTTCCCTGCCCCTTATGGCAGAAGGTCCTTATTTTTCTCTATAATTATTTTTGTCTGTTCTCTCTAGTTTTCTGCCACCAGTATTCTAACCGTCTCTTACTTATTTCAATCGCGGCTATGTTCAGCTTCCCGTTGTTCGCCCTAAAACCCAAGGCTTCCTGTAGGGTGGTGCCCAAACGTACACCTGGGCGGATATTTCCGCATTCAATCAGAACATGCTCCGTCGTTTCCCTATCTTCCTTACAGCATGTGCATTTTTCTTCTTCTTTACTGAATTTCGCTTTATAAATACGCGTTCTAAGGCAGCCCGATCTCGCTTTAAACAATAAAGCGCTTCCTCTTGAATTATCATAAAATGCCTCCCTCTTTATTTCGTTTTTGCCCTCTCGGTAGTTATGTCGTGTAGGTTTGTACAGCGCCCCCTGGAGGTGAATATAATGCGACTTAAAACGAAACTGAAACTACAACACCGCAATGACGATGATGATGATCAATACTGCGTTTGACGACGAACGCACAAGAACGCAATGTTTGTTCTGTTCGGTAGCATATGTTACGTTACTGTAAATTACTTGCAAATTAGACAGTGTATACCGCGTCCCGCACGCATAATTCGACTGTCTACTGTGCGCTGGGAGTCGATGGAACAAATGGTGTCCACCGATTGCTGGCTCGGGGTGAAGGCACGTTTGTGATCGTCGAGTATGACTGCAGTGTTCAAGTCCAACCTCGTTACAGCCAAGTTCTGCCTAGATAAATCCAAGTTGAACCTCATTACAACAAAGTACTGCCTGATAAAGGCAAGTTTAACCTCGGTACAGCAATAAGTATGCGTGACACCGAACATTTTCGCTGTGTATGAGCTTTGCGCGGCTTAGTGCAAGATCGAGCAAATATTTATTCGTTACAGAGTAAAAATGCCCCTTGTTTTCGTATGAGACGGTTACTGACACTACGACGACGACGACGATGAAATAATCGAAATGCGTTACACATTTTCGCCAGTTCTAAGCATAACAAGTTCCAAGCATAACAATCGACGAGTTCACATCGCCGCTCCGACACGGTGGTTAGTGGCTATCCCGACCACGGCGGCTGCACTTCGATGGAGGCGAAATGTTGAGGCCCGTGTGCTGTGCGATGTCAGTTTACGTTGAGTAACCCAAGGTGGTCGAAATTTCCGGAGACCTCCACTACGGCGTCCCTCGTAACCATATCGTGGTTTTGGGACGTTAAACACAATAAATCAAGTTTACTACGCCATCATATCGTATCATCGTTATCCTATAATGTCGCGACAACGTCGAAACGCAATCAACGCATCAATTGGGTGCCCCGTCCCCGTCCAGATCGCTCCGATTTCTCGATGCCTTGGTCGCGAACAGTCATCATGTCCGACGTTGCGACCAAGGGTGGTGTCGATGCCTTGGACGTGCTCGACAGCCCGAAGACCGATGGGACGTCATACAGCAGCGATTCATCGGTCGATTCGTTCCAGCCACTGACGCCATCTTCTCCGGAGCGTCACACGTGTAAGGCTCACGGCCGGCGCCCAGTGGAGCTCATGGAGCCGGTACGTCCGGGCTATCGTCGAAGCCTTGCTGAGTACGGCAATAAGGTGGCGTACCTGGCGCGATGCCGCAGCATACGGGTCGTACCGGCGGTCTGCACTGCCCAGTTCTCTCAGATCAGGGATCCTCGCCACGCCGTCCGCATCCTGGACACGAGCAGCCACAAGCTTATGCTGACGGACCTGAACTACAACCGGATGCGCAAGGTGCAGGTGTCGCGCATCGCAGGAGCTCCCGATCGAGACGCTAGCGAAGGCGGCCAGTTGCGAGGATCTCGATGACGTGCGGTGGCTCTTTCCAAGGCGACGTATAAGAAGACGCCTTCGGTGCCACTCGAGAACAGCGACATGCCACGTACGTTGGAAGGACGGCACGAGGAACACGAGATCGTTGGGGAGGAAAAAGAAGATCCGGTGGCGGCTGTTGTAGTGGAGGTGATGATGATTATGGTTACGATGGTGCAGCTGAGAAGAAGTTCTCTAAACCGGGAGGAAGCCGTCGCGTGGCGGCAGCTACAGATCGATTCCTTCCCTGTCTTTTCACCCTACCTCTTCCATCCCATGCAATATCTCTCATACTGTCCCTACTGTGGAGCGCAGCCCGCAGTATATCACTGCACGTGGGAATGTCAGTGTCCTCCGGGCTGTTCCCTTGTTCCTTCACCCTCACATTCCTTCGGGGAGACTGCGCTGACCACCTCTGCGCCGCAGGAACAGCGTCGGCTAATCCTGCAGCGGGCCCGCGGAGTGGCACGAGCCAATCGATCCACCCTACGAGGACTATTTTTCATTCTGTTTTAAAAAAGTGTTTACTCTCTCTCTCTCTCATCATTCGACCTTTTCTCTGTTCCTTTTCACCAGCGTTGTGGGTGGCGTTTTCTCTTACGCAGCAGAACCAGCGTGCTTTGTCACGCCAGCGTGTCGACCCTTGTTCTCCTGGAGTAAAGGCTTAAGTACTGTTGAGAAACCCCTTTATACACTAAAAGTACCGTTTTTGGGGCTAGTTGGTTATACGAATTTGAAGGAAGCATAGCGCTAGAACACAAGGACAAGGAAGACAACGACACGAGCGCTCTTGTCGCTCGTGTCACGACACAGAGCACTCGTGTCGTTGTCATCCTTGTCCTTGTGTTCTAGCGCTATGCTTCCTTCAAATTCCCTTTATACACATTGCTTATGCTCTCAAATATTAGGCCCTGGAGGATTTTTCTCATTGTCCCCCTGTTAGTCTTCGCCAAGTTACAAGAAGCAGAGCTGACGGCGACGCCTTGCGGCGGTTGCGAGAACACCCACGCGACTGAAGGTAATTTCGAATGCATATATAGTAGCATATGTGCTGTAGCATATATGTGCTGCTTTCGACATTTCGAAATTACTATACCATGCAATTAGTCGGTGCCCCATGTGACGTCACTTGTTGAAGGAAGAACGGATGATTTCCAGCTGCGTTTGAAACCAAATCACCGATTCCGGGCGCGTGTAGTGTAATGACATTCGGTTCACGTGTTCACATAACCTCCACGATTGATCGGAACCGCTTTCTCGCTTTGTTCAAGAAGTGTTCCAGGGCGCCTTTTAAGCGCAAAAAAGTCTTAATAATAAGCTAAAGGCTTATATAGTAAAGAAAAACGACACTGAAATTAGACAAAGACACACAAAGAACGACCAGTACAAGCGCTGAGTACTATAGAAATGAACTTGAACTACTCAGCGCTTGTCCTGGTCGTTCTTTGTGTGTCTGTCTCATTGCGCTGTCGTTTCTTTTTTTTTTTTTCGTTACTATGTGCGAACACGCCCAGCTCGCCACGTCAACGCTTACATATACAGTGATTCGCATCGACGGGTCGGTGGATGTACGTCGTTTTGCCACGTCTTTTATTTAAAAGCGAGGCTGTTCTTGCTCGACATTGTGCCGTGTTGCCGTGGCAACGCTACGAGGTCACGTGGACAAAGTACGGGAGAGGCGGTCTCTCTGAATGGGGCGCCGAGAAATAATTTCTCAGGAGAGTACAGTGAAAGTGCTCGTCGGAACACTTGTCCCGATGGTTCTCACGGCATGGAACAACGTGCCCATGATCAGCGTGCACATGGACGAAAAATAATTAATGACACTAAAAGCTTTCGGTATGTATGATTGTCGCGACCATACTTCACCGCGCACGGGTTGTAACGTATTGCGAGGCACGAAAATTTGCAATCCTCGCATCTAGCTGCTTTAACGTCCACCGCGTTTGGTCTCTATCTCTTCGCATAAATCTGCATACGGATCTGCATATAGAGATCTGCATATAAGTGCGGGAGACAGATTCAAGTATCGCGTGCACGCATATGGCCGAAGTGATGATACGGGCTGAGCAGTCCCTATTCTGCGCGTTTCTCTCCGCTGCGTGCACGAGATATTCAAATTACGCGGGTTAAAGGTTTCTCTCTGGGGCTTGGCGCATCGTGTGCTTGCAGATTCGTGGCAGGTCTGCATCTAATGAAAAGGGCTTGTCTTCCGATTTTCTCTTTCTCGTCGTTCGTGTGCGTTCATGCCGTCCGTGTCCCACGACGCAAGACCTAAACTGCTTTGCATCGCAGCACGGGCGGTGAAATGTTCTCAGCGTTGTTGTCCACGTTACCACGAGAAGCGCAGATACCGGTGAACTCAGTCCCATCGGTGTCCGTTTTAGATGTGAAGCAGCTTATGGCGGGGGCTTTGTCCGTCCCTCCTTCCGTCCCACGTCTCACACCCCCACAGCGCATGCGCGTCCCCTCCCCTCTCTCTCCTCTCCAACGCTTCCCCTTTCTCTCCTCTAGGAATCCTCTACTCTACGGAGCGGCGCGCACGACATGTGGTACAGTGTACTAGAATATATTCTAGTACACTGTACTTGTGGTGCGACAGCTGCATACTCCGCTGGGGGCGCCACGGTAGTTCCGCTGTATGAAAATGACGGAGCGCGCGCGCCTCATTCTCTCTCCTGTGCAGCGCCGCGATGAGCGCTCGGGCCATCACGCAACCACCGCGTTCTCTCCCCCTCTTATACATTCTCATCCGTCCTCTCAATAAAATTACACCGTCTCCCGCTCAAGCTAACCATCTCCTCGCTGCTTCGCATCCACACATGGTTCCCTTTAGCGGGAGATGGTGTAATTTATTATTCAGCGAAGCTGTCTGAGCGAACCCAGTATCGTTGTCGAGCGTTGTAGTAGTGCGCAGGAGCGGCAGGACATTCATTGGCTGAGCCGGCAGGTGGCGCGATCTCGCTATGACGAATCGGGTATAACGGCGCGTGATTCAAATCTAACGGCACCTTAGGTCTTCTGTCGGAGAAAAATTTAGGGTTTACGTCCCAAAAGCTCTAGCGGAGGAAAAGAGATTGCTTGGTTTATTTCTGGGGTTTAGCGTCCCAAAACGACAATTTAATTATGAGAGCCGACGTAGGGGAGACATCACTGGCCTACTTCCGTCACGGAAGTGGATATCCGAAAGAATTAACTCGCATTTGACGATGAAAAAGTACCAGCCGCCAGGATTCGAGCCCACAACCACGCGAGATGCGATGATAAAGGAGCTATGCAGGAAGCTCTGCCTATCACACCACCGACACGTAAGAGATACACGGAACAAGCGGGCCTTATAGCTTCACTACCCCGCTTTACAATTTGCATTTATCTGATGTCCGGTTAAAACAAGGGTGGTTAGCAAGCAAAATTACTCTTAAATTGAGGTCGCCTGCCTTCCACTGCACTCTTGGATCGCAGCGGTCGTATCGCCATCTTGGAATGATGGAGCGAAACAGATTGTTGTGCTAATGCACGCTGGGAGTTAGAGCTGCTTCGGAGTGTCAGCGCGTCGATCGCAACGGAGACTATAGCGACGTGGCGGCGCCCTGCCGGCGCGTTGCTTCGGCAAAGTACAACCACGGCCGTTACAAAATTTTTCTTGTGCGCCCAGGTGTTTTGCGACACGCTCTGATCCAGAAACGCAAAGATGGCCGTCGGCAAGCAAATGATATGCGCCTTTCGCTGCAGCGGACTGTGTATTCACGAAACGATCCGCTGACAACCAGTTCGGTTTAGGTTGCAGGTTTGCGCAGGGCTCTCCGGAGAAATTACATTTCTCCGGAGTGCAGCGTCTCCGGAGAAATGTAAGTTGTTCGACAACTTTCGCTTGCGGGTAACTTACGAGGATCCTTGTGCAGTGTCGAGGTGCCGCTGATGTCCACATGCTACGGGTTCGCCCGTCCAGAGTACCCAACCCATCTCCCGCCCCTATAAGTTCACCAGATTGCCGATTACGCATTCCACAGCTTCGCGAGAATAGCTTTCACTGTCGTGTTATACCGATTCCTGTGTGACAGAGGAATCAACCACATTTCTCTTTTTTTCCCCTTTTTCCAGAATTTTTGTTCTCTACTGTGACGTCCGCTCGTCGCACAACTATTGCACGACTATGGCGACGTCACTATGACGACAACACGACTATGCTGACGCTGTCATGAGGACGAATGAAGCGATACACCGTAACAGCGACGGTCATCACTATAAATCATGACGATGCATCCACAACGAGGATGTTTACGACGATGTGACGATGACAGTGAGGACAAGACCATAAACTGTGACAACCGTCATGTTGACGACACGATGACGACAGTGGCGGCAACGGCACCATAGGAAGGTTGCAACGACAAATGGCGAAGACAGTTGTCAACATGACATCGTCGACAGCCTTTCGGCGATACCAACAGCGGCGAAGACAGCATGCCAACAACGAGGACAACGGTTGAATACAGCAATCACTGCAGACGTGTTTCGATTTCCGTATACGTTCGCACGGGCCTCGCCAGCTGGACGTGTGTCAGCGTCTCGTGCGGCAACGATTCGTGTGGCATTATTCGTGTAACTTCAGACTAATCTCTCGTATCGGTGACTATATCGTCGGTTCCAACCAGATAGTATATATGTCCGATAAGCAGTTCCCAAGATATGCTGCGCAAAGCAACTATATATATACCCCCACCACAGGGAGTTTTGAGACGACTTTGGGAAACTGCTTCCTCAAGAGAAAGAATTGGGTTGGAGTTATCGAACTTGAGATGCTTCTCTGGGGACCAAGCTATTTTCGAGTGGCCAATCCACAAACCAACGAAATCCCTTTGGAATCCATTTAAGAAGCGCCTCTTGTTTATACGCCTGGCGTGGAAGCCCCAGAAGGGATGGTCCAGTAACAAGACAAAGAAAACAAACTACCACCTGTTCCCTGCGTGGTGCCCCTGTTTTTTCTCTGCGCTAGTTTCTGGCCAAGAACGTGCACTATACACACTATGAGCGAACCTGAAGTTTGCGGGCAAACGTTTGTCGAGTTGGCTCACCAGAACTTGCCGTCTGAGCAGAGGTGTAAGGAAATATTGCGCATACTCCCTTTCTTTTTATGAGAAACCTCGCACTCGCGACCTACATTACAGTAAGAAACAAACAAACAAATAAATAAATGCTTATATAAGACGTTATCGCGTTCTGGTAAAGAGTGCCAATGAAATGACACAAATGCAAGTACTTCCGCTCAGAACTAAAAACAAAAAAAAAAGCAAATTTTGCTCGTCGTTCGATTCGAGTGCGTGCCGTCACAGTCTGCTCCGAACAAGCACGTCCTCTGATGGCGTCGACGAGGGCACAGCAGACGACGGCTGATGCGAGCAGACGAAAACCAAACGTGGAACGGAAACGAACAAGCAGAAAAGTCTGAAAACGGTAAGAAAATATCGTGCCCAGCTGCGGATGGGAAAACTCTGCGCGGTGCCGAGTTATGCAAATGCCCACTTGCGGAACGCGAGAAAGTGGACGTGCACGCTGTGTGTTTATACGCATACGTGTGCACGTGTACACACGCACATATGCGCATACGCAAATGGCCGCATTCGCGCCCGCGTCGCATAGAGGCGAGATTGCAACGCACCTGTATAAACCTGGAAGCTTACATGCGTGCCTTCCGCAAACATCTCCGGGACCATATGGCCCCACTTCCGGTGCTAAAGTGCGAATGTCCGTGCGACTGGTCTTGTGAACACGAGATTGCATGCGTGCGTGCATTCGCTATAGATGACGTGCGGAGTGCAAGCACTGCATGCGGCTCTTTCTGAAATGTCTATACAAGACATCTGGAACGAGACCTCGGCAAGACGTGTACTGCCTTAAAGGGGGCCTGAAAACCAAATTTTACTCGCCGATTTTTGCATTAAAACGGGTTCCTCGCGTTGCTCCGAAATGAATGAAAAAAAAAATAACAATTTGTTTCCAGATTGACACGGGCAAACAGAAGTTATTCAATTAACTAATTCCAAAATAAAAGCAGGCGACAAATACTGGTATCCCCTTTCGTATTTCATTCACCCAGAGACGTGTTTGCTGCTTCCAATCAAGATGCGTCTTACATCCTGCGGTATGGTAGAGTCCTGGTACCGGAACCGTGCGGTCCATTGTGGCCTTCCTACCACGACGTTGCGTTTTTTGGCGGCGTCGTTGCCTTGGGAACGCAGCAATCGCGTGAGCCGCACAGCGCTCCTTGTGTACTATACTATTTGTGTCAGTTGCACACAAAATGAAATTGGAACGTGCAAATTCATGCCCTTTATTAGCTGTAGCGAGCATGCAATATGTTTTCGCCTTAGAGTTCATAATAGTCAGTGCACTGTGAGCATGTGCGACAAGTATTTTCATCCCCGACTGTTCCCAGCCAATCAGGACCGCGCGCATTTAATAGCAGCTATGTGGCGTCGCCCTGCGTTGGCTCATGGTATTTGATGTTAATGGCAGATGTCTGCGAATAATAACATCAATTCATATATATAGTACAGTGCCGTCCCCTACACGCTGCTTGTTTCTTGTGAATATCTGCAGTAACCCCCCCCCCCCCCCCCAACCTTTTTTTTTTTTCGTCACAGTTGGTCTATACGTAAGCAACAACACTGGGCCACAAATCATAAAAAAACTTCATCCGGCTTCAAACACTTCCTCGCTCACGAAGCGAGCGCGGGTTCACAAATGCGGTTCAATGAACCGCAACAACGCACTTGCTTTGTGTTCGGTATCACACTGCAGCCCTGTTTGCGCTTCTTGTTTCCTCTATGCAAGTCGCTTGCGCACCGCGTATGTATGCACATACAACCTGCGCTGTTCGAGCCGAAAACGGCAATAATATAAGAATTTCCAAAGACAGATAAGGGGGAGTTATATTTCAGGGAATACGCTGCAACGTGCTGTGCGACGTGCGAGTGCACATGCGTGCGTATAAAAAAAATTTTTTTAAGTGTTCAAGTGGCAATGATAGATTGAAGTTGTCAAGTATTCGTATATTTTTACCGAACACCTGTAATCCATAAGGCAAGAGAGCCTTGCTGAAATACAAACCTGGGCTAGGAATCTGTATGTACGAACAGACTCAGCTTGCGATAAACAGCATTTAGTGACATACAACTTAAGTAGTCAGTGAAGCCCAGGCCCAGCGTCCTTTGCTTAACCAAACTATTATTATTATTATTATTATTATTATTATTATTATTGTTGTTGTTGTTGTTGTTGTTGTTGTTGTTGTTGTTGTTGTTGTTGTTGCTGCTGCTGCTGCTGCTGCTGCTGCTGTTGTTGTACAACTTCCCGCTATATATAGGGGCTGCAGCATAGGTAAACAAACAAATACACACGTAGCCACACAAAACACGCCAGCCTTCCAGCGCACTTCCCGTTTATGGGGGCCCTGTATAGTTATGCATACACCTAGCTTTCCTCGAAATGCCGGCCTCAAGTGTGGATTCGTACGCACAACACCGCTCCGCCGCCGCGACGTTAACCCTTTCGTGCGGTTACGGCTCCTTTCATTTCTGTATATGGCCGCTCATCTGCATACGGCAACGATCGAGCAAGGGAGATAGAGGACCAAACGCGGCGGAACTGCACGGGACAGGTCGGTGACCCCTTTCCTTCCCCCCCCCCTACCCCCCAACGATGCGAGCACTCGCGGACTATAACACATCGCGCGCTCAAATCGCGATTACGGGGCGTTGGGAGGTCGTCGACACTCGCTCGCTCTCAGGCACTCTCTGACATTCGTACAACAGCCAGCATAGCAACTGCACCGATTCTTATTTTCGTTATTTCTTTTTGCTACTGAATTTCGTTGCACCACCCGGTCAGAACACGAACGATGTGGAAGAAGCGACAAATAATGAGCGCCGAATAAAGAGCTCAGCGCCCACTTTTTAAAAAAAAACACAAACCCTTTCTGCGACTTCGGCCGCAGCCGATCGCGCGTTCTGTATGTTGCGTGCAATGCTCGCAGCGCCTGCTGCAGCGGAGCCCAACAGCACACGTCGTCCTGTCATCTCGCTCTTTCGACACATGCCTTTTCGAAGTGTATTGCGTACGATGAGCTTATGCATGCGCCACAGTTTTCCTTTTTTTTTTTTTGTGTGTGCAGGCAGATAGCACGAAGTGGTACTGCGTCTCACCTCGCTGCGACGAAAGCCCCACGCACTGTGCCTTTGACGCCCCGGCCTCATCGATTCTGTGCGTTTTGTCGTGCAATGTCCTCTCTTCCCCGCCCCCCTAATCTGTTTAAGAAAGAAAAAAATGTTCACCTTTATGTTTATTCATTTGTTTCATCGCCAGTCGAGCACGCAAGCCCGCGCGCCCACGCTGGTTGGTGTCCCGCATGTTATAAGCCTGCAGGAGGGCCTTTTTTTTTTTTTTTCGACGAAGATGAATGGTTGCAGTGGTGATGTTGCAACTATATATGCAGTTCAACTATACGGGTTTATAATAGCTGACAGTTCAGCCCGTAAATTGGCTTAATCTTTTTTCTTTTTTCCTGGAGTGCAAATATCTCTTTCTGCACTGTACCTTCGTCACCTCTCGTGTCTCAAAAGAAGATGAAGTTTCTAAACGGACATGCCGTGGGGGCGTGTCCATTTTGTGTATGTTTAAATCGCGAGAACCAAGTACATACATTTCTTTCTTTTTCTGTCTCTTTTTCCTTTTTTTCTTTCTTTTTTTGCGTCATGGTGTAAGGAAACTGCGCTCCCATACACGACGTTCGCAGAGGTGACAACGCCGCCGTCAATTCGACAAACTGCGTAGTGACAAATCCAGCTTTACGCTTATGAAGAGAGTCTTATGTACCTTTGCTTCGGCTGCATAAACGCATTTTTTCGGGTGTTGTTATAGAGTTCATCGCCCCACGTTCGAATTACCACGTGGGGTAGGCGCTACAGTGAAAGAGAAGAGGGAACAACGAAATACAGGAAGGTTGCGTACTATATTTCGTCTAGTGGTTATGACACTCGGCTGCAGATCCGAAGGTCGCGGGATCGAATCCCGGCCGCGGCGGCTGCGTTTCGATGGAGGCGAAAAGTTGAGGCCCATGTGCTGTGCGATGTCACTGCACGTTGAAGAACCCCACGTGGTCGAAATTTCCGGAGACCTCCACTATGGCGTCTCTCATAATCAGAGCTTGTTTTGGGACGTTAAACCCCACAAATCAATCTATGTTTCGTGCTATAGTTTGTTCATATTGCTTAAATGAACGACGTGGCATAACGATAAAACGAAAGATAGCTGCCTATTATCTTATTTGTCTTGTTCTGTTTTACCGTTGCGCCACGGCGTTAGATTCAACTACCCATTGTTCGTTATGGATGCTCTATCGCACGCGGAGAACGGGGTGAGGGAGGCGGGGGGAATGCATGACGTCATAGAAAATTCGGTTAGTTGTTACGCTCCTCGTAACATATTGCAGGCGAAAAGCCTGGGGCAAATTCATTAATACACCGAGTCACGCATCCAGTTACACATTCGGTTATACGAGACGCAGCAAGCTAACCGCTCCATGTATAGATATCTCTTGTGACGGATGCGCGCGCCCATGCCGTCGTATATCATGGCGCTAGCACATGGCGACATCGTCCATGAGCTCCCCACTGAGTGCAGGTGTCCATACATTAAAAAAAAAAAAAGTGAAGATAATTCTCATACAAAGAATACTACCGTATTTACTCTTGTATTGGTGCGGTTCGGAGCAGTCACTTCAGCCACGATAGTCAACCTTTTCATTCTTATCATTTTACGTTCGCGAACATCGACGTCACATGTGTCCTGTATTGCCTCGTCCAATAACTCACTCTGACACATATGAGATACGCCATCAGCGTGTAAGCGTGAAATAGCTCAAGAGACGGACATCGCCATCCTCAGATAACCGACTTGCTTATCGTTTGATATTGGAGACAAGCATTTCCCTTCGCTTATCTCTGTCTCTTTTCTTCTTCTTCCTCTTCTTTTTTTTTCTGGGGTTGGGTGGGGGGAGGCGCTGTTCGTGCTTTGCCTGTACACAACACGACGAAACCGTGATGTCGGTTTACTTACACTCCTATGTGTATTTTTTTTTCTGTCCTATAGTCTTATCTTATCGAGAACAGGAGTATACCAACCAGCCGACCTTGTTGAGTCAGGAGGGTATATCTGATATTTACACCTACATATACTATAATGACCTTAAGGGGGGGGGGGGGGGATGCAGGAAATAGTCGTATAGGGCAGGTGTTCCGAATAAATAACTTCCCTCAGAATAGATAAGGGTACTTAAGCGATATCTACGCTGCCGTCTTTTGAGGTACGAGAATGTTTAATGAAGTTCGACGTGCACAAGACGCCCCAAGAGACGTCCGCGCCACGCGATAAGGCCTTCGCAGACGAACGATCAATCACGTCACCTTGCTCGATACAGGGCCCTCGTGTGGTACGCGCATCATGCAGTCTATTGCTGCCCTGTCGCAAGGTCGTGATATGTTAGGGAGACGCACTGTAGGTCAGTTTGTGAAGGGTTTCTTGAATCGCATGCACGAAAAGTATAGGCGCTCCGTCAGAGCAATCGCATATACGAGTTCTCGTTGTCACCTAACTAACAAATAAACAAACTAACTAACACAAGCAATGCTGTTAATTCTGGTTAAACAATCTCCAAGGTTTGTACAGCGCTGCCCCGCCACGGTGGTCTAGTGGTTATGGTGTTATGGTACTTGGCTGCTGATCCGAGGGTCACGGGATCGAATTCCGGCCGCGGCGGCTGCATTTCGATGGAGGCGAAATGTTGAGGCCCGTGTGCTGTGCGATATCAGTGCGTGTTAAAGAACCGCACGTGGTCGAAATTTCCGGAACCCTCCACTACGGCGTCTCTCATAATCAGAGCTGGTGTTGGGACGTTAAACCCCACAAATCATCAACCTCCAGCGCTCTCTTGTTCTGAGCCAACCTGAGATCTATGGTTAACTTCCTGTCTTTCCTTTCTTTCTCTTACTGGCCTGCCTGCAAGGCCAAAGGTAGTCTGTACACGTTGTGCTATGAAGGTAATTCTTCTCTGACCCATGTCGGCTTCTGGAGAAAATAACCAATGTCATTGTGTCAGCCACCTCCTACCTAATAGCGGCATATTGTTTAAGAGAAGTCTTACCCCGTCTGTCCCCGACCCAAGACACACCACGACTGCACTCATCACAGAGGAAGCTGAAGACCGAGCTCCTTTCGGAGAGCTCAGTGGTCCAATGTCATGACGTCACGTGGAAAGGTATAGAGCCCCCCCCCCCCCCCATTTCCATTCTAGAAACGAAGGCCGCATGGTTTTCGTCGATGCATCCATTCCCTTCCTACTTAACTTTCCAATCGCGTTTTTTTTTTTCTTTTTCTTCTGTTCTCTCACCCGAAGTAAAGGGCGGTCGGACAGAACGCGAGGGAGACAAGCGGACGCCTCGACCTGCTGTGCCGCAGGGCGGGGGGGATGGTTTGACAGTGAGAACGCTGTCGTTCTGGACAGGCACGTAGGCAAGGGGGGGCCCAGGGCCCCCCCCCCCCCCCCCCCCGAAATTCGTCAAGTCAGGCATCAATGCAGGGGTACATAGGCACTAGTACAAGTAGCACCGTGCGCATTTAAACAAATGAAAAACAAACGATACTCAAGGAACTCACTAAGAACAGCTACACAAGAGCCTTTATTCCGAAAGCACTTCAATTCCGAAAGCACGGCTATGCTTGCCGAGAATTCAGCGTCCTCCGGCTCCTGAATCAACACCACAACAGAAACACCACACTCTCCCATATGTCCGAGGCGTTAGCGAAACTATCGCCCGTATTCTCAGAAAAGAAGGCATCCGATTGACTCACAAGCCCACGAGCGCATGTTCTCTACATATTGCCGAAGGCCATTCACCGAAAGAGAGAGCCTAAGCCACTGTACACAAATATGTGATGCGAGCTACATCGGCGAAACGAAAAACCTCAAAGAAACATTTCGACAGCACAAGAATGGCCCCTGCAATTTTGCAACAGATCGCAAGCCGATAGCCAAACATTCCCAAGATAGCGACCACCGTATCAATCTTCCTGACACAACGGTCATACCAACTGAAACCAATTATCGGAAACAGTTACTGCTTTGTGACTGCGGAAAAAGGCAGAAAACTTCGCAACGCAGACATTTTAATATATGTAAGACAAGCTTGTTGGAAACGAAACTACCAGAACGAACAAAATGTTGCCATACGGCTTTGAAACCAGAGAAAACACGTTATCTGCCCCTACTTCGTGTGACTTTTCTTCGTCGCATCAGTTATGTTTAGGAAGGTGGTTCGTTGGTTGTGTCGGGTTTTTTGGAGCAAAAGTGACCATGTCTATATTGCCCCAAACGAGGATTCTCATCTACGGTCAGGGCGCTCGGTAGTTGGATTGCTTCAAAGAACTGTGCAAAGAATGACAGGACATGCAGAAAAGGATAGCGTTGACTCCATCGGTGGATTCCCTGAGGAAATGTCTTTCTTAATGAGAGGAGCGGTGTCTTTGTTGCTGCAGAGCAAGCAGGCGGTATAATGCGGGCATCATTTATACAGTCGCGTAGTGGCGGCAACTTAGGGAACATTCAGGTGCTTTCTTTAACTGACAGCTGCGCGGCGTGGGAGAACGCATGTGCACGGCTTGGCTTTGCCGCAGACGCAGAATTTTTCCACGAACGGACGGCGGAAGCTAACCGAAGGCTTGGAAAAGGGGGCTTCTGTATGGAATGCTACGGATTCGACAACCCATTAACCCGTTCAATCCCCCTGGCACCTTTGCGAACCCCACCACCCTTTTTCCGCCACCTGTGTCGTGGGGGCAGGTGCCCGCGTGGCGGAAGGAGTAAACAAGGTAAACAAACAGGGTAAACTGCGCTTGTAGTTCTGCGGAACGGTACTACAGGCGAGCCACGTTCATTCCATACATAGATGACCTGAAACCTTCCCTCCAAACGGCGCTTTGCAAACCATCGGAAAACGCTGCAAAGTTTGCAATTCGTGTTGCCAGAGCACGCCTGCAAGGGCAAATTTGAATCTGGTCAGCCGCCCTTCGATTTTTACGTCAGTGATATGACAACAGCACATATCGTTACGCTAAGAGATGGATGGGAAATCTGGAAAACTAAATGGCAAGCCATGCAAGAGGAGGAACCTCCCCGCTCTGCGACAGACGCTTTAACTGAATGCGACAAAGCCCTCTCGCCGAACGTTCACACACTCAAGATATTGGCGACAATCCCAGTGAGTACAGCTGCTGCAGAACGCAGCTTCTCGACAATGAATAGAGTAAAAACATATTTGAGGCACCGAACGGCTGAAGAGCGGCTTAATGGCCTGGCTCTTATGTCCATTCACCGGATGCAAGTCAGTGTCGACGAAATTATCACTGTGTTTATAGAGAAACCGCGACGCATGAAAATTGCAGCGTGAACCACTCTTTTCGGCCAAGCTGCTTGCTCGTTTTCTTTTCTTTTGCATTGGCTTTTGCTATAATGTAAAACCACTCGCAATGTCATTCTTTAATATTGCTTCCTAAAACGACTTTTAGCTTTCTGCATCTTTTGTGTCATGAAAGCATCCGTGTTTTGGCTCTTTATGGTTCAATAAAGTTGCTTTCGCGAATATGTCTTTTTTTTTCTTTTAAGTATTGCTGTCATAAAGTGGCTCACGTTTTTCTCGAAGGCCTGTAGTTGAGACAAAGTGTGAGAAATTCCGTAGAGAAAGCGTCCAACGAATATTTTTTTTTATTTCCTGAACATCCGAAAGTGAGCGCCTGATTCCTTCGCATTGCTTTTTTTTTCTTTTTCTCGCCCTCGTTCCGTCACTGGCTCTGTATGGCCCTTCTTCGTCCAGATTACTTGGTTACAAAGTATTCTTTCTCGTGCACACGCACTAGCTTTACTACAGAGTCAAAAAGCTTGCTTTCCATCTTGGATGAACTCGCTTCTGGGGCTGCATTCCATTCTGTTCTCTTTCTCGTCTTATCATTAAGCGCCTTCTATATTCCCGAGCAAGTTTTTTGAAGCATTGTATAATAATGACCATGCTGTTATTGATGCTTTTGTCCCCCCTTTATGTAATACCCTGAGAAGGGCCTTTAAGAGTGAATAAATTATGATGATGATGATGATGATGATGATGATGATGAAGCTTTTGGGCCCACCCCGAAAAAAAATCCTGGCTACGTGCCTGGTTCTGGATGAATCTAGGCAGGCTATTTCCGGCACACGGAACCGCTATTTTCTGGAACCCGGCAAATTCTGGCAATATAGTATGCGAGTACTCGACATAACCGGCAAGACAGTGCATTCCGAAACTTTGTGAGATTCACTACGACTGGGCGCTGTTGTCAAGGTTTCGAGGTGCCGATCTATTCGCCGTATAGAGGCTATGCAAAAACACCGAATGCCCTTCTTTCGGACGTTGTCCAATCTCCGCTCCACTCTTTAAAGCATCCCTTCGTTCAAGGCGACTCTACCTTTGCTAGGAGAGGGAGGGCCAACTCACGTATGGGTTGCTTGTGTTGTGCATGTGTGTGAGAAGGATGTGCAGGTATAACTGATTCCCAGGAAAGGTTATCCCTCCTTACATTATAGTGGATGAGCCAGCCCAGCTCCCATAAGTTCCAGAACGCATGGCGGGCGGAACTGTCCAAGGTATACTGTGGATTCTTACACCGTGAGTTTGGTGTTTCATACCGCAGTAGGTACCGTATACTGCGTCATATCACGCACATCTGTATACCCTTTAAAGGCACGGGCAAACCTCGCTCTTCTATACATAAAAACAAAACGGACCCGTTAAAGTACAGGAGATGAAGAAGTGGAGGGAGTTGAGCAGGAATAAGTATCGAAACAAGGCCGCGCCACTCAAGTGCTTGCTATTCAACCCCCCCCCCCCCCCCCCCCCGAGCATCCTTATTTTAAAGAGTATACACGAAGACCTGTCATCACACGCAGCCCAGCACGCTCCTTTATTTTACGATCGCATGCATATAAGAAGCGAGCAACGGACACGCGCGCTTATCGTATGGGCGAGCACTCCTCATTTTACAACACCTCGGCAGGCAGGCGACTTCTCCGAACTTTGGCACGGAACAAGGTCCGCAGTTCTCTCTCTCTCTCCCCCTCTATTTCGCAGTAAAGAAGGAGGAGGAGGGGAGAAAGAAGCAGTTTAGTATTTCTGCATTATCTCTTTCACTGACACCTAAATTTATTTGTAACATGTAGGAAGATGGTCCCTCCCTCCCTCTCTCCCTCCCTCTCTCTTTCCCTCTCTCTCTCTCTCTTTCTCTCTCACACACACACGCCGTGCAGGAGGAGGAGAGTTCTCGCTTGTGGGTATATCTGCAGCTCTCTCTCTCCCCTCACTCACTCACTCACTCACTCACTCACTCACTCACTCACTCACTCTCGTGCACATATGAAGACACATGAAGACGTGTACACTCTATTCTTCTTGCACTTAAAGCGGCTATATACCAAAAGAACTCATTGGAGCGGGCCCGAGGAGGGCTGGCTCGTCGGCGTATCAGCGGCGAGAAGATGGTGCAACAAGCAACGGCGACCGACCCTTCCGACCTCGGCCTTGCCTTATTTACTGCTCCAGCTGTGCGCGGTGGAAATAAGCGCCCTTTCTTTCTTTCTCCGCTTCTTCCTGTAGATAACAGCGCGGGACCCGGCATCCTTTCGCACCATCGTGGCCCGTTCTCTCCCTTCCTCTCAGCGCCCGGTAACTGCCGGCAACAACGCGAGATTGCTGTGCTCTTGTGGTCTGCTGTAATCTCGGCCCTCCACCACATATGTGCCAGTGAGCTTTGCTTCTCCTGTGTGTTCTATTCCGGGGCCGCAGATGCGTTTACGAGGAAGCAGTTCTTACACTTTCTGGGGAAGACTCACGTAAATATTTGAAGTATATGCACAGTGTCGAAGCGTGGCCGCCTTCGCCGTAATGGAAGGTCCCGGGGAATAGGAGCTGACCCTTAGTGGGAAGTCACGGGGCGATATAGAAGAAAGAAAGAAAGAAAGAAAGAAAGAAAGAAAGAAAGAAAGAAAGAAAGAAAGAAAAGAAAGAAAGAAAGAAAGAAAGAAAGCCAGCACGTCCACTCGTTGATGGGCAGGATATTTCAGCGATATGACGGGGCAAGCCGTTCCAGTCAGTCGAAGAAGATCGGACAGACTACGTTATTACGACGGGCACCTATTCTCCACACGGTCACCAAAATGTTTCGTAACTGAAGTTAAACCTTCCAACAGACGGATCACGTGAGGTCCGCCTAATGCATGTATTTATAGGACGTGACTTCAATGTCAGCGCGCTACAGAGAATCAGTGGACATTTCGTCGTCATCATCATAATCATCATAATCATCATCATAACAATAATAGCCATCAACGCTACCTCCGCTGCCGCAACAAAAACAATCATCTCATATCTGTCACTCCAGCATTCTTGTATTGCCTGTATTCCGTAACCATGGGGTTGCTCTACTGAGAGGCGCGCAATTTCGGTTATCAAATTGTCACTACCCGTAATTATAGCTCTTCAACCGCGGGAGAAACGGTTTAGAGGCTCTTTATCAATAGCACAACGAGCAAGTTGTTATCACCTTTATGTTGTGTACACATGTGCGAGGACAACGGAAGATAGTGTTGACAGGTACGTACGTGTCACGTCTAAGTGGTGCGCGTGATTATACTGCAAGCAAATTAGAAGGGTTGTTGCGTTATACGGCATGGCCGCCAGCAAGTGCGTAAGACAAAGAGTGCCGAGTGCACTCGTACTGAACACCGTTCGACGCAGTCGTTTTGTGCGCTCTGTATATACAAACACGCACTATAA
The DNA here is from genome assembly GCA_013339685.2 of Hyalomma asiaticum. NCBI lineage: Eukaryota > Metazoa > Arthropoda > Arachnida > Ixodida > Ixodidae > Hyalomma > Hyalomma asiaticum. The sequence goes on from CM023484.1 coordinate 51,777,369, forward strand.
CTGAAAATAGATTCCGAAGGCTTATGTAGATAGATAGATAGATAGATAGATAGATAGATAGATAGATAGATAGATAGATAGATAGATAGATAGATAGATAGATAGATAGATAGATAGATAGATAGATAGATAGATAGATAGATAGATTACAGGTCTGCTTGTTCTTGCTATTTTCGTTCGCCCTCATACTACTTCCCTCAGTCGCCTACTTGTATAACTTTGTGCAGAGTCGCTGAACTGCAGTATCCAGCCAACGCAAGCGCTTAGTTCGGTATAACGTTTTATTTCCAAAAAGTGAGCCGACTTCGTCGGTTTTACTGAACGCACGGACGCGGACAATATAGGAAGCTCGCGAAAATTCTTCCGTCTCATGCGATTACCGCTCCGTAAAGCTGGGCCGCGTGTCACCATTCCACTATCTCGCTGCGCTTATCTAGTCTGCTTGCGCAGCTTTGACGTCAGCATTTCTGTTGCCTAAGGGAGCCGTGATGAAATATTCGGTCCCTTCCATGGTTTTGTATAGACGTCCGTATAGTGCGACGAATCTGGGGCTAGTTTGTGGCGCCAAAAGGTATAAATCTCACTTTCCGTCCCATGCATGCAACGTAGTATTCCGTCACTGTCGCGACCTACACACAATAGGTACAATACCGCATAAGTAATTCCTATCGATGCAGTCGAAAATGTATATGCCCCGCCATGGTGGTCTATATTGGCTACGGTACTCGGCTGCTGGTCCGAGGTTCGCGGGATCGAATCCCGGCCGCGGCGGCTGCATTTCGATGGAGGCGAAATGTTGAGGCCCGTGTACTGTGCGATGTCAGCGCACGTTAAAGAACCCCACGTGGTCGAAATTTCCGGAACCATCCACTACGGCGTCTCTCGTAATGCATACCGTGGTTTTGGGACGTAAAACCCCAGAAATTCATCATCTAGGGACAGATATTCCTAAACCGGTACTGTAGTTTCAGAACCGCGACGTTAACGTAAATTGCAGCGCTAACTATACATAATTGATTATTGCCCTGTTGCGCAGGCTGATAAGTTGCAATGCAAATATACTCGCTGTGCATTTGCTGTTTCCAGGCGTAAGAGTAACAGCCCGTGTATGTACGTTTTGAAATCGGAATCAAGCCACTGTGAGAAATAAAGGTGAACCTTTCAACGAAAAAAAAAAAAAAAGATGAAGAAGAAGAAGAACGAGAAAACAAGGACGAAACGTTGGCATTGTTCAATTAGCAAGTCAGAAAATGGGCCGCTTTGACTTCCCGCTCTCTTTTTATTGTCCTGCCCTTGCCATTGGCTCACACTTGCCATGCCTTGATTTTTCTTGCCTTCAAAAACATATTAAATAAGCTCGACAATATGTTTGCTGAATATTAATATCGGAATTTAAACCTTTTGTGAGGGAGAAAGATCCCAATTGTTATCGATATATTCGATACCAGCGGTAACGCTGAGATAACCTATAAGTGGGGCCCTTGACAATGCGCGAAAATGAATAGCAAGTGGATAAAGAAAAGGAACAGATAAAGAAAACAGCGGAACCCTGAGACTAATTTTCATCTATCTATCTATCTATCTATCTATCTATCTATCTATCTATCTATCTATCTATCTATCTATCTATCTATCTATCTATCTCCGCCTGTCTGTCGGGCTCCTCATATATTAGTTTCCCGGAGCACACTGGTTGCGGGCGACGTAAGAAACGTCTGATAAGGATAGCGAAAGGAGATACGGGAAGTCACCATATCACCCGGAGTTTCGCCCAGCACGAACCCCTTTTTCTCGCAAGCTTGTGACGCTGCATGCAGCAGGCTATCGCGGTGTTTTCGCCCGAGGAGAGGACACCCAGCAACGAGACAAGGACCGCTGCAACCCTGCGTACATTGTGTGCAACCTTCACCCGAGGTGACGTCTGCGGATCACAGGAAACGGGTAGAGAATGATAACACGTCGCCCTGCAGCGAGAGCGAGGAGACGACAAGCTCGCGCGAAAAAGAGAGCAGCGAGATAGGAGCGTGACTGACGGCGTGCCCTTTGATAAGCCGAGTGGGCGCAAACCTATATACGCAGTGACCTGCGACATGGGGGTGCACCCGAGAAGAGCCCGCGAGACACTGAAGAAGTGTTGGAGGGCGCTTACCGCCGTATTGAGAAACTAAACTTGTCCTTATGCTTGTTACTTAAGTATAGCCTGTAACCTTAAAGTGACCCTTAACGCGTTTCAAGCACCAACCTTACACCTACATCAGTACTTTCCTTGTACTTATCGCCGTCATGAGTACGCTTTCCTAAAGGTAGCCCCCGATCTAACTTGACGCTCACTTGTAAGCAAACAAAATGGCAGGCATGGAGGACAACCTTCTCCGGCGATTTTTCAGTGATTGTGGTTCGGTTAGGAAAGGACGCTAATTTCTGCAGCCCATGTAGGGAGCATGGCTAAGCGTCCTTGGGGGTAGGGGAAAGGGAGTGAAAGAGATAGGGAGGAGAGAAAGGCCGTAGTGGAGGGCTCCGGAAATTTAGACCACCTGGGGTTCTTTAACGTGCACTGGCAACGCACAGTACACGGGCCTCTGGCATTTTCGCCTCCATCGAAAATGCGACCACCGCGGCCGGGATCGAACCCGCGTATTTTGGGTGGCAGCCGAGTACCGTAACCACTACACCACCGCGGCGGACACATGTTAAAGAACCCCGGGTGGTATAAATTTCCGGAGCCCTCCACTACGGTATTTAGGGGCGAAGCTCCTTAGGGTGTGGGTCGTTCCCTCCTCTGTAGTAGTAGTAGTAGCAGTATGTATGTATGTAGCCACCTCGCGCCGCCGGGAGGCTCGCGCTCGAGAGCTCGCGCGCCGGGAGGCTTGCGCTCGCCCTCGGCGCGTGCCTACCGGCGCGCGAGCTCTCTCACTCTTCCATCTGTTGTCTTGTGAGAAAGAGAGAGACAGAGAGAGCGAAAGGCGCGCGTTGACTATGGAAACGCTCTTTCTTCGATGAACGCTGTACCAGCTCGTCTCTCATTACCTTTCTGTCCTCTTTATTTCCCATCATCCCCTCCCCAAGACGCTGCGCCGTGCTCCCAGTTTGGGCTGCAGAAATAAGCGTCTTTTCCTTACCATAATCACTACCACCAGCTCGCAAAGAAGGAGAACGCGCCCTCATCCGTGAGAGACAATGTTGGTCCGCCGCGGTGGTGTAGTGGTTACGGTACTCGGCTGCCACCCAAAATACGCGGGTTCGATCCCGGCCGCGGCGGTCGCATTTTCGATGGAGGCGAAAATGCCAGAGGCCCATGTGCTGTGCGATGTCAGTGCACGTTAAAGAACCCCAGGTGGTCGAAATTTCCGGAGCCCTCCACTACGGCCTTTCTCTCCTCTCTATCTCTTTCGCTCCCTTCCCCTAGCCTAGGAGCTGTTGGGTTGCGACGCTCGAAGTGGCCGCCGTAAATTCGATGCGCGCGAAATGCGAATGAACAAAATCATGCAATAATACCCTTCCAGCATTTACCTCCAAATAGAGCTTGCTTACGTACCACGACATTTGCCGGTATTATCAGGTCGCCGAGCACTCCCACCTTTACTGCGTCTATCGGTCCTCACGCATGCGCGAGGTTATATCTCTCATTTCTCTCCCCTGCCTTGCGCCACGAAATTTACTCGGGAACTTATGTCAGCCTGCATGTTGTTCTGTCAGCAGATGATGACGATGATTGTGGTTTGGCTAAGGAAAGGACGCTAATTTTTGCAGCCCACGTCGGGAGCACGGCTAAGCGTCCGTGGGGGTGGGGTAAAGGATCTGAAGGAGATCGAAGAACGCCGTGGTGGAGGGCTACAGAAATTTCGACCACCTGGGGTTCTTTAACGTGCACTGACAACGCACAGTACACGGGCCTCTGGCATTTTCGCCTCCATCGAAAATGCGACCGCCGCGGCCGGGATCGAACCCGCGTTTTAGGGGCGAAGCTCCTTAAGGTTTGGGTCTGTCCGTCCGTTGTTCCTATAGTAGCGCGTTACCTTCAAAGAAATGGATGATGCTACGTGTGGGAGGCGCGCCCTCGGCGCGTGCCTCCCGGCGCGCGAGCTCTCTCACTCTTCCATCTGCTGTCTTGTCAGAGAGAGAGCGAAAGGCGCGCGTTGACTATGGAAACGCTCTTTCTTCTGTAGCGAAACGTCGGGGCCGTTAATGTTAGACGCATCGGAAGGTCAGGAAGACGAAGAGGTGTGGGAGCCACTCCGCGCAGGCAAGCGATGAGGAGTCGACACAGTGAATTGGGAGAGCACTCATTGGGGGGTTTATTTAGCTAAGACATCTTGAATTTAGAAAACACACAGGGCAAAAATTATACAACATAGAAAATGGTATCATACCCCGTCGGCCTGCCGAACTGGTCGCCGGTGGTTTCGAGCGTCATGGTCCCCTAGTCCGCTCTCAAAAAAGGCCAGTGTCGCCGCTTAAATAGCACTTTTCAGCACCCACGGCAACACGAACGTCTCGGAACACCACCGCCTCCCACCAATAGGAAAACGGCTTACACGGGCCAGTCAGGCAGGTCGAAGGTAACGATGCTCTACGAGCTTTTATGATCGCGTGCATCCGGCCTCGCCACAAAACTAATGCAAACAACGCTTTCCGGAAACTGGCCGCGACGCACACACGTGGTCTTCGTTCTCTGTACTACGTCGTCAAGAAGACTCCCTGCGGCGCGCCGGCTCATTTACTCGAGCACCGTCTACAAAAGCAGTCGAAAAAGAAAAAAGAACAAGAAAACATTCTACGCGACGCGGTCTTCGCGACACTTCGATGAACGCTCTACCAGCTCGCAAAGAAGGAAAACGCGCCCTCATCCGCGAGAGACAACGTTGGCGCAGGCAGCGTCTTCTAGCGAGTTTCTTGATTGAAAAATACCGACTGCTCGCGCTGGAGAACCGTTCACCGGCCACCCATATATATATATATAGGCACTGGATCTTGACTTGCAATGAAGTGCCGGTGGGATATTTCACTTGTGCGTAGTTGAACCATAAGGATTCGTCGCGTGCGCGTTAACTAAATTAATCCGGAACTCGGCACGATCTACGATGAACATCCGGAGCTTCGCCCACTAATTTTGAGGAAAACATAATTTTGAGGAAAAACCAGCTAAAAGCTCACGGACACAGAAGAATAAGGCGCTTCGTCCTGTGCGCCTTCTTCGTCTGTGTCCGTGTGCTTTTTAGGTGGTCTTTCTTAAAAATTAGATTTAGGTGTATGTTAAGCGAACCCGGGCTGTTCAAAATCGGTGCGTATTTTGCCTGCCCCTCTTACGCCTCTCCATTCCGTTTCCTTCCCCCTGTTGAGCTCTTCTTTCCCCCTCCTCTCCCGCTAGGTCATGTGACCCCTTCTTTAGCGAAGTCCGACAACGACAACGGCGGCCTGTGACCCGCAAAGAAGATCCGCTGTAAAATGAAACGGCAAATCGAAGATCACTGATACAGATCGTGGTGATGCACTCTATACTGTGGGAGAGCCGGGCGGGGCTGTCCTGCAAGTTTAAAAAAATTTTGTTATGTCAACAACGATAGACACCGATAACAGTGGAACTATGGTTGTGCGAACATCGTATTTTTCGAAGTACGAATCGAATATCAATATTGAGCTTCGATTATCGAAACACAAATGCGCGTTCAGTAATACCATATTGTTTATCATATGGTCATGTTAGTTTACTGTATACTCAATCTACGTTACCATCAGTGACACACAACTATACAGATGAAATGCCACGACACAAGGCACGTGCTTTATATACTACAGGCTATCGTTAAGGAAATTTGCTGTTTTGCATGGTCAGGCTGGTGCGGTGCATCCAGAGGAGATTGTGCACAAGGAGTCAGCAGGGCAGCACGTTTTTATGGCCTGCTAAATGTGTCCGGTGTACACCAACATGCCTATAGACCTATTCCATGTTGGTAAACAGTGGTAGGCACCGGCGATATAACCAGGCCTTGTATCGACGTCGCGGCGCGGAGGCCCCGCCCACCGCTCGCCGCGACCCTGCACGGTCGCGCCGCCGCCGCCGGCGCAGCGTGTGCGAAAGCTGCCTCCGAGCACGAGGCGTCGGAGCGCCGGCGGCGTGTTTACAACAGTTTGCAAGGGGCAGTCGTAGGAGATGAAGTTGCAGTAGCTCTGTAGGAAGTATTCAATGAATGTAGAAAAGAATACATCGACGCTCAGCTATGACAAAATGTGAAAAACTGATTAAAACGACCAGCAACGCGAAATCCTTGCGCACAAACAAACGTATCGGATTAATTACTCAAGCGTATTGGTGATGCTATCATCTATGTAAATACCGCTGTGATAACACGCACACACAAACAATACGTGCCAAGGACGAGGCTCTCGAATAAACGCTGCAAGGCGAGCGTGACCGCGGCTTCAGTTGCGATCGTGAAGGCGTAAAGTCTTGAAACGCCGTGGCGAATTCCAAGCGTGAAGTTTGTTCGAGCAGTCTGACAATCGGAAAATTGTAAAGCGTGTCAAAACCACTACAGCATTGCCCAATACACTTCCCTTATGCATATGCTATCGCAGCCGCAATATCGATTTGCAAAAGCATCGCTGTAATCGGCCTTTCGCTCACGACTACGTGAATTAAGCTCTTATATATTTATTTCACTTGAGTGAATGAAATTCGCATGACGTATCTATAACTTCCTCACCTCAATAATACACGGCGACCGCGATTAATTCTGCACATCGTGCAACGCTAATGTAATGCGCGCTTTGCGGTAAGCGTGATCGCTCTGTGTCCACGCTTTGTTTATGCCAAGAAACTTGGTGTTGAGTACTGCACTTGACAGACTTACGACAAGGATATTTCTCTCAATGAAACAAGCCACACGAACCGCTAAATAATTACACATAAGCTTAGCCGTAACGAAAATGTTTGGCGTATAACCGATGAGCCGGCATTACAAGTTCGCCCCGCGTGCAGGAAATCGATAAAAACCTATTGCACATTTCTTGTTCGTTGCTGCTCAAACAACCCACGGCGCAGCTCATCGGTGCACAATTTTTTCTTCATTCCACGGCGGCAAACGGCACCTGCACCAGCGAAAACACAGCGGCTGCTACGGTAGGCGCGCCGGCGGATGCCTACCATGCGAAACCAAAACTCCCGACGACAGCGCCACCGCATCTTCGTGACGTAGGGCCGGTGGAATAGGTCTATACACGAAGGCCAACAACGCTGCCGAGCACAGATGCTTAGCGTGACATTCAAGCTGGCGGCGACAAGTCGTACACGTATACTGGTATTCTCACGGTTGGCCGTCATGACGCCTGCGCGTGCACTATACCAGATGCTTACATGCTTGCTGCAGTCGCGACACCTTGCGTATAAATGCCGAAGAACAGTCAGATTCTGCAAGCTGGTTGGATCACCTCCAATATTTGAAAATATATAGAGTACCTCATTTCCGAAAACGAGTACTGCAAAGTGTAATATTCTACTAATGTTCGCACACCCCTAATTGCAACATACCGTTTTCGTGAGTGATGTTCGGTTACGAGCATCACAAAATTGGCATCGATACAACGTGTACAAGACGTATACATACTTGACAGGCACCTAAAGAAACTCCACGCATCTCCACGAAGTGAACCATGGCGAGTGGGCGAAGCTGTGGATTGTCCTGTGTTGCCGTAAATTACCCGTTACATTGCCCACTCATGCATGTAAATGAGTGACAACGCGTGTGTATATTTACACACGCGTTGTCATTTATGCTCCTGGTCATTATGAGATTTCTGCGCTCCCACGTCGTAGATCGTGCCGAGTTCCGGATTAATTTAGTTAACGCGCACGCTTCGAATACTTATGGTTCAACTACACACAAAAGAAATCTCCCGCAGGCACTGCATTGGAGGTCAAGATCATGCGCCTATATATACGGGGTGGCTGGTGAACGGTTGTGCCGCGCGAGCAGTCGGTCTTTTTCAATCAAGAAGCTCGCTAGCAGACGCTTTCTCTCGCGGGCGAGGGCGCGTTCTTGTTCCTCGCGAGCTGGTACAGTGTTCATCGCAGAAAGAGATTTTCCATAGTCAACGGGCGCCGTTCGCTCTCTATCACGATAGCAGACGACACTGTCTGTGTGCACGGCCTTCAGGATCGGCACACGCATACACACACACCGTCTGTCTGTATGCCTCCAGGATGAGCCCACACCGATACTTGACAGGGCACACACGACATCTAAAAACATCACGTGCTTAGAACAAAAAGCGAACGACTAAAAATCCATCAACACTCAGTCATTGGAGAGCTTAGCAGAGCTGTCCTTACGAAATAGGTGAAATCACACCATGACTGCACAGCGCATCTGTAGAGCCGACTGAATGCGCGTTACGGTAGGGTGATCCTATGTTTTACCGCCCACATTGGCGCAAGCTTCTACGACGACTCTTTCCTGAAAGTATGCGTCTTACCTGAAACTGTTTCCCACAATAACAAAGGAGAAGGCTATTTTCCTGAAGCAACGCCATACCTTATTTCAAACTCATGGCTATTGGTGAAACGCGCCGCTACACGAACGTAATTGCTGTAAGTGCCACGCACGCGCACCTGGCGACATGGCTCCGCGCAACTGCGTGGCATCTATCTATCTATCTATCTATCTATCTATCTATCTATCTATCTATCTATCTATCTATCTATCTATCTATCTATCTATCTATCTATCTATCTATCTATCTATCTATCTATCTATCTATCTATCTATGTTTCCATAGTTTCGTGCAGTAGAGCCAAGGCTCCGAGGCTATCGATGGCATAATTCTAATCCATGTTGTTGTTGCGGGGTTTAACGTCCCAAAACCAGCTCTGATTATGAGAGACGCCGTTGTGGAGGCCTCCGGAAATTTTGACCACCTGGGGCTCTTTAACGTGCACTGACATCGCACAGCACACGGGCCTCAACATTTCGCCTCCATCTAAATGCAGCCGCCGCGGCCGGGATTCGATCCCGCGACCTTCGGATCAGCAGCCGAGTGCCATAACCACTAGACCACCGTGGCGGGGCGCTGTCTGTCTGTCTGTCTGTCTGTCTGTCTGTCTGTCTGTCTGTCTGTCATGCAGCCGCCGCGGCCGGGATTCGATCCCGCGACCTTCGGATCAGCAGCCGAGTTCCATAACCACTAGACCACCGTGGCGGGGCGCTGTCTGTCTGTCGGTCTGTCTGTCGGTCTGTCCGTCATTTACTGCAAAGTCAACAATTACAAGCAGAGCCGAAACATCCGCATGATCAGCTCGAGTGCCTTCCCGACATTAGTATATACCATGCACCCGTCTCCCGAGCGGGAATATCTGCTCATTTTTCTCGCATTCCATTTACGACTCTCCGAATGCGTTCCACGTCCTGTTCGCCCTTGCGGATTCGATCGAAGCTCGCTTGCGTCAGTACGCTCTCCTCCACACCCTCCTTTTATTTTCTCTCAGGCTTTTTTTTCTGTCCATTTTCTATATTTTTCAAACATATTAGGCGACAGAGGGACCATTCGCGGTGTTTGGCACGGTGATGTTGGCCGATGTTGACGCAGATCTTCACTCGACCTAATTGTTAAACGGAGAAAAAAAAAGGGGGGGGGGGTGAGGGGATATGGCAAAAGAAAGCATAGTTACGCGGCGAATTTCGATGTGTAGTGGTTACTGTACTCGGCTGCCACCCAAAAAAAAAAAAAAAAAAAAAGAAAAACACGGGTTCGATCCCGGCCGCGGCGGTCGCATTTTCGATGGAGGCGAAAATGCCAGAGGGCCGTGTACTGTGCGTTGTCAGTGCACGTTAAAGAACCCCAGGTGGTCAAAATTTCCGGAGCCCTCCACTACGGCCTTTCTCTCCTTCTCTATCTCTTTCACTCCCTTTTCCCTACTCCCCACGGACGCTTAGCCGTGCTCCCTACATGGGCCGCAGAAGTTAGCGTCCTTTCCTAACCGAGCCACAATGAATCGCACAAACCCTCCGCTATGGCACAGCTGCGTTACTGAAGAATTAAATTATTAAATTAAATATTAATTAATTATCTCTACGTAAGACTTGTTATAAAAACAATAAACTACTACTTGACTAACACGTATACACAGACGATAGCTCGGACTGTGATTTGAATGTTCGATAAAACATAATTGTGTTATACGATGACGCGATGCGAACGGGCCCAATTCGAGATCGCCATAACAATTTCACAAGCGTACGACCCCAAGAAACTCCCGGTTGCATGGGCTGTTAGTTTATTTCACTAGAAATAGAGGCGTGTTTCTATGTTGCTAAAATGTAAGAAGTGTCTTTTTTCACCCATCAAGATAAAAGAAAGATGCGTTGAGCCCAAAGTCTAATACCCCTAACTCTGCTTAGACGCGAAGAGGCATTGCAAATACAAGGGCTTCTTTTAACTCACTTCTGCCACCTGCAATGTTGCGCTGTGGTTGCTACATTTAGCGGTTTGCTTCAGTGAGAACAGCGAAAAGCATTCGACACCGTCACACATCTTGTACCATCCCTCCTGTGGGCATGACACCTTTCAGTACATGTCAAACAATGAACCTTACTGCAATGGGTGAAGCCTGCGTTTGCCTATGGTTCAGCCAAGGAGGTTTAAAAAAACCCGCATTTCCCCGAAGGGGAGTATGAGGAAGTGCGAAGCACGGGGTGATGCTATGAGGGGGCGCGCGCGACTAAACTGCAGAAGAAGAGTGGTTCAACGAAAGGAAATAGGCGCATGTTTCTGCAGTCCATAATGGTAGCACGGCTCAGCGCCTAAACTGCAGAGCCGAGCGAAGGAGACGGCAGCGAGAGAGCACGCGCCAGCCGACCCACGGAGGTCTGGCCGTTTTTAAGTGCAAAGCACTTTTACTGATGATGATGATTAAGTGTAATTAATGATTTAAAGTGTTGTTGTCATGATGCATTTGTACACACACACACACATTTATATATGAAGTAGGGTGAGTGCAAACCTAACGGGGGGAGAGGCACACCAGCTGCATGGCGCCGTGATGTCACGGCGCGGAGAGGGTGCGAGGAGCCGGCGCGGCGCGCGCAGCCACGGCGCGGAGGCGCCAGCTGCACAACGCGCCGTGACGTCACGGCGCGGAGAGCGGCGCGGAGCCGGCGCGGGGCGCGCGCAGCCACGGAGCGGAGGGCGGAGCGCGCGCAGTCACGTGGGGCGTGACGTCGCTGCGCCGTTGCTACAGACGCTCCTCTCCGCTCCTCGCGCCGTTGCTAGGGGAGAGGAGGAGGAGCGCGGATGCCGGCGGAGTTTTCGGGGTCGCTTAAGAAGTGCATTCGCACTTAAAAAAAATTACAGCATATCCACGGAGTGAATGATGATGAGTGGGCGAAGCTCGGGAGGTTCATCGTAGATCGTGCCGAGTTCCGGATTAATTTAGTTAATGCGCACGCTACGAATCCTCATGGTTCAACTATGCACAAGTGAAATCTCCCACCGGCACTTCATTGCAAGTCAATCAAGATCCAGTGCATATATATATATATATATATATATATATATATATATATATATATATATATATATGTGGGTTGCCGGTGAACGCTTCTCCAACGCGAGCAGTCGGTATTTCTCTATCAAGAAACTCGCTAGGAGACGCTGCTTGCGCCAACGTTGTCTCTCGCGGGTGAGGGCGCGTTCTCCTCCTTTGCGAGCTGGTAGCGTTCCTCTAAGAAAGAGCGTTTCCATAGCCAACGCGCGCCTTTCGCTCTCTCTCTGTCTCTCTCACAAGACAGCAGAGGCACTCGCCGAGAGAGAGAGAGAGTGAGAGGCACGCGCCGGGGGCGAGCGCGTGCCTCCCGGCACGCGGGTTACGCCTGACGACTGACGCGTGACAAGGTTAGACTAAGAGGAGCTTCGCCCCTAAAATGCATTTTATATAGTACTTGTAATATAAAAGCGGGTTGTTTTGGATTAATAAACTACCACTGACCGAGCATCAATGCCACTTGGCACACAATTTTTTGCGGCGTTCAAGTTTCACCCAAAAACGAGTACCACAAACAGGCACATCAAGCATTGTCTGTCTAGCAAAGATGACCACTTTAAAGATGCTAAGAAGCAAGGAAAGCGCTTTTTCTTTTGTGCTATCTGGATGCTGTTAATCGATGCTTCTGGTAAGATGGCAGCCGCCGGCTTCACATTTAGGAAAAAATCTCCACCCCAGCATTTTTTTTTATCTTCCTTGTACAAGACGAAGAACGCTGTCTTTATCATCTGCAGGAACGAGAGGAACCCCACAGGGTGCGGTCCTCTCTCCATTTGTTTTCAGTTTAGCCTGCTCAGTTGGCGAAGGTCGAAGGGGTTCAGCACGCGCTGTACGCCGACGACATAACCATTTCGGGCCAAACACGGATCGGTTGGAAATGTTGAGGCCGAGCTCCAACAAGCGGTGGAGATCTTGGATGCCGCCGCTGTGGCCTTCTACGTTCCCCGTCCAAATCCGTATTTGTGCCCATTCGCCCGTCAGCTAAGTGCGCCACCAAAATGAAACTATCCATGGCTGCAGCGGCCCGACACCCGAACGTGATGAGATTCGCGTGCATGGTCTCTTTATCCGCACACACAAACGAGTTGACATACGACAATAGCCACACTGCGTATAAGGTGGGGGACCAGGTGGGCCGGATTTTCTGCAGCCCGTGCCGGGAGCACGGCTCAGCCAGCATTGGCTCAGCGCAACGCCACCGTTCTCAGCGTCCGTGGTTGTTGGGGAGAGGTAGTGAAAGAATAGAAAGGGGAGAAACGCCGTATGGTGGAGGGCTCCGGAAATTTTGGCCACCTGGGATTCTTTAACGTGCACTGACAACGCACAGTACACGGGCCTCTGGCATTGTTCGCATTACTTCCAAAACGCGACCGGGCCGCCGCCGGGATCCAACCCACGTGTTTTGGGTTAGCAGCCGAGCACCATAACTATGAGACCACCGCCGCGACTACACCACACGCACTGAGCCTGCACGTGTTGTGGTTCTCTCTCCCTCTCTCTTCGTTTTTACGACCTGAGGCGAAACAGCGTCAGTTGCGTTGATTAACTCTGTAGCCGGGGTACCGAGGTATGCGGAAGAGTTTTCGCGGTATAATCAGGAATGGAATGGGTTTCTGTACAGGGGAGGCAGGTTTCATTACGGAATGCACCACTTACGCTGATTGCGATGGCCCCGCGGAGATAGCGCAGAATTGTGCCTCCACGTTTAAGTCACCCATACACCACGTGTAATGTCAACGCATGTTCGTTGACTCCTATGTACGGCTGAAACAACGTGCGTATTAGAGTTATATATAGTTGGTGCACCATGACTATGATGGGTTCGTGATATAGCTCACAAGTCACATGCGTCCGTATATATATGTTCCGTAGCGGAATAAAAGAAAAAAAAATCATTTGGAAGTTAGCACTCGTCCATGCTTCTCACGTCCTTTGTCTGAAAAATCATTTCGCTTCGAATTCATTCTTGAACATAGTAAAAAATAAAAAAAAATAACACACAGGGTGGAGGCTTCTGTAAGCATGCAAGCCAAACATCATTGCGCTACAGCAGACACCAGCCGGTCACCTTGGATTTCTCCCAGGGGAGGAGGAGGAGGAAGAGGAAAGGAGGAAAGACAGGGATGTTAGCCAGTGCTGAGACCGGCTGGCTACCCTGTGCAGGGGGATTTAAATTTCGGCTGGGGGGGAGCAAGAGGGCGCGGCGTGGGGGAGTGTTGGGGCGGTGAGCTTAAAGGAACATTTTATAATGTGCATTTCCTTGCATCACGTGGAGGAATGAATTCAACAGCAAATAAAATGCCACATATTAACAGTTATAGCTTCCGAATAATGGTGATCATAATGCTTACGTCTTCGACATTTTACCCAAAGTTTTTGACGAGACCCTCAGTGAAAATCATAGGGGACGTGGCGAAAGGTCTGAAAGAGGCGTGGGGGGAGGTGGGGGGGGGGGGGGGGGGGGCTTGAAGACGTTACACTTAATGCGTCGCAACTCATTGGTGAACTCGCCCTTTTGGGAAAATGCTGAGCAGTGGTCACTCGGCGATGTGTGTATTGAGTTGCCAGTTTTGATTGATTTCTGGGGTTTTATACGTCCCCATGGACGACATAACGGAGAGGTTCGGAAATTTCGACAACCTGGGGTGCACTGACGTGCACTGACATCGCACAGTACACGGGCTTCAACATTTCGCCTCCATCGAAATGCAACGGCCGCGGCTGGGATCCGACCCCGCGACCTTCGGATCGGCAGCCGAGTGTCATAGCGATTATAGACCACTGTCGCGGGGCATTGAGTTGTTTCCATGTGAAGACCAATGTCGAGCATTGCATACGACAGTATTCTGTCGTTCAGTCGTTCTTGTGACCTTATTATTATTATTATTATTATTATTATTATTATTATTATTATTATTATTATTATTATTATTATTCGGCATGTAAACATGCTGTCTAAAAATTGTATCTTTGAAGTTGTTGCTTACATGTCATCCAACATTGAACTGTCTCTTTGGAATATATTCGTCACTTTCGACACATTTATAACCATTTACGTACTACCACTCCTGCTTGGATCGAGAAGGTCTGCAGTATATTGAAATAAAAAAAAAACGCAGAAGGACATGAAGGAAATGGAGCAGGCTGACAACTGTCAACGAGAGGGGCACGACGCCTGCTTACTCTTTTGGGAGAAGGGGGCAGAGAAGAGGAAGAGAGGAAACAAGATAGAAAGTAAAAACACACGAATGCACAGACAAAACACACACACAAAAGAAGTGTGCCTATAGGCGAGACGTCATGCAAAGGGAAACGCACTTGCCATTAATGCTGCCACTGCCAGCGCTACTTATCGTCATGTCTAGGTGCTCCTGATGGAGCTGGAAAAACATCAACCGACAACCATGACTGCTCGCTCGTGACGCCACCTATGTAGTGGTAGTATATAACGGCTATAGTGTACTAGAATATGTACACCACGTAATAAACGTGTATCACTCCTTCGTTCGCTGGGCTGCCTTTATTTCCGCGCTATAGTGCTTCGGAACGCAGTACTTATGGCGTGGTCATTGACTCGGAGGTACGGAGTTATACACATCAGTTTCTCTAACACACTCCAACCTTATTTCCGCGCAGTCAAGGATTCGAACTATCACTGAATTCGCCAGTGAAGCTGTATTCGGACAAAATTCAAGAAAAAGCTCTATCCTTTTCTTGTTTGTTCGCTTGCTTAATTGTTTGTTTATTTGCAGCTAGCTTGTTTGTTTATACTTTCGTTTGCTTGCTGCGTTCCTCATCTGGTGCCGGACGCCATGCCTGGGATACACACCTCAAGGCCAGAATCTACATTCTACTGACAGCAGCCAAAGACTCTTGTGACAGTGTGCACTCTGCGATGGGGCGGCACTTCAACGCAGAAATTTTGGTCTGTCTGTGTGTGTGTCTGTCCTGCTGCGAAAGGTGAACCCCTTCCTCAACGACCACCCAGCTTGAACTGGTAGCTACCTTCATACTTTTGAACACAGTCGGCCAAAAAGCAAATATTACGCATATCTGAGGCGCAACATCAATACGGAAGTATTAGACTGGTGTGTTCCTTTAGTAAAGACCCTAGTGCTTGTTAGTATGCGCAAAAGCGGACGTTTCCTACGCAGTTATGCGTACTAGGCAAGCTTCTTGCGTTTCCCGAAACCATGGCCAGATGGCGCTCTTATCTCACGCTCGTGCGTGAGATAAGGGCGCCATCTACTACCCTACAGGAGGCCATGGGTTTCAGGAGTAACAGGGGAAAGCTGAACATGCCGGCGATAGATATAAGTAAAAGGCGCTTAGAGCATTGGTGGCGCAAAAGTATGGAGCAAACAAAAGCGCAAGGTAGTTCGGGTAAGATTGTTACATCACAGCAGAACGATAATAGATAAAATAGACGAGGAAATAAATTAGTTGTGAAAATATGTGCGATTCGGGAAAAGAAATGGTTGTAAACGAAAAAGAAATAAAGCTAGAGCTTGGTGGCCTGGCCACCGCCCCGTTATAAAGGGGACGCTCCTAATATCCATCCATCCATCCATCGTGCCGAACGGAAGGCAGCGGAACGGCCGCCCGCCACTCCGGCCGGTCCCTTTCTCTCCACGCGTCTCTTCGTTTTCCCTCTCGCTTGCGCAACTCCTCGGGGAAATAGAAACACGCGAACCGGGACTCATGTATTACGGCCGGTAGAAGGCTATCGTCTTTCGACGACATGTGCAGCGAAGCACGGAGATACGCGGCCAATTTTTTTTTAGATGCGGAGCATCTCTTGCTCGCGGGTATGTTACGCGTCCGGCGTCCGCACTCACACTACGCATGCGCGACTCTCCTCTCCCTTCCCTCTCTCCAACAGCTGCTGCAATAAATAAAGCGGGTAGAGAGAGCGCGCGCGCGGCGTCCGTCTGCACTCACACTACGCATGCGCGACTCTCCTCTCCCTTCCCTCTCTCCAACAGCTGCTGCAATAAATAAAGCGGGTAGAGAGCGCTCGCGCGCTTCGCTTCAGTAGTATCTCCTCCTTCTCCGATGAAAGAAGTTGGTGGTGTGCGATGGATGCAACAGTTCCGTCAGCGAGTGGGTTGACGCAAGTACGCATCAGCATCAACCCACACTCTGACAACGGTCACGCGATGCGTGGTAACGAACCAAGTTAACAACGTAATAACACGCAAGGTTCACCGCAAGGTTCACCGCCAAGGTAACACCGAAAACACTGCAAACCTGTAAACACCGCCGTTAAATGCACCGTTGAAACTCCCAGCGATGCTCCGCATCACCCCATGGTCCCCTTCGGGGAGATGGTGTAATTTTTCTCTCCTCTATCTCTTTGTATCCCTATTCCCATTTCCCCCAGTGTAGGGTAGCAAACCAGACACGCGTCTGGTTAACCTCCCTGCCTTTCGCTTTCCTTTTATCTCTCTCTCGTTTGCTTGCTTGCTATTCCTTGTTTGTTTATTCTTGCCTTACTATCTTGTTTGCTTGTTTTTTCGCTTGCGAGTTTGCTAACAAGCTCGTTCGTTCGTTTGTTTGCTTGTATGTTTGTTTCTTTGTAGAACTACGCAATGTATACACTTCCAGTGATGGGAAACGGTTTATTATTTAAACAGATGCGATTTCAGCTACAAGTTAATCACGCTGTCGAACGTTACCGTTGCATGTCTTGCGCGTTGACGGCTGAAAGGTTGATTGGTCCCGCGTCGTTTATATACGCTGCCGAGCTCGAATTCCACACGTGTCTCATACTACGCTCGTGTTTTCGGCCTCTTCCTTCGTCAGGGGTCACGTGGATGGGAAATATCGCAAAGCTGAACCCGTCGCAGAAAAGGTCACAGACTCGTTGTCCCCAAGATTACGTCGTTTGTCGGGTTTCAGCTCAGCAGCGGGTAGGCTTCTCCTGCGGCTGATCTCATATACATTGTACGCCAATGTACAGAGACGCCAGTGACGTTGCAGGGGGAAAAAAAAACTATAAAAAAGGGGGGGGGGGGGTCGCAAAGGCTGCGCTTGAAAACGCCTCTCCTCCCTCAACTCTTATTTATTTATTTATTTATTTATTTATTTATTTATTTATTTATTTATTTGTTTATTATTTATTTATTTATTTATTTATTTATTTATTTATTTATTTATTTATTTATTTGTAAATACTTCCAATCCCAAAGGTACCATAGCAGGAGGGCATATACAATGTTAGAATACAAAACAGCACAAATTTTAATACACTGACAATAAAAGTAGTTTCAAATCAAATGCAAAACAATAGCGATTAGTAGAATGTTGAATCTAAAATTAAAATGGGTTAGCACAGTGATGAAAATCATGGTGAGAGGAAAATAAGCATTCCACACAGTCGTGCCCGTAACGCGAAGCGAGAAAAACATACTGTGCACTTCGAGTCACTTCAAGGGTAAAAAAAAGGCATTTTACACGGTGGAGCTGCAATGCGAGGCGACAAATAACCTTTACTTAAAGTGCTAAGGCGCTTTAAGTAAAGGTAAAGAAAAATAACAACAATAGAAAAATCCATTAAGGAAAAAGAGGTAGACAGGTGTAGCTTGATAGTACGAGGTGGAAGAAAAAGAAAAGGTGAACGGAAAAAATACTTTACAGAATTCAAGATTCGCTTTCACGTAAACTTTTAACATAAATTACTTGAAGCTTTAACATTTAATTACATAACACTTTTAACATAAATTACTTGAAAATGAGTAAGCCAGCCTTTCCAGAAGCCTTTCGTGTATGTGAGCTAAATATTATTGCACTGCATTCGCGAGGGGATTCGCAATTCTCCTTTCATAACACAGCTGGAAAGCTCGCGCTCTTCTTTCAACAAATGACGTCACTGGGGGAACAGACTAAGTCGCTTGACTTATTTCGTTGTTCTGTAAGAGTGATCCGCGTATTTTCTTGATCTTTTGAATTCAGAACGAACATACAAAACATAGCAGACCATCCTTTCGCGGTTACAAAATGAGGCAATGCTACTTCCGACTCGCGCGATGTATAATTTGTGCCTTCCAGTGAACTCATTTCTTGAAGGAAGAGCGGGCGCTTTCCAGCTACATTAGATCGATTCCTGGGGTTCAACGTCCCACATTTCTTTGCAAAATGTTAAATGAGGGAAGATTTATTTCTTTGCAAACTCAAGATTTGTGAATAGTAGTCCTTCTT
The DNA here is from genome assembly GCA_013339685.2 of Hyalomma asiaticum. NCBI lineage: Eukaryota > Metazoa > Arthropoda > Arachnida > Ixodida > Ixodidae > Hyalomma > Hyalomma asiaticum. Next base: position 51,796,105 of record CM023484.1, read on the forward strand.
TTCGTTTACTGCGGTCCTCAGTGTATGTACCTGTTATATATATATGTTGTTATGAAGTGATTGTGAACATGCTTGTTATCTTTACCTTAGCAGACCTTATTGCTTGTTTATATTTATACGTGTATTCTGGTGTATGTATTCTGACATTTACCGATCACCAGCCAATTGATGTAGGCTGTCGGTGCATATAGTTTGTAAACTTTTCCTTGGATTTGTCGATAAAATTGAATCGAACTTTCTTATAATATAAAAAAGCACGATATGATTGTGAGAGACGCCGTAGTGGAGGGCTCCGGAAGTTTCGACCACCTGGGGTTTCTTTAACGTGCCCTGACAACGTATGCAGTACACGGGCCTTTGGCATATTCGCCTCCATCGATTCCAGCTACATTTGAAACCAAACTGCGAATTTCCTGGTGAGTGCAGTGCAATACTACTCGGCTCACATGTTCATAAGGGTTTCCACGACAGATCGTCACTTTCTTCCGGCTTTATTCAAGAAGTTTTGTAGGGCGCCTGTTTAAATATGAAGTATGATTACGTGGTATACACACTATTTTTTCCGGTAACTCGATTTTCGTAACCGAAGTCACGAATTTTACGCTCCGGAACCAGGATGAATTTATGACGCACGCCATATTTTTCGCATTGAGTTTGACCGATAGGGACTCCGACCCGCTCCGATCTTCCGACCTGTTTTAAGCAGCGTAACAGGGCTTTATTCCCCTCTTTTAGTCGTAATTAATTTTTAATCTATCTATCTATCTATCTATCTATCTATCTATCTATCTATCTATCTATCTATCTATCTATCTATCTATCTATCTATCTATCTATCTATCTAAACGTTCTTAACATCACAAGACAACGACAATGGGAAGGAGTTGTCGTTTTTCTTTCATCTTTGTCCTTGCCTTGCGTTGTGCTGTTAAGAACCTTAAGATGAGTCCAAACCAACCGGCCGGACTTACGATTTTGCTGCAGTCAATCAGTCTCTAACGTGGAGCTCCCAAATTCTTCGTAAAGTTCTGTTCTGCAGCACCGTATTGCTGGGAGCATGGCTCAGCGACCGCGCAGGTCATTTTTTATTAGTATTCTTCTTTTTTTCTTTCATTTTTTTCTTCGTTCTCTCTCTCTCTCTCTCTGTCTCCCCATACGTGTATATTGCTCTTTCTCCTTTTCCTCTTCGTTTCTCTCTCCCCCTCTTAATGTTCTTTTGGATGAAGAACGGGCTTACCTAACGAACCAATTCGAAGGCGACGATGAAGCAACGAAACGAAAGCATCCATGCATCCTCAGCGCAGAACGCGCAAGTCGGAATGAGACCGTTTGTTTCACCGCTCGCACGTCTTGTTTTGCAGGAAGCTTTCAGGGCCCTGTGCTATACATCTTACCGCTAAGCTGTTTCACTTTCTTTTCCTTCTAAAGCGGACAGCCTTTTTTTGCACCGCCTCGACGAAGGAAGCTTGCGACGCGTGCGAAATCCAGCGCATATACAGCGGGCGCGGCCGGTATATGTATACAGCAAGAGCTCGCCTGTTTGCACATGCGTGCGCGATGTGGAGCCGTCGCTTTTTTTTTTCGAGAAGATCAAACAATAACTGAACGGAAAAAAAAAAAAAGATCAGAGAGAAAATTGTAAACTGTGGTTACGTACGCACGGAGTACCGTAATTTCACGAGTGTTACGCGTGTTTCGTTTAACTTTCTTTGGCACACGTTCACCCTCGATTGGTATACATATACGAATACGTATACTGCCTTGTTGATAACGATGTCATGGGTTCGACACCGGCGGCTGCAAGAAGTTTGAAGTGGGGACCGTGCGCTGCTCTACAACAACCCGCATAGCACATGCTGTGTTCTACATAGAAAGCTAGATTCAGAGCTATCAGACTTTCCCTGACCTGACTAATTTCTTTCCCAGTGTAAGGTAAGCTACCGAGCTCAGTCATGGTTAGCCTCTCCGCCTTACATTTATCGTCATCCGCCTAGAGTATGTGAGTATATCCGCCTAGGGCATATAGAAAAACTTGAGCGTTTCAGCTCAAGCTTTTCCCTCCATAGGTAGTGGTAAGAAACTCTATATGCATCCATCCTTCTCATCACATATATAGATGTACCACTTCTACCGCCATTGTGATCCCCTGGTCCCGCTTGCACGGGGCCCGAGAATACACTACGCATGTCAAACGCAGGTGCATGAGTGAACCGGATCGCAGGGATTTATGCACTCCCCCCACACAACACCCCCCTAACATCGCCCCCCCCCCTCCCCGTTGGATCCTCAACACCCCCACCTCACCACAAAAGAAAAAAAAAGGGGGGGGGGGATTCTCCGGATAACCAATGAGTTGGTAACTTGGTATCCACAAAGCACCGCATACTCCATGGCTACACCATGGGTAACACACCCACCCTCAAATCGAAATTCTGGATAAATCCCCGCCGGATTGCACGCGCAGAACTGTGGTACATAGTTGTGCGAGAGAGAGAGAGAGAGAGAGGGAGAGAGAGAGGGAGGGAGGGATGGAGGGAGGGAGGGAGGGAGGGAGGGTGATTCAACATCCGAGAGCGAATTAACGAATCCCGCGAGGCTTACACAGCGACCGAGTATAAAACGCGTTTACTCCAGATCATGCAGCACGCCCCGGAAGTTTCTGCGGAGAAACTCGCGGGTAGCATATGCATGCAGGACGCACGATGCACGGCGCGAGCTGCTATTCCGGGCTTTAGTAAACGCTTACCTGCCAGCTGGGGGAGAGAGAGAGCGAGTAAACCGTATGAGAGCGGTGCTCGCACGATGATGCATGGAGGTGTGTTTAGGCTGCTGCTGGGATTTCGTAAGCTGCCGCGCGTTCCCTGTTCCTGCCACTTACGCTCGCATGCGCGCTTCTGTCTGCTTTCGCAAGCACTGTGCATATATATGTATATATACTGTACGGAAAAGCTTGCATGTTTCAAAGAGGGATGAGAAAGAAAGAAAGAAAGAAAGAAAGAAAGAAAGAAAGAAAGAAAGAAAGAAAGAAAGAAAGAAAGAAAGAAAGAAAGAAAGAAAGAAAGAAAGAAAGAGACGCACGCAAATGCTGGTTGCACAAGGAACAGCGCAGTCAGTATACAGAACGTGGTTGAAACCGTTGAAAGGAACTTTCAGGTTTCAGGAGCGCGCGGTATATTATAATTCACTGACATGAAGCCTGCTGTATATAGCGTTGAAGACGTGTGCGTGTGTGCTTCCAGTCAGTATTGCGCAATGCGGCGTCCTGTAATACTAGATCGGGGCAACTTATGCAAGAAATCCCCGATGCCGGGCATGCTTGGCTCATAATTCTATAGCCTTTAAAATGGCACGGGAAATTATATAATGCGAATAGCTCTTTTTTTTTTCTTTCGTTTCTTTTTCTTCTTTTCCATTTCTCTTCTTTTTTTTTTTTTTGAACTGCGTAGTCTGTTTCACCTCGGCAGAAGTCCGTTTCACGTCCGCGAGAAATCATCACCATCATGAAATCAGTGCGCGTGCACTGTACACTTCTACGACATTCCTGATGTGTGGCTTTTGCACGCACGCATCTTCCTCCTCTTGCGCTCATGCCCTCAGTCCACTATGTTGATAAAGACGGCTAGGCGGCACAGAAAGCGGGGCATATATGCCAACAGCTCACAACATAGGATAGCCATATGCATAGAGTACAGCAAGGGGAGCGCGACATGTTCCTTCAAAACCACGTAAATAGAAAGAAAGCACAGCGCAGCCTTGTATAGTATATTAACGGGGTGGTAAAGGGAATCAGGGGTGAGAAGGAAAGAAAGGAGGTGGGGGCAAAGCAAAGAGTAGCATGGCCTTGTATTGTGTATAGTCTGTTCCAGAAGTTCCGTGCAGCACTGTGGAAGCCACAGGCCTCTTCGGTCAATCCGGAGGGCGAACGCATGTTAAAGGGCCCATGACAGCTATTTTTTTGTTGGAGACTTTTATGTTCTAATGAGTAGAACAGTGTCTTGTAATCACGGCATGGAGTGGCAAATTCTCCAGCGCGAAGTCTAATTAGTCACAGCATCGTTAATTTTGTTCAGTTTTAATGAAGCTTCGAAACGCGCGCCAAAAACTGCAAGAAACTAGCGCCGCGGGGCTAGCGTGGCGGCTGTCGGAAGTGAGCGCATGCACTGATCACTTGAGCTCAAGATTCGGTGACGTTGCGGAGAGCGCGAGCGCCAGACCAGCTCGCCACACTCGCTTTGCATCATAGCGTGTGTACAATGTACGCTTGAGCGACCAACACGGAGAGGAAGCAGAAAAATACGGCTTTTGGCGGGGCCTCTGCGATCGGCTGCGAGAGCCGATCTTGGAGGCTACGCTCGGGGGCCATAGCGCGGCGCGCCCGTGTCTCTCTGTGACGTCACGATAACAATTTGCAAAAGTGAAACGTCACAGATGGCCCACAAACTACGTCACACTAGTGGCGATGTCGCGAGGTGCTGCAAGCTCGGATGAGCATTCCCGCTTATTTTGAAACCATATTAACATTACTTAGCGGCGACGTTCGCCGCTAATACTTGGTCAAGATTGCCTTCGTATGCAGGAAAACCAATTAACGCAAGCATCTCGCGTTTGAAATTTTGGTGTCATGGGACCTTTAAACGTGTCCTTCCGCGGCTTGTCATCTGCCAATGGCGGGCGCTGCAGCTTATATGCAGTATATGCATCACAGGAATTCGGTTTCATCGCTTAACCAGCGTCCCTTGCGCTTTCGACGGCCGGTCGTCAAAAGCACACTACAAGGTGACATGTTGCGTTTCGGAGGTATATACGTACTATATATGTATATAGATATATAATATACACCTGCAAAAGGCATACAGATGCGCTAACACGGGAAACCAATCGAGACGTACAGGTAAATGAATCGATGAATAAGCTCATTACACACCGTTCAATTGAAGTTGAAGTTTATTAACAATTCCGACAATACCTGAGAATATACGTGAATTGTCGTGGTGCCGGAGCTAAAGGCAAGTCTTTATACACGCCTGACTGGGCTCTTGGCACCACGAGTACAGCAGGCAACAATGGTTAACGTCGATACGATCAATGCACACAATGATGCATTACATACTGAATTAGTTCAATAGACACAGCAATATTGAATAAGAAATAGCAAACGCAATAAATCAAATTAATACATACACGAGAGTACAGCGAGAAATCTGCCAACGTAAAAGACGTAAAATAAAAGACACAGACACAAAAGACATAGACACAGTTGCTGTGTGGGATCTGCACGTGGGGGTTGCTCGGTACCGCAGTTAATTGATTCGGGTTCGATTCGAGTGAAGCCACAATGCTCGCAACCGCTCTACAGGCAATTTATTATTTGTTTCCCTGACTGTCTTTGAGTCCGAAGAACATGATCGCAGTCGAGACCATTACGATCGACAGCGAATGTAAACACCATGCACAATGCGAGCCAGGAACACAGATTTGGAGAGATTTATTGTCTCCCGCGGGTATAAAGGCGTACGCAGTTTGGGCAGGATGTCCTTACGTGCTGCATGCGTTATGACATGAGTGCATGCATTGCGGGGCTCATCTAGTATGTGACTTGCGTAATCAGTTTCTGCCATTGTTCGAGGCTTCTGCCTTCTAATTTGCCCATAGCTATGTGATGCGCATAATTTCAAGTACATCGCGTAGTCTTCTATGTGACTTGCATAATCAGTTTCGGCCATTGTGTGATACCTCTGCCTTCTAATTTCTCATGCAGATACAATTCCTGTTCTATGTGCATAATTTCAGCGATCTCGATCATTCGTATGTATGTATGTATGTATGTATGTATGTATGTATGTATGTATGTATGTATGTATGTATGTATGTATGTATGTATGTATGTATGTATGTATGTATGTGTTTGTGTGTGTAGAGAGAGCGTTCCTTTCGCCATATCTCTGCAGATCGAGATTGCCCCACGGCGCTCTGTTTGACAGTTTCATCGCTAATCAGTAACGTGTCATTCGGAATCACTTCGCTGTTTCTGTCGCAATGAAGAAACACGGGGGCTGTTTCTCGCGTTTTCTTGTCTACCTCACCTCGTCCTGGAAGGCATAAATCAATAAAAAAAAAAGAAATTATCGGCGTACTGCATTTATTTATGTATACTTACGTCATGTTTTCTGTAAGCATGAGACCCCTCGCTTCGTAGATAAAGTTCTTAAGCCTGTTCATGGCTGATGAAGTTGACAAACGATCGAATTGATGCACATATAGAAAGTGCATGCACGACAGCGTTCTATACATGCTCACACAAGAACAGCACGAACAAATGGGTGATGGCTTCATTACGCCACTTTACATTTGCGCCAACGTGCCTCGACAGTGATATAAATTAGTCCATTGTCGCGTTCACCATTCTTCAACGGCACGCTTGCTCCGCATGCACTCTCCCCGCATACAGGAATCGATCGGGTCGATATTATGTGAACGACGCTAAGTCAACACAGAAACTCCTGTCGCAGTGTTTGATGTCCTTTATTTCTCGAACTAGTGGCTGCAGGCTACAAGGGAACTCCACTAAAGACATCACACTCGTGATCAGATGATTGGAATGCTTCATTGCGTCCTCCGCGCCATCATATATTGACAGCGATATAAATTAGTTCATTCTCGCGTTCACCGTTCTTCTTCGCAATGCTCATGCAGCACTCTGAAAGTGCACAGACCGAGTCGATATGCCATCGTCATCCTGAAGTAAGGCGTGTTGTTGGGCTGGTTGTTGCTTCACAGATTCGGCAAACAAGCTTCAACCGCGCGAAGACGACGCAGAAACACAGAAGCACGTAAGCTCACGCGAAGCGCAGTGTGTGCTTGTGTGTTTCTATGTTCCTGTGTCGTCCTCTCCGAGAAAACAAAACCCGCTTGCCGAATCATCACCACCCACCACCACCACCACAACAACAACAACAACAACAACAACAACAACAACAACAATAATAATAATAATAATAATAATAATAATAATAATAATAATTACACCCACTGCTGAGCAAAGGCCTCTCCTACAGGTGAGTGATTATCCCGGTCCTGCGCAACAGCGACCGCGCTAACCGCGCAAGTTTATTGATCTCATTTGCCCACCGAACTTTCTGCCGACCCCTGCTACGTTTGCCTTCCCTAGGAATCGACTCTGTTACCCTCAGTTGACCTACGCTTATCTTGCCTTCGCAATACATGCCCCGTCCACGCCAATTTCATCTCGATTTCTACTATGTGATATCATTAACACGTTTATGTGAACGAAGGTAAAATCAACTAGAACACTCATAATCGCAGTAGTGCTCTGTATTTCTCGAGTTAGCGGGCGGACTGCAAAGGGAACACAGGTAAAGTCGTCACAGTCAGTCGGCGCGTATTACAGTAAAAACGGCCGGCAGTCTTCAGGCACACACCCCCTCCCCCCCCCCCCTCTCTCTCTTCTTCCTGGTTGCGCCTTCTGCGCTGCACGAGTTCAGCGGAAGAAACCCGGGTTCAACGGAAAAATCCGCTCCTCCGGGCCCCGGCGGGCTCCCCAAACAGCCCATCTCCCGCCGCCCCTCCCTCTTTTCCCATTGGGCGGAGCCCCTTTCCCTTTCCCCGTCGCGCACCTTTCCCTGTGTCTCCCGCTCCGCGCTCCCATTGATAGGGAAGAGGACATATAGGGAAGCCGCGGAAGGGAAAGGGGAAAACCGCGCGCATGGTTTGGCTTATTGACGAGAAAAAAAAAAAGTTGGCTTGCGTTATGGAGCCACTATACGAATCGATTGCATCTACTACGCCGTTTCTCAAACTACGTACCGGCCTCGGACAACTATAGAGTCCGCCGCGGTGGTGTTCGGCTGCCGCACAAAAAAAACGCGGGCATTTTCGATGGAGGCGAAAATGCCAGAGGCCCGTGTACTGCGCGTTTTCGGTGCACGTTGAAGAAACACCAGGTGGTCCGGTCAAAATTTGCGGAGCCCTCCATTACGGCGTTTGGCGTTTCCAGGCTCCTTCCTATCGCCTTCAGTCCCTCTCCCCTACTCCCACGTACCCTTAGCCGTGCTCCCTACGTGGGCTGCAGAAATTAGCGTGCTTTCCTTAACCGAACAACAACAACAACAACAACAACAACAACAACAACAACAACAACAACAACAATAATAATAATAATAATAATAATAATAATAATAATAATAATAATAAGTAGGCTTGTGTGTTGCCTGAAACGCGTCTTTCAGTGACCGTGAAAGCTGACTTTTGTATTTGGTAAAACAACACTTACGGAGAGTGCATAGTAATAAGAAAAACAAAGCAAAGAAAAAATGGAAAGGGATGATGCGTGGGAAGGAATAGGGAATGAAGAATAACTGGACTAGACGCAGAAGCCAATGCAGTCTTCGTAAACTGTCGTTGTTTACATTTGGCCGCGTATATAGCCCAATAATTGATTTCCTCAGTCCTCTTTCCCATCTTGATTCGTTGTCGTAAGCGGTATATTAAACGAGTGTTGGTGCGCCAGTTTATGCATATAGATGGGCCAACGTACAGGCCAGCCTCCCTAAAGTATGGATGAACATTTTCGCATTCTCCTCCGCCTGGTATATCTCACGAGGGTGTCCCGGCGCTCCGTTGAATATGTGCTTCGTTGAAATGTTGATGGCCCCTTCCGGGCCATAAACGTTCCCCGCGAGTGGACGTTCCAAGAATGGACGGCCGCCCGGACACAAGCGAAATGAGAACGCAAGCGCAATAAAAGCATTTAGACGATGTCGCTCAGCGGCGATGAAGTCCGTTGTCGCATCAATCTTCGATAGGCATATACTCCTCTTTGGCGATTGCTTTTCTATACGCCGTCTGAGAGTTCTCCTTTCTCTTTTTTTTATTGTTCTCCTTTGGCGTGACTTTTATCTGTTTGAGTGAGTGAGTGAGTGAGTGAGTGAGTGAGTGAGTGAGTGAGTGAGTGAGTGAGTGAGTGAGTGAGTGAGTGAGTGAGTGAGTGAGTGAGTGAGTGAGTGAGTGCAGTGTTATCCACCTTGCGCTTATCTCTCACGCGCAACGAGATGTCGGGCACCCTTGCTTGTTTCCGTTCAACTTTTCCCGAAAGGCGACTGATAAGTGTATAGACAACTTGCTGCAGTAATAAAAATATAGTCACGTAGCCGTCACGGCGTTCGGGTATTCAAGTGGCGACTTGATAATGATGCTCACGCGACAACCTGCTACGACAACGATTTCAGACAACGCTGTGAATGCCCTCAAAGTCCCTAAAGAAGCTGCAGCCGTAACATTTTGTTTTGTGCGTGTGTGTGTGAGTGACAGAGAGAGAGAGACCATAAGGCGAACACATTACCGTCACCTGGACACGTCCTTCCTATTTTCATAACCCGCACGAAATATCCTGCCTTCCAAGGGGGCGCCGTTTCCCTAGCCATGCTGCAGAGATAAAGACTTCGTCCACTTCACATGTGATGGACCCGAGAGTACCAAACAAACAAAAAGGAGTCTCGCGACAGTGCTCACGTACTTGGACACTTTCTTTATATAAGCATTACCCGCAACAGCGCTGCCATATACGCGATCACAAAGCCGGATCCCCATCCCATGCCATCCCGGATCTCATCCCCCATTCTCCCCAACCGTTTCTGGGTCGCTTTCCCGGGCGGAAACTTTTTCGCATAACTTGCATCACACTTCATCACAGCCATTGTTTCACCGTCGCGGCTCCGTGCATCGCCTGGAACACGAGTCCCATGTCACGCTCCGTCCGTTCCTCCCCGACGCTACTTTTCCTTTCTTCCCTAAAGCATCCACGCCCGCGATTAACAGACCTCGCCGCGCCCGTCAACAGCCCCCCTGCTTAAGTTCGGCTTCGTCACACGGCTTCATTCTTCCAGGAAGCCTACCGGTGTGCACATGCAAGCACTCTTCCCGTTCCTCGAGTGTCCACATGGGTGAGAGAAAGAGAGCGATTAAAAGTGGCCTGCGTGAGCCGGTTGCTCAGAGCCGCCATCAGCAACGCAACGGGAAGAGGCTCACGAGGAAATAGGGAAGCAGCGAGGGTTGAAGGGAAGGAGGGGGAAAGGGACGCGGCGTGCCTCCTCGCGAGTGCGTTGTGGCGTAATGACGCCAGAGCAGCGAGGGCGCCCCCATTGTTGACGTCGTCGGCGACGGCTAGCGCGAGCCTACCGTGTCGTCTGCCGCTCTTTCTTTTCTTACCTTTCTTTCCCTTTCTTTCTCTCGTTCTTTTCCCTATCGACCTGCGGCGGCGGCGGCAGTCTCCCCAGTGGCCGACTTCCGTTCACACCCACTCCGCCACTCGCTCCCCCGCCTCTCCCCCAGAGTGGCGCGATGTTCCTCCTCTCCACCCAGCAGCCTGCGCGTCCTTTTCGTCCCTTTAAATTGCTTCTGCTCTCTGCATCATGATGTTTCTTTTTTATCTCTTTTGTTTCATCGATTTTCTTTTTCCCTTTATGCCTCGCTCCTCGGTCGTTTTTCCTTTTCTGCGTTCCCCGGTCTTCATTGTCTTGCTCTTTGCTTCGTTCGCTACACTCGAGCTTCGTCTTTTGTCGTTTCATTGACGCTCGCTTCTCTCCCTCTGTTTTTTCGTTGTTGTCCTTCCTAGCTTCCTAACTCCATGCATCGGAACTCCAGACACCCTTCCTCTTTCCCTAATCGCCCTCCCTGTCTCCCTGCCACACCGTGCAGCGTTCGGCTATCATTCCCTTTCATCTGTCCTTTCTCTCTTTCTCCTTTTTCCCTACTATGCTCCATGGGCCATCGGAACGCCAGACAACGAGTCCCATCTCGTAGTAGTTGGACGCTACGCGGAAGGAAACGCCTTATCTATATATATATATATATATATATATATATATATATATATATATATATATATATATATATATATATATATATATATATTATGCGGCTGTGGTGTGACAAGCGTTATCTCCGTCTCCTGGCTTGAGCCTGCCTTGGCGCCCTTTTTCCATTTTTTTTCTTTCGTTCCGGGGACGCCACGCTCGCAACTGTCTGTCGAAGTGAGGGGGCGCTTCGGTCGCTCGCCTTCCCTTGCCTCCCTCTCCACTGTCATCCCTCTACTCTTCTTTTATACCCACGTCCAACACGCCTCTGTTTCGGAACTTTCCTCGGCCGCATGATCTCCACTCTCACCCCCGTGCCTGCGCAACCGAACCAATGGCGCAATCTATCCCCCTCCCCCCTCTCTCTCATGGTTCCGGGTTCCACCAAGGAAGTGTCGCTTGTATGGCCGGCGGCTGCTTTTTACGTGTTTGGGGGGAGGGTGTGCCCCGTGACGTGTCGCCTTTTGCGTCACTCAGGAGAGGGCGATCGAGGTTTCGTTCGCCTGCCGTCGAAGACGTCATTGGCTCGCCGATAGTCGACCGCTCGTCGAAAGAAAGAAAGAAAGAAAGAAGGAATATGCTCGTGGGGGAAGAAGGAAACAGAAAGGACGGCCATGCGAGAAATAATATTCGAGACATGAGCGGCTGAAGAATTGTCCATAGCTTATGTCACGATTGAATGCCCTGGCTGAGCTCGAGGTGTCCTCCATTGGGCAAACATATCAAAGGGCTTGTGTTAGGGATGTTCATTCTATATTGTAGTGGTTTACGATTTTCAGTATATATGTATTAGACAATAAACGAAATGTGAAGAGAGATGATGGGCCCCCAAGAAGAGAAGTAATGCAGACAGCGCTAAAGTGGCGAGAGCGGCTCTGCAGTGACAGCCGCCATGTCACCCTGGGAATCTTGGGTGGCTCAGGTGGCGGTGGACGTGCTGGCCACGTCAGAAGCTGTCAACTTCTCAGACGACGTACCACTCGTGAGATTATATTCATTTTCGCGACTGTCGCCCTTATATCGAATACTCCTATCCCCGTCCAGATACTTGTTGTTTTCTTCTCCCTCTCCGTGACTTGCCTTTTTTCTGTTTTTAGTGCAGTGCAAACAGTGGAATCAAAACGTGAATCGTCGGGCCCCGAAGTTCTGTCTGTTTTTACTCATTTGTTCTTTCTTTTCATTCTTTTTGTACTTTCTCGAATCTTTACTTGTGCACGTAAATTTTGTGTGCACCTACTGTAATGTTCACCTAAATTTAACTACAGGGGTGTTCTTGCGCTTTGCCCCCACCCCCACCCCCTCTATATGCTGGCGAGGTAAACCAGAATACACACTTCGCTGGATCTTCAACAGTCGTGTCCGCTGGTTTTCCAGAGGCTATTTCATGTCTACATTATGCTCAAGCAATGTTGATTCTCTACCATTTACCTAACTGACTGTCTTCTCCATTGGCTATATGTATATAGTCGTTTACGCCAGTTGTACTTGCCACAGATCACTATCTTCCACTTCCGTAACTCCTTCCTATCCATAAGTAGAGTGCGACCGACGAGAGATACGATCTGGTTAGCCCCTCTCTCTCTCCCGTTTTCTCAATTCTTTGTCTCGGTCTAAACGCATCTCTCTTCATTGATCAAGCACGACCTTCTTTCATTATACCTAAGTGCATCCATAGTTCCGCTGGACTTTCTCTGCCTGCAGCCCTTCTCAAAAACCTCTCGTCTCCTTATTGTCCGTTTCCCCTTAGGCTATCTCTTCTTCTCCGACACCATTGTTCTCGAGCCTTTCTGTACGTCGGCATTAATCGGACGGTGTCGTCCTTCTCCTTCGTTTGGACAGTGCGGACCCCTGAAGGTGACAGCCGTGTCACCCGCCCACCGTGTCGGGATCGCTCGCACATACAGACACGCACACGCGGTCGCACATGTTCACACACACACACACACACACACGGGTCAGGCAAAAGAAACCGGGTCAACAGGAGGGGTCGTACCACGGTGACGGCTGTCAAGTCGGGTCACCCGCGCCGCTGCCGGAGCTGACGCCAGCGGCGTTACCCGGCTCGCGAGAGTACGCGAGACCGCAGCCACGCCTTCGGAATGAACGTCATGCCTTTACCTCGTTTGAGTAGTTCCTCGCACTACTGTGGAAGCCTCTTTCGACTAAAGGCCGTCTCACACGCCGCGACTGCAGCGACCAAAATCGTTCCGGACGCTCGCACTTCGCTCCCGGGAGTGCGAGATCGTCTTAAATGTGTCCTTCCGCGGTCTCAGCAGTCGTCTGCTAGTGGCCAACGCTCTGAAGAGGGGCACTAGATCTCGCGTCGCAAGAATCTGCGCTCGTCGGTCGCGCACAGCATTGGCTCTGCTGCACTGAACTACTGAGACGGTGCAGGAGACGTGCGAGGACTGTATATACGCTTGGGGGAGTCGCCTCTGGCTGACAAAGTGCCCGAACTGTCGCGAGAATTGACCTGAGAGGCGTACTCGCAAACACGGCGAAAGTTCTGCTGGCATGCGAAGAAAATCGTCACCCCCCCCCCCCCCCCCCAACGAAAGTTGGTGCAGCTGGTACCCCTGCATGTCCTTCAATTTTGTTCATAATTTCAATCGCTTCTTCATGATCGTTCGTTTCGAAAGCCGTGCTATCAAAGGGCGTCTGTATCTGCCGTGATACTTCATTGATACGATCGCCATGAAAATCGGAGAATGGGAGGCGTCATTTGAAAATCACATTAACCGCATGAAAACGCGTTGCGCCGTTGGCAGGGGTCGAAAAACTTATTACTCCATAAACGTATTAAGCGGGTTCATATCAATGGGATTGCAGTGTGGTTGGATGAACCTGCTTGACATATGCGGTTCAAAAACGATGTCGCATCCTCTTTCGCGACGGCGCCACAGGCCATATATCGAAGGCTGTCACTCTTATAGGGTTGGAGATATAGAAATAGATACAAGAAATTTGTATAAAAGGGTACAACTGCAGCGCCCACGTATAATGCGCATAAGCGTGTGTATTTGTGGTAAGGAAAGCTTGCGGCTGGATCCCATACTAAAAACACATGATGTACACGCCAGCTAAATCTCACTACGAATTCTCAACGACCATTCCAGGTCGCCATTCTGTAGAAACCTTTCACACCACATCGCTAAGCCTCCAAAGTTTTTAATATTTACGCAAGAGGGCCGTCAGCGGCCAAGTTGTCGGAAATAAAGAAAAAAAATACATCTCCCGCTAAAGGGAACCATGTGTGGATGCGAAGCAGCGGGGAGATGGTTAGTTTGAGCGGGAGATGGTGTAATTTTTCGCGGCAGCGGCCCGAGCGCTCATCGCGGCGCTGCACAGGAGAGAGAATGACGCGCGCGCGCTCAGTCATTTTCATACCGCGGAACTACCGTGGCGCCCCCAGCGGAGTATGCAGCTGTCGCACCACCTGTCGTGCGCGCCGCGCCTTAGAGGATTCCTAGAGGAGAGAAAGGGGGGAGCGTAGGAGAGGAGAGAGAGGGGAGGGGACGCGCATGCGCTGTGGGGGTGGGACGCGGGCGCCGCTCCGTAGTGTAGAGGATTCCTAGAGGAGAGAAAAAGGGGGGGGGGGGGCGTTAGCAGACGCTGCCTGCGTCAGCGTTCTCTCGCGGGCGAGGGCGCGTTCTCGTTCCTTGCCAGCTTGGGCCAGCTGCGGCGGTCGCATTTTCGATGGAGGCGAAAATGCCAGAGGCCCGTGTACTGTGCGTTGTCAGTGCACGTTAAAGAACCCCAGGTGGTCTAAATTTCCGGAGCCCTCCACTACGGCCTTTCTCTCCTCTCTATCTTTCCTTCCCTTTCCCTCACCCCCACGTACGCTTAGCCGTGCTCCCTACATGGGCTGCAGACATTAGCGTCCTTTCCTAACCGAACCACAATCATCATCATTCGCAGTGGGGGTGTGGACGGCGCAGCGACAGAAAAGGCTCGACCATAAGCTGCTTCGCATCTAAAAAAAAGAGTCGGTGGCCGAGTTACGTAAGGCGCGCCTGGGGATCGAAAGGCGGCGCGTTCGAATCCCACTCCTGGCGGCCGGCAAAGAAAAAAAGAAGAAAGAAATCTTAACGCTGTTTTTCTCGGAGGTTTAAATTTTTATATACATACTTTTACGGGACATGACAGCGACGGCGAAAATCGCGTCCAAGTGTCGATATAATTTCTATACCGCAACAATAACAACAATTGCTGAGGTTTTACGTGCTCAAAGCACGATGCAACGCACGCTTTGGTTGAGGGCCCCAGAAAAATTCGATCAACCGGGCATGTTTGAAGTGCACTGACATCGCGAACTTACACGGGGCTTTTAGCATTTCGCCTTCATCTAAATGCGACCACCGCAGCCCGGATCGAATCCCCGCCTTTCGCGCGTCAATAGCCGAGTGTCGTAGCCACTATATACGAGGGCGGCGCAGCCAAAAGTTTTGAAGCACTTGAGTACGCATCACACACACACACACACACACACACACACACACACACACACACACACACACACACATGCATGTGAGATATGTAGATATATGGGGACGATAGATGACTACGAAACTTCAATGAAACAGAGAAAACTGTTATTGCCTAGACAACGAAACACTTCGCGCCGGTTGCGATATATACGCACAAGATGCACTTAATTCACGAGGGGCACGCAAACTGTGCTTCCGCTCTCTCTCGAAGCGTCGGATCAAAAACTCCGGAAGTATTATGCTACCCTTCCCTCCTTCGGTCACAAACACCCTCACTCAGTCTCATTCAGACGAGTGTACGAGGCTACTACACTGTACTCTAGATGTACGCGCACCAGCTGGCTTTTATTAAAGTTTACGGCGGGAAATGCAAATTGCACGCACGCGCGAGTCCAGCGCTCGCGTGATAAATTGCTTTGGGTGGCGCGCGTTCTCAAGCGAGCATCGAAAGAAATGCCCACTTGTGCACAGCCATAAACCTAAACTTGCTCAGTCCGGCGCTCGGAAAGGAGGAACTCATCTGCATCCATTAACTCTGGACCGACAATTTCCTCCCGCGGGCTTCATCTATCAAAGCGTATATACGTGCTTGGCGTCTCTCTCGCTCTCTCTTCTTTTCTGTATATGGGGAGTGTGCTTGTATTTATACGCTTCTCGGAGCTCCTTCGACTATTATAGAACCGCTTCGCGCTCAGCTTTATGTTGCATCTACAACTGCCGCGACGCGGCCTTGAGGGTGCACGCGTACACAATGCGGAGAAAAATTTAATGCTACTTTAAGCGGCGAAAGGAAGCGTTTTGAGCACAGGGGCGCATGAAGGGGTGATGGTGTGTGTGTGTGTGTGTGTGTGTGTGTGTGTGTGTGTGTGTGTGTGTGTGTGTGTGTGTGTGTGTGTGTGTGTGTGTGTGTGTGTGTGTGCCCACCGTGCACCGATAAGGGACAGACAGATCGAAATGAGCTGAAAAGTTAATCGTAAAATGTGACTATAGACAATTAAATATACAACGTAAAACCGCAAAAATGTACTAAGAATAAATACGCTACGCCTTGCCTGCACCAACGATGTATCGCTGGCCCAGCATTGGTGAAAAAATGAAAAAAAAATTTTGGAGGATACTAATTACGCTTCACCTTTAAGAGTGGAACGCGAAAGCATTATCAGGCCCCCCTTTCGAACCGCAACACTATCGCGTTAAAGTGCACAGAAAACATCCATTGGATCCAACCAGCGCCTCCTCTATACAATACTCGATATACCTCTCCGCGCGGCCCTGCCGGCGAGGCGAGCGCCATCTGGACGATGCTTACGCAAATCACTTACCCGATCCAATGCCTCCTCTGGGCGGTGCTGCTGGTATTTTTTTTCTTCAAGGACGCCGGTGCCGACGCAGGATTTCTTGCGCCACGAGCTTAACACTATCGCGTTAAAAGAAAAAAATTACACCATATCCCGCTAAAGGGAACCATGTGTGGATGCGAAGCAGAGGGGAGATGGTTAGCTTGATTATATAGCGTGTGCAAGCGCAAGTTGCTTGCGATAGGGCATGTAAAATGTCGACGCAGCCCTTCTGATACAAACATTCCCAAAAAACAGGCCGCAGTATGTGCAACTTGAATTTTGACAGCATTTAAATAAAGACAGCTGTCGCCACTAATAGGGCAAGCTGCACGGTAGGAATGCTAGCTTTACAGTTTATCTCCTTTACAGAGGAGAGAAAGGGGGAGCGTAGGAGAGGAGGTGGAGGGGACGCGCATGCGCTGTGGGGGTGTGGAACGCGGGACGTGGGACGCAGGAAGGGGGGTCGGACAAACCCCCGTCATAACCTGCTTCGCATCGAAAACGAACCCTCCCATCAAGAGTGACCCTGAGCTTGCACGCTCTGAGCAGTGTCTCGCAAATAAACGTTTATCTCATATCATTCATTCAGGCGCGCTACAAGAACCTTCGTAGCTGACTTGGAAAATCTATGGTTACGGAAGGAAGCACAGCGAAAAATGACGACCACATATCTCGTTCGCTGATTCTTTGCTCGTCACAGCGGAGTTAGCCACGGACACGATTTATCTCAGACTGCCACCTTCTGGCGTCCCCGTGTTTGGTTTTGACCTGCCGGGATACCACGAACTTTGCCTTCACGCGCACATTGGCGCTCACGCCACTTCCGCACAAAGATTATATTGCCACTTCGTCACATCGAGATGGGCATACGTACCTTTAGGAGCGATGAAAAGCCGAAAAAAAAAATTCACGCATCTCCACGAAGTGAACCATAACGAGTGGGCGAAGCTGGGGATCGTTCTGTGTTACCGTAACTCACCCGTGACACTGCCCACTCATGCATGTAAATGAGTGACAACGGGTGTGTGTATTTACACACGCGTTGTCATTTATGCTCCTGGTCTTGATGAGGTTCCTGCGCTCCGACGTCGACGTCGTAGATCTTGCCGAGTTCCGGACTGCTTTTAGTTAACGCGCACGCTGCGAATCCTTATTGTTCAGCTATAGGCACAAAAGAAATCTCCCACCGGCACTGCATTGTAGGTCAAGATCCAGTGCCTATATATATCGGGGGGCCAGTGAACGGTTGTGCAGCACGAGCAGTCGGTTTATAGGGGCGAAGCTCCTTAGGGTGTGGGCCGTTCCCTCCTCTGTAGTAGTAGTATGTATGTAGCCACCTCGCGCCGCCGGGAGGCTCGCTCTCGCCCTCGGCGCGTGCCTCCCGGCGCGCGAGCTCTCTC
Source organism: Hyalomma asiaticum (assembly GCA_013339685.2). Taxonomy (NCBI): domain Eukaryota; kingdom Metazoa; phylum Arthropoda; class Arachnida; order Ixodida; family Ixodidae; genus Hyalomma; species Hyalomma asiaticum. The sequence goes on from CM023484.1 coordinate 51,814,203, forward strand.
ACTCTTCCATCTGCTGTCTTGTGTGAGAGAGACAGAGAGAGAGCGAGCGAAAGGCGCGCGTTGATTACGGAAACGCTCTTTCTTCGATGAACGCTCTACCAGCTCGCAAAGAAGGAGAACGCGCCCTCACCCGCGAGAGACAACGTTGGCGCAGGCAGCGTCTTCTAGCGAGTTTCTTGACTGAAAAATACCGACTGCTCGCGCTGGAGAACCATTTCACCGGCCACCCATATATATATATATATATATATATATATATATATATATATATATATATATATATATATATATATGCACTGAACCTTGACTTGCAATGAAGTGCCGGTGGGAGATTTCACTTGTGCGTAGTTGAACCATAAGGATTCGTAGCGTGCGCGTTAACTAAATTAATCCGGAACTCGGCACGATCTATACGATGAACATCCGGAGCTTCATCATCATTCACTCCGTGGATATGCTGTGGGTTTTTTTCAATCGAGAAACTCGCTATAGCAGACGCTGCCTGCGTCATCGTTGTCCCTCGCGGGCGAGGGCGCGTTCTCGTTCCTTGCGAGCTGGTTAAGCGTTCATCGTCATCGTGCGCCGTTCGCTCTCTCACGACAGCAGACGACACTGTCTGAGTGCACTGCCTCCAAGATCGGCCCACACCTACACACGGTCACTCCGCCGCAGGCTCGTCCCTAAGGTGCTTCGCCCCTAATGTTAAAATTCACTTCGCTAGGTAATCAGGCTTCCATACACTCACGTGGCACACGCGTTGTTTAGAAGAAAAGATAAACAATTCAAAGCCCATCGCATGGGAGAGCTCCGAGGAATATAGAGCCGTTTACACGCGTTGCTTTGCGCGAGAACTTTGCTCATTATTCTACAGGCCTCACGAGTACCACAGGTTACCTACTAAACTGAATGACGTTTCAAAGTGCACTAAGTTTGAAAATATGCATTTTATAGGTATATATGAGCTCCTATACGCCCAGGCTTCGATCTTGTCATTGGAACATTGAAAAAAAGAAAAGAAGAAAGAATAACTTTTTTACGAGGGAAAGAAAAAGGCAAATGTAAGCATTTAGCTAAAACTATGTCCTTGTCTGTGTGGGCAAGAACAACACCATGGCAGGAACACACATATTACCGCACGTATTACAGCACATGCGCCCGCATGAGTGAATGAAAATACTTTATTTCTGCAAGGTAAGTTTCCAGGCAAAGGTGGCGCCCTCAGTTCCAGGGCCCGCATATAGTAATGCTTTCGCATTCATAAAAGCGCCATGATACTCTCTGCAGCCCTTGCGGGGAGCCCGTCTCAGCGTCCGTGGGGGTAGAGGGACAGGGAACGAAAGAGATAGGAAGGAGAGAAAAGCCCTAGAGGAGGGCTCCGAAAATTTTGACCACCTGGGGGTTCTTTAACGTGCATTGACAACGACACTTTAACGGCACTTTAACGTGCACGTTAGACATATATGTTTCTCCAACTACGGAGGCATGCAATCACTGTACCGGGCAGGAAAAACTTGCTTCTCTCAAATTTACATTACGAAGGCAATGGCAGGGGTTTATTCAAAATTTCGATTTGCGGGTTGAGGGTGTGGGTGTCATACACATGTTGTGACCAGTAAGCAGACGTGCGTGGAAACAAAGTCACTAGATACCTGGAGATTTTTTTTTTATGGTGGAGGGGTGGAGGGCTGTATAAATCCCTTGTAAATGGTACGCTAAAGTGATCGTCAATATGTCTCATAATAGAACCGGAGAGGGTCGAGCGCAATGTCTTGGACGTCTGGCGTGGAATGAATGTGGCTCGGTTAGGAAAGGACGCTACATTCTGCAACCCATGTAGGGAGCACGGCTAAGCGTCCGTGGGGGAAAGGGAGTGAAAGAGATAGAGAGGAGAGAAAGGCCGTAGTGGAGGGCTCCGGAAATTTAGACCACCTGGGGTTCTTTAACGTGCACTGACAACGCACAGTACACGGGCCTCTGGCATTTTCGCCTCCATCGAAAATGCGACCGCCGCGGCCGGGATCGAACCTGCGTTTTTTGGGCGGCAGGCGAGTACCGTAACCACTACACCACCGCGGCGGACCATGGCGTGGAATGAACCTTTAACATCTTACTTGTGGGCGACGCGAATTCAGCGTTCTTTCCTTTCACGTATATAATATACACATCACGCCATAATCGTGCACACTTTTTTTACCTGCGTCGTGCGTGTGTGTGTGTGTTAGTTGCGTTCACGTATGCACAGGTACGAGCGTTGCAACAGGCCCTCGTTGCGCGCAGCCTTGATACACAAAGCGGCGATAAAAAGTTGCTTGATAATACTATATACTGAAGGGGAAAAAATAAAAATAATAAAGTGAAGTTGATGGCCAATGCGTCTATGCGCACGCGAGCACGCAGCTATAAGGGCAGGAAGAGGGGGAAGTATATAGTGTTGTACGTCATACAGGAAGCACGTTCTGCCATAAATTACACCTTTTTTTTTTTTTTTGCAACCAGGGGGCGCAGTTGCGGATAAGCTCAGCGGCGTGCTTGCGGTGTAAAATAGCGCGGCTGCGCCGAGTTTTCAGTCGTTTGTTTGTGGGGCTCGGAGGGCGCTGCCGAAGCTAGTCGATGCAAGAAAAAAGAAAAAAAAATAGTCGGGCGTGCTGTTTATAGTCTAAGCGCGCGGATAACAGGAGTGAGTGAGAGAACACGCAGAGGTGTACACGTTTTGCGAAAACTATACATTATAAGATCGGTCGTAAAACAGTTTTTTTTTTTTCTTTTTAGATTCTTCCCCGGGCATTTTGCGGGAGCTTGTGTACACGCGATGGACGAGTTTTATGCATCTACGCAAATGTAGGGCAGCACGAAATATATGTATCTATATACATACAACTCGCGTGGTATGGAAGTGAAACCGAGCGAGTGTGTATGGAGGACTCGTAAAGCCGTTCCTTTCTGATTTTTGAAAAGAAGTTCGTTGTCTGGGTTTTAGCCGCGCCATCACGTTTACCGTGCTGATGTTTCTCTGTTCTGGTTCCATTCGTCTACTCTTCGTCTGTTCTTTTTTCTTTTTTTTTAATAGCTCGTCGTCTGGTTTTGTCAGCTTTACGGCTCCTTCCCGTGTTCTGCTTTTTGTTACCTTTCGTCTGCTCGCATTTCCATTTTTTTTTTCTTCTTCCTTGCTGCGCAAGATTAAAAGACATGCGTTTCGATCGTCTGTATTTTTTTTCTTCTTCTGTATCTAAGCTTTTCGTCTGTTTGTCTTTGTGTTCGTCTGCTCTTATCCTCACCGTGTGCGTCTGCTCTCTGCGCACGCTGGATTTTTCGTCTGCTATATAAGCCAGCAACGGCGCATGCAGACGATTCGAGACTGCGAAGTTAAAATAAAGGGTATATACGCCTCTTGAACATTGCAAGGAAACTAAGGTGTGAAAATATACATATATTCATGCATCAGTGCTATCCCGAAGCAGCATGCAAATCTCCTGCATCTCGCGCTCTAGGGAACCAAACCATCCAACCGCAGCACGCACCCACCAGGAATTCTCCGATGCAAGAGTCGTCATATGGAAAGTTCATACCGCATGTAATGTACGCCTGAGTGTGTACATATACACACACATACACAATGCCTCGCTTCTTCAGCGAGCGTTGCAGGCATAACACTTCCGTGCGAGTTGGAGCTTGAGATGCTGCGTGCTGCAGTCGAAGAAAAGGAAAGAAAGCAAAACACGTACAACACGAAGGAATATAGGGCTTTGCTCATGCAAATGGCAGCTTCGTGAGAGTGTGTGCATGCACTGTTTGCGTATACGTGAGGAACACAGACCGTGGTACACGCAGGTCTGTGTTCCTCGGCTTTCGCGCATTTTCGGGGCTCAGCATGCACCTCGCGGCGCCGAGCGAAGCTCGTTCCTTTCGACGTGTGCGCGAAGGCAATTTCGGAGAACGGTTGAAGGCAGCAGTTCTGCGAAGTCGTGTATGTGTGCGTGTATTTTCTTTTCTTTTCAGCTGTTGTGACGCCGTTTGTTTACGCTTCGCGTTTCCCGACATCTCGAGCGCTGGAAGGCATCGTCTACAGGCATGTATGTATGTATGTATGTATGTATGTATGTATGTATGTATGTATGTATGTATGTATGTATGTATGTATGTATGTATGTATGTATGTATGTACGTACGTCTGGGGCAGGGCGAAGTCTGCAGTAGTGTCGCTTTATTAATATTACTTGCCCTAGCTGTGAGGGAAATGTCCTCAAGTAACTTGTGTGTGTGTGTGTGTGTGTGTGTGTGTGTGTGTGTGTGTGTGTGTGTGTGTGTGTGTGTGTGTGTGTGTGTGTGTGTGTGTGTGTGTGTGTGTGTGTGTGTGTGTGTGTGTGTGTGTGCGTGTGTGTGTGTCTGCGTGTGTGTGTGCAGATGCCTGCACGAGTGTGGGCCAGTATACTATAGTTAAATATTTTACGGATCTGTTCAGAACCTCCCTCTTGAGGCTGTTAACGTTGCCGTTTTATATTTAGCAGGTGAATGAATGATCCTACCATACACTAAAACGCATCAGAACAACTGTGTACCCACGCATTCGACGTGCTACGACATTGCCAGCCTGACGTCACGGCACGCAAAACTGGGAAACGATTCGTGCAACACTCCAATATGGCGGCGGCCATGAGTCTTATATAAAATCGCCTATATATATATATACTCTTGCGACGGGTGACGAAGCAAGTCCAAGGACAAACGCATGAACTACTTTTATTTGCGAATAGGGAAGACTCCTATTTCCACAACCCATTAGGGCACACGGCGCAGCATCGTGTATGGGAGGTGGAAAGGAAGCGAGAACGAAAAGAGAGGAAAAGTGAGGTCTTCCCCTCGAAATGACTCTCCACACCACCGGGCGTCATGTCGGGTTACCGTATCCCCCATTAGCAAACCCTGTGAAGGCGGGCTTCTCCTCACGCAGCCTCTCCTTGCAGAGAAGCCAGAATTTACGAATCGCATCAACTGCGTCTCGCCAATCGCAGATACGTTTGACGAATTCGTAAATCATCAATATTCAAGCCTGTCGTGCACAAAGTGTTCGTCTGTCCTTCGAACCAAGTCAATTTGATTCAATAAGTACGGTACTATATATCATTATTTTTTTAAATGCATTGCACTTTCAAGCGCGAACCAAAGGCACATGGTCGCATGAAGACGGTTTGAAGACATGGGTAGTACAGTAAAGCTTTCGGGCCATCCCATTAGAGTTGCTAGTAAACGGATAATGTCGACACAACTCAAACATTAATTAGTACAGGGAAAATTGATTTATGGATGGATGGATGGAAATGACACTGCCCTTTCAAATAGCTCAAGTCATTTCTCTTTTCTTTAGCTCTGCTCTCACAACCTCATGATCTGTTATCCTCTGAAACGAGGTCATAGACGACGAACGATCGCTTGGCCCGCTCTACCAGCCCGTTGGATATTAGTCCATCTCTCACGGCTCCACCATTTCTTTTTCCTTCTCCTCCTTCTAAATTATTCCCCTTCATCAAAACCAATCCCTCTCTACGCAAACGAGCATGCAACAGACGAAAAAGCTCCCCCACGCGGCGCGCCAGCCGCGCGCTGCGTTCTGGGAATGCCCTCGGCGACCCTCCCTCGCCCCTTCCCGCTCTCATTATGCTTCCTCCTCGCCCTCTCTTGTTGACAAGACGAGAGCGCGTCGTCGCATCGTCGTGCTGTGTCGCAACAACGGGCGCCATGCCGCCCCAGCTCTCTCAACGCAAACGAGTCACAGTGGAAGAACACAACCACACACACACATACACACACACATACGACCGTTTTTACGCCCCCCCCCCGCCCCCTCTTCCCCCTCAGCGCGCGAAGAACCCGAAACACCTACGCACATGCATGCGCTATGCGCGCGCAAACACCGCACGCATGCGCCCGCTATTGCTAACACTGAACAAAAAAGCGCGCGCGTCGTTTACGTGTACAAGCGTCGCTCTCGGGCTTGACGCAGGAGAGAAAGAAGGAGGTAAAGACGGGATTCAAGTGCACGGAACTGTCGTCTTCCTCCTCGCCACCGCAGCTGTCAGAGTTAATGGAGTCGGCCTCTGATTAATACGGGCTGGCCTGTTTATTTCGGGGCGCGGAACCGCGAGCCGTGGCCGTGGTAGCATGCTATTGCGAGCGCGACTGCAGAGAGACGGCGTGTGTGTGTGTGTGTGTGTGTGTGTGTGTGTGTGTGTGTGTGTGTGTGTGTGTGTGTGTGTGTGTGTGTGTGTGTGTGCAGCCTCGGATGCCAGCGTCGAGCTCTTGCGCGTAAACGCACACACACAAACACACTCGCACATCATACACAGGCGGCAAAGAGAAAAGAAGACCTCGCGTGGTGTGTTTTGTGTGTGTGTCGCGACCTCATTGTCACCGTTGCTGCTTCGAGGCGTTGTTGCAAGTTAAGTGCCGTCGCTGCTTTCAGTCGCGGTCGGGCACGGACAAGTTGCAATTCCTGCTTGGTCCCCTTCTTTCTTGCTATTTGTCGCCCCGCTTCATCTGCCGTTCGTTTGAAGTTATTTTTAATGGGGACACTACAAAGGAGCGAAACGATCCTTCCCCTATTAGTATTGACAGCGGATGTGTTCAATGTCGGGGTTGTGTCGTGCATTAGATGATCTCATGCAGAAGGGAACAGAGGACCTGCTTTTGCAACTCGATCCATGTAACCCACTGCCGCGCTCAATGCACCAGCTCTTGCACTCAGTACACTGCTTCACGATACGGTGATTACGCGAACGCCAATGTACGGTAAAGTGTAGAAAAGGTTTCACACGAATGTGCGGGTTCGATCCCCGCAGCTTCGGCTGCGTTTCCATAGCTCGACATGCAAATAAATAAATAAATAAAGAAGTGAATTAGTGCCTGTTGTAGGACCACGCACGGTCAGTACAAAACGATGAAGGGTGGTATGACTAACGAAACTGATGCCTCGTGACGACAGAGCTTGACACCCTTGTCAGTGACGTCATGATTAACAGTAAAATAACAGCTTCGATGTCCCGACGGCTTTCTCGGCGTAGAACGAGGTTTCAATTTTTACCCTTTAGCGCCAATTCTGCCGCGCGAATACGTTTGGTACGAACGAGAAAAATACGCAACAAGAAAATGAGGGTGGCGACGTCACTTCGAAGTTCGCGCACTTCACGTCGTGACGTCACAGAAATGGGTGGCGCCTACGGCGTCTATTTCAACAAGTAGAAAAAAACATTACACCATCTCCCGCTAAAGGGAACCATGTGTGGATACGAAGCAGTGGAGAGATGCTTAGCTTGAGCGGGAGATAGTGTAATTTTTCGCGGCAGCGGCTCGAGCGCTCATCGCGGCGCTGCACAGGAGAGAGAATGAGGCGCGCGCGCTCCGTCATTTTCATACCGCGGAACTACCGTGGCGCCCCAAGCAGAGTATGCAGCTGTCGCACCACTTGTCGTGCGCGTCACTCCCTAGAGTAGAGGATTCCTAGAGGAGAGAAAGGGGGGAGCGTAGAAAAGGAGAGAGAGGGGGAGGGACGCGCGTGCGCTGTGAGGGCGTGGGACGCGGGGAGGGACAAAGCCCCGCCATAAGCTGCTTCGCATCTAAAAAAAGTAAGTAGATTGACCACTGAGGACACCAGAGAGATGACGTACCAGTTTTCGGGAAGGAAATAGGAGAGAGGGAAAGGCATAGAGGTTATTCAGTGCAGGAGAGCCGGTATGCTACTCTGCACAAGGGGAAAAGGATGGGGGGAGATTGAAAGTTAGAGGGAAAAGAGAGAGAGAGAAGCAAATAGCGCAATGCCTCAATCAATTGGCCTTATATGGTATCGGACATCACAGTTGTAGCTGCCTGTTGTTACGACTGGCCTTCTACAAGAGCCGGCCAGCGGGTAGCGTGGTGGCGAGCGGCGAAAACGACCCGCACAAACCGGGTCTAAGGGCGACGGGAGACGGGGCAGAGAGAACTTAGAAAGATGTTTATTTTACATATTTACAGGGAGCTCGCTTCCGCGAGGCTCCACTAGCCAGAGGGTTTTCTCCAGAGCGTCCTTTTCCGAGGGCTCCCGCGCTTTTTGTTTCCCGGGCTCTTCTTCCATTGGGTCCTGGGCGAGGAAGGAGGGAGTGGATGGAAGGTGGTCCAAAACGTCCTCGACCCGCCCATGGCTGTAGTCACAGAAGGTCCCGGGGGCGATACCGGAGCCGATCGCGTCACGCGGCCAGCATCACCGTCATCACACGTGCAGGTGCGGACACATTCCACCTGGTAAAAGTTTCTGGCCCGGCGCTGATAACGTCGGCACTCGCCAGCCGAACCACTTCCAGATGTGCCGGACGGGGCGGGGTCACCTCTTCGACCTGATGGCCAAACGTACCGGTGGGGTCTCGAAGAAACGACCACCCTTTCAGCTCAGCAACTGAAGTCTTTCTCGGCACCACCGCGGCGTCTCGGCTGAACGCAGATGTTTTTAATCTGCGAGGACGCGGAGCTCAGGCCGAACGAGCCGGCGGCGACCTTCCTCGTCGGGCTCGTTTTGCACGCCAAACGGAACAAGCCACGTGCGCCGTTCTCAGCAGAAACCCCGGTCGTAACACTATGCAAGTATATATGTGTCACGGGGCTACCGAATTACTTGACGGCTTGACCGTCATCGAGCAAGGACAGAAGAGACCGTTGGTGCAGTGGAAAAAATACAAACACTCACTGTATTTGAATGAAATGGAATAATGAGAGAAAAGGATAAAACCAAGGTGAAGCATGCAAAGGAGACAGAAAGTTAACAAAACTATGACCGGGAAGTAGAATGGTTAACAGTGCCTAGAGTAATTTGAACGGGAAAGACTTTCACCGTTAAGGTGGGTACACCAGAGTAGAAGGCGAGGTGGAGGCAGCAGATGCACTCGGAGCGGACTTGGATTGAAGTGTCGCTCGGAGGGAGGGTAGCGTCGGGAAAGTCGGGGTCAGCAACCTCTCGGCGTTCTTCAGTCGACGCTCGGACCACGAGCCGGGGCCACAGTTGTGCCTGGCCTACGCCAGACGATGGAAAGCCGTTGGAGTGCCTGGCCAACGCCAGGCGATGGGAAGCCGGTGGACTGCCTGGCCAACGCCAGGCGATGGGAAGCCGGTGGACTGCCTGGCCAACGCCAGGCGATGGGAAGCCGGTGGATTGCCTGGCCAACGCCAGATACTGTACCGCTCGGGTACACGCCCAGGTGGGAGCCTGCAGCGGCCTTGCCACAGGAACTCGGCCGTCACTCCCGCGCCCTGGTCAGCTTCCTCCTTGCACCACGCCTCAGCCACGTCTGCCTCGGTTCTTCTCTCGGCCTGTTCCAACCCAGCGTGGAAGCTCTTGATTCGCCGAATTCGCCTGACGTCCACTCACGCGCTTCGCCTCCACATCGTCTTCGTCAATGACTGAGAGCTCGCGGCCACACATTCGGTGCTTTTCTTGTGTCGGCGCCTCGGGTCGCACTGGCGCACTTTTCAAGATGCACTTTTCATCACACATCTCACCGCGCACTTATCACATCATGCCCCTTTTTCGAGAAGTTTTCTCCCAAAGGAGAAAACAAGAGACGGGCGTTTCACCACTCACGATGCGGTTCTCGAGTCCACACGAACACAAGCACCTTTGCCTTAAGCTAACAATGCTTACTGAATAAACGCACAGCAAAAAAAAATTATCTATAGCAAACAGTTACCGGATGGTTAGTGGGAAAGTTCTGCCTACCATTTCTATAATAACACATCACTTTCGAGCTATGGCTGCAACCTGCTCATGAAGTCGGCCCCCGCATTATCTGATCCTTTAATGTGCTGAATGTGAAAAGTATATTCTTGCAAGGCCAGACTCCACCTTAGAACCCTACTGTTCAAGTGTTTAGCCTTCGCTAAGTATTGCAGGGGTTGATGGTCGGTCTGCACTATGAACTCTGTTCCATACAAAAAGATGTGAAATTTTTCTACCGCCCACACTAATGCTAAACATTCACGCTCGATGGTAGAATAATTCATTTCGCGAGGTAAGAGCTGGCGGCTGGCATACGACACCGGGTGTAACACGCCCTCGTGCTCTTGCATGAGGACTGCACCGATACACGTGTTCGATGCATCTGTACGGAGCACGAAGACGCGTGTTGGATCTGGAGCCTTCACGACAGGCCTTGAAGCGAGGGCCTCCTTTAACCTGTCGAATGCTTCTTCTGTCTCAGAAGTCCACCCGATCTTGTTTTTCTCCATTTTTCTGGTAAGCTGTGTTAATAGCCGAGCTTTTTCTGCGTATTGGGGTATTAAATCCCGGTAATACCCAGCTAATCCCAGAAAAGATCGGAGCTGCTTCTTGGTGTCAGGTAGAGGGGCTCTGGCTATTTTCGCAACTGTAGTTTCTACGGGTTGAATAGTCCCACCTCCTAGACGATGACCCAAGAAGACGATCGACTCCACAGCTATTTCACATTTCTGAGGCTTGATGGTTAAGCCAGACTCCCGCACTTTCTGCAAGAAGAGTTGTAAAGTGTCTACGTGCTCCTCCCAAGTGTTCGTAGCCACGAGAACATCGTCAATATAGTGGACTACATTTCCGATGCCCTGTAGAAGAGTTCGCATTAAACGTGTAAACACAGCAGAAGCTGTCTTTATGCCAAACGGCATGTATATGAACTGGAAATGCCCAGATTGCGTAGAGAATGCTGTTATGGGTCTCGAGGCCTGGGCAAGAGGGACTTGCCAATATCCCTTTGTGAGGTCGAACTTGGAAAAGTATCTTCTGGTGCCTACTTCTGTAAACATTATATCTGTTCTTGGTATGGGTTCCGCGTCCGAAACCAAGATCTCGTTGATGCGACGAAAGTCGACGCATGTGCGATAGGTGTTATCCGGTTTCTTGATAAGCACCAAGGGTGAATTGTAGGGCGAATTTGACCGCTCAATCACACCTAGTTTTAGCATGTCCTGAACTTCTTGCTCCACTACCTCCTTCATGGCCAACGGCAACGGATACTGAGGTGTGTTGATCGGTTCAGATGTCGTCAAGTGAAGCTTGCATTCTAACAGATTCGTCTTTCCCGGGATTTCAGAGAATACATCTTGATAATCATTTAGAATATTCCCAAGTTCTGTACGTTTGTCCTCTTCTAACCCCTTGCCAATTGGAATCGCTTCTACACCCGCAGCCGGCTTAACTGTGCAAGTGGGTAGAGGGGTATCTGTGTCTTCCTCCTTCATAACCACAAAGGACGCTGTTTGTGGAATGGGGTCTGGTTGTCGGTCTTCATAGCGCTTTAGCATGTTTATATGGAAAAGTTTGGTTTCATGTCCCAAGTCCAGCCAATAGTCGTATTCACCTTTTTTCCCAATGACCGGAAACGGACCTTTCCATTGCATCAACAGCTTATTCGCCGTCGTGGGAAGCAAAATGAGAGCTCGGTCTCCAACTTTAAGTTGACGCTTCTTGCTCCTCCGATCATAGTAATATTTCTGATTCCTTCTAGCTCGCATCAGGTTCTCATGGGCTAATTTTAGTGTCTTCTCAAGACGATCCATAAGTCGTTTTCACCTCCTCTTCGATCTTTTCTTCAGTCCAGAGCTCTTTCAGCAAGTTGAGCGGGCCTCGGACGTATCTCCCGTATATGAGTTCGAAAGGGGAAAATCCCATGCTGGCTTGGGGCACTTCTCTATATGCAAATAGAAGGGGTGCAAGCAACCGATCCCATGATTTTGGATCCTCTTGACAGAGCTTGCGTAGCATTTGCTTCAGAGTTCCATTAAATCGCTCTACTAACCCATTGCACATGGGATGATAAGGCGTTGAACTGAGATGTTTTATAGCCAGCAGATCGTTAACTTCCCTCATCAGATCTGACGTGAAACACGAAGCCTGATCACATAAGACTTCTCGGGGAAACCCAACGCGGGAGAACATTTCTACCAACCCTTCTGTCACAGTGGCGGAGTCTATCGCCGGCAAAGCCACCGCGTCTGGATAGCGCGTAGCGAAATCGACCATGGTCAGTATGTACTTGTTACCTCTGTTGGAGACCGGCTTTAAAGGTCCAATAATGTCCACTGCCACTCGTTCAAAAGGAGTGTCAATCAGCGGCATTTTCCCAAGAGGTGCCTTGCCTACTTTGCTCTTCGGGTACATCCTTTGACACGTGTCACAGGACCGCACGTATCTCTTGATATCTTCCTGAACTCCTGGCCAATAGAATGAACCCAGCACCCGATCAATTGTTCTTGTTATCCCTTGATGCCCTGACATCAAACCCTCATGGGCCATCTTTAACACTTGACTTCGTAGTTTGAGAGGAACTACTAGCTGCTGTACCAATTTGCCAGAGGATAGGCGGTAGTTGCGATACAGTAATGACTTTTCCATGATGAAGGAACACTGTGTCGATCCTCTCCCATAAAAGACTTGTCCTACTTTGTTCTTGCAAGACTCCAGGGTCTTGTCTTCTGCTTGAGCCGCCTCGAGGTCTCTCCTATTCATCTTCAAACTACTGACGTGGATTGCAGCTGAATCCGGCTGCACTCTTGTGCTCCGGATGCTACCAAGTGATGATTTCAGCCGATGGTCTTTCTTCTCAGGTGAGTTATCGGTTACGCCGCTCGGCTCCAGCTTTGTCTCAGCCCTTTTCTTTTCCCATTTCTCATCAGGGTCATCGACAGCTCGAGCTCCTGGCACGTTGCCAACAATAATGTCGTAGAGCGGTGAAGTCATGCATTTTACAACAGACGTTCCCGAAAAATACGGCGAAAAGATCTCGACTTTTGCCTCGGGTACAGTGATTCGGCTGCCATCTGCTAAGAATAACGTCGCCATGGCTCCCGTCATTGCTTCATCTGGCACCAAAGAACGCCGTACCACCATTGTATTGCTTCCTGTATCCCGTAGGACCGAAGCAGCCTTGCCGAATATAAGGCCCTGAAGCACTGGCATATGATGTTTGGTTGACTTTAACTGCGTGTTTACCGCACTGGCTACATTCTCTTCCTTCTTATCCGCTGACACATCCTCAACTTCTCCTGTCTTTTCCTCTTGCGACCATATACAGGAAGACTTCTTCGTCACGTTCTGTTTCCTGGTGCATGCCTTAATATCGTGCCCCGTTTTGTGACAATAGTCACAGTATGGTTGTCTCGTCCGAGCACGACAATCTGCTGCTCTGTGACCGGTTTTGTCACAGACAAAACATCGGGTGGAAGACTTCCCAGCTGTACTCCCGCACTTTCCTGAGGAGCCATTCTCTGATTTATCGCGAAAAACCAACAAGTTTGACTGCCGCTGGGCTTCCAAAAAATTATCAGCAGCCTCGGCGATTTCCTCTAGCTTCCGACAGTTTTTCTCCCGCACGAAAAGCGCCACCCGATTATGACACTGATTGAGAAACTGTTCAGCCACTATGAGATCTCGGACGGACGAATACTCCTTTTCGGTTTTGGACATCTCCACCCATCTGTCGAAAAAACTTGTTAACCTGGTCGCATACTGCTTGCCCGTTTCGCCATCTTGAGGCTTGCTGTTCCGGAACTTGTCCCGGTAGCCCTCCGCCGTGAAACGAAATCTCTGCAGTAATGCCAACTTGGTTTTATCATAGTCGAGTGCCTCTTCTGGAGACAAACGACCAAACACCTTGAGAGCTTCTCCACTCAAGCAAAGACTCAAAGCCGTGGCCCACTTTTCCTTAGGCCATTCCTGACCGGTGGCGACATTCTCAAACCTTTTTAAGTACGCATCAAGGTCGTCCCGGTTTTCATTAAATCCTGGTATAAAATTGTGCGGGTTAACGTTACATGGTCCCCGCACCTGTCGACTTTGGTCCGACGATGCGGATTCCCTGGCACTTTCCACCTCAGCAAGCCGAAGACGCAGTTGTAGCGTCTTCTGACATTCGGCCTCAAGTTCCCTCTTTTCTTTTCTCGCCTCTCGATCAGCAGCCCTCGCCTCTCGTTCGGCTTCGCGAGCGCGTGCCTCACGTTCCTCCAACCATATCCTCAACTCATTTCCCTCTAGACCCATGCGCATCGCCAGCGCCGTTAACTCTGATGTACTCATTTTCTACGTGCAACGTAATAATGTGCAAAAACGGTCTCGTCGTCCTGTCGCCGCGGACGCCAATTTGTCACGGGGCTACCGAATTAGCGTGCCCTCGTGTAGGTTCTTGTGTTCAAACTTGACGGCTTGACCGTCATCGAGCAAGGACAGAAGAGACCGTTGGTGCAGTGGAAAAAATACAAACACTCACTGTATTTGAATGAAATGGAATAATGAGAGAAAAGGATAAAACCAAGGTGAAGCATGCAAAGGAGACAGAAAGTTAACAAAACTATGACCGGGAAGTAGAATGGTTAACAGTGCCTAGAGTAATTTGAACGGGAAAGACTTTCACCGTTAAGGTGGGTACACCAGAGTAGAAGGCGAGGTGGAGGCAGCAGATGCACTCGGAGCGGACTTGGATTGAAGTGTCGCTCGGAGGGAGGGTAGCGTCGGGAAAGTCGGGGTCAGCAACCTCTCGGCGTTCTTCAGTCGACGCTCGGACCACGAGCCGGGGCCACAGTTGTGCCTGGCCTACGCCAGACGATGGAAAGCCGTTGGAGTGCCTGGCCAACGCCAGGCGATGGGAAGCCGGTGGACTGCCTGGCCAACGCCAGGCGATGGGAAGCCGGTGGACTGCCTGGCCAACGCCAGGCGATGGGAAGCCGGTGGATTGCCTGGCCAACGCCAGATACTGTACCGCTCGGGTACACGCCCAGGTGGGAGCCTGCAGCGGCCTTGCCACAGGAACTCGGCCGTCACTCCCGCGCCCTGGTCAGCTTCCTCCTTGCACCACGCCTCAGCCACGTCTGCCTCGGTTCTTCTCTCGGCCTGTTCCAACCCAGCGTGGAAGCTCTTGATTCGCCGAATTCGCCTGACGTCCACTCACGCGCTTCGCCTCCACATCGTCTTCGTCAATGACTGAGAGCTCGCGGCCACACATTCGGTGCTTTTCTTGTGTCGGCGCCTCGGGTCGCACTGGCGCACTTTTCAAGATGCACTTTTCATCACACATCTCACCGCGCACTTATCACAATATGTTGTTTTCAAGAAGTTCAGCCAATTTTCGAAAGACATTGTTGTGCCACTGCGGACAAGACACAATAAGGACTTTGAAACCTTGAAATTCATGGCATCGCTCTGTCGTTCGCGTGCAGAGATTTCGGCGCGAAATTTAAAAATGAAAAGCTTACCCACACCGTGGCCAGGAATATAACAATTTTGAACACATGCTCTGGCTGTGCCCTGCCAACGCGGGCACGGACATTCTTGATCAGCCCTCCTGGGACTCAGCCTTAGAAGCACAGAGTTCATTGCTCAGCTCAAGGCTGTCCAGAGGGCCCGGGCCCTCGCCGAGGACTAGCGGCCTTGACCTGGGTGGAGCCGCCGGATTGATTGGCGGGGCCTCCGGCACCGCTTTCTTTCTCCTCCAGACCCCAATAAAGTTCATACTCACTCACTCACTCACTGACCTCGATTATATGTTCATTATTGAGCCCACGAAGGCGAATTTAATGACAGTGGAGCTTCCAAATGCTAAATTTCCAGTTTAAGCTGATTCATTGTTTCACCTTGTCGTCCATCTGAAGGGGTACTTGAACACTTTTTGAACATAGGAAAAGGTGCCAATCAGTCTTGGAAGTTGGAACATCCGGTGAACGTGTGAGCCAATAATTATCGCCCTTCAAACGATAGGGAAATAACAATTCGGTGCCATCTACAGCCTGAAATCGGTCGCTCTTCTTTCAGCAAGCTATACGTCACTGAATATAATTGATTTCTGGGGTTTAACGTCCCAAAACCAGCTCTGATTATGAAAGACGCCGTAGTGGAGGTCTCCGGAAATTTCCACCACCTGGCGTTCTTTAACGCGCACTGACATCGCACAGCACACGGGCCTCAACATTTCGCCTCCATCGAAATGCGGCCGCCGCGGCCGGGCTTCGATTCCGCGACCTTCGGACCTGCAGCCTAGTACCATAACCACTAGACCACCGTGGCGGGCGTCACTAAATATAAGCACCGACCGTCTCGCCGAATGACCTATTTTCGTCTCCCTTACAGAAACACGCATTGTTCATTTGTTGAGCTCAGAACGAACAAGAAAAAAGCATCGCTGAGGATGTTTCCGAGATCAAGGTATCAGCCAGTGCTTTTAGCTCCTCATGTGACATAGACGGTGCCCCCCCACAGTGACGTCATCTGTTGAAAGAAGAGCAGGTAGGCTATTTACAACTGTGTTTGAAGCCAAACTGCAAATTCCCTGGCGCAGAGATATTACTCTCTCATATTCACATGCGCTGTTACGACTGGGGTTTGCACTACCGAAAACAGTTGCGCGAGCCCCTCTTCGAAAGCCCACCGTGTTTCGGCTACGCGGCGGAAGGACCCCCGCTGCGGGATTGATGACCCGGCGACCTTCGGACAAGACGCCGCCGGCAACTGCACCGGGACGACAGCACACAGGTGCAGGCTCGACTCGTGGCGCCTCGTTATTGCGTGTGGTTCCGGCGATGAACCGTCGTTTGTGTGCGACCACGTGGACAAGGATATAGGCACTTCCGGACGAACTCTTTCAGGTGGCCGGAGTGTGAGAGGAGTGGTCAACATGTGTGCGTGGTTTATCGCCACCTGACAGCTTCTAGATGGGTGTGCGCGTACCCTACTTTCGGCCATGACGGACACTGGGAGAGCGCGAAGTTGACGCCCACTTGAGGGTGGTGCCCATGAAGGACGCTAACCTGTGCTGTGATTGAACAATTATAATTAAGGCTAATTCCCCAGCTAGGGATCTGGGGATGTCAACCGATGTAGAAAAACGAGCTGCCGAGCTCTCTCTCGGTGCAATTCTCTCTATTCTCTGCCATGAAATGAACGTCCGTTACGTTTTCCTCTGCCCCGGTCTCCTGATCTGCCCTCGGCTCGCCTCTCCGGGAGTCTCGGAGCACGCGGTATGATTCCGTCTCCGCAAGGCCCGCGCTACCGAATGGGTCAGCTCCGTGGAGCGGCAGGCCGGTCGCAACAGCGCCCCCACGACTTATTGGTACCGTTTTCTGACTACGGTTAGCGAGTATCGCAGGGCCCCTTTAAAGGTCATTTCTAATGCGATCCGTGCGAGTTAAAACACCGTTAAACACTGACTCCAGTGGCATTTTAACCTTATATGTCTCTTGCGAGGGCAACCCTGACAAAATGGTGACAGAATAATAGTGTACAGAGAAACTTAAAAAAAACAAAGTAGCGAACTAGAAATAGCGCTCGGGAAATGCGGCACAGAAAATTGAAAACTCTTGTACAACGTGGTCGCGTACATATTGTCTCACTGCAGGAACACTGCTTCTAAGAGCCGTGCCTGAGAACACGGGGTGTCCAATCAGGTGGTGAGATGTCAGGGGTGGGTGGCAGTTATCAACTTGAACTCCGTTAAAAGCGTCCGTCTCACACCAGCATCGTGATGCACGTGTGCCGTGTGGCTCACTGAATGAGCGAGTATGAGCCACACTTGCTTGAATTCTAACCTTTGCAGCCTCTACAGAATTACATTCACGTGATGTGCGACTACCAAAGGTTGTGGGTTCGAACCCTTAGGTATCGATGTCGACTATAACAAAGGCTTTCGCGTTTACGTCTCCGAAACGATAGTCGGGCTCCTAGGAATATTTTGCTTTATTCAAGGATTTCTTACCTCTATCTTCACTTGAACTCTTTAGCTTGCAGTCGTATAGTTTTGCAAAGACCATCGCAGTGCCCAGGTACAGTGCCTGGAATATTCTAGGTGTGACGCTCCTAGAGGCGTCGATGGGGCGAGAGAGGAGAGCGCGGGGAACGGACATTTGGGGCACCGGTTTCCCGTTTTCCGGCCGCTGCGGCGGTCAGGGGAATCACCGAAACTCTCGCCGTATGCAATGCGTTCGCGGAAACCGCGCAATGACAGCAGAGGCGACGCTTGCGCGGAGGCCCCACATGCGTGTGTACATTGAGCATCAACTTCGCGCTCTCCCGGCGTTCGTTATGGCCGAGAGGATGCGTGCGCGTACACCCATCTGGAAGCTGTCAGGTCGCGATGAACCGCACACACGTGTTGACCGCTCCTCTCGCACACCGGCCACTTGAAGGAGTTCGCCCGGAAATGCTTAATGCCCTTGCTTACGTGGTCGTACGCGGACAACAGTGCACCGCCGGGGCCACGGGAAATCACGAGGCGCCAGAGAGTCGCACCCGCACCTGTGTCATGTCGCTCTCGGTACAAGCTGGCGACGAAGGGTGGTCAGAGAGAGAGAGAGAGAAACTCGTCTTGGGGCCGGGGACGAGAATTCGGAGAGATTCGAGAGACGTAAAAAGACGCGGAGGGATACCGTCATGTTGCAGTCGAAGAAGTGAGTCTTGTATGCAAGCTCTCGTGTGAGCCGCGCTGTTCGGCTCTCCATCCTTAGAGATGATGTAGTCCTCGTGGAGAGCCCATGTCAGCAGCAATGATCGGAGATGATCCGTGAGCTAGAACGGCTTCGAAGATGACATCTGAACCCCCGATCCCCTTCCGAACCACCAGTCCACAAGCCGGCGACCAAACCTGCGTGCCGATGGAGCCTGCCTCCCAGATAAGCGTTCTCTCCGTTTCGGGAGCGAGTTTGAGACATTGCGACTTAGTTTATTAGCCGCTATCTACTTTTCCTTTGTCTGTTGTTTACTGATTAGTATATTTGCCATGATGGCCCATGATTGTAGTATGAGTTTAGTTTGCTTTTTGATGACTTTGTTCGTTTGTCATTGCATTGGCTAAAAATTGTGATTTGTGTGTTTAAATCATGTTCGTGCATTAAATTAGTTGTTTTGTTAACTTAATAGAGCCTGTTGCCTCTTTTCTTCCCAGCCCCAGCACGAATCCGGTTTTGGGGTTAAATGGTTGTTGAGATGAGTGGCCAAAGGGGGATGAGCGAGGTTGGTTGTGATGTTTTGTTAGACGAGGTACGGTAGAGGTGATAGTTGAGAAGTGTTGTGTAGAGTGTGGAACCGCCTCCCCCTTTGCGCGTAGTAGACGGACATCTCATAGGCACTATAGCCAAAGTGACGACGTATCGAAAAGTTTGTTGAGATAAGTGGACGTAAGAACAAACAAAATAACAACAAAAAAAAGAATCACCAGCGTTGCTCGTTATAACTAAACTTTATCTTTTGCCTTTCTTATCAACTCGGACCTCCGGCTGGGTTGCAACCGACGTGAGGCGTTGCTTCTGTGTCGGTTGTGGTTGGGAGTGGCCTTCACGAACACTTACTGCGCGCTGATTGGAATGGCTGACAGTCCTGCGTGTGCTGTCTGCGGATCCGAAGAGGCCATAGATCACTTGTTGTGCCACTGCCCACAATTTGAGGAACATAGACTGCCTGTGACCGAGTCCTTCAAGAAGCTCGACGATCGTCCACTTGGTGAGCAGACAATTTTGGAATACCGTCCTCACCGACGAACGGCTCAGAAGGCAATGAAAGCGCTTTTGGGCTTTCTAAAGACATCTGGCCTTACCGAGCGCCTATGATATTATATAGGAATGTCCTGTAGGCATGCATCCCCCTCTCTTCTTCTCTTTACTTTTCTTCCCCTTTTCCCATCCCCCAGTGTAGGGTAGCAAACCGGACACCTGACTGGTTAACATCCCTGCCTTCCCTTCCTTATTTCTCTCTCTCTCTCTCTCTCTCTCTCTTGCCTCTCTTAGTACATATATGCAGAAATCAGCGAAGGATCAGTGGCACCAATATGCAACTCGACACACAATTGTAGGGTTCGAAAGACGCGGTCCGGTGCTGGATCCGTTGCAACAGGGAACAGGAAGGAAAAGGCGACTTATAAACCCGCCGCGCGACAGCTTCACCACCGCGCTCCCTGATCTGACAGCGCCGAAGCAAGATGCCCGGCTTGTCTCGACTGCGCTCCGGCTGCATAACCCGCTTCACGTGCTCTCTCTCTTTCTCTTGCTTCCTCTCGCGGCTCGTCTTCTACTTTCTGGGCGTCTAGCAGACGACGACCGCGGCGCGAAGGGGTGAATGACCTTCTCCTCGCCGCCATATTTTTCTTTCTTTTCATTCATCCTTTCCCTCTCTCTTCTCTTGCTATCGAATGACCAAAGCTGCAGAGCTGGCCCCCGCGTGTCCAACGAAGCCTCTCTCCTCCACCTCCGAAACTTACATGCTCTTTGTCTCCTCATCCCTTCATTATTTTTTCTTTGTCTGATTGTTCCTTCGTTCCATCTTTCTTTGTTTTCTATTACGTCGCCCTCAAACCTCTCTGCTGTTGTAGACGATGATCTTATTATTATACTTTGTTTTCCCCGCTCTATAGTGCAGCTTTTACATTCCTCTCTTCTTTCGCAACAGCCCTTTTACAACAAAGCCGCTGCATACATTCTCCCATCCAATACTTACTTTCTTGTTCGAATAAGGCTTAGGAGCCCACTGCCCAACGCCCTGGAAGGATAAAAAAGGAAGTACGACGTAAAGGCGAAAAGAGAAAAGCAGACAAACGTGCACTTATTTATTAACCGAGCGTCGACCGACGTAAACATGTCAGAGGCGAGGCGCGCTCGGTGGTGGCGTGGCGGGCGGCTCGAGTTGAAACCAGCACGCGCACACAAATGCGAGAGACGAGCCAAGTCAAGCCGGAGTGGTTGAAGGATGAGACTGCAGTGTTACCACCAGCGCTCCCTAATGAGGCCTGTCGTCCTGGCCGCGCTTGTTGTTGGCCTGTACCACTGTTTTTTTCGCGCATGCAAGGAGCTCGCGCATGCTGATTGGAGATGATTGCAGCACTGCATGCATCGCGTATTGCTCTCTCTCTCTCTCTCTCTTTATCACCCTCAGGCGTGCTGTCTCTACCACAGTCTTTCTGAGTCGGAGGCATTCATCACTCATCATTCTTTCGTTCGACATTGTGAACGCCGCACAGTCTTCTTCGAAGCCCTTGCATTCGATCTCTCTCTCTCTCTCTCCAAACCTTTCGTAATGCTCTCAACCCCCTCCCCGTCCCCCATCGCTCCCAGAAAAAAAGCCCTGTAAATACGTTCTTCCGTAAGCCCGCCGTGCATACAGGCTCACACACACCCCTGTGCCCTCATTCCATCTCAACCTCCCCACTTTTTCTTTTTTTTTTTTTTTTATTCTTTCTTGTCTATACTCGACGGCGGCGATGATGTATGCCTTCCTATTTTCGTAAATTGGCGCTCTCCTCCTAATCTCGGTTCGGCCTTAAGCCGTAATAGCGGTCCGATCGATTTCCTCCTTCCCAACGTTCGTATACATATATGTTATATACCAGATACAAGGCCTTGCGGAGTCGGCTTTTACGTCGTGCGCGCGCTGCCGAGCGAAATCAGTCTTTATTTCGTTGATTTCGTTTTGTTTCTTTCGTTTGCATGTG
This sequence comes from Hyalomma asiaticum, assembly GCA_013339685.2. NCBI lineage: Eukaryota > Metazoa > Arthropoda > Arachnida > Ixodida > Ixodidae > Hyalomma > Hyalomma asiaticum. The sequence continues at coordinate 51,835,649 of CM023484.1, forward strand.
TTCCGCGGGCAGGGAAACCCGATCCAACCGTGAGGTAACGAGCTCAAGAAATAATATCGCAAAGAGGGAGAAGAAAAAGAAAAGAAAGAAAAAAAAAAGGGGGGGGGGGGTTAAGGGAGGAATGTGAATTGCTCGCTACTTTTGCACTATTGAGTCGGTTTAGGAATTGATCAGATATCTGTACAAAACGGGTGTTTTCGATCGTTTGATGGAAAAGGATAGACGTATAATGCATTTCGGAGCATACGCTTCCATGTATCGGGCCGGGCCACTTTGGCGGCAGCGGCCGGCTCTAGAGGCAGCCTGTCTTCGTCACTATCAGATCGAGCAAACTCTCTTTCATCTCAAGAAGAAGTATTCTCCGTTCCTGGCCTCCTCTCCCCCTTTTTTTCACAGGCCGTGTTGCTTTCTTAGCTGCTGCAGAAAATAGACTCGTGCCCGTATAAGATGCAAAACATAACGAAACCAAACTTTCTTCAATTTGTGGGAAATGCGGCTCTTTGTGGTAACTCGCATACAAAAGAAACGCGTAGGTGATCGAAACGCCTATTTCGTCATTCGTGACATGGAAGAGTGGTGTTTGCCAAGCAAAATTTCACGCACTTACTCCCCCAGCATACACTCTGCCCTCGGAGAAATCTTTTTTTCGTCGTGTAGGCCAGAGTTCGTTTAAGCCTTCACAATGATTGGTACTGCGGCGCCGCTCTGTCGTCGTGACGTCACGTTCCGCAGCACGTCTGCACATAACCTTGGAATTGAACATGTACTGAGTTATCTTCGTCTTTCGTTGGTGGCTAATTATTTCTCTTGCTGCCGCAACATCTCGAATCCGCTAGAACTCACATTCCACATGCCGATGTGGTTTTGCCGTCCATCGCTGTAAAACCCCGTTGGACGGCAAAACCGCATCGGACAAGGAGCAGACACGTATACATCTCTTCTTTACTGCTCTCGGCTATCTGCGGCGGACAGACAAACATGTCAATGAAACAACAACGTTAGCGCGCATACTTTTCTCCCAATAACCGACACACTTTTTCTCTTTCATTTTCTCCCTAATATTCGTGTATATAGCAGCCATCTCTCTCTCACACACACACGCACACATAAACACGCACACACATACATACGGCCCGCACGTGTGTAAGTGAGAGAGACTAGATACATACATACATACATACATACATACATACATACATACATACATACATACATACATACATACATACATACATACATACATACATACATACATACATACATTGCGAACTCCCACAACCTCGATCATTAATGTGATTCGCGTGACGTTACATGCAAAACACATGACAAACTTTCGGTACAGTCTTTCTCATATCCTGCCTGTATTTATTTGGTCCTGCTTATGTTTTGCAAATCGCATGTAACTGCGTACAAAAAAAAGCTTTCTTTTTCCTCCATTATTTTCCTTTTATTTTTTTATTGGTAGCTAAAATAATTCCCTTGTCTGCTGTCTGTCGGCTCTGCCCTCCAAGCCCAATGAGGCTTCGGCAGGCCGATTTTGTATTGCATTGATGTTCTTTCAAGGTAACAAAAAAGTTCGAGTATCCCTAAGCATATTCTTATGAGATGAGAACGCGAAAGCGTTTCTTTTGGCTAGATTGTTGATGCGGAGGGTTGCTGCAAACTGGTGTTGCCGAGTTGTATTATGAAGAAGGAGGCAATGTGGGAGGGCGGATTGTGTTTATTTAGATGATTTGATGCTAAGTGTTGTCGGACACTTCACATGTCCTCTTGTATTTCGTCGTCCGGGCAGTATATACAGATATGGCCGGGCAAGTCTCGGGCATACAGAAGTAGTAAGACCGCCGCGGCGTCGTGGGTGGTGTCATTACACAGTCAGCGGCGTCTTCACCCTCTTATCGTGCAGGTGACGGCGTACTTGGGCCGGTGAACAAGACACTGCAATGGCCTTGTGATCCGAGCAGTATGTGGATACATGCATAACATTTCGCACAATGTATGGGTCGGTGGTGAATGCGAGATCGATGGACATAAATCTCGACGTCGTGATGTTCTCAGTGGGTGTCTTCAGTTCGAGACTGAACGTGGCATGCATGGCGGCGAGGAATGATGGGCTAGGTGGCGCGTTCGCGCACCTAGTGCTGCTACGGCGACGCCACGCAGCTGAGAGCGCGCTTTCGCCAACCCAGCGAAGAAACGCCGCGACGCGGTCGCACGCCGCTGCAGGTAACTGCAACTGCAGCAGAGGGGAGCGCGAGCCGACTGCCGCTGCGGCGAGTGTTGGCGGGCGCCCGCATCACTTCCGGTGGGAGAGGTCACGTGCTTTCCGGGCACGGCTTTTGCGGACGCTTTTAGCGGACGGCAGCTGGGCGCGCGCTCTCGCCAACCTAGCCATGAAACGCTTTCGCGTTAATATTCTTATGTTACATTGCCGTACGAAGGGATATATACGATGATGATGATGATGATTGTGGTTCAGTTAGGAAAGGACGCTAATTTCTGCAGCCCATCTAGGGAGCACGGCTAAGCGTCCGTGGGGGTGCGGGAAAGGGAGTGAAAGAGATAGAGAGGAGAGAAAGGCCGTAGTGGAGGGCTCCGGAAATTTAGACCACCTGGGGTTCTTTAACGTGCACTGACTACGCACAGTACACGGGCCTCTGGCATTTTCGCCTCCATCGAAAATGCGACCGCCGCGGCCGGGATCGAACCCGCGTATTTTGGGTGGCAGCCGAGTACCGTATAACCACTACACCACCGCGGCGGACATATATACGATCAAGGCTTGCTAGCGTCTATATGCGCCCCAGCTTTGTTCTTCCACTCATACTCGTGATCAACCGCTTCAAAATGAACGCTGCGTATACAGGTCCGAATAAACGCATGTCGGCGAAGAGCGCCGCTATACATGTGCACGAAATCAACGAAAGCAAGAATCGATACCGAGACTGCAGATCGCGGCACTGTTTTCGGTGCGTGTTCGATTTGTCGATCGCGCCTTTGTGCGTGGCGTGTACGTGAAGCAAATAGAATTGTGGTGTCGGTGGCCGCAACAGACATAGCACCCACGGCATGGCCTAGCAACAGGAGGCATGTACAATCGCAGTGCGCGGGCAGAGAGGAAGAATAAATGATCCAGCGGGGCAAACAAAACGAAGTTCGATGATGTATCGGATAGCCTCCATTACCATGCATGCATCGTCAAGCACCGATTTCGAACCAACGCCTGTCGTCCTCGATATTCAGAGCTGTCATGCCGGCCAACTTTCGGTGAAGCGCTCATTTAATCTCAATTTCTTTAATATGGACAAAGCGTTACGTACGTTTTGCTGATGACGGAGGCAACAATAAAAATACATAAAAAAGACTATGTGATGACGGTTCTATGCGATACACACTCCATACACTTTGAATTCTAGCTAGCATTTCTAATTATATCGTCGATCGCTCAGACGTGCACTGCTGAAGAAGGCCGTCGAGTTCAGCCATGATTTGCGAATCTGTCACATAAATTATATCGTCGATCGCTCAGACGTGCACTGCTGAAGAAGGCCGTCGAGTTCAGCCATGATTTGCCATGATTTGCGAATCTGTCACATTGTCACGTTTAACATATATAGAAGAGAGCTTAATGCCCCAGTCTGCAGTGGAGCAACGCAGCACGCTATAGCTCGTGAACTATAGAGCGTACTCGTCTTCGTCTTGCAGCGAGTGGTACAAGCCCGCGGCAATATTAATGTTTATGAACTCCGATTTGCTTGCCGGACCATCACGACGCTTCTGATTGGCTCAATGCGCAGAAGACATGGTGGAATTTTGAGAGCGTCCGAAACGCTGCGCATAGACAGAAGTCGAATTCCCAACTTGGAAGTCACATTCACTGTTTTCAAAAGTCACGATACGTGAACTCCAAACTAGAAGAGAAGCTCATGGGAAAATGGAGCCTTGAATCGATGGACAGATCGCTAAGAAATGATGGAGAACAGAGCCAACGTTTCGAACCCCCCCTCCCTATGCGGACTTGTCTTTGTCAGGACGGAAACTCATGACGTCAGGACGAAAACGTTGGCTCCAGCGACATTCCCTGTTCTACATCGTTTTTAGCGATCTTTCCATCGACTATACGTGAAGGTTCCTCAAACAATTTCGCGTATAGCTTCATTTATTATCGTGAAGGAGCGACAAACTACTTGAGGAAGGGACAGACAGACAGACAGACAGACAGACAGACAGACAGACAGACAGACAGACAGACAGACAGACAGACAGACAGACAGATGGATGGATGGATGGATGGATGGATGGATGGATGGATGAATGAATGAATGGGCGAACCCTCTCCAGAGTGTGGTCGTCGCCTGTCAATTCGTGCTGTTTCAAGTCGTATTCCAAGACATATACTATACCAACTTGCCAATGAAGGTGGTTAATAGAAACTTCGAGGCCTTCATAGCGTTCGCTTTATATACGTAACAACGTGTCGCTCGAACAATCGCACGGCGTTATAGTGTATAGACTGTTATATGGCGAAGCGAAGCGTTTGATCTATGCGATTGGCACACTCCGGCTGGCGCCGGCTTCCACCTCCGTGCACCGTTTTAGCCCCGACAGGATAGATACATTGTATTGATTGTATCCTTTGATGCCGAGAGCGCCTGCGCGCGGTCTCTTCTCAGGGAAGGATGAGGAGAAGAGAGAGAGAGAGAGAGGTCTGGCATAGAGATGACGGGGAAGAGGGGGGCGAAAAGGAGGTGGGAAGCGGTGGGTGAGGTATTCTCACCGATAAGTGATCCGGAGGAGGGACAGACACGGGCGCTCGCGGAGTGGTCGGCAGTGATTCGTCTGCTATTCGTCTTCTGTTTTCATGTACATATCTCTCTTTGTTTTACTTGTCTTTTTTCTCCCTGCTACACACCCCTTCTTTCCTTTCTTATTCGGTTCCCTCCATGCTCAAACGCCTCCAATTATTTTCCTAGGGGTTGGCGAATACTTTAACTGTTGCCTCTTTTGGTTCGACACATTTTTTTCTGTCGTTTACCTGCTAAAGCGACCGGTCGCCTTTCCCCGAAAGACCACGGTAAGGGTGTTCGTCGAGTGGACGACCCGGCGGCGTCCCTTTGCTCCTACGACGTTCGGTAGGAAAGTCATTGGCGCATAGACGAGATAACGAACCAACGAAGAAGAAGAAGAAGAAGAAGAAGAAGAAGAAGAAGAAGAAGAAGAAGAAGAAGAAATGGAATGAAATTAATAAGGAGCGGCAAAACGGCTGCAGGTGCGTATCATTTGTGACCTGGTGCACACGTGGTCACCGTCCTTGTTAGGCGGTATCCACGGGGCGATGCCACGACTGAGAACGCGGGGGAAGACCTCATTAAAAACACCAGTGTACTTGAGCGCTGCACCGGCGCAAACGATGTATAGTGTATAGAGTGCAACGAAATTGCGCATGCCGCAGAAACACGTATAATTACGGCGAGGGATTCATTCCGAATTCCGAATCGACTCTAAAGGGGGGGGGGGACGCATAAACATGTTAACCTTACGCTGTACTTTGGCAAAGAAAGAAAAAAGAAAAAGAAACCGACCAGATTTCACAAATTGTAATAATCGATGTAGTGGAAAGGCGGTCAGCTATACAAAATTGCCTATATGTCGAATTGATTGGCATTCAGCCAGGTGTTACGTGTGTGATCAACGTTTTTGCGCAAATTAATTGTTGTGCTCGTAATGTAAGTATACAAGACCATGGTACGACGTAACCTTGGCCCTCACGTCAGTCCACAGACGCCTGTTTCGTCGAAGAGAATTCCAAGCAGTGCATGGTGCGGTGATGCGCGTATTATGAGCGTCGTTTGTAGGAGTATTTGTACGGGGACAAGGTGTGCTTTGTTGTAGTACTGCTTACGTATTCTTTCTATAACATTTCTGCAGGAGCGGTTTACACACACTAGAGCCGCAACTGACGTTAGACAAGCACAATCAACACGACTGTCTGCGCAATAGGTTTATTTACGATATGTACCTCGAGGCAAGAGCCACCCTGGATTAGGGGTATATATAGCGGGCTTGGCACCTCGGGGGCGCCGGTTCGATTCCTAGTGTGTCGTAGCTTGCCTTTCGTGACTGCAGCACGTTTGTGTGTGCTTGCGTGAATGTTTGCGTGTCTGGTTGCTTCTAGTCGCAACCTTCATCGATATGTGCCCCCCCCCCCCTCCCTTCTTTTTTTTTTTAGTTACCTTTTAGAAATACAGTAGACCCTCGATCATTGAAACTCTGATAATTGAAATTTTCGGTTAATTCAAAGAAAGTTCAAATTATTTTGTTGGCCTGCTATGTTCTGAGTGTATTTACAAGCTGCTTAATTCAAACTGCCCCACTCGCTTAATCTGCTAGTTGATGCCTTTTGCTTATCCTTATACCAGAAATATCGGCTCCATCGGTTCCTTCTAGCTGAACATCCATGCTCAGATATTTTTTTTCAATAGTCAGAAATAAATGGAGTCAATTGCCTGCTAGCATTTGTCAAAGCATTAAAGACCACTATCAGAAGATACATAACTCTGAGGTGGCAACAATATATGCGACAAGGCTGGCCATATCTGGTTTCCATACACATATATATATATATATATATATATATATATATATATATATATATATATATATATATATATATATATATATATATATATATATATTGTAGCGAAACGTCGGGGCCGTGAATGTTAGACGCATCGGAAGGTCAGGAAGACGAAGAGGCGTGGGAGCCACTCCGCGCAGGCAAGGGATGAGGAGTCGACACGGTGAATTGGGAAAGCACTCATTGGGGGGTTTATTTAGCTAAGACATCTTGAAGTTGTAAAACACACAGGGCAAAAATTATAAAACACAGAAAATGGTATCATACCCCGTCGGCCTGCCGGACTGCTCCCTGGTGATGCCGAGCGTCATGGTCCCCGAGTTCGCTCCCTCCAAAAAAGGCCAGTGTCGCCGCTTAAATAACACTTTTTCAGCATCCACGGCGACGCGGACGGCTCGAACCACCACCGCCTCCCACCAATAGGAAACCGCCTTACACGGACAAGTCAGGCAGGTCGACGGTAACGATGTTATACGAGCTTCTACGATCGCGTGCATCCGGCCTCGCCACAAAACCAACACAAACAACGCTTTCCAGAAACTGGCCGCGGCGCGCACAAATGCCCCTCATCCTCGGCGTCCCGTCTCCCGGAATGCTCCCTGCGGTGTGCGGGCTCGTTTAGTAGAGCACCCTTGTACAAAAGTAGCCGGAAAAGAAGAAAATAACAAGAAAACATTCTACGCGACGCGGTTCTCGCGACACCTCCCCCCTACGAAAAAGAGTGACCCACTCGTTTTACTTGCAACCCACGAAAAAAGAAGTACGAAAAAAAAAAAACAATTTTACATACAACAGTTATGGGAGGTACTCGTTTCAGAAAAGTTATACATCTAAAAGGTGGAAAACTTAAAACAACAAATGGAGAATCGCGAGACTGAAAATCACCAAAGTTCACTCGCTGGCACTGTAATACAAGTCAGTATCAGTGTCGTAAGCGGCGGCATTTCGTTGTCCGTTGTTGCCGCTTGAAAAGGTCTTCCAGTCGCTGTAAAGTTCAGTTTCAGAGTCTGAGCTTTCGCGCTGTCTCACTTTATCACTGGTCCCTGATTCGCACACACCATGACGCAAACGAAGTTCTCGGTCCGCTCGCGAACCACACTCGCGCACATCACCATTGACGTCGCACTCGCGCACAACACTGGGGTGTAATTCGTGGACATCACTCCCGGCACTGCGCTCGCGCACTTCACCCTGATGGAATTCGCGGTCATCACTGCACTCGCGCACATCACCACCTGGATCTCGCACCTCGTGATCGGCACCGGACTCATCGTCTGCGTCGTCGGCATCGTAGCTGCGCTTGTTCCTTTCTTGCTGGCGCTTTTCCCGTTCCTTCACTAATTTTCGAGCCTGCCGCAGCCGGCGAGCCACTTTCATCGCATCCAGGGTGTAGTCGAATCCAGGCTGTGCGCCTGACCCGACATTAACCGGTAGCGTTTGCTGAAACGGTCGACCTACAGGCGGGATTGGTTGGAGGAAACCGGCCGGTTTCCCCGGCGGTTGCTTTCTCGTCTGGCAGTCAGGGCAGGAAAGAACGTACTTGCTGACGTATGAGAACATATTTGGCCAGAAATATCGGTAACGCAACTTCTCCCATGTACGCTTGACACCCAAGTGGCCTGCCGTACAGTCGTCATGGCAGTGCCTTAATATCTCAGACCTCAAGCACTTGGGGACAACGAGAGCCGCGCGATCTTTCTCAAAGCCCTTCGCCCTCCGATACAGTACACCGTCGACTAACCGAAAACTCCGTGCCGTTCTTTTGATATTCCTGACAACGGGCGCACTCGGTTCTTCGAGGTGCTGTACAACGGCTCTAATCCATGGGTCTGCCCTCTGCTTCTTTCCAACATCCGCCTGACCCAAAACCAGCAACGGTAAAAGGGTTTCTTCGCTTACTGGTACGGGGTCGTGAGGAAGGTGGGAAAGCGTGTCGGCATTTCCATTCTTAAGGTCAGGGCGGTGTCGCAACGTTATTCTACCATTGGCTCGTGTGGGGACTGCGTGAAGCTGGCTTTCCGACAATGTGCCGATGGGACGGCCGGGCTGGCCCCTTAGGCCCGGCCGTTCTCGTTTCCCGAAGGGTTACGCTGACTATCGTGATTGCCAAGAGACTCCGCATGATCATTTCTGTCGTCCCGGAAGCGCTGCCAGCACTGTCGTGCTTCGTGGCCGATGCGGCTGCAAATCTGGCATCGGGGACGCCCGTCGTTGGCACGGGATGTTCTCGGTGGCCAAGGCACTGGGGGGCGACGCATCTCGTCTTCAATGTTTCTTAGCCGGTCCGATAACAAGGCGATGGAGTCTGCAATCGCCTTTAAGTCTCCTTCGCGGTCGGCAGCCTGCCGCGGGCAACGCAGTTCTGCTGCGGCGCAGGTGGCGACACACGTAGGAGTAGGCTGTACTGCCGCGGCGGCGGATGCCATCCCTACCGGAGGCGCGATGTTTTTCATCCACGACTGCAATCCATTAGGACAGTGGGTGTCGATCGGCCGTGACCAAGAAGCAGGGCTCATCAAAGCTGCGTAATTTATGCGCTGTAAAATTTGGAGGAATGCGGCGCAGGTTTCCGGGTTTGCGATGATCATTTTTTCCTGCACATCCGGACGCAAACCGCGCATAAGGTGCCGCAACCGATCATCTTCTGCCATAGATGGGTTGACCCTTGCGCAAAGCTGCACGACGTCATAGTAGTACTGCTCCGGGCTTTCGGACGGCAGCTGAGTTCTGTTTTGTAGTCGCAAATGGGCGATCTCGACTGAGTGACGGCTAGTAAATGACGTTTTCAATGACGTCGCCCATTGTTCCCATGAATTAGGTGCACCCGTGAGAATTTGAGTGGTGTGCCATTTTTTTGCATCACCGTCTAGAGCCAGATATAAAAATTTAACTTTCGTGGCTTGGTCCCAGTTGTTCAGCGACGCGACATGTTCGTAGCAAAGTAGCCACTCGGAAACAGATTCCTCTGGCGCGCCTCTGAAGACTGGCGGTCCGACGAAAGGTTTTGCTTGGGGGGTAGCCATAGCAGAGAGAAAGGAAGGGGGTTCCGTCATAGTGGAGCAGTCCGAAGTAGTTTCCTGATGCTTGTTGACTCGGGGCATAATTTCAGAGCGGGAATATCGCTACCGAGCAACCTCCACCACTTTGTAGCGAAACGTCGGGGCCGTGAATGTTAGACGCATCGGAAGGTCAGGAAGACGAAGAGGCGTGGGAGCCACTCCGCGCAGGCAAGGGATGAGGAGTCGACACGGTGAATTGGGAAAGCACTCATTGGGGGGTTTATTTAGCTAAGACATCTTGAAGTTGTAAAACACACAGGGCAAAAATTATAAAACACAGAAAATGGTATCATACCCCGTCGGCCTGCCGGACTGCTCCCTGGTGATGCCGAGCGTCATGGTCCCCGAGTTCGCTCCCTCCAAAAAAGGCCAGTGTCGCCGCTTAAATAACACTTTTTCAGCATCCACGGCGACGCGGACGGCTCGAACCACCACCGCCTCCCACCAATAGGAAACCGCCTTACACGGACAAGTCAGGCAGGTCGACGGTAACGATGTTATACGAGCTTCTACGATCGCGTGCATCCGGCCTCGCCACAAAACCAACACAAACAACGCTTTCCAGAAACTGGCCGCGGCGCGCACAAATGCCCCTCATCCTCGGCGTCCCGTCTCCCGGAATGCTCCCTGCGGTGTGCGGGCTCGTTTAGTAGAGCACCCTTGTACAAAAGTAGCCGGAAAAGAAGAAAATAACAAGAAAACATTCTACGCGACGCGGTTCTCGCGACAATATATTGCACCGAGTCATAGTTCTGCCTGCATCTGACAATTCAAATTTTTGATCATTCAATATTCTGGCATCTCCTCATGCTTGAATTAATGCGAGCCTACCGTGCTTGTAGTTGTCCCACGAGCTGTATACACTCCAAACACACTGCGTTTGTTCCTGCTTGCTCCCCAACGGGAGCATCTATAGAGTAGCAACTCTACGCACTAAATGCATTCCTGTTGGCCATTCGGCGTATACTGCCGCTCTCATTTGGAGCATATACTAATGAGGCGCTGTTCAACCGTGGAGTAGCAGGGTATACTACATCTGCGCGCGACAGCAATCAGTCTCTTATATAGTTCCGCACATGCAGCAGTCCAAGCATGCATTGTATAGGCGCAGCCCGCGCGCATTGTGAACAGTGGGAAGGGGTCATTAGCGTGATGACGACCTCTTGATGTCCCGGCCATATGGGACGTCGGGAAAGAGCAGCAGGAGCAACAGCAGCAGTATGGCCCGGTCAGAAAACAACAAAATGTATAGTGGCACTGGAACGACTCATTGGGCGCGACTCTTCTGTAGGAAGGCCTCAGCGTTTGACCGGGAATGAAAGGGAGGAGTTGGAGTAGGGAAGAGAGGAAGGATGGCACCTCTGCGCGAGCCGGTGAATAATGCAGTCTTGCATGGCTGGAATGAGCGTGCATCGGGTTGTTGTTGTTGCTGCTGCTGCTGCTCTCGTGGTGATGTGCTGTTTGTCGTGTTGCTGGCATTATTTGCTTAAGTGTTCCTTGCCCGGTAATGTATGATGTATGCGTACTGTGGGCTTTTCATGAGAGGCATTAAAGGGAGAGAGAGAGAGAGAAAGAAACTGCGGAGCCGTAATTATCTTTTCACAACGCGCGAAGACTCCACGTGATATATCGCTAGAACATGCCGTATATTAGATCTATCTATCTATCTATCTATCTATCTATCTATCTATCTATCTATCTATCTATCTATCTATCTATCTATCTATCTATCTATCTATCTATCTATCTATCTATCTATCTAATTTGATGCCACCCTCTACAATTGAGTGCGCGCTATTATAAGGCAGCATTTCGCAGCCCAAGCAAATTCCTCGCGTTCCTTCTTTATTTCACGAAGCGCCATGGCGCACGCCTCTTCAGGAGCTGTCACTGGGGGATGCAATGAGAAACTATCTAGCGGGAAATTTTTGGCGAGCGGGCCAATTTTTAACATTCAGTCTCACTAATTACGTGCATTTCAACGACTGCGGTATGTTCCTGTCGTCCTGCCAGGTGCCGCTGCGGGCGCAGTGCTGAGCAGTACCGTAGTCCCTCAATTGAGGGACTATGGCAGTACTTTAGCATTGCTTTATTGCTGTCCGGCCTGTAACATCTGTGGCGCTCGTGACAGCAATGACAGGCCACACAGTTAGTCGACTTACAGGTAGGAAACCCTTTTTAAGTGAAAACCTCTAGCTCACTTGCTTACACGCTTACTCCTTTGCTTACTGTTTGTGTGTTTCTTTGTTTGACTCTTCGCTTGTTTATTTCACGGTTTGTATCACCGTAAGTCAGGCCCGTAGCCAGGAATTTCTTTCGGCGCGCGGGTAAGGGGGTGGGGCACTTGCTGAAGGCCTTCTCTGTTTGAGAAGAACATCTATTTTCCTTATTTATTTTCGATAAGAATTGCAGTATGTACATTAAGTGACCCTTTAAATGCAACGTTATTAATAGGCTTAAATTTTATGTTATTAGCATAGCACTACACCATGTTATTAACACCGCCCCTAACCAAAATTTCGGGAGGGGTCCGCCCCCCCACCCCCCCCTGGCTACGGTTCTGCCGTAAGGACTTGAAAGCTAAACCAATGTCCTCAAGAAGGACTCAACACACGATAGCTTATACCTGTGGTTCCTTAGAGCGCACTGAAAACGCACAGTATACACCGGACTGGGGCAGTGACGGAAATGCCTCCCACCGCTTTGGTTCTGAACTCCTCTGGCACTTGAAATGGGCGCCTGAAGAACCAAATGCAGCATCTGAGAAGACGCGATAGCTCACTGTAGACCGCTGAAAAATTCACGCAGGTCACAGCTCAGTTCCCGAGGAAGAAGGAAGAAGAAGATAGTATTTAATGATAGGAAAGGAGGAGATGTCGGCCTGGAGAGTGAGTCTCTGGCCTGCTACTCCTCACAGGGATAAGGGGAAAAGGGATAAATAGAGATAGGGGGAGGTATTAGTTCACGAGGGCTCATCGAAACAGTCATGCGGGGTTGGGGGCGCTGGAATGACGCGGAAATGGAGTAAAAAAGCATTATAGAAAGAGCGAAACGGTGTGTGCGAGGAGGCGGGCCATGGCCGAGTGCGGGAGACGACGTGGCAACGAGGTCTGCGTTGGTTGGCACCACAATGGCTGGTTGGGACCAACAACAAAAACACGGCCACGGGCCCGTGAGGACGCGCGGATGGGGATCGCCGAGCCGTAAACACTGGGAAGAGACAAGGACGTCACCACGACGAATCGAGTCGAGGGCCTTTTCCGGCCGAGTAAATCAGCAGAGGAGAAAGAAAATAGTATCCGGCACAAAACAACACAAAGCGATACACAATGCCAATAAAAAGGCTGGCGCTAACTGGGGAAGGTAAGTATAGAAACAAAAGCTGCGGAAAGCATATCAATTATGCTCGAAATAGAAGGGGTAAGGGTAAGGAGGATGTCGTACTGGAGGGCGCACGCACTCTCTCTCTCTCTGTCATCTTCTCCATCCTTCCTGTCTGCGGTCCCGTCTTTGAATATGAAACTACCTCTGACTGGCTATGGACGTTTTTTGTGCCAGTGACGTTCTTATTTATTTATTAGAGACTTTTTCTCGAAAGTACTGCCACATGCTTGAACATATATACGTATACCTTGTGAGTGTGTTTCTTCATTACTGTTCTGACGGAACTACTGTTATCGTGACTATGCCGCATGGCTTCGCATACTGCTTCGCAACCACGCACCTTGAACGTTCACCACAGCCAGAGGCCAAGGAGTAACCGGCGCCTTATTTATGCGCCAACATCTCCTCATATATCTATAAAAAAAAAAAAAACTACGAGCTGCCTATACACTACAAGTGTGTGTGTGTGTGTGTGTGTGTGTGCGTGTGTGTGTGTGTGTGTGTGCGTGTGCGTGTGCGTGTGCATTTTCCCCTATACGAACGTGCACACAAGGAAATTAAAGCATACGTTATAGTACGATGCAATGGTCATTTAGCCGTAAACAGGAATAGCACTATCTTTAATAGCGTCTAATTGCAATACATTGCATCTATAGCCAAATATACTTTCTCGACTTAGTTCGACGACTTCGATCGCTTCCCATCCGTTCAGGCAATCTCTCTTCTTCACACCTCGTTGCCTTTAAGAGGCGCATAAACGATGTGAGTATTGAACATTGCGCTTATCTGGCCATCGCGCTTTTTTGGCTATATCAGGGGAGATATTGTGTAGCTGTTCACGTGGTGAGAATGTCTATACTCCTGCCTGATATCATGAAATAAATCATACTTTATATGCAGCCCCTGAGATTAGAAGCCCGGATCCCCTTTCTCACCGCATGTTCTCGATCTCTATATCCAATCAGCAGCCAAAATGGAAAGGTCAGAATAAACGTAAACTCTGTCTACGGAAGCGCTCGGCATGCCTGGCATTGAAATGAGCGAGAGCGCCGTATATATAGTAACTTGTTTCTGTTCGAAGAAAAACACTTTTGCCCTTAAGCATGGATACTATAATTAGGATTACGAGTTCGCGATTCCTGCCTAGAATACTGTGTTGCACCAATCGAGAGCTCGTTCCAGAGTGACGTCACTTGAATCGCCCAGTTGGCGCCTCAACGTCTTGAAACGCAGCACTCTGCAGGATACGCCAGAAGACGAGAACGCTCTAGTCCCTCCTGTTTCCAGAGGTTGTTTACGGGTTTTCTGGAAATGATGTAAGTGTAGTAAAGAAAGAAAGGTCGCAATGGGCGCGGTTGCTAATTTTATCGGCCGTTACTACGTCTTCACTAGCCGTTTACTACTAGTCTACTCACTACCTCATGGGTATCCAAATTTAGCAACATTTCCGTTTAGGTTTAGTAAAGAAACAAAAAAAGGTATATCGAAAAGCCAAAGTGGCGGTACCTATATCCAAGAAGGCGTCGAACATGTTTTGGGGGGTTATTTATGGCAGTACGTTCGGCTACCGTACCTTTCTTGTATGCAAGTGGGCGCCAGCCTATAGTTCGGGCGTCACTTCCTCAAGGAAGCCGCCTGTGCAGCTCGTCTGCGACGGCGACCTCTGAGGCGCAGATACAAACGCGTATTTATAGCTTCGTTCAGTCAAACAAACAATTAGGCGGTCACCGGTTCAACGCGAGCTCGCGGTGGAATATTTAAAGATATATCGATGTTTGAGGTGGCGCAGTGGGCTGGCGTGACAGTCGAGGTCGTAGCAGTCTTAGCAACCTCGGTGGTGCAGACAGGAAAACACTAGTCAACCCGAACCACGACCAGACTGCCGTATACTTGAGCACCAAAACATTTAACCTCTCGATGGAGGCGAAATGTTGAGGCCCGTGTGCTGTGCGATGTCAGTGCACGTTAAAGAACCCCAGGTGGTCGAAATTTCCGGAGCCCTCCACTACGGCGTCTCTCATAATCACAGCTGGTTTTGGGACGTAAAACCCCACAAAACAACAACATTTAACCTCATGTTAGAGAGAGAGAGAGAGAGAGAGAAAGGAAAGACAGGGAGGTTAACCAGAGGAGATCTCCTGTTGGCTACCCTGTGCTGGGGAAGGGGAATAAGAGAGGGAAAGGAGAGAAGATAGTTGAGGGACATATCACCATCACTGTCACTTGTCAGGGCACTGTCACAATCGGTCAGCAAGTCTTGTTTGTCGAAGAAATCGCATCAATGACCTGACAGCAACTCGCCTTGAAGACTTTGTAGTCAAGTGTCCTAAAATCTTGTATTCAGTAAACGGGCGGTTGTCCACCATCGGAATGGCTGATAGCCCCTTATGGAACATTGTGGGTGCAGCAAAACGATCGCACATCTTCCCTGCGAATGCGCCTGCTTCAACGCCGAAAGAGCAGCCCTTTCAGCCACGCCTGGTTAACCCCGTGTTAGTTATATAGTGTATAAAGGCTTTCACCTTCTTAGCTGGTGAGTAACTGGTGGCTTTGGTTTAATTCACCATTACTGCACACCCCGGTAAAAGCCCGGTAGACAATGCGTAAATTACGCTCTTAGTTTTATGCACCGGAAGGTTCGGAGCTTGTAGAGCCCTTGCAGTCGCAGAGTGCTTTGTGACAGACTGATATAGTCCGTTTACTGTGTAGACGCATTGTGTTTTTGTGTCTTTTACAGTGTTCGCAACTTCTTCGGATCTGTTCTCTTATGGTTATTGTCTTAACTACACCACTCATCAACCCGTCTTGCGACCTCTGAATGAATTTATGGCACTCACCTGCATAAAAAAATGTGTAAATTTTTATTTTTTCGTTTGTTTACGGGAAAGTGTATCATTGGCTGACTTAAAAGCGAGGAACATTTCGAAGGTAATCTTCCCTGTTTCCAAAACGAAAAAAATTATACCCAGACGAATTACAAGCACTAAGTTGTGGAACCGCACTGTGCTACACTGAAGTATACCCGTCATCAATCAATCAATCGTCGCCACCCCCCCCCCCCCCTCCTTTTTATATTTCAGCATTTTCTGGGTTTCGACAGAGACAACGAACAAGGTAAGGCATAAAACATAACGGCACCCTTTGCTTCCTTTTTCAGTGTTTTTGCAATACGACCTCTGTCTCTGCAACTTCACTGCGACAGAGTTCAGGACTTCGGCGAGTTCACTCGCCCTCGCTGCGACTGCAGAAGCCTCGGGGATTTCCCCAAACTATTCGTCTCGGACGTTTCCGGTTCTCTCCGGGGAGCCCATTAACTCTACGCTCCTCGCCCTCTTCTACTACAATGCCGTGCACCCCGAGACGGTGACGTGCTTTGCCCCAACGCACTTCTCACCCCTTCTTCTTCCCCTTTCTTGCTGCGTCCACCGCAAGGCAGACAAGCCAAGAGAGACACCGCGCAAGGAGCGCACGCGTCCGAAAACGAACGCTAACGAAAGCTTCGTCTTCCGGGAGCGTGGCAGGGAAAAAAATAAAGACGACGAGAGAGAAACGTTTGCCGAATAAAAACAGCGTTGGGAAAGAGCGCTCGGCTGGCGCTAGCCTGCAGGAGCGACGTCGGCGGCGACTTTGCTAGCCAGGAAGAGGAATAGCGATAAAACAAAAATAAGAGCGCACGCTGCTGGGCGAGAGGAGGTCTTAGCGGCAGCCTCCGCGGTCGTCGTAGCAGTCGCAACCGGCGGCGGGAGAAGGGTGCGCCGGCAGATGCGACGTCTGCGAGCGCAAGCGAACGCCTGCATAGCGAGCGCCGGCGGCTAGTGGTGGGGGGGCTGCAGCGTGGGGAACGCAGGCGGGGCCGCTCTGAAGGTCGTACGTCTGTGCGTCTGTCTAGGCAGGCGAGAGAGGAAGCGGCGGCGCAGGCGAGCGTTCGGCGGCGGCGGCGCGCCGCCGCCGGTGGTGACGTCAAGAGGCCACGTGACCGTGACGCATATGTGCCTGTTCGCTTTGGCAGCCAGACAAAACACGGCAGCGCAGTCTGGCGTCTGTGCGCCGCCGCCGCCGACTGGGAGAGGAGGAGGACACGTATTGAGAACTCTAAGCGGGACGAAGAGGAGGAAGAGGAGGTTGGGCCGGCGGGAACTAACAAACAAAAGGCAACGTACATTTCTGCCTAGGAAGTTGCGGGGGGGGGTGTAGGCGACTAGCGGGAACAGCCTGGCTCTCGCCCCCCACCCCTCCTCTCCGTCCTCTCTACGTTGCAGCCGCCGCGCGCGCACGGATGGCGTGAAAGGCTGCGAGGTTTTGTGTTTAGCTGTTGCGTTTTCACTGCGCGCGCCGACTTCTTTTTGTACTTTTTTTTTTTTCGGTTTAGGAGCGTCGGTTTGCCTAGGTGTTTTCTCTGACGTCGCACCTCCCCTTGCCCTCCACGCACTCGTGTGCCTCTGTCCTCTCGTTCTTTACAACTTCCTCCTCTTTCTCGCCGCCATATCGTTGCTGCTTGTATATTCATGTTGCGCGCGGTTGCTGCTGGCGTTGTCGGCTGGTGGCGCGTCGGCTGCTAGAACTGCTCGGCGGACTCTCTTCCACCGCCTCCTCTCGAGAAGTGCCGCCGCCGCCGTCTGCTAGGCGACGTAAACAAGAACCGCTGCTGTAGCACGGCACACACCAAGTCCGGGCGACCGAGCACTACGGCCCAGCACGGGGACTGGATACGTCGGAACGTCGTACGAGCCTGCGTTCAATTTTGTGCGGAGTTTACTGCGTTCCGAGTGTGTGACGAACTTTTCTAATCACCGCGATAACCGCCGGCGTCTGAAGAAACTGAACCGGGCCTGGCTGTTTCTCCGGGCTCCCACGTTCACCGTCTGTGCTTCTTAAAGGGTCCCTGAAACGTTTTTTTGACATTGCGTCACTGATTAGGCAACACAATTGCGAAATCATTCACACCATAAATAAAGCGAAGCACAATGCGCTAAGGCAGCTATGGGCTTATTTCTGTCGCCTTCCTCCTTACCACTGCTGTTCCTCCTCAACTCGATCTGCTGCGCAGTGCGCGCTAGCGACGACAGCGCCTCCCGCGTCAGCCGCTCTGCCGAGCCTCCCGTAGTGACATAGCGCCCCGATATCCTCACTGAGGTCGCCCGCCTCGGCAGTGCTAGCCCTCTGTAATAGAGCGCCGGCGACTCGTGTGACGCCGCCAGATGCCGCGATGATACCGTTGGCTGAAACGAAGGGCTACGTTGTAGAAGCACGTTGTTCGCAGCTAGGTTTTGAAAATTACGCGCACGTCACTTGGGTCGGGGCCAATCAGCGACCTCCCATTCGATCGCTCGATGGCGGGGGCGTTTGAAAACGCTTTTTGGCGAGCCGCTGCGACCTTTTGCGATACGCGTGTTCAAAACCTTATTGTAAATTACACACTTTACGCACAGCGCTAAAATCTGTCCTGTAATGGTCCTAGTGACCCGCTCTACCGGATCACCATGTTTGCACAAAATCGTCAAAACCGTTTCAGGGTCCCTTTAACGCTGCAAAAGTGCGCCAGCTGTCGGAGACTGCTGGAAGTGTGTACTCTGTGCGAGGGACGAGGATACTGACCAGGCTTCGTCGCTTTTCCGGAAGCAGCTTCAACGCTGCAGGAGCAGCGGCACTGCTACAAACAAATAGGTTGCGGCCGAACGGAGAGAAGCGCAGACAGCGGGAAGGGGGCTGCGCACGCCCGACGTAAGAGCCGCAACCGCCTCGACTGCAGCGCTCTTTCCAGAGGCGGCGGCGGGGCGCGGAAGCGCGCTTCGGCGCAGCAGACGTACTGCGATGAGCGTGGTGCGTGTGACGGCTGCCGCTGCGCGGCCCGAACTCCCGGCACTGGATGCGGGCGCTCCATGACCGCCGCGGCGGCGCCGGTGCTGCGGCCATGGCCTCGTCGACGACGACCACCACCGCGCAGTCGGCGCCCCCCGTCAGCGGGGGCGGCGGTTGCACCCCGCACCTGAAGCGTGTGCTCAAGAGCTACCAGGCATCGGCCGTGTCGAGCCTGCAGGGTCCGCCCGCGCTCATGGCGGCTTCGGCCGCCGTCGATCCGGGCGGCCTGGGCGACGAAGACGAGCCGCTCGAGGCGCCCGCGTTGCCGGTGATCCAACAGCCGCCCCTGCTCACGCCTCCCGACCAGGCGCACGGCAGCGAGCGCGACGAGACGCAGCTCGAGTGGAACAAGAACATCTCGTGCTTCACCGTGGGCGGCGAGCAGCGCCTGTGCCTGCCGCAGATCCTCAACACGGTACTCACGGACCTCTCGCTGCCGCAGATCAACGCCGTGTTCACCGAGCTGCAGATCTACTGCCTGCGGTGCAACCCCGAACAGCTGGACGTGTTCAAGCGGGACGGGGTGATCCCATCCGGAGTGGCGAGCTGCGGCCTCATCACCAAGTCGGACGCCGAGCGGCTGTGCGCCGCGCTGCTGCACGCCGGCATGCCGGCCGCGGATGTGAACAGCGCGATCGGAGGACCCACGGTCGGGGTGCCCGTGTACCACGAGTGTTTCGGCGGCGGCTCCGGTGTGTTGTGCCTGGAGGCGGCCATGGTGCGGTGCCGCGACTGCAATTTTTTCTACTCGCCGCGGCGCTTTGTGTTGCACGGTCACGGGTCGCGCGAGAAGCGCACCTGCCACTGGGGCTTCGACTCCGGTCGCTGGCGGACCTACCTGCTCCTGGACGACCGCGAGCCGCTCGAGGATGCCGACGCCATGCGCGCTCTGCTGCAACAGTTCAAGGACAAGTACCCCGACGCCGCCAAGCGGAAACAGGCGAGTACTTCCGCACGCTCTAGCGTTTTTTTTTTTTTTTTTTTCCTTTGCTGCCGGTCAGATCTTTTGGTTGTGGCGCCATTTACCGTGGTTTATAATTTTGCCGCACCTCTTCAGCTAGTCACCGATGCTTGCCACCGCCACTTGAGGTGTAGCACGGCTGCTCTTAGTTCGAGCTTCATACACGACCTACGGAACGTGAGATTCGAGCTGCAAGAAGACACCCGTGGATAGCAGGCAGCAACGTTCACTTTAGCACCAGATCATCGTGCCGTAGCCGACAGCACCGCCGACTGTCATATATGAGTGAGGGAAGGAAAGGCAACGTAGTACTAGATTAGCGGACCTTAGCGGTGCTCTAAATTCCTTCCCCTCCCGCGTGCAGATTTTTTCGGACATTCACGTTTCTGTCGCGTGGATAACGACGTCCCTTCCTTTAGACCGGAACTGGCAGTGGGCGCTGTCAGACTTGATGATATCCCGTCGCAGGCCAGCGAGACACGGCAGCAGCGGCTACCCCGCGCGCGCTCTGCCAAGATGGAGCGCGCTCGCGGCTCTTTCGGAAATTGCCGTACACGTAGTACACATCTCCCTGCGCAAACGCGACGACGCGGTTATTCGTCCCGAGTCGACCCGACCCGTCTTTCCCGACGTCGATCATCATGGCGCTCCGGAGCGCCCCCCGAAAGGGTTACGAATTCGAACGCCGGTGGCTTTACATCGCCGCAAATCAGGTTTCTCGACATCGATGTGGTTTCGGGAATGAGTTCGCGGCTTTAGTGTTGCCCCCGTTCACGTTTGCTCGTTTGAGCAGTCGGCGGGGGGGCCGCGGAAAAAAAAAACAAACCCCCCCCCCCCCCCCGCAGAATTGTCGTGTAACGCGCGCTACTCACTGAAGCGTGGTCGCGCCGACGCGAGAGAGCTAGCGCAAGCAGCGCAGCCAGCGCGCGCGCACATCGGCTTTAGGCTAAAAAGCACTGCGCGCCGCCGGGCTCCTCTTCCTTCGCAGTGTACGTGCGCCTAGGGAGAAGGAGCGCGCCCGGCCGAAGGCCGCAGAACGACCTTGGCGCTTTTTTAAACGCCGTATAGGACCACTGTTTCTCGAGTCTTGCCGTCCCGTAGCGTGTGAGACAGGGCGGCATAATCGAGAAACGGATCCCGCTCTCTGCGTCGTCTGCCGACATTGTATCACATTGTAGCGCCGCGACGCGCAGGGCTTGAAGAAGACGCAGTCGATGTGCGAGAGGAGGAGGACAGCGGGGCAGAGTTTGCTCTGGTTTCGAAGGCGTAGAGGAGGGAGTGGGGGGATTGCCGCCGTCAGTGCAGTCGCGGTGCCAGTGCTGTGGGAGCTTTGCGCATTTATCGATCCCCCAGGCTCCCCCGAGCCGCCGGGGCGCTGCTCTGTGCATGGCTAGCGTCGGCGGCTGCCGGCTTCCAACACTGCGGTACAGCTGGATGGGAAAAAAGACTTAGTAGAACGAGTTGGGGGTAGGAAAATAACAGTAATAATAATAAGAGGGAAGGGGGGTGGGTCGCAGAAAGAATGAATTCACGAACCAATTTTTATTCGTAAATATCAGTTTCTTCGCTTTTCCCTCCTTTTTTCTTTTTTTTTTTTCGTCCACGTTCTGGCAGTGAGTGGTCCAAGAGGCGCAAGTCGCGTACATACTGTGGTTCATAAGAAAGGGATGGGATCGTGCATGGTAAAGGAATGTTTGCAACATGCACGGAATGCATCTCGGAGTATGTTCAGACCTAGCAGACCGTGGTGGGCTGGTTGGTTCATGATTGGAACTGACTTGTGGACGCGAACGCATGCACATACGTGGTCTTTTAGGTTTGCATGGGCATGTAGCACGTCACTTCCAATCTCGGGAGTATTGTTTCGATATAAAGCTGCGGCGCCGTACGAATCACCCCCGTCTCCTCGGGGGTTATGCGAATAACTTACGAAGCGCTTCGCATCCTAATATCTCTTAATAAATAAGCGACCTGGTGTCTGTACAAATGCTTCGTTTCCGTGTTTCTGGTATGACGCGAATCACAGTGTTAGGGGATGATGGCTCTGGATAGAGCGGTCCGTAAATGTTACCTATGCTGCCTGTAAACTTTGTTCCCGCCTGAGATGTTCTTCGAACCATTTGACTCCCTTGTCCCGTCCTCTTTAGCCGCATAAACCTTACTTTGACCGAAAAAGAAAACCAAAAAAAAAAAAAGGACGACGACTGTATGCTTCTAGTCCTACACTGCCCTCGTTTCGACGGTCATCTCGACGTTCTGCAGCGACTGCAAACGACCTCAGTTTCATGCTGCAAAGCTCCCTCCCCCCATTCATTCCTCTCTGGCCTCGTTACCATTCCTCTGACGCGAGCGCGTTGTGTTGTACACAGTAGTTTGGAATTGCGCGAGCACTCTCTCCCCCTGCCTCCTCCTTTTCTCGGAGAATTGGTCGCCGCTGGCGTCGTCGTAGAGTAGTCGTTTGCGCGGAGAACGCTAATTTGCATTTTTCGGCCGCGTTATTACACCGTCGACGAGTAGATGGTTCTCTAACTGCCCCGCGCGTTACGCTCCGTATTCCCCGCCCCGCTGTGTTGCGAAGTAGTTTGCGCGTGCCTCGCCCAAGCTGTTGCGACTCGGAAAAAAAAGAAAAATAGAAAGAGAGAAAAAAGAAATAGCGGCTGTGGTGGTGGTAATAGTAGTGGCTCGCAACTGCTCGTGTGTACACGAAACGCGCTATGTATGCACCATTCTGCTTGAGTGTTTTGCGCTCGAAATGATGCCTTTGGGAGGGCTAGTGATGATGCGGGCGTGGTGTGCTTGTCGCTGTTTCGGTGCCTCTGCGTGTGGCAATAATTTATTAAGGAGAGAACCTCACAAGTGCATTATGAGACGCGGAATGGGACCGTTCGGTTCCGTTTCGAACACACGTGGCGCTTTAAAAAAAGAAAGAAAAATAACGTGGCTCTACTATCTATCTATCTATCTATCTATCTATCTATCTATCTATCTATCTATCTATCTATCTATCTATCTAACTAACTAACTAACTAACTAACTAACTAACACCCGCGCACGCCTAGTATTGCGCGGTCGTCGACCACGCCTGGAACTCGAGTTTGCAGCGCCGCTGTTAAAACCGAAACTCCCGTATCTTCATTCAACTCGATTAAGGCATTGGGAAAAGATTCTAAATAAACTACGGTGGTTGGGGTATGAAAGGTTCGATTACTTGCAGCTGCGGAGGCAGTCGAACCGTCGAACTCTCACCTGAGCGTGCGCTTGCACGCATGATAAGCCCGTGCATTTCCCAGAAGGCGCGACCCAAATTGTGCTAGTGCTATTGTGTCCCCCAAGCAAAAGAAAAAAAAATTAAAACAAATGTTGGGGACCCAAACTGTGAACTGAGAGACGTGGGTCACCATAAACCAGGTGAAGAAGAAAGGCTCGTTTATGCAGCCCCCAAGCAGGGAGCCCGCCTCAGCGGCCATACCGAAATGGAAGCAAGAGTAGAGGCTTCTGTACGTTTTGCTCTGTCTCGCATCTCTCGCTCATTCTCCCTTCGCCGTTGTATGTAGTAGGATAGAAAACCGGATGTCCAGAGTGGGGCACGTTCCGAGAACGCTGTCCGCGCGACCCCTTCCAAGACTGCGGTGCATGGCTCGGCAGTGCTTCTCGCCCGCCACTGCGCGTTTCTAAATTAGCCTCGAGCACCCCTTTCGACACGACAATCCTGTCCCTCCCATTTTACGCTAATACGCGCTACCTCGCCCCGGTCTTCCTCGGTGCAGCCGCCGCCGCCGGCGTTTCGTACGAGTACCGTTAGCACTGCTTCGCCGGGACGAAAGCGTTTCTGGTGAAAGGGTGGCGGGTTTGCATGCGACTTACTTGGAAGTTAAAAAGAACAGCGCGAAAGACTGGCCACCAGGGAGAGCCAGGCAGAAGCACATGAACCAGACCGGCGCCGATGCACGTGTCCTTATGCTATGCTATTGAGATATATATTCAGTATAATTAACTATACAGGCATTGTCCAAGTGAGTTTTGTGACGTTTGTTACCTCATAGCTTAGGCATAGCGTGGCATAGCTTAGTGGAATTTATCTAAAAAGCTATGATGCCACGATGGGTCAGTGTAAAAATAAGGAGGGGCCAGGGGAGGGGGTGCATTGAGAAGGTGTTCGGCGTTACGCAATTTTTGTCGACGATCAGGATGGACGGGACGCCTTCGAGAAAGCTCAGTGTAACGCCGCATACACTGCTGACACGTTGGAAGATCCATTAATAGGGCTCCCTTCGTAGTCGCTGGCCGTGCCGCGTTCTTCTTTATTCATGGCGCAACCACTCTTGACAGGAGAGGTATGTGCGTGTGCAAGAAGAGGGTGGTGGCGTCTCGGCGAAGGCGCAAGCCTGACACGCAAGAGCAAGCGGTGTCGCAAGGAATATTGAAGCTGACGTTGTCGAAAGCGACGATGAATATAAGTGGCAGAAAAAAAAAAAAAGCGAATACAGGAAAAGGAACGTCGCACTATTCTGGCGCGGGCTTGCACAGCGGGTGAATGAGGGGCGGAGAGAGATGATGCCTCCACAGTGGAAGGGCAGGCGTGGGACCAGAATTTTTCAGAGAGGGATAGACAGGCGATGGAAGAAGGGGGGGTTCGGCATACGTGGAGTCTGATGCCTAAAGCCGAATATGGGAGCGTCAACGTCCAAAGATCTCGGCGCGCTTGCCTTCAGATCCAAGAGAGACAGACGGACAGAGAACTTTATGTGCTGAGGAGAGAGAATAATCTCTTTAATGAAACAGAAAACTGAGGTACTTGCGTCCCCTATTCCAGGGGCACTGGCTTGGCCCAGTATGGCCCACTGTTGCGCGGCTTGGTTTAGTGTCGCCAGCTGGCATCCCATGTCCTGCTGAACGCTACTTTTCGCACGGCCTTTAGAATTCGTTGCGTGAGCTGCACTGCCGAGTTATGTGGATAAGGGTCGGTTGGTCGCCGCACGGAGAGCAGCTGTCAGCGTAATGGGATCCGAGACGGTTCATTTGGGCGCTACTAAGAAGTCACTTATAATGATGTAATTGAATGTAGGCCCTCTTCTTGGGGCCATACATTCAGAAATTAAAAAGGTGGACCGGGACATTCGCCTTCTCATCTGCATTCGCCGCTGGTGCAGGTGCAGAGTGGCCTGCATGTAGTCAACCATGGTCAGTGCTGGTTTTTAACCTGAAGTCCCTAGTCCGCGTTCGTGATTGATTGATTGATTGTGGTTCGGTTAGGAAAGGACGCTAATTTCTGCAGCCCATGTAGGGAGCACGGCTAAGCGTCCGTGGGGGTGGGGGAAAGGGAGTGAAAGAGATAGAGAGGAGAGAAAGGCCGTAGTGGAGGGCTCCGGAAATTTAGACCACCTGGGGTTCTTTAACGTGCACTGACAACGCACAGTACACGGGCCTCTGGCATTTTCGCCTCCATCGAAAATGCGACCGCCGCGGCCGGGATCGAACCCGCGGACTTGCGGAAAAGATATGCTATATATGTGTACTTAGGGACTTCAGGTTAACCTTCGTGTTGTTTCACTCGTCATCCTTGGAGCTTCTTACCTACCTGAAAGAGCGAACGCGCTGCAAACGAGGAAAGGGCTGTGTGGTGAACGAAAACCGCTGGTGGCATGCATGCAGACGGAGTGGGGGTTTACACTATGATATATAACACGAAATGGGGGGAAAGGGCGATTTGGCCGCAGCTTGCTAAGGTCTCGGCCTTGCGCTCGCCCTACGGACGTCTTGCCAGTTGGCAGTCACGCCGACCGCGTTTTGGGACGGTAGAGAGAGAGATTACATTTAAACCGCCCCGGCCGCAGAGACTTCGTGTCGCCGCCGATCTGGCAGTGACGGCAGTGGTCGTGCATTGCGGCGTGCTTGTAATGCACTGCGCGCGCCCGCTCTCTGTCTCTCGAGATTCTTGGTTTGCTTCCAAGGTTTGCTTCCAAGAGAGAGAGTTGGCCCAGCGCACGCGGGATTACCGGATCGCACGTGAAGGTCGACGTAGAGTTATGTGGTAGCGGGACTGTGGCTTAGCTTGCGCGGGATTAGTAGACAGAGCGGCGCTGGCTACAAAGGGCTCAAGACGACAAAGAGTGTGAGAGAGAGAGAGAACGGCGTTTCCCGGTTGCCCTGCTGCTGCATACGATTGTCCTTCGCGCTCGAAATGCTGGCGCGCGCATTTTGTCGGTGAGGAAACGGAGGGTGTTTCTGGGAAAAATCCCAAGTGGCGTCCGTTGTATACCTTGTTCCAGTAGTGCCGCGCAGCGGTGTGTGGAAGCTACGGGCTGTTTTCGACCCGTCGGGGAAGGGGGTCTAACCCGTATTTGCATATGTGCCCTAGCAGAGGCACTCGCTTCGCGAGAACCTGCGTTCGACAGGTCGCCTAGTCTTGAAGCTGCTGCACGGAATTAGTGAAACGGAGTACCGTGGGTCTTGCGAAGGCGAACGGAAACACGGCCTCTTTTTTTTTTTCACGGGCGGGTCGGGTCTGCCGCGTAACTGCTTACTAGCGATTCACGAGAGCTTCTTTGTCTTATAAAATACGACGCAACATTAGCGTAAGGTAGCGATAGAATAGGCAAGACGACGCTAGTGTACTGCTGCCTTGTGTCGCGTCTGCGCTGCCATTCTGTCGTTCACAAGGGACCGTGTTCCTGAGAACTCGCGCGATTCATTGGTTCCATCGATCACTGTGCTAGTGCGCGGAGCAGATTCGTTGCCTGCTGGTCGTAATAATGCGTCTCTGTTCGTGTGTACCGAGTCGCGAGGGAATAGTGAGAAGAACAGCTGTTAGTCGGCAGCGGGACGCCTGACGGGGGGCAGCCCTTCGGCAGAGAGGCGCCGCGGACGCATCTGCCACGTAGTACACTGCACACCGTCGACGGAACCGGTCGGTGCCGCCGACGCTTTCGACGGGCACGGCATAGGTTCGCCGACTTTCGGCGCCGCGCGTTTGGCTGGAGAGCGGCACAACGTTAAGCTCAGTGCTCACAGTGAGGGGGGCAGCTTATTCGGCAGGATTGTAGCTAAGCATCGTACAACGCATTAATGACAATTCACCATGGCCATCATCTTACTAATAACCACTTCGTATATTGATACCAAGAGAGGGAAAACGCAACAGAGGCAGGCAGAAGGTTAGATGGAGCGATGAAATTAAAAAGCTTGCGGGCATAAAGTGGAACCAACCCGCTCAGGATAAGGTGGATTGGAAATCGTTGGGAGAGGCCTTCGTCCTGCAGTGGACCTAAATAGGCTGATGATGATGATGATGCCCTTCATCCTGGATATATATTTTCTTGCGTCCGGGTTGAACTGCCATCGAGGCATGGTCAATGTGAGTGACCCAATGTAGCGCGTGCAGGTGGAACTAACAGCTTTTTCGTACGCCCCTATTTAAACAGCCATTCATACAGGATGGACCTATGAGAGGCCTCGAAAATATATGGAAGAACCTGCCGTATCCGCCGAATGCTGTCGTCACTGTTGGAGGCGATAGCGTATCGTAGGCCGCGATTCGTCTACGAATTCTTTTATGCCCCTCATTCGTAGCGATGCCTTTGCCGATGCTTACAATACCCGCTTTGGCGCTTTGTCAGTGGACGTTGATAACGTGGGCGTCACCGTTCGCATTATCACCGCCCACGCTGGCAACGGGATCAGCCAGCCGTGAGCGGTGTATGATAGGAAAAAAAAAAGAAAAAGAGTGGCATCGAATCTAGCAAAAAGTGTGAGACTATCAAAATTATCGGCCCTACGGGACACAATCAGTGCGTTCCGAAACGCAGGGTTCTTTCAGTGACTTGAACGTGACCGCCCTGCCCGCCCCCCCCCCCCCCCCCCCACGTGACCCCCAAACAACCGCTCGCGCTGCGCGTGCCGCGCACGCGCGCGCTAACCTGCCTTTCGCGGACTGGTTGATAGTTATCACCCGTAACCTGCCCGTGCATTGCCTGCGGCAACCAACTGGCTGGCCCGCCCGCCCGCTCGATCGACAGACGCGACCCCACGCGGCGTAGTTGGCGTAGTCGACGGCCGACCGGCGCCAGCTCGTCTCGTAGGCAGTGGTGATCGAGAGCGTTTGAGAAAGGGCGAACTGGTCGGGGCTGGCTGTTGAGAGGGTGTTCCCGAACGCAGCTGCAGCGCTGTCTGCCGCGGCTGGTTGTTTACGTGACGTTTGCGTGCGTTGCGTTGCGTCTCGCCCTGCGGAGTCCCCTTGCTTTGCCCTTGGGTACGTTGGCTCGTAGGACCGGCGTGCTGTGGGAGAAGGAAGTTGCGGAGAGGGCGAGAGGAGGGCTTTTGTCAAGGTCGGGGAATGCGCGCGCGCGCGCCTGCCTCCTGGTCGTCAACGGCCTGGCGTGCGTTTTTGTTTGTTTGTTTGTGTGTGGGAGAAGGGGGGTAGGGGGAGGGGAGAGCAGCATTGTAGGCGTATGTGCAGAGGCAGAACGGTCGCATTTTCGATAGAGGCGAAAATGCCAGAGGTCCGTGTGCTGTGCGATGTCAGTGCACGTTAAAGAACTCCAGGTGGTCAAAGTTTTCGTAGCCCTCCACTACGGCCTTTCTCTCCTCTCTATCTCTTTCGTTCCCTTTCCCCCACCCCCACGGACGCTTAGCCGTGCTCCCGACATGGGTTGAAGAAATCAGAAATTAGCATCCTTTCCTTAACCGAACCGCAATCAATCACAGTATGCAGGGGCGCTCACAACTGCCTTCTGATGTGACGGCTTCTCTTTGAGCGCTTTTTCTCAAGGGACGACATTGAAGGGAAAGAAGGATTTCACTCGCGCCAGTAAAATACGCTTTGACAATGTTGCAAGTGAGCTGCGCTGCGTTATGAGGATACCGACACTTCTTTTCTTCTCGTTCAGAAAAATTTTATTGAAGCAGTGTGGCTAAAATGAGAAAACAGACTGAAATCCGTGACGTAATACTGAAGTTAAGGTGCTAAAATGAAATGTTGTCTAATAGTGAAGTTACGACGCTGAGATTGACGGCAATATAGAGTTTTCAGTGGACAGTTTATCAGTGCAAACTGAACCACTTTCACTTCAGTGTGACTCATAACTTATAGTATTGGCTTTCACTTTAGTGTACCTTGCCGTGAAGGCCCAGCAGACTACACAGCCTGTACGTAACTCGTCGTTGTTCGTGACGTCAGCGGAGGAGAGAGATGGCGTTGTGCCTAATTCGCGACTCGTTATAAATTGCTTCCTTCGTTTTTTTTTTTTTTTTTTTCGTCCTGCGTTCGCTTCTGCTTAGTACAATCTGCGGCAAATTGACGCTAGAGGAATGTCCATCTGTGTATATATACACTTTGTAACTCCGTAAAACATGATTCTGGTTCTGAAATGTTATGCCAAGCTGCTTTTTTTGTTGTTGTTGAGAGGGGCGGAGGTAGGGGATGGAAAGTGAGGTACATGACAAGGAAGGAAAATGACTGTGTATTTATTGGTACTGTGGGATAGCCGGCTCTAACGTAGCCTACCTTCCCATGGCGTCACATTTTAATAATAATAATAATAATAATAATAATAATAGTAATTTATTGTTATTATATCATTGCGCGCGCGTGGAATACAGTCTAACGAAACACGTACTTTCCCGTGTAAGTCAATCGATTAAGCAAATACCCGGAAGCAGACGGGGCATGTATCCCTTAATCCGATCCGAGCCTGCCTTTCCCGAGCTTGTGAAACGCACCTTATCTCTAAATGATTGCTCGTCCGAGTACTCTCCAGCGGCAATTTACGCTGCAGATTTATTTATTTAAATGAGTAAGACGTACGGTAAGGCGGGGGAAAAAAATCCTAGAAAGTTCGGGGCGAGCGACTCGAATAGGGGAACTTCTTGACCCGCGCTGCACGCTCACACACATGTTGTACAGCACACGCACTCCGTGGAACGTTATCAAAAATTGACTCCCTCGAAAAGTGCACCCGCGGCGGCGGCGGCGGCGGCGGATCCTGCCTCCCCTGGCGGACCTTTAATGCGTCGCTGGCCTGCCCTTGAATAAACAATGATAGCAGCGCGTGGACCACTATTTAGAAGGGCTCGTTATAACGATCCGTCTTGTCCGCAGAAAAAAAGTTCTCTAACCTGGTAGCAGCGCCGGATGGCCTTTCCTTTCAGCACTCCCCTTTCACTTCCCTTTTACCTACCTTCGATGCTCCTTCGTCGGTTACCGATGTAAGCGTCGTCTCCATGAATTAAAATTGTTGGGATTCCTGGGGGAGTGGTGGTGCGGGGGGAGAGGTAACAACTAGCAAAAGGCAGCGTTATTGCGAATGCGAAGAAGCGCGTGCAGGGGTTTGTCCAGAACTGCGATGTTCTGCTATTTTTTTTTTTTCCTTTTTGCGGGTGGTTGGGGGGGGGGGGGGTAGTAGTTATTACCTATGGTGTTACCAGCTGGTAACACCATCAACATTTAAATTAGTCGTGTGTGCACGAACACGAGAGCTATGCGGACACGTTCATCTGACCTTATCAAACAAATTTCCCGCCACAAAAAACAAAAAAGAAATCTGAAAGGACCTGTTAAGGATGGTGCGGGGCATTAGTATAGCTATTTGTCTGATTTGTTTTGTTTTTGTTTATTCTTTATCCGGTCTCAAACGCGCTTAAATGCCTCAACGTATCCCCACGTATCACTACGCTTCCGCGGGGTTCGATGCGAGCGTTTTCCCGATTACCGGCCGTGCGAGCGGCGAGCAGGTGGCTGCTGCCGGCGACACAAGGCTTAAGCCAGAAATAATGAATGATCCGATATCGCGCACCAAGCCTGAATGCCTTTCCAGTGCTCTTTCTTGTCTTTTTCTTTTTTTAAATTTCTTTTTCTCGTTGAAGTTTTTCCCGTTCTTTATTTAAGAGCCCCGGATAGAATGAAACGCAAAGCGAATTAGCGGCGGAATTTCCTGGTACAGCCGTAGCGGGTCGGGTGCGGTGTTGTTTGTCTCTGTAGCGCACAGGAAGGATCGGAACCGCCTGTGCCGTGCGGCCGGGGGCATTAATTTGCGTCATTTACGCCGGAAGCTGGCTGTTGCGCAAATGATATTGCAAAATTGTTTCTGGCAATTATAT
Organism: Hyalomma asiaticum; assembly: GCA_013339685.2. NCBI lineage: Eukaryota > Metazoa > Arthropoda > Arachnida > Ixodida > Ixodidae > Hyalomma > Hyalomma asiaticum. The sequence continues at coordinate 51,866,643 of CM023484.1, forward strand.
TTCTGTATTTTTGTCATTTTTTGTATTCTATGCTTTTTGCCCTGCAATAATCCCTATTGGGATTGGCAGTATGTTTAAATAAATAAATAAATAAATAAATAAATAAATAAATAAATAAATAAATAAATAAATAAATAAATAAATCTTTATGCGAAGTGGACGTGGGTACACCAGCGGGCTTTCTGAACGGCTCCAGGTTCGTTGCCTATAAGTACAATGTCAGGATTGTTGGGCGGTTTTTGCCGGGACTGTTGCCTTATAGCCTGTGTATAGATTACGAGAAAGCATTCGACTCCGTGAACTCCACGAGAACATGACTTTTGTGCTTCTTGGGGACAAGGGGTCAGAGCGAACGCCTATGAATGACGGCGCAACCTTAGACGCTTCCTGCTTTTCTCTCTTTTTCTATTCTTCCTATTCCCCTTTCCCATCCTCCCAGAGTGGAGTAGCCAACCGCGTACTCCTTTCTTGCACCCTTCACCCTATTTTCCTCATCTTATCAAGAATCTCTCTCTCTGTCTCTCTCTCTCAGACGCCTTCCTGCTTAACCTACCTGCCTTTGTTTCTCCTCGTCTCCGTGGAAACCTCAGCAGTCGTGTAGTCATTACGGAATCACAGTGCACTCGGGCCGCACATAAATGTATTGGCTGCCGAAATAATTGAACGTAATTGCGATTAATTGGAATTACTTTCATTTGCTTATTCTTAATTATAATTAAGAAGAGAGCAGAGTGGGTTAGGGGAACAAACGCGTGATAAGGTTTTTTGTGCAGTTGTATGCCATGCACTGTATTTTTCTTTTTTTTTGTTATCGCCTTCCGAATTAAGTGTTCGTGGTTTTATTTATTTATTTTTTTGTAATGTACGTAATCATTTATTATGTAAATTTTCAGTGTGCTATATTTGTACGTTACCCACCCCTGCTAATGGCTTCGTTGTGAAGCCAGCAGAAACCTTGTAGAAGAAGAAATGGGTGTGGGCGGGACATGTGAAGGCAAGACAACCGTTCGCCATTAGGGGTAAAGGAGTGGATCCCTAGAGAACGCAAGCGTGGCAGGGGGCGGCGGTAAGTTAGATGGGCAGATGAGATAAGCAAGATTGCGGGGATAAATTGGGCGCAGTTGGCACAGGACAGGGATAAGTGGAGATCTATGGGAGAGGCCTTTGCCCTTCAGTGGGTGCAGACAAGCTGAGGATGATGACCCTAAACCCCCCCCCCCCCTCCTCCTCCTCCTCCTTCCCTTTAAAATCGAAATTCTAGATAAATCCCTCGAAAGTAGAGAGCACAGCGTCACAGTCGGACACTTCTGAGTGGTATGCTTCGTCACTATCACAGCGGCCTGTGCAAGTCTGTCGTCTTCGGGAATATCAGCACTGCCTTCGTCGTCCTCGGCCGCGATGATTTGTGCGGTCTACGTTCCAGAACGGTCTAGACTGACATTCGTCTGCGAAATAACGTCCGAAACGTCCATGCACGAGCAACGCCTCCTAGAACTGGTTCCAGGCCTGCGTGTCACGTGCCATGACGTCAGCTACGTCATGAGCGGCCGTCCGACCTGCCCGACCCCAACGCCGCAGCGCTGCATCAAGTGCCTATCTACTGCACAAAGCTTGGACGCCGTTTAACACCACCTCTTGAAGATAATTCAGTTTGTTAGCACTGCTGCTTGTTCTCCTGCTTGTTGTTCTGCTTGTTCTGCTGGATGCAAGCGTTGTTTTAGACAGTAAATCCACTTTGATTCCGAAAGAGGCTGCCCTGTAAATTTGGTGGCATGATTTTACTACGTACATTTCGAAGTTTCTAGGAGGCGCTGGCACGGGGCGCCGGTGCGGACAAAAAAAGGACGGCGTTTTCACTTTTTTTTTTGTTTTGTCTCCCCCCGCTCCACACTGGACCGCCTCGCAAAGAACAAACGCAGACCCAGGCGCTGTTTGCCGGGTGGTCAGTGTGCGTCGCGCGCGAAACAGGTTTGTCCATTCAGGTACGGCCCTCGCTGTCAGGGGTTAACGCGTGCAGTGAAAAACGCTTGCGGCCAGCAGCTGCCTTTTTGCTCTTTTTCCTTTTTTTTTTTTTCCTTTAAGGCTACGGCGATGAATGGAGAGAATTATGCCTCGCCCGACAAAAGCGAGCCTGCGCAGCGTGGGTCCACTCTCTGACCACACCTTTCTCGGTGACCGGCGTGTGGGGCGCCAACTGCGCATGCGCTGCCATGTCACACCACTCCTCCTCCTCCTCAGTGCGACAAGCAAATGCAGCCACGAATGTGTCATTCGTGTGCCCACCAGACACAATTGTGTGATTACGTAGAGAGAGAAGCCAGCGTGTCTTCTTGAAACCAGTGTGATCGATCAATCGATCAATCAATCCGTCAATCAATTTGCCGCTTCAGGAAGCGGAGGGAATGTGAAGAAAAAGGTCTTCTGAGATTGACCTAGCTTCCCAGCCGAATTTACAGTTCAGCAGCGTACGGACATCTTCCATAAACCACATCCTGTTACGCGTTGCGTCCGACCCGATTGAAGTACCGTGTTTGCTCATGTAGTACGAGCACCCAGGAATATTGTATGCTGTGAGCGAATGTTGTCTGTCCTTTGTTATAACAACGTTATAAGTTAATGCGTATTTACTGCCACGGATTAAGGGCTACGATCATCGCTAGGGCAGTTCTCTGTTTGGGGAGTTTCGTCACATTATATATATATATATATATATATATATATATATATATATATATATATATATATATATATATATATATATCCATTATGCTCGAGTATGTGCGATGACGTAGGTGGATGCCGGCTTTCACTTAGCAGACAAGACGTCACGCTGCTACGCTTAAGGACGCGCCTTCTATTTCAGGCCACATTTGGATGACTGTCACGCGAAACGCCAAGAACTGTACTACTTTATTATGCATGCAGTTACTCTTGCAATAGAAGTTGAACACAACACTTCAGGGATGACGATGCACGTAGACACTCTTTGCCTCGTGCGGTTTTCGCGTGACGAAGAACACGCCCGCATTTTGTCCCCCGTGCCAGCTGTGCTGTGATTTCCTGCAGTTGTCTACTACAGTTGTCTGCTCAGCAGTTGTCTCAACTGCTGAGTTGTCTTGATCTATCTATCTATCTATCTATCTATCTATCTATCTATCTATCTATCTATCTATCTATCTATCTATCTATCTATCTATCTATCTATCTATCTAAACTAAACTAAACTAACGCCGCTGCCGCAGCGATGAGCACGCAGCTAAGAATTTGTTCGCTCGGGCGCTGCAGCTGTCTCACGTGCGATAGATCACTGGCTGTACAGGGCGCGCATAAGATCCGTTCGCGCGCATTTCGTGACGTACGTGGATTGCGGCTAACAATGATAAAGTATGTGCTAGAGCACTGTTAACGATGATAAAGGATATATGCTAGAGCACTGTTGGAACTTTGATAAATAATATGCTAGACACGCGTCAAAAAGAAGAAAGGAGGAAAGAAAGAAAGAATCTTCACCTTGTTGGCCTTATGTATAGCTGGCTGTGCTTGGTCCGCACATTTTCGATTGATTTGCTTTTATTCCGTAAGCACAAACCCTTTCCTATTCTCTCTTTCGATGTATCTTTGTATTGACGTGTTCCAAGAAATATCAAACCGAATGTCGTGTCGCCGTTTTTGCTCCTTCGTATCAGCACCCGGTGGCTATTTTCGTTCCTGGGGAGAAAATGTATACCGCGGATGACACATACCCCGAAGTTCCTTGTGGTATATATATATATATATATATATATATATATATATATATATATATATATATATATATATATACACCCTTCAGATTCGGTATATCCGGGTTCGGCATAGCGAAAAATCGTCTGCAGAAGCGGGAGTGCAATTTCACGAAGATGGGGGGGGACAACATGCGGGGACGCTCCAAGGATTTATACACCATCAGTAATACTCCCCATCCTTGCCCGCCCCCCTTTCTCCCCGTTAAAAAAAAAAAAAAGGTGTACGTTCTGGATAAACTCTCGCGTGGGACCTGGGTCCGTCTGCCGGCTGCTTGCCGTTTGCGGTGGTTAACTTGAACTGAAAACGAAAGAAAAGAAAAAAAACATATACGCTTGTGTAGCATAAGCGACGAAGGAAGGTCGCAAGCAGCTGCGTTTTTCGAAGCTGCAACGCAGGGTGTATTCCTTTGTTTCTTTTCTTTTTCCTTACGCGCCTTTGTATTCAGCGGCGTCTAATATATCGCTCATCAGTCTGCTCTCTCGTTACATTGTTGTTAAAGAGCTCGGTCTGTCTTCTTGCTCGTCGACTTTTGATATTTCGGCCGCCGCCGCTGCTACTGTTAACACGCACGCAGCTCTGAAGGGCTTCTTCGCTCTGTATAATTCCTCTTGTTAATCTCTATACCTCGCTCTCGTTAACTCTTCGTCCCTGATGGTCTTTCGCGTGCAATTGTTGGCTCTCCTGACAACGCCGCTTTTGGAAAGGAGGGGAGAGTGTACAGCGCCTCTTGGCGTTTGAAATAAACTCAAATCCATCTGCTTAAAGTCCACCGCGGTGGTGTAGTGGTTTATACGGTACTCGACTGCCACCCAGAAAACGCGGGTTCCATCCCGGCCGCGGCGGACGCATTTTCGATGGAGGCGAAAAAATGCTAGAGGCCCGTGTACTGTGCGTTGTCAGTGCACGTTAAAGAACTTCCAGGTGGTATAAATTTCCGGTGCCCTCCACTACTGCCTTTCTCTCCTCTCTATCTCTTTCACTCCCTTTCCCTCACCCCCACGGACGCTTAGCAGTGCTCCCTACATGGGCTGCAGAAATTAGCGTCCTTTTCTAAGCAAACCACACTCATCTTCATCACCTGCTGAAACCGGGGGAACTGCGTGAGTCCGAAAACAGTCTAAGTTTGCGTGCTAATGATGGCGTGATATATATATATATATATATATATATATATATATATATATATATATATAGAGAGAGAGAGAGAGAGAGAGAGAGCGCATATGCACGTGACCACACACTTCGATGCATGCTCTCCCATGGACAGTGTTTCCGCGGGGTGTGGTAATTTTGGATATACGCGAGACGTGTACAGAGAACGAACGGGTATTGATTCCTGTCATGACGAAAGAGGCTCCTTGCATCAAAAGCTTTTCAGTAAATTGTCATGCGATACACGACTCTGTAGATCTGTATTGTGTATAAGCCTCACAATAGGGCGTATATATGCAGCTGCAGGCGCGCGCACGATATATATATATATATATATATATATATATATATATATATATATATATATATATATATATATATATATATATATATATATATATATATATATTGTGTGTGTGTGTGCGTGTAGTACACGTGTACACGTGTAGTTTATCGATCCATGCAAGGTCACTGCCTTCCCGAGTGCGCCTCATGTACACTGAGACGCATGCAGTTTCGACAGGACCATCAGCATATCTTTTTAGTCGCGGGTTAATTAGAAAAAAAAATTAAAAAGGAACTCTAAACTTGCTCGAAATTCTATAGCCGAAAGTTCGCTTCAGTGCATCATCGCTTCGCATTAATGGCCCTCTTGTTTGTTGGCGGTGGAGTGTGTTTGTTTAAATTGAAGATGGCGGAATTTCAACCGACCAGAGTTAACGCACCCTGTGGAAAACAAGGACGAAAATTGCGAAACGCAGTGTTGCATGCGTGTATCGTGCCCGCGAGCCTTTTTCTTTTTTTTTTTTTTTTTTTTTTTTTTGTAAATGAGCTCGCGCAATTTCACACTGAAGCGAACTCTGGTGTCGCCGGGCTGCCGTTGCGCCGTCTGTCGGTGTATCCGTACACACTTCCTTTAGTCCTGAAATGTGCCTAGAAAAATTCCGCGGTATGCATTTAATAAAAGAAAGAGTTCCCTCTCTCTCGAAATCGTGTTCCGACAGCAACACAGGCATATATATATATATATATATATATATATATATATATATATATTATATATATATATATATATATATATATATATATATAATATGAGCCAACGAACATTGAAGCCTAGGAAACAAGTGGCGCTGCCTAACACTCCCAGGATCACATATAGTACTTAAAAAAAAACAATAAAGTGGACGGGCAGACGACCGCCTTCGTTGCTCAGCGGTGGAGCACGCGTTATCCGAAGGGCGTGGGTTCGGTTCGCACCGAAGGAAGGTTTGTCTTTTCGAACACTTTAATTCCTTTCTCTTTACTTACCCCAAAATTATAATACCACAAATAGCAACTTGAACAACTTCTCCTACGCTTACCTAGGATTCAATGTTTGTTGAATTATTCATTAATTAAGTTGTTTCTAACAAATAAACGAGCCCTTGATCCCTTCCCTTGCATATATATATATATATATATATATATATATATATATATATATATATATATATATCGAAGCAATATGATCGGGGATTCGGCACATGTAGCAATCGGCATGAGCTATCGCGAGAGACGTATATGTCGAAAGGGCGTTAAGCTGCCCCTGGTATTTCGAACTGCTCGAATATTCATGATTTCTGTCCGTATAGCCAGTGCGCAGCTGTCGCCGCGTGCGATGGAGAAATGAAAAAAAAAAAAAACCACAAAGGAAATGAAATAATGAAATGACAGCGAACACCGCATATAAGGGTATGTATTGTTTCGATTCCTCGAAAAGTGTGATGGGCGAAAAGACAAAGGCCTTTTTAAACGCGCTAAGTGTTATTTGGCTACGTGGGTCTCCAAAGGAAAAGTCTGTATATTACATTGTGACAGTATTTGAAGGCAAAAAAAAAAAAAAGAAACTTGCTGCAGGGACCGCTGTCCTGGAATACCGTATTTGTTGCTACGCTATCAGCATTGATTAGCAGTGCTTCGTTGGTGCTTGTTTAAACTCTGTTTTTGCGTTAGCATGTATGCCTCTATATGCGGTTGCCTATATGCACTGTTTCCGTAGTTCTGTGCAGCAGGGCCCAATCTACGCGACAATCGAGGGCATGTCCTTAATTAAGCGAGTACCAGCGGAGGCCCGTAGTATTGGCGGAGGCCCGTAGCTTCTACAGTGCTGCACCGAACTGCTGGAACACAGCGTATACGTGTGCTCTGAAGGCTGCTAACGAGCGCGCTGTGCCGCGTCGAAAGTCATAATACGTAATTTAGCCAAATCGTAGCCTCATCGCATTATCGGTGATCGTGATATCCAGTAAAAAAAAAAAAAGAAAAAAACGTCTTTTTTTCCCCGACTCGTTCACACCGCATAGCATCCCGTTACGTGCATATTATTATTATTATTATTATTATTATTATTATTATTATTATTATGGGTTGTTTTACATGAACGTTGTGCATCGGCTTTCTTACACGCGGCAAAAAGAAAAGAAAGAACAACGTGTGTTGCTGCTCGACCTTTAACTGTCTACCGTCGCGTTTTGACTGCTGTCTCTGCAGAATTCCTTTAAACGATCATCTTTTCTTTCTTTTTGTATTTTTCGTGCAGACTTTTCCACACGTCGAGTCGCAGAAGCAGGTGCGGCCTTTAGTCATGTGAGAAGGACTCGCCCTCTCCCCCTCCGTGATGAAATATCACCTTAAAAACGTCTAGACGGTGGCTGCCGTGTCTGTGCGCGTGCTGTCACAAAAATGCGTCGTCTTCGGCGGAATTCCGAGACAATTTGACGGTTGGGGCAACTCCGGGATAAGTCACAGCGGCCATGGAAAGATACATTTAATGTCGCTTTCTCCATTTTCTTTTTGCTGCTTTGATTTTTTTCTTTTTCTTTTCTTTTGTTTTTGGTCTGTTTCGAAGAAGTCTCAGAGAATGCAAAAATCAAAACAAATAAAAAGTCTTTACGTCTAATTCTCCGGTCTAGTGCTTCGTTGCTGCAATATTAAGTCCACGCGTCTCTAAGTTTTCCTTTTTTTTTAAATATATTTTTCTCAAATGCTGTGACAAATACGTGCGTATGGCGAAACGGTCGCGGCGGTTTAATGTATACATGAAAGCCACAGATGAGGGCAATGTCCTCTTCTCTGTAGCATGTGGTGTGCACATAATGCCATAATGTCACGAACACGCGATGTGCACACGGCCATGTATAGCGTCGTCCCCTTCTTCTTATACGTCCTCCTTTTTTTTTTTTTTCTTTTCTTTAGGTAACGCTGAACTATGGCTTTGTAGTGGAAAGCCGTCTGTACACGTAGCACTGCTGCACACACCAACAGACATGCGGCTAGTTTCCCAATAATGCCGTCTGTTCTTGGTCTGTTCTTGTACGCGTCACCTATACATATTTTCGTGCGCGTTTTGCCGTCATCTGCGTTATGTGCATTCTTGGCCTTGTGTGTGTGTGTGTGTGTGTGCGTGTGTGTGTGCGTGTGCGTGTGTGTGTGCGTGTGTGTGTGTGTGTGTGTGTGTGTGTGTGTGTGTGTGTGTGTGTGTGTGTTAGGCTTGCATTTTTTATATCTTCGTATTCTTTTCACGTTCACCGTACCTGGTATGAATAAGGTCGTGCCTTTTCTTTAGCGCGTGTTACTTATACATACCATCTCTCTCTCTCTCTCTCAATTCCGTGCTCACATAAAAAAAAAATTACTGGAACGGGTGGAGTGGCCGAATGAAGCTGCATTTTCTTTTTCTCTACACAGGCTGTCTATGTGTCTCACGTATAGCAGTGATGGCGCGTTATAGTTGCCCGATATTTCCCCTATACACTATCGCGACGCAATTTGTGTGTACCGCGACACTGACAGCAACACGTTGCGTGACGGAATTCGTAACATTGGTGACGTCCGGCTTTGACCTATACTGTACGATTTGCGCCACTCGTTGCGTACATTTAAACCAACAGCAACAACTGGAAATAATAATAATAATAATAATAATAATAATAATAATAATAATAATAATAATAATAATAAAAGATGCATCAAAGCTAAATTTTATTTCCTCCCGAACATGCTTGTGTCACATGAGGTACGCATTGGACGCCGCTCTTTCTCTCTTTTTTGTTTCTCGTTATTGATACGAATAGAAAAAAGAACAAAAAAAGAATGATGACACCGGCTTCACTACTCTACTTTAATATAAAGGTTTTACGTATACAGTATTTGTCATCACATATAGAAGAAAAACTTCCTCAATACTGCTTCGTAGGCTGTGCCATGAATTCAGGGCGCGTAACGACGCTTATGTGTGACAGTTCGACGTTCAAGTCCAGATTGATATCTTCCTCTGAATTCTCCGACGTAACGAGGGCCCCTCGTTGCGAGTCGTTTCCTCATGCCATCTTTCTTTCTTTCTTTCTTTCTTTCTTTCTTTCTTTCTTTCTTTCTTTCTTTCTTTCTTTCTTTCTTTCTTTCTTTCTTTCTTTCTCGCCATATGTCTTCGTCGCCGACGTCTTCGGAGTCGATGCCGAGACGCCTCTTCTTCGGTCGCCCGCGTCCTTGGTATATTTATGTGTACGCATAGCGGTTTCCTCGGGTGGATCAGCGTGGCCGCTGCGGGACGGGGGTGTATAATTAATGGCCCGGGCCGGTGCTTCGAGCTGACCTTCTTAATGGATCTCGGGCTGTATTACTGGGCCAGTGTGGTGGGTCGCCGCTCGCGGAGAGAGCGTTGAGATGGCAAGCGGGGGATGGGCAAGCGTGTTGGCGACGAAGAAACCGAACTGCTTCTTTGGCCCCCCGTCGCTGCTTAATTCCCACACCATTCCTCCTCGTCGTTTCATCCGTCCATCCGATGTCTGTTTTGTCCTTGCGGCGCTCTCGGTATATATATATATATATATATATATATATATATATATATATATATATATATGGGATGGAGGCACTTCTAGAGACACGGTAGCGAGGCGACAGTTTTATTGCCATCCGGGTCTCGCGAATTAATCCGTATTCGCTGCCTTCCTGATGTCTGTTACGCGTATGTACGTGTTGGCCGGGTTTGCCCATCCGTGGTGCTCTTCCTCGGAAACCCCCCCTCTCTATCACTATTTGAGTTTCAAATGCGCCTCATCATCCTCATCCACATTTGGAAAGATATTTTTCTTTTATATATATATGTAATATAAGACCTACTTAATCCTTTGGAAGTCGAGAATAAGAAAGTCGACATAAGACCTTTGAAAAACGCTGGTCTCCAGCCGAAACGTCAGAATAAATGCTAAATACTTTTTTTGCACTGCGACTTTCTGATCGTATATTTATCCCGATAGGAATATTGTTCACACACACACACACACACACACACACACACACACACACACACACACACACACACACACACACACACACACACACACACACACACACACACACACACAGAGTGTCGGAACGGAACGAAAAACGAAAACGAAAAACGAAAAAAACGATATTTTTGACCGGAACGAAAACGTAACCGGAACGTTATTTATTATTTCGTTCCGGAGCAAAAACGAAATATTTTTTATCGTTTTTCGGTTCACGGGAAGATTTTACGATCCGGAACAACCGAGGTGATGCAACGTGAGCAATGATGCATAACTCTGGGTTCAACGTCAGCACGCATCTCGGGCAGGTGTTTCAAAGGAAAGATGCGTTGAAATAATGCAGGAAACCAAGAAAGTGGCAGCCATAGCTGTTTGTATTAAATTCAAGCGGAGTTTCGCGTGCCTCTCACACAGGCCGTCGTGGAGAGGGCGTTGTCGTCGCTTATGTGTTGAAATTTTGAGACGAGCGCAAAGAGCGGCAACCGGAGCTGTACATGTTAGCGCAAGTGGCCCTTGGTGTGCCAGCCACACAAGTCAGCGTTGAGAGGGCACTTTCGGCGCTCACTTTCGTTTTGTCAGAGCAGCTGCCTCGCTTATTGGCGAGTACACTTGATGACCTGCTGCTTCTCAAAATCGTGTGCCCCCTTTGACGAAAATTCGGGATTCAAACTTGAGGAAAAATGAATACCAAGTTTTTGTTGTGTCCTTGCTTCGAAACTTTTTGCGACTTCCCTCATAGTCACACCGTGGCCTTATGACGTAAAATCCAACAATTATTATCGCATTTTTATGTATTAGTCCAGTAACTTTTGCTGTTTTTAAAAGGTACTTTTAATATTAAGTATTTTGTTCGTTCTTATTATTGAAAAAAATAACGTTATGAACCGTTACGGAACGTTTATTTTTCGTTCCGGAACGAAAACGGAACGGAACATTTTTCTGCGGAACGAAACAAAAACCGGAACGAAAAACATTTCGTTCCGACACCCTGCACACACACACATATATATATATATATATATATATCTCAAAAAAAGTTCTTCCTGGCTATCGGGATAAATATACTATCAGAAAGACACAGTGACAAACATAGGATTTATTCTGAAAAAGGCTGGCCTCCAGCCGAAACGTCAGAATAAATCCTATGTTTGTCACTGTGTCTTTCTGATAGTATATATATATATATATATATATATATATATATATATATATATATATATATATATATATATATATATATAGTGCATGGACGCTTCTGTATAGTGTATGCCGGTTTTCCTCGTGTCCATGTATGTGTCCGTGGTTTGGCTTTTACGTATATGAACTGGTTAAACGTTAGTTTCTGTACGTACGGTCTTGGCGTGTCCCCTGCGCGGTATATTACACTATACGATGGCCCGCTATACGGTATTTGGTTGAGTTGGCGAGGGGGGGAAGAGAATGGCTCTCTCGCTGTCTCTCCCGACGATACGTTCTGCTGACAGACCGTTCGGCGCGTCGATGACGACGTCATCCCTCCGCTGTGACGTCGGTGGTTGATTGCTGCGGGTGCGTCGTGGAACCATTATCGCTGCCGTGCGAGTGTGTCTATATAAAATAAATCACGTGCCCATCTATCGCTTTGTACAGGTACCCGTGCGTGAGACTTAATCTTATGGGAGTCTAGATTATAAGAAAGCCGACCGACGTCACGATGGAAGTGATCAAGGCGAGGTGGTTTTTCCGAGGTGATGGTATTATATATACGTCGCCTGTGTGTGCATGTACCGATTCCCGAGTTCCCGCAAAATACAGAGATGGAATGAAATGGGTAGGACCGTCGCTATCTATCTATCTATCTATCTATCTATCTATCTATCTATCTATCTATCTATCTATCTATCTATCTATCTATCTATCTATCTATCTATCTATCTATCTATCTATCTGTCTGTCTGTCTGTATGTCTGTCAGTCAGTCAGTCAGTCAGTCAGTCAGTCAGTAAGTCAGTCAGTCAGGCAGACGTGAGTGAAGATACTTCTATGAGCGTCTAGTCATTTTTGGTGAGAGTATCTGTACGGGATGAAGTGGTGTGAGATTTCGTATGAAAGGAAAGCTCCCGTCAGAGTGGAAGGGGAAAGGGGTTGAGGTCTGATTTATGAACACCGAAAGTAAAGTATCAATGACGCGTGCACGTTATTTGCCATTTCTTTTCGCCGTGCACCGTTCGTGTCATGTTTCGCCCCGTATACATGTCATTTCCTTGTTTTGTGTCGTCTTAATTGCCCTTGTAAAAAAAGACACCGCCTTCTTCGGGGTCTTCATCGAAAGCTTCGTGTATGCATATTTGCGCGAGCGTGGTTTATCACCGCGTCCTTCCGTCGGTGCGGCGGTAGCGATGTCGTCACCTCGCCTGTCGCCGGTCTTGTAATAGCGTTTTGATATCGCCTTCGCTTTCCGGGGAGAGCGGGGTAGACAGCTATAACGTTGGCGAAACGCGTAAGGGGTCGTCATATTTAAATGCGTTAAAAGCCTGACGTGATGGCAGTTGCCATTTCGTGTAGATGCATGGGACTGTGTTCTGTAACGGCGCTGCCGGCACCGACGAATCAGATCAGTCAATCAATCAATCAATCGATCAGTATCCCGTCGCGGTGGTATAGTGGCTATGCTACTTGGCTGCTGATCCGAGGGTCGCGGGATCGAATCCCGGCCGTGACGGCTGCATTTCGATGGAGGCGAAATGTTGAGGCCCACGTATACTGTGCGATGTCAGTGCACGTTAAAGAGCCCCAGGTGGTCGAAATTTCCGGAGGCCTTCCACTACGGCGTCTCTCGTAATCACGGCTGGTTTTGTGACGTAAAATCCCAGAAATCAATCGATCAGTCAACCAGTGTTTGTTTCCCGGCGGGGAAAAGCAGCTTGATAGTCACAAGGCCGCAAAGACACACGGTTGTGGACAACACACACTACGATATTATTACACAGACAGACAGACAGACAGACAGACAGACAGACAGACAGACAGACAGACAGAGAACTTTTAAGAAAAAGAAACTGTTTAAGAAAAAAATTGTAGAACAGTGTAAAGCAAAGTATACGACGTAGAGTACTAATACACGTAATCGGTCATGCGTGCATTGTAAACATGTGCTTACATAAACGAACGTTATAGGTGCGGTATGAAGACGTATAGTGGCACGGAAATCGCCATGAACACGACGATGCACGCACTTAACGTGCATCGGTGTGGGAGGTTTGTATCATTACGCAGTTATATCGCTATTACCTTCGTTGTTGAACCAACCCGGTATTTATCATATAGGGCTAGCTAGCGTTGTTCGCCAGCTATACTCGTAAATGTTTATTTATTAATTTATTTTCTCACGTTCGCACTTCATGCGAGCGTATATAGGGTCGCCGTTTGTCTCGCCTGCATAATATACGTATATGCTTCCATACATTCTTCTCCTTCCCTCCGGGTCTCTTTTTTGTTGTTGTTGTTGTCTGAGGAGAACGTCGTCGTCTCTATTAATAGTATATAACTCGCGTAGCGCGTTCCGATCGCCTCGTCCATTTCTCCCTGTCGAAGTATAGTCTCCCGTTCGCGCAAGATATCTATCGGCATGCATATATATATATATATATATATATATATATATATATATATATATATAGCCACTGTTACGTACGTACATATCGATGGCGCCTAAATGTAGTTATGCGCGTCGCGTGTACGGCGTGTAAATGCGAGTATAATATTCGCGTACAGACGCATGTATACACCACCGCTGTTCTAGAAAGCCGAAGGCCCCTTGCCGCGGTTCTCTCCTCAGACTCTCGATAAAACGGTGCTGCTGCAGATTATCTCCTGGGATATACCTCGGCGGTGTGTGTATATATCCTTGGGGAGGGGGGGGGTGGGGGGGGGAGCGAGGCCGCCTCCTCCTAGCGCACACTGCGAGAAAGTGTATATATAAAATGCCACGGCGGTTTTGCTTCGACCTTGGCATTTATTCGGCGAGGGAGTATATGTGTTAAAGAAAAGCAACAATGAAAAGAAACGCATAGCCCGCCTCTCGCACCTGCAACGTTGGTGAGTGTTCCTGCGTAACGTTACGGTGCCGTTCTTGTGTCTTTCTTTTTTATTTTTTTATTATTATTACCTTTCCTCGTCTTCACCTTGCGGCAGACATGCCGTCGTATTAATCTCGCCGGCGCTGCGTCGCCATTCTGTCGCAAACTGCTTTTCTTTCTTTTTCCCAGTTTTGTTACTTTGGTCGCTTTTTCTGCTTTCTGCGTCTCTCTCTCTTTCTCAGCGCTGTTTACCCTCCGGGCGGCGTTCAGCAGCTTTTTTACGCGCGCATTCCGGGTATAACCTTATTACCTGCCAGCTCCAGGTAATAAAACTCGCTACACGTATGCCTTGTAGAAGGTTTCTTTCGCGCCTTACAGTGTGGCCGTGCCGGCTGCTATATAGCTTTCCCGTTTTAGCGCCCCTTTCATTTTTCTTTCTTCTTTCTTTCTTTTGCTCAGATGTATACAACTCTCTCTCCCTCCTTTTTAGTCCTGCCGTACTCGTCCTTGGCTCGTTATCGGTGCAAATCTTCGTCGAGTCTCCTTTTATTTTTTATTTTTTTGTTCGTGTCTGATAACGAGGCACCTTGTACTGTACGTACCGTCGTACCTTGTACAGTACCTTGTTCTGTCGCATTGCGATTGCTCAGCGGCATCGCGGTTTTAAAAGAGCCCACCGATATTCGTGGACTTTTCTGTGTCTTTTTAACGCGGTAGCGTTAAGGAAATTTAATTTCTCAAAGTGAAATCCGTCGCAAAAATCGTAAAGTACGACTTGACACCTATACACACCTACTATAGCTCGGGCTGAAACTTGGATGTACGAGAAAACATAAATGTGCTTTTTTTTATTGATGTAAAAATAAATTAACGAGTTGTTGTCGTCAATTTTGGTGACGGCTACCCCTTCTCGCTTAAATGATCTCCATTAATCACCTTAATCACCCCTTCGCACACGTGCATATGGTTATCGCGTATTGGAGAGTATTAGTGAAGTTAGAGTGTTAGTGCCTTGTTTTGTAGTATCCTTGCCTACTGGTACTCTTCAGCAGTTTTTCATGCTAAGGTGCCCCTCAACGCTTTTGGAGAGAGCGCTGGCGAATCTGAAGGTGACGTGAGACACAAGATAGGCTGATATGTGTGATTTCGTGACTACATTTACGGTTTCCAATAATTCCTCTCGACCTGGCGGTCGACTTGAGCTTTGGTAGCTGCTTCGGCTCTTGGGAGTTGAGTTCTTGTGACAACTGTGCTGACCTCTTTTTACTGTCTGTACTGAACGGCAAAGCGATATGCAATGCGTGGCGGCAGCGTTGTGCCAGGTATTTCGAGTCAATCTCTTTCTCTGTGCCCTCATACTCCGGTTTTTCCGCTAGCGCGTGCTGTCTACCACAGCAGGTGCGGTGCGTCGGTGTGCAGTTGTTTATCTGGCCTGTCACCGGCATTAAAAAAATAATAAAGGAAAAAAAAAGGCTTATTTGCTCTCTTGTTTCCCTTGTCTCTGTTTCTCTCTCTCTCTTTTTTCCTACCTTTCTGTTTTTGCAGACAAGAGGGTTTCCCAAACACGACCGCAAACCTCTGCTCACAGCTGTAGAATAGCTCTGGATGTCTCGTTATTTTAATATCACTTTTTTTTTTTTTTTGGCACTCGTTGCATGCGTACCATGCCGATCATCTGCGCAGCGGGAATCCGAAATTGCTGCTTTAGAAGTTGGGGACGAAGAATACAGAGGCTTGCACGTGGGAAAAAAAAAAAAAAAAAGGCTGTTCGAAATCGCTGAGGCAAGTGACACGTGGCCCATTTCCATGGTGTAGCAGTTTAGCCCCTTGTTTTGTTGTTTTAAAGAATCACGTCACCATTGAGCCCTTCGTTCAGGCGGAGAACGCGTAATTACGTTCGTATAGGAGGGCCATTATCCCATTTATATGAAAGATTTTCGGAGATAGGTATATATATATATATATATATATATATATATATATATATATATATATATATATATATATATATATATATATAGCCACTGTTACGTACGTACATATCGATGGCGCCTAAATGTGTTATGCGCGTCGCGTGTACGGCGTGTAAATGCGAGTGTAATATTCGCGTACAGACGCATGTATACACCACCGCTGTTCTAGAAAGCCGAAGGCCCCTTGCCGCGGTTCTCTCCTCAGACTCTCGATAAAACGGTGCTGCTGCAGATTATCTCCTGGGATATACCTCGGCGGTGTGTGTATATATCCTTGGGGAGGGGGGGGGGGGGGAGCGAGGCCGCCTCCTCCTAGCGCACACTGCGAGAAAGTGTATATATAAAATGCCACGGCGGTTTTGCTTCGACCTTGGCATTTATTCGGCGAGGGAGTATATGTGTTAAAGAAAAGCAACAATGAAAAGAAACGCATAGCCCGCCTCTCGCACCTGCAACGTTGGTGAGTGTTCCTGCGTAACGTTACGGTGCCGTTCTTGTGTCTTTCTTTTTTATTTTTTTTATTATTATTACCTTTCCTCGTCTTCACCTTGCGGCAGACATGCCGCCGTATTAATCTCGCCGGCGCTGCGTCGCCATTCTGTCGCAAACTGTTTTTCTTTCTTTTTCCCAGTTTTGTTACTTTGGACGCTTTTTCTGCTTTCTGCGTCTATCTCTCTCTCTCTCTCTCTTTCTCAGCGCTGTTTACCCTCCGGGCGGCGTTCAGCAGCTTTTTTACGCGCGCATTCCGGGTATAACCTTATTACCCGCCAGCTCCAGGTAATAAAACTCGCTACACGTATGCCTTGTAGAAGGTTTCTTTCGCGCCTTACAGCGTGGCCGTGCCGGCTGCTAGCTTTCCCATTTTAGCGCCCCTTTCATTTTTTTTTCTTCTGTCTTTCTTTTGCTCAGATGTATTCAATTCTCTCTCCCTCCTTTTTAGTACTGCCGTACTCGTCCTTGGCTCGTTATCGGTGCAAATCTTCGTCGAGTCTCCTTTTATTTTATTTTTTTCTTCCTGTCTGATAACGAGGGCCACCTTGTACTGTACGTACTGTCGTACCTTGTATACAGCACCTTGTTCTGTCGCATTGCGATTGCTCAGCGGCATCGCGGTTTTAAAAGAGCCCATCGATATTCGTGCACTTCTTTGTTTCTTTCTAACGCGGTAGCGTTAAGGAAATTCAATTTCTCAAAGTAAAATCCGTCGCAAAAATCGTAAAGTACGACTTGACACCTATAGGTGTCAAGTCGTACAAATGGCCTATAGTAAGTTTATACAGACACGTACCAATCGGAGCATTGGATGAAAAGGGAAGATTCGGAGGAGCTGTTCACACGGAAGATTCAAGTTTCAGCCCGGGCTAGTATGTGTGTATACACACATACTAGCTCGGGCTGAAGCTTGAATGTACGAGAAAACATAAATGTGCTTTTTTTATTGATGTAAAAATAAATTGACGAGTTGTTGTCTTCATTTTTGGTGACGGCTACCCCTTCCCGCTTAAGTGATCTCCATTAATCACCTTAATCACCCCTTCGTACACGTGCATATGGCTATCGCGTATTGGAGAGTATATTAGTGAAGTTAGAGTGTTATAGTGCCTTGTTTTGTAGTCCCCTTGCCTACTGGTACTCTTCAGCAGTTTTTTATGCTAAGGTGCCCCTCAACACTTTTCGAGAGAGCGCTGGCGAATCTGAAGGTGACGTGAGACACAAGAAAGGCTGATATGTGTGATTTCGTGGCGACATTTACGGTTTCCAATAATTCCTCTCGACCTGGCGGTCGACTTGAGCTTTGGTAGCTGCTTCGGCTCTTGGGAGTTGAGTTCCTGTGACAACTGTGCTGACCTCTTTTTACTGTCTGTACTGAACGACAAAGCGATATGCAATGCGTGGCGGCAGCGGTGTGCCAGGCTTTTCGAGTCAATCTCTTTCTCTGTGCCCTCATACTCCGGTATTTCCGCTAGCGCGTGCTGTCTACCACAGCAGGTGCGGTGCGTCGGTGTGCAGTTGTTTATCTGGCCTGTCACCGGCACTAAAAAAATAATAAAGAAATAAAAAGGCTTATTTGCTCTCTGGTTTCCCTTGTCTCTGTTTCTCTCTCTCTCTTTTTTCCTACCTTTTCTGTTTTTGCAGACAAGAGGGGTTTCCCAAACACGACCGCAAACCTCTGCTTCACAGCTGTAGAATATCTCTGGATGTCTCGTTTATTTTAATATCACTTTTTTTTTTTTTTTTTTGCACTCGTTGCATGCGTACCATGGCCGATCATCTGCGCAGCGGGAATCCGAAATTGCTGCTTTAGAAGTTGGGGACGAAGAATACAGAGGCTTGCACGTGGGAAAAAAAAAAAAAAAAGGCTGTTCGAAGTCGCTGAGGCAAGTGACACGTGGCACCATTTCCATGGTGTAGCAGTTTAGCCCCTTTTTTTTGTTGTTTTTAAGAATCACGTCACCATTTGAGGCCCTTCTTTCAGGCGAGAGCGCGTAATTACGTTCGTATATAGGGCGTGCCCATTTATATGCAGATTTATGTTTTGAAAATTTTCGGAGATATTGTTAAGGAAATTCTCATGTCTGTTCCGACGCACCCAAGAATTTACTGGCGTCATTTCCGTCACGACTTCAGCAATGAAATACACGTTATCTTTGCTGGCGTCCACGCGAGATGTCCCTTAAATGCGCTTTCCGTTCCACTTCCGGTTTCTCGGCCTTCTTCCAGTTTTCTCGTTTCATAGCTTAGATTTCGGAAAGCCTCCGAGGTTAGTTCGGCCAGAAGTAATGGTGAACATTGTGGCCATACTCTGCTACAGATAAATGGCCTATAATAAGTTTATACAACCACGTACCAATCGGAGCATTGGATGAAAAACGGAAGATTCGGAGGAGCTGTTCACCCGGAAGATTCGGAGGAGCCAAAAGCGCGCGGTGCATAGCTGCGGCCATTTCCTTTATTTATTTATTTATTTATTTATTTATTTATTTATTTATTTATTTATTTATCTGGGGGGGGGGGGGGCGTCGGAATAACGGGGCGCCCGACGTAGCCGTCGAAATAGTGCAGTTCACCCTTCCTCTCCCTCGATGATGACGCACAGCTGAGCATCTCCTCCCCTCAGTGTGGTTGCCTAAACCCCCCACAGGTTAGTGCTGTAACGTCACAGAAGGGAACATTAAGAACACCCTAAAGTTCTCTTCTTGTGCTTTCAACGTATACAGCGCGTGGAAATTTTTGCCACCTGTATTGCTTTGACGTTGCAACGAAGCTGCAGTTGTTGAGACACGTTTCGCTTTCATATGTTATCGTGACCGATTTCTACACCTCCAAATAATTCGTGCTTCAAGCACAGCCAGAAAGAGACCTATAGTTCACCATTCCTGGGTACACGTAGCCTTTTGTGCATTATTAATTGTGTTCGATAAAAGTGGTAGACCCGTTGCTTTTTAGATGCGAAGTAGCTTATGGCGGGGGCTTTGTCCGTCCCGCCTTCCCGCGTCCCGCGTCCCACACCCCCGCAGCGCATGCGCGTCCCCTCCCTCTCTCTCCTCTCCTACGCTCCCCCTTTCTCTCCTCTAGGAATCCTCTAAGGAGCGGCGCCCGCGTCCCACAGCGCGTGCGCGTCCCCTCTACCTCCTGTGCAGCGCCGCGATGAGGGCTCGGGCCATCACGCAACCACCGCGTTCTCTCTCTTATACATTCTCATTCGTCCTCTCAACAAAATTACGCCATCTCCCGCTCAAGCTAACCATTTCCCCGCTGCTTCGCATCCACATCTGGTTCCCTTTAGCGGTAGATGGTGTAATTTTTTCGCTTATTGTATTGAGTCGGGGGAGTATGGGCAGTAGTTTCATAATTTCCGACTGCGCGTGTTGCCCGTTTACTCACCTGTTCGCTCGCTGCGAGGTCTCCTAGAACAAGAGGAGAGCGGAACGAAATATCGCGCATACCGTGTCACCGCGATATATTGGCGAACCGCCGATTCTCGTATTTCTTCGTAATCTCGTCGGCACTGACTGACGTTGTTCCGTCATCCGACGACAGTTTTTTTTTTTTATTTTCCGGTCTTCTTTGTCCATGGACGATTTCTGTCGGATCTCAGGGCCAGAAACCTGAGCGGTATATAGCTTCAAATTCCTGCGCTGAAATTGCGCTTTTGTCGTCCTGGCGATCTCTCTTATTTTTTTCTTTCTTTCTTCGCACTAGGAATCATCTGGAGCCTTGCCTCGAATGCGTGCGCGTTGCGTGTACCTTATCGATCGGTAGGTACCAGAAAGAAAGAGAGATAGAGAGACAAAGAAAGCAGGCAGGTAAGGGGGTGAAAAGTCGGAGGGTTCTTGTCTGCTGCACCTTACATCAGCCCTAATAATGACTGGGCGCACTATAAAGATTGGATACACTGCGCGCGATAAGTGTTAAAGACGTGCAGCGTCTGTCTCCAATATAGGCGTTGGTTTCGCTAGCGAATGCCGCCGGGTATCCGTAAGATTTTCTAATGCAGAGGGCGCTGGTACGAAAGAGATGTAGTTAAGGTAAGGAAGGGTCTAGTCGTTATGGCACTCTGCTGCCGATCCGAAGGTCGTGTGATCGAATCACGGCCGCGGCGGCTGCATTTCGATGGAGGCGAGATGTTGAGGCCCGTGGGCTGTGCGATGGCAGTGCAAGTTAAAGAACCTCAGGTGGTCGTAATTTTCCGGAGCCCTCAACTCTACGGCGTCTGTCATAATCATGAAGTCGTGGTTATTGGACGTAAAACCGCCCAAAATTTCAATCAAATAATTGATATAAGGAAGAGACGCTAGTTGGGAGCACGGCTCAGCGTCGTTAGGGGAGTGAAGGAAGAGATTGAAAAGGAGGAGCCATCCCTATGAAGACAAGAGTTTGCCCGGTAATGTGGGTAATGTGGGGAGCCTCACTCCTCGACCCATTTGAAAAGCTGCTGGGCGCACGGTGACACTGGGTGTCGAACCTGGTACCTCCCAACGTTAGTGCCTTAGAGTTGGATGCCCTAAGCACTGGAACATCCACTGCAGTTACCCTAAGTACACGTTTTCATAATAATAATAATAATAATAATAATAATAATTCCTTTACTTTTCATAAAGAAGATGAGGAAGTATGGTACGGTAGTAGTACTAGCGGATCAGGAAAGGAAAGGACGATTATTATTATTATTATTATTATTATTATTATTATTATTATTATTATTAATACTTGTGCAGCCCGTAAGGTTACGAGTGAAACCTGTCCTGTGGCAGCGGCTAAGCTGAGTGGTGTGTTCCGTTTCCCTTCTTCCCTCAAGAAGCCGTCGCTCGTCGCCCCGTTTCCCCGCGCTTCCCTATTGCTGTCTCCCTCCCTCTCCCCTCTCTCTCTCCTACTCCTTCCTTTGTTTTCACCGGTCGCCGGTAGTGGCGCCAGCTTCGCGCGCGCGCTCGGTGTTAACGACCTGCAGTGTCGGCTCCGTGGGGAGATTGAAGCCCCTGCCGACGGTCGAAACTTCCTGGAACGCGGAAATCGGGAAAACGGGAGGGGGCACGTTATAGTGAGAGTTTAGTTGGGCTAGCTCGCTGGAGGGATGATGTCGTGGAAACACACACAAACACAAATAAATAGATAAAATGGTGTTTTAAATAATGAATCGATTGCAGTTGGGAGTGAAGCTAGGCGAGGACTTTTGTAACAAAGCACGCTGGGCGCGCGTTAGCGCTAATCTGGTCTAGCCATGGTTACACTTGCATTTGGGTTTGTCACGTTGCGTTTTCTTTTTTTTTTTTTTGTAGATACAGTCTTTCTATCACTTTCCTACATGGTAGTCTTGCTCCTTCTGTGGCGATCTTATCGATCGGGATTTCTTCGAAACGCATTCGCGGTTTCATTCTTCCTCTCGCCGCATCCCTTAACGACATGCTCGTTTTTAGAGGACCGCTTTTGACTAAAAGAGAAAGCGTGTAACGCAAGGCCTCCAAAAGCAACAAAAGAAAAATGAGAACAGTTTCCATGATTAAAGTTCGTCTTCCCGAAAATTAAGCTACCTCTAATGTAGCGGAATCACGACACGTATTTTCGCTTCGCTGCTCTTTTCGGTTGAGGTCGCGACGGAAATGAACACGCGGCAGGAAGCCGGGCCGGATGTCATATCTTCAGTTTGAAAAAAAAAAAAAGAAAGGGCTGGTAAGGGTAGATAGAATGCACCTCGCAGAACAGCATGCGTGAGACGGGGACTCGACATAGACGGAGAAAAAAACAGAGACCAAAGAGTACTTCATACGGTGCACACATTTCATTTAACGGAAGGCCGCCTGTACTCTGTACTGTAATTATGCGCCTTAGTAGGGAGCAAGCTCCGGAGGCTTTCTAGTCTAAGAAGTACTTCCCGCCACCGATGGGCCAGGATTCAAACTCAAATCTCCTTTTTGTTAGTATACGCCTCATTCATTCATTCATTCATTCATTCATTCATTCATTCATTCATTCATTCATTCATTCATTCATCAGAATATCCAAGATTCCCTATTAAATTTAACAACATTAGGTATGAACAATTGCACGGCTGTGGAACCGGTGGCTGGGAAGGCTTGACGTATTTTTTCGGGAACCGTCTTCGGGAAGCGTGTCAATAGTGCATCGTTCCGAGTGTCTGGCGTTCAGCGCGTGACAATTTGGACTATGGTGATACTGTGAGCGATGATTGAGGCTTTTATCCTGCTGCTTAGACGAAGATACAAAAACAAAAAAAAAAAAGGAAGCAAAACAGTTGACGGTGCGTGTTGCGCAGTTGCCCTTTAAACTCCTGCCTGGGCAGCTCCTCTCGGCTTTGCGTAAGTACTGCTCTGTGGGGGCGCTGTCTGTGGTGTAGCGTGCTGCAACAGCTGAGAGAGAGTCTCGCAGCGCATGTAAGTAATGGCAAGTCGCGTCGTCTATCCTTCCTTGCATCATCTAGCTCATCTCCGGGACACGGCGTCGCTGGGACGGGGTCGTTCGGAATCTGGCGCGGCGTTGAGCATGGGCCTCAGTTCTTTTTGTATTGCTGTTTTTGCTGGCGTAGTGTTGTTCCGGCGCCGAAGGCGCCGCGGAAGTGTACTTGCGAGACGTCGGACCCCCCCTTTATTTTTTCCGGGAACCGACGCGGGGTCCTCCTTTCCTCCCTCCTTTTTTCCCGGAATCGTCTCCCGGGCCGCGCGGTGCGTAACGAAGAGGCGGCGGCGGCAGCGGAGTCCCTTCCTTCTTCACAAAAAAGCTGAGATATTGCGCGATCGGGGCCCGGACAAGGGGACGCCCCCGTCCCCGGAAGAGCTGTATCGGTGTTATGACTCCGTCTCGCGTTAAATGGGTGCAGCAGTGGTCGTGTTTGAGGCGATGCGAAGAGCCGCCCGGCTCATTTGCTACCCAAGCGACTGTTCCCCAACTGCTGTTCTGAGCAGCGCGCCGTTTTGTAGTGAAAAGAAAAGCGTGAAGCAGACGAGCAGTGCAGACGACGAACAGTGTCGCCTGCTGCTTGGCATTGTGCGAAGCAGGCGACAGCGCACGCGACGAATTATATTGTCTGTTCGTCTTCGTCTGCGTCACCGCGGCCTATAACAGCAGACGCCACTGATGCTCGTCGTGCCGGCGCAAAAGGCGTGAAGCAGACGACGAACACTGTCACTGTCCCAGCTGCAGACAACGCTGTTGTTTGTCGTCTGCTTCGCGCATATTGCACTGCAGGCGGTCAGTAGCGTCTTCTGCAGTTCCGTGAACTGATAGTTAAAGACGATGGAGAACAGGGAATGTCGCTGGAGCCAACGTTTCGAAAAGTGGACTTGTCTTCGTCAGGACTGCAGCTGAAACGTTGGCTCCACCGGCATTTCCCTGTTCTCCATCGTTTTTTAGCGACCTGTTCGTCGATTCAAACCACCATCTCCTCCCCTGTTTGCTCCTGCAGTTACAGTGATCTGAAATAAGCTGTTCGTTTGGCTCCGAACTTTTCCAAGCCCCGTCTGCTTGGCCGCACAAAAGCAGACGACGCTGCATGCATGGAGGTCACAGCGGTGTTTACTAGTTTACGCAAACTTTCGCAAATCTCTGGCCTCAGCTATGGGTGCACCGGTTGACGAATTCGTGTTACGATACGACCCGATAAACCCGTGCCATACATTCCAGCGCCCTGCACGGTATTATTAAAAACTGAGTGAGACGGCTAAAGCGTGCGTCTTTCCCGCCATCGGTGATCTTTTTCGTGTTTGAGCTCCTCCGGGTGCTATATATTTCAGTATATACTTCGAATCGTCTGTCTTTGTTGGTCTGATCGCTTTGTCTTGTGGCGGCGCCGTCACTGCAGTGACTGTACCGTCGCTTCGCGCTGTCCTGGTGTCGTTGTACGTTACTCCGTTGGAATCTTCTGCCCTGCGCACCAGCTAACGCGCGTTTCTTTCCGGGTTCCTGGTAGTGACGTCTCTGCTGGCCCTGTCAGGTGTAATCTCTTTTCGCTCTCTATCTCTTCTCTCGTGCGCTCGGTCCCGAAGCAGACGCGATTCCGAGAATTGAGTCAATGGCCTCGTCTGTCTCCAGCGCGGGGCGCGACCGAGTCACTTAGTTTGTCACGTCTTATTCTTTGTGTCAGTCGCTGTTCTCTCTTTAGCGCGGTTCTGGTGATTCTCTTTCTTTGTACATCGTTCAATCTCTTTTTACTATGCGTCTCTCAATTCTTTGTGTGTGTGTGTGTGTGTGTGTGTGTGTGTGTGTGTGTGTGTGTGTGTGTGTGTGTGTCGCTTATTAACGCGCGCATTGTATACACCCTCGTTTAGAGGCGCAATAAACTCAAATCACGTAGTTTCGCGGCGTGTGACATTTCCAGCGCGTTCGGCTATTTCCTGGCAGAACGGCGATAATGCGCGCATTACGAAATTCGCGTATATGTATAAATGCGCGGCGTTATCGCATTCAGTGAGCGGGAAGTATTGTAATGATGGCTATACCACTGATGGCGCTCTCTCTCTCTCTCTCCCTTTCTCTCTATTACACCCCCCCCCCCCCCCACACACACACACACCATTGAATGGACTGAATGAAATGTTTCCCCTGGTACATCAACGACGACGTTGAAGGGGGAAAAAATACCCTCGAGCAAAATAACAACAAGGCCACATTAACGCAATAAATGCAATAAGGTATATGCGTGGTGAAGTACGGAAAATGTTATGAACCCCCCTATCCTGCCTTTTGCGAAGCTATAAATGCTGCTATAAGTGGTTCGGCAGCGTGCGATTGCGAGGGTCGCTTACTTTTGCAAGCCTTCGCTATAATGATTTTCTCTCTCTCTCTCTCTCTCTCTTTCCATGTCTTCCTTGTTTTTGCTCAGCGTTTAATATCTGCGCTTATAAACAAACAGCCGACGCTCGCCTCACCCGCGACCCTTTGTTCATGCTTGCGGAGAGGGCGCTTGCATTTAACGGCAGCGCTGAAACGATGATCGTTTGTGCGAGTGCTAATTATTACGGTTTTATCTATCTATCTATCTATCTATCTATCTATCTATCTATCTATCTATCTATCTATCTATCTATCTATCTATCTATCTATCTATCTATTCTTTTTTATTATTATTATTCGTGAGCGTAGCCTGCACCTTTCGCTTTCCTGTTAGCCCCCTTCTGCCACACTGTACGCTTTCTTTTTCATTGTCGCATCCTCCTCGTCTCTCTCAACTCACAAAAGGCAGGCTGCGTGTAACCGACACCACCGGTGCAGGTGCGGTCGTAAATCACGGCGTTTCACGCGGCCATGTTATTTATTATGCTCTTTTTTTTGTGCCTCCCCCATCAAGGCAGGTGGTCTTCTAACGCGTGGCAGGGCTTCCTCATTGTCCGCGAACTGGCACCTCCCTGTTTAAGCCTTGCTTCCTTGCTCGGCGACTCCTTCCCGCTGCGACATAGCGCTCTTCGCTGCTACCGCGTATTCTCGGAATACATAATATGAGAAAGCTTCAGGTGTGAAACCACGACTGGCTCATTCTCTGAGGACTACTGGAGGACTACCGTATGCGGCAAGCACTATACCGTTGCCTTGTAGCGGGCACGTGGCTTATTTTATTTAGCTTGAAAGACCCGTATCGGGCACTTTCAACGTTTTATATAGATTTACTGTACGCATAGAGACCTACAGGTGTTGCATATATTGGCCAGATATCATCAGCCGCCCATCCGGCGTTCCGCGTAGTACAGTAGAAAGAGAGCCTTTTGTTTCATGCTACTCTTATTAATACCATCGCTGTTCCGCTGTTGTGCGCCTCACCGCCACATCTCACACAACAGGTTTGGTTATGTGTATATAAATACCACGAAGCTGCCGTATTCCATTTCTCTCGGGCGTTACGCTAGAGACGATCGGTTTAGTCCACGGCGTGAAATAAATGCGTTTCAGCGATGCCGTCATGTCGTTAAACGGCTTCTGGAAAAGAGAATCTGTCGCGTCATGCTTGACACGCGACGCGGCGTACACAGGAAGATCGAAGCTGCATTCGAATCTATATATGTTCGTGTTTATGGGTTCCATATAAATCCTGCGTGATTTCCGGTACACGGAGCATATCGGGACACAGCGCCGCTGTTAGTGGCATCTGCACCGTTCGGGAGCGTTACACACACTTCCCCGAACGAACGACATCACACCATGCGAATGATGCTTGTGCTTGAGCTTGTTGGAACTTGCATGTTGTTCAGGCGCCTATTCTCATTAATTTTCTTTGACCTTAGAGGGCTAAGGTCAGCTGAAGGGAACGACAAACAGGGAGAAGTGATAAAAGGAGAGGCTCAACAATTAAGTGGCATCTTGGGAGTCGGTGCTCTGGCTGTTGCGCCCGAGGTGAAGAAGCCTGGTGACAGTGGTTGCGGAGCCTCGGGGTCATCCAGGTACTCGAGTAGCGACCGCCATAACTCGTTGGCGGCCGCAACGCCGCTGTGCCTGGGGTGTACAGTGCCCAGGTCTGGAACGAACTCGGGTCACCATTCCGGTGGAAGCAATGCCATGGTCCGTTGTCTTCGGCTCAGCGGGCCGTCCCAGATGAGCATAATTTGTGACACTCTACACAATGACCCAGTACGGCCGGTTTTCATCGCGCTGCATGGTTGTTTTCTGTTGTTGTTGTCCTCAATTCTGGCACATACCCACCCTGGGGGATTGGCCAAGACGTGAGAACTTGAAAGAGGTAAGTCATAAGTACTATGAAATACCGATCAGCCCGCGATGTTCTTACTCATCATCGCGCGAGCGCGTGAGTGTGTAGGACTGCACGACAGGAAATAGAACGATAAGGAATAGAGGTCGCCGGTGGAAGACGTGATGTCCCAGCTGGAAATTCACCATGCGCCGCGACGCCACACGACGACTCGACACACTGCCTACTCCTGTGCTCCGCCCAGAAGACTGGAGTGTATATACACGTTCCAGGGGTTCGCGGGGTGTCGCCCTGCTCGCTCGCTCTTATAGAATGAACAGCAGCGACCTTCGCTAGAGAATAGGAGCACCAGCAGCAACGTCATCATCATCATCATCATCACCACCCGTAGCAGCAGTTGTAGGCGGCGGCACGGCCGGGGAAGTGCCGCTTATAGGCGGCCCTATTCCCGCCTCCTTACTATACGGATCTCGACCCTTCCACGTTGCCACGGAGGGAGGGAGAGCGAGCAGCACGATCTTCTTCCGGTTCGCCGCCCCCCCTTGCAGCCGAGTAGTGGTTTACGCACACATATAGTCGACGTTGCCTCCGCCGGCCGGCCTGGCGGCGATTCAGACCCGTATATTCGTTCGGATTGCCTGGCTACTGACCCGAGGAATGCCTTGTCCTCGAGAAGCGGTGGAGGCCGGCCTTTCTCGAAGTCGCTAGCGTGTGTGTGGGACCGCGTTGTTCTCGGCGTTGCTCCACGGCGCTCTCGCAGCGCGAGAAGTGAGCCTGCGGACCCGTAATGACAGCGTTGGAGCTTGTGCGCGAGCGCGCAAGCGCGCGCGTCGACTTCACGCGCCGACGCCGCGAACAGAGAACGAACGCGGGAGCGTTTTTTTTTTTTTTTACTCGCCCCGGTCGTCGCCGCCGCCGCGGCTGCGTCTGTACTTAACGTCGACGTCGTCGTCGTTGTCGACGCCTGGGAACAAAGCGTCGGCACAGAGAGTTAAAGGCGCGAGCGCTGCCCACAACAGCCCACGGCTGCTGCGGCCGCACACTTGGTGAATTCGCCGGGGTCCGCTGCAGCGAACGATGTGGTGTTGCCGCGGGCAGGCTTGAAGGAGAAAGGTGGACGCTTGTGTTCGTCTGTGTGCGCGCGTTGTTTGTTTGTTTGTTTGTTTGTTTGTTTCGGGGAGTGCGCATCGACGGACTCGGTACGTGTTTGCCGTGCGCCGTCGACCGTGTGTTTATATACAGCTTCGCGCGTACGGGTGAACTCGAAGAGAGCGTCGAGTTACAAGTGCCGGGATTATGGGCAGATGCGGTCGGCGCGAGTTTAACACAATCCAACTTTCCATTCGAGTGGACTGAACGAGTCAACCTGATTTGTACGAGCGAGTCGTGCCGTAGGATTCGCCTAGACGCTTGGGTCGGTCAAGTCAGATTATATACCTTTTGCGTGAACTCGATTGTGGGGGTTTTCGGCAGACTCGCTTCGACTTTATCGGCAGGGATTTACACCCCCCCCCCCCCTCACAAAAAAATGAAAAAAGAAAGAAAGAAAGAAAGAAAGAAAAGGAAATTCTCAAGAAAGCCAGTAACTTCGTATCCACACTCCCTCTGTTATACTGGTTACAGCATGGGTAACACCTCCCCGCTTCCATCCCAAATCGTAAATTCTGGATAAACCCTTGTTTATTGGGTTTACGTAAACCTGTAGCTTGCGTTCGGATGAAGGCGCCCCGTGTTTGTTTGCGCAAGCGTTTCAACATTGTTACTGGTGTTTCTTCTTTTTTTCTGTCTCTCTCTCGCTTTTGTTTTCATGCAGTTTTTCTAAAAGTATTTGCCCTCCAAGATGGCCTATATAGGTTCGAGTGAATGCGGCAGCCACCTCTGTCGTTCACACGTGCTGCTGCCTCTGCACAAGCCAGGTCGGCGCCCCTTTTTAAAACCCTTGAGGAAAGCAATAAACAAGGACTTTTGCGGCCGGGACGGCGTTGCGTAACAACGCACGAGCGCGGCGGCGGCGCGGATTCCTTTGAACTCCTCCTTTCTTGTATGTTTTTGTTTTTTTGGGTCGAAGAGAGAATAGAAAGGCGATGGGGAGAGGATGAGATGGGAGCAAATAGTTCGCTTGCTTCGCCGAACTATTTGCTTGAACGCCGGTTCGAATTTCGACTTATGAAAGAACCGGGCTCCGCAGAGCGAAAATGAATAGCAAAACAAGACTGCGGCCTATAGCTGAATCTCTGCTTCTGTTCCGCGTGGAAAAATAGTGGGAGATTTATTACTGCTGTGTATAGGTATGAATGTGCACAGGTAAATCTACAAAAAAAAAAATCACTGTTAGATTGAATGCATACGCAAAGGAAGAAACAAAGGAGTTTGGGTGAAAATCATGGAAATGAACAGAATCTCTATATAACTTGTGCGCGATTTTGTGCGCGACTGCGACGGGCGACGCGATGTGTGACGAAACGGGCCGTCGCGCGACGGATCCGTTGGTCGATCACTCGGTTTTTGGAAATGTATAGAAACTGCCTCTCGTCGCCAGAAGTCGTGTACTAGCGACAGCCAATCGCAAGGAGCCATTACAGGTTGTACGTGAGTGACGTTTTGTCGGTGCTCACACAAACGTGCTTGCAAGCAACTGTCAATATACCGACCACCAAAAGAAAACGAAACTATAGTAGAATACATTCAAACATATTTAATGCTACTTTGAACAGCTGAACAACACTTGACATTTAAGTTATTCCTGGGTGCATGGACGCAGTTTCGGTACACAGTAGCTGACAACACCGGGAAGCCATCGCCTGATACATCGCTCGAGCCGTCGCTTGCTTGGGGGTTTTGATCTTTTCAGGCGACTGGAGATGCGACGGGGGTTCTTCAGTCGCGTCGCTTGTCAGAAGAGGCATGCAAGACACGGACACAAGGGGAAGATGTGAACAACACGAACGCCAAGACACGGACACAAGGCGAAGAAGTGAACAACACGAACGCCGGCGTTCGTGTTGTTCACTTCTTCCCCTTGTGTCCGTGTCTTGCACGCCTCTTCTTCTGACTATGGACCCTTACCTACTCGCTCAATTTTCTGTCCTTTTGAGCGTCGCTTGTCGTGGTCGCGCATCAAATCGCGTACATACGTTTTAGGCTGTATCGTGGTCCTGCTGATCGCAGCTGTGTGACCATTGCGTATACAAGGGAGCATATGGCTTCCGCGATTTCCCAAAAGCCCTCTCGTGTTCATGGTGGTTCGCTTCGAGTGGCACTTTCCCCTGGCCTCGAGCCAGTGCAAGTTAGTCCGTTCGACCGGCGGGCCGTCAAGTGGTGTCAAGTTGGGAAGACTATAATCTCCCTCTTGGGCAACGCGCAAGCGCAGCTTGACGAGCCTCGGATAAGGGCGACCGCCTTGTGCGTGTGGTGCGCGGGGTTCTTCTGAGACGACGCGCTAACGTCATGAGCTTGCCACGTGCGCAGAGCCCGTATCGGACGTTGCAAGGGGGCGACCCCGCGCGAACCTTCGAGCTAGGGAAAGCGCGAACAGTGCAAGAACAGTTCGACGCCAGCTGCAAGCGCGCTTTTTTTTTGGTTCCACAACATGCAGCTTTCGTCGCTGTTGATTGCCGGCCGCGAGAGGGCAAATAAGTGGCGTATGTGTCACACACACACACACACACACACACACACACACACACACACACACACACACACACACACACACACACACACACACACACACACACACACACACACACACACACAGCGAGAGAGAAAGGAAGCGAGCGAACAACTTGATGTGAGATTTGTGGCTCTTTGTTGCCCAGAAGAGACCATCACTGGAACGTGAGGTGGCGCCCCCCCCCCCCCCCCCCCCGCACGGTGCTGTAGTGGTTATGGCACTCGGCTGCTGATCCGAAGGTCGCGGGATCGAATCCCAGCCGCGGCGGCTGCATTTCGATGGAGGCGAAATGTTGAAGCCCGTGTACTGTGCGATGTCAGTGCACGTTAAAGAAGCCCTCAGGTGGTCGAAATTTCCGGAGACCTCCACTACCACGGCGTCTCTCGTAATCAGAGCTGGTTTTGGGACGTTAAAACCCCCACTAATCAATCAGTCACGAGGTGGCTCGATACACCGAACGAATATGCTGTGGATTTTGATCTGACGCCTGGAAATTTCTGGTGCTAGCGTACTTTCGTACATATGGACAAAGTCGCGCGGTCTTCGAGATGTCGACGCGCGGAGGAGTTGTTTTGGATGCCTGGTAGCCCCTGGTCACTTCTCTCTCTCTCTCTCCCCTGAAGCAAGTGTGTCGCGATTCGAAGTCTGTGCACGCAGCGGGCCAACGAAAACTTCTGCCCCGTCGTCGTATCCCGGGCTGGCACGAAGTTTACGGGGCGGCATTTCCTGATTTTCCCGAAGAGCGCGTTGTCATCACGCTTCGCTTCTCACCGTCTCCGTGACCAGGTTGTTGCTTTTGTTGTACCCTGCTTCGGCTGCCTCGCTTCTGTTGCACGCCGCCTCTGCTGCTGCTGCTGATGCCGCTCTTGTTCTCCGGAGTGGGGTCGCTTGGCTTCGGGCTGCTTCCCCACCCCCCGTTGCGCCAGCAAGGCCCGGTGACGAGGTCACACTACGCTGGTGACTGATTGCGCGCGTCCGATGCCAGGGTAGCGGCAGCCTGGGGCCCATTAAGACGCGTCTGTTCGTCACGCCGGCAGTAATGGTAGTATTGTTTCGCCGGGACCACCTTCCCGATGCAACATTGGCTCGAACTCGAGAACCATTAAAGAAGCAGAAGAACGGAGGAGGGCTTGGTATTCGTCGTCGGCGTGCCGGTGTCGTCTGCTACGTCCCGATGCCTCCTGCAGCGCCGTCTGTCTCTGTTCGGCGTTTCCCGCGTCCCTCTCGCCACCATACTTCATTGTTTTTTTTTTCTTTTTTTTTTTTCCCCGCGGGTCTTGTCCGTACGGCTCGCTCGTCTCGTCTGGTCGATTCGTCGTCGTTCGTTTTGGCCCGTTGCGTGGGACGGCTGCAGCCGGCTTACGTATCGTGCTGTTCGGCCGGCCTTCTTCTTCATCTTACTCCTCCTGCTGCTGCAGGCCGGCCTTGCCTTACCTCGCTTTTACGAGCCACGTCTGCTCCCCGTTCCGGCCCCACGATTTGGGCCGTGCGTATACTACGTGCACGGGCTTAGCCATATCATCGGCGCCCCCTTCTTCACTCTTGCGTGTCGTCTGCCGAGGCCGTAGCGTCGTCTGCTGCACTTGCGTCTGTGCGTCGTCTGGTCTCTCTTGAAGAATTGTTCCTTCTTGCTCAATTCGGGCGTCGTTTCTCTTTCTTCTTGCTCGATTCATCACCATCTTCTTCATCCTTCGCTACCTGTTATGCCGCCTATCCGTTCCCCGGTTGTTTCGCTGCCTGCGTGCTCATTTCGATAGTCGGCCGGTCTGTAGCTAAGCATTTGCATGCGTTTCGCGCGTTCCGAGAGGTGACGATGACTGTGGTTCGGTTAAGGAAAGTATGCTATCTTCGGCAGCCCATGTTGGAAGCACGGCTAAGTGTCCGTGGGGGTAGGGGATAGGGACTACAAGAGGTAAAAATTAGAGAGAAGATCCGTACTGGAGGGCTCTGAAATTTCGGCTGCCTGGGGTCGATTAGCGTGTTCTGACAACGCGCAGTACACGGGCCCCTAGCATTTTCGCCTCCGTGCAAGGTGCGGCAGGGCTTGAATTGAAATTTCCGTCCTTTAAGCCGCAGTCGGGCACCACAACCACTTCACCACCGCGGCGGCGTACAGACCAACCAAGCTGCCGAAACAATCCCGTTACCGACCCTGCCCCCTCACCTAACTAAGTACGTTTACCTTTTATGGCAATCGTGGAGGAGCTTCGAGGTGTTTCAAGGCCACTGTGACGACAGGATTGTTAGGACAACCTTAAGAGACTGTGGTTTTGGATAGTGTAGGTAGAGACTACTCTTCGTGCGGGTTTGTACATTTTGAATGAGAGCTGACGTGCCCGTGAAAAGCTGCAAAAAGCACCATTTCATCTTGGTAAATATTGAGACATTAAAAACCACCGAAGTAGCTAGTAGTGGCCGTTTACCGCTGAAACGTAGAGCAGTAATAAAAGTTGGCCGTTGGGGAGCTGCACGTTTGTATTGTAAGCCCCCCAGCCGACACACACACACACACTTTTTTTTTGTTTTACCTTGTCGCGGTCCTTGAACAGGGGCTCCTTCTTTTGTCCCCGAACACACTACTTTTCCTGCGATGAATTCCCTGTGTGTCCCCTGTTTATGAATAGGGCAACAGCGTCCGGTTTGGATCTCGAAGGATTGGGCGAAATTAAACGTCCCCTCTGCTATCAGCCTGTATCTGGCTTCGGTTCGCGGCAAAACTTCTTCTGACCCGCCATTTGTCCAACTCGCGGTTTAGTGCCAGGTGGCTGTGGCGTGTGTTGTGCATTTGCGCGAGGCCGCAGTGACGTCCCCCTGGAGCGGGCTCGCCGCGCAGCGTTTGCATGATGCTCCATCTTCGTCGCTCGCGCGCGTGCATTTCAGAAGTGGCCGACGGGAAAAAAAAATTATTTTTTTTCGTACGCCATTGCCTGGAATTGTCATGCGACTTGTCAACGCTCTCGTTTCGCGTAGCATAGCGCGTGATTGAAAGGCCTGATGGGAAAGAAAAAAAGGAAACCGTTAGCGGGAATACCTTGTTGCTTATTCTTGCCTGTATAGAAATCAAAAGAACGCTATCTGAACATGCAGCTCCCGTGTGGATTTAAGTTGGCGCAGTTCTCATTTCATTTGTTTGTCGTTTATGAATTAGTCCCGCTAGTTCGGCGCCTTCTTGCAATCGTTTGTCACGCGGTGGATGTGCCAGCTGTTCACGTCTGATGACAGAGCGAAGCGTTGCTTCAACATACTACATCGGCGTATGCTTATGCAAAAAAGAAAAAAAAAGGAGAGAGAAAGGGCAACTTGATTATTTGTGTAGAGTGTTTTTTTTTTATCTGTTAGCTTGCACCTGTCCTTGCAAAATCGCTACGTTGCAAAACATCGCGGCAAGCTGACTTGGAAACGCCGTCACACTGATATGTTCGCTGACGAAATCCAATTACGAAAACAACGGGCTTTGCCTCACAAGGAACCTGTCTGCAGAGAAGCCAGCTTTGATTAAATAACGAGCTACGCACGTACGCACGGGCATCTTCTTCAAGTGGTCCACAACACTGTGTGTGTGTGTGTGTGTGTGTGTGTGTGTGTGTGTGTGTGTGTGTGTGTGTGTGTGTGTGTGTGTGTGTGTGTGTGTGTGCGCGCGCGCGCAACATGGACGTCTCTGAGGTACCTGCACAGCTTAATAACGGAAACTGACCGGGATTTCTGTTTGTGTGACAAATACTATGTGTTCATGTGCAAAGACAAGCGTTCTTTACATGTTCCACTTCTCTTGTTGCCATGAAGTAGTGTGTTTAATGGATAAATGTTTTACATATGTATTTATGCTCTTTGTAGATTTACTGCTGCCATGTGAGGGACCTTCAGGCACATTCAAGCTGCATGGAGCAGTTTTTTGCTTGAAGGACCCGGAACAGTTTTGTTGGAAAATGAAAACGTTTCTGATTTCTGAAACTGGCTGCGAGTGCGCGCAGAAGTATTGCGTCGTAAAGACAAAACAAATCGCAGCGATCGCGCATTCAGGCGCAGAGCCCATTTGTTTCGCCGTGTTCGTAAAAGTGAGACTGAACGGCGTAGAAGTGCGCACAGATAAAGCATATATGTAAAGCTAAACCACGCCGGGCAGTAGCCTCCGAGATTGAAGGGCGAGCCCGGATCTCGGAGGTCATCCCTCGCGTGCCGGTACTTTTCCACTGCACGTCGTCGTCGTCGGTCGCGCTTACTTGCAAACTTTTGTCCCTCCCGCACTTCTTTACCGCTGCCCCGTAAATTACGGTCCCGAAGACAAGTTGGCTGTCACGTGTAAGTCGTGCACTTCGAGCGCTCCTCATAGGTGGGTAGGCGCGTAACAAGTGTATACACGACCCTGTTACTACAAACCCAACCGAGCACACGGCACCAGCGGCTGGAGCAGGCGGCAGTTTGATGCATGGCTTAGGTAGGTGCGCACTCGTCGGAACCTGTTCGCGGCGCCTGGCGAGTGCTGAAAGGAAAAGCGACGACATGTCGTTCTCCTGGGCAACTTGTCTTTTCCTTTCGAGGCCTCGAAGCTCGCCGTAATGATTGACTGCGTGTGTACAGCGTTGGCCACGGCAGAATGAATTGCCCGTGCGGTGGTGTTCCCGGTCGCGCTTGTGTAATTGTCGCTACAGGTGGGCCCGGCTGCCTTATTTCCTTCTCTCTCTCTCTCTCTGCTTTTCTTTCAGATGCGCACATCGGAAAAGTAATGCGCGCAGGGGAGCGAATGCGAGTTGGGTCGCGTTGCCACCCTGAGATTGTGAGCTGGGAATGCTCTTTCCGCGACGAAAGTCGCGATTGGCTCGGTGTGGTTGATCCCTGACAAGGAGGAGGAGGGAGGAAAGGAGGAAAGACAGGGAGGTTAGCCAGTGCTCAGAGCGGCTGGCTACCCTGTGCAGGGGAAAAGGGGTGAGAGGAATGAACGATAATAGAAACACGACAAGAAAGAAAAGGATAGAGGATCCTGACAAGCAAGCCAGAGGAGTGTCGACGACGTGTGTGTGTGTGTGTGCTAGTTTGTTCCCCAGAAAGAAAAAGAAAAGGAAAATAACGTGGGGTAGCCCGTACCACCGTGAGGTACAACGGGCTTAAGCCAATTAAAAATCAATGAATCGGGGAAATGTTTCCCAAGGAGTGTGTGTGTGTGTGTGTGTGTGTGTGTGTGTGTGTGTGTGTGTGTGTGTGTGTGCGCGAGCAATTGGGGCTGTTGGCTATGAGCGGCAAGGTCGCCGTCTTGCAAATGCGTTCGGTGGTTATGTCGAGGAAGCAAACAAACAAACAGTAAATGTGTGGTTATGTCGAGGAAGCAAACAAACAAACAGTAAATGTGTATTAATTCTACCGTAACGTTTTTTTTTTTTTCCCTCTCTTTTTCTGCATACCACAGGAGCTACAGTATACATAACCAGAGAAAGAAAAGTCGTTATTTTCTTCAACGAGCGTGCAAGTGCGGCTCTCTCGGAGGTCGACATCAATTTTCGCTCAAGCAAAGCTCGTACGGGTGCACAGTCTCCCTTCGCGTGACGAATCGGTACAGTCGTTATTCTGTGTTATTTTCTTGTCCGCTAATGGCGAACAAGAGCAGCAAGGCGCGTCGGTCTGCTTCGCTCGAATCGAGTTCGTCTACGTATACGCGTCGTTCGACCCTGCGCTACGCGTTCTTGACGTTCTTTTGTTGTTATTTTTGTTATTTTTTTCTCTCTTCTATGTCACGTAAATGCCGCATTGTGTCGACGACACCACGCACGTCGCACCGTGTGTACGACCTGTGTGTGTGTCGCGCTTTTGTGCGTTCCAGCAGCTCTATCAGCGGTGCTCTATCCAGCTTCGGCGTTACAGAGAGTTCACACATACACGCGTTGTCTTGCGCAGACAAATCGTGTCCTTGCGCGAAGGCTCTTGAGGACTTTCTCTTTCTCGGCTTCATTCATTTACGGCAATGTGACGATGTGTGGCCAGAAACATGTAGCCCGATGCCGAAGGCAGTTATTGCTGTCTTTGCAGAGGGGCTTAGGAACACGAGGCTTAAGCTGCGGCATTTACTTGCCTACTGTCGGCATCCGTTGGCAGTGGCTGGTATTTGAGAACTTTAGAATTGGGTACGCACGCATCGCATTGCTCGGGTACGCACGCTATCTCCGAGAAATAACGTGCGGACGCAGGGGCGCAGCGTATGGCGCATGCGCAGTGGCGACAAACGCTAAAAGATAGCGTACGCGAAGCTTGTTGCCCTATTCTAAAACTGCCTGTTGGCCAGTGCTAGCTATGTTGACTTAAGCATGGCTAACGGCTGTTGGTCGTTGTAACGGTAGCACTCGGTCGAAATACTCAGTCTAATGGTCTATCATCATCATCGTCAGCCTGTCTACGCCCACTGCAGGGCAAATGCCTTTTCCATAGTTCTTAAGTTCACCCGGTTCTGTGCTAACAGCGGCCATGTTTTCCTGGGAAGCTTCTTGTTCTCATCGGCCTGCCTAACTTTCTTTCGCCTCCCGACAGCTTTATCCAATGAGCCAGCTGTCTACCGATGTTCAGACATAGAGGTCAACAGAAAGGCATTTGAAAGCAGCAACAACAAAAGAGAAGCTGTCTCTATAGTACACCAGTGTACGGTTCTATTTCCTTTTTGTTTTAGCGGAGCAGGCGTCAAACTACACTTTGTTAGAACTAGGACGTGGGGTGGAAGTTCGGTCATTACACAGAAGCAGAAAAAGAGAGAGAGGGAGAAAGAAAAAATACAAAAGCAGTTGCGCTGTCTGTTGTACTCTGGAATGTCACAAGCTGCCTCGCCGCGGCGGTGCCATTAAATTCCGCAAGCCGCAAAGAAAAAAAGGAAATGCTCTGGAAAACTGCCGGATCGCCTCTGCTGCTCCAGGTTTTCGAACTGTATGACACATACCTATACACAACCGCCTGCGAAACCACCTTCACCGCGTTTTACGCTGCCTCACTGCTATCAAATTTGGCGTTCTTGCGTCTCGCTAGTTCCGTGCAGTACAGCGAAGAGCTACGCTTGCCGTCAGCCGACCACGTCGTAATCGGCTGTGATCGGAGAAGGGGAAACAAGAATGGGGTTGCTGGTGGGAGGAGGGGTTAGCTTGTGAACCGCTGTGGATGCCTACTGCAAAGAACAGGACACAAGACCCAGAGTATGAGTGCCCCTTGTACCCTCCAGGCAAGGTCTGACATCGATATGTTCGTGGGACCAGAAGCGGGTGATCGGGTGTGACCATCTACCTCAACTGAAGCCGAGTACCGTAGCGGAAATTGAGTGGCATAGATCGTCCTCCTCCAGTGCGGGAGGCCTGGGTTCGATTCCCAACGCCGCCGTGGGCACCCGCCGGCTTTTCTAATGGGACAGGAGGTACTCCGATCTCGCGCCTGCTGGTGTAGGCAGTCTCCTAGCTGTCTCTTGAAGGTGGCCTCCCCGCTCTCTCTCTCTCTCTCTCTCTCTCTCTCTCTCTCTCTCTCTCTCTCTCTCACACACACACACACACACACACACACACTGCGCTATGCTCTCGTGTGTGTTACAGAAGCAATACATCCTTCCTAACCTCAGAGCACTTCTATTACGTCATGCACGCTGGCCAGCCCGAGTAACGTTGGCATGCAGGATGTGTTGCTTGCGAGGTGCCGCTGCGAGAGTTTGTGTACGGCCGTAGTAGGTATTTAGCTGGCGCACTAAAGCGGACCATGCAGCGCGCGATATTCACCGCGATCGGCCTGGGGTTCTTTTCGGTGTCACACCGCGAGCGTTTTCTTCCAGTCGCCGCAGAGCGCGCGAGTCACTTGTTTACCGCCGCCACTAAGCGGCCCTCTTTTTTTTTTTCTTTCGTTTTTTCTTTTTGTTTTGTTTCGTCCTCTCTCTGTCTGTCTGCGCTCGCTGATGCGAGGCGGTGTCTGCGACGCCTACAAACAGGAAGCGCGTTGCGCGAGCGCGCAGCCTGGCCTCGCCGACGACGAGTCGTCGTTGGGCGCAAGCGAGACGCCGCGAAAAATAATAATAAAAAGAAAAAAGCGCTGGTCGAACTCGGAAGGGAGCCGCTGCTCTTAGGAAGAGCTATTAGGAAGAAAGAAAGAAATGGCGAGACATCCGAAATGGCAAATAAAACAACACACGACGGTGTGGGCGGTGGCGACAGGCGACGCAAGGCGGATGGAGAAAGGAGAGAGAGAGAACAGAAACAAGAGGGAAAGGGAAATCAGCGCGTGCGCTTATGCCTGTGTTATGCCAGCGTTTGCGTCTATGTTACCTATGTGCTACTCAACCCAGAAAACGGAAGTTGGGTCCCGGACGTCCGTCTTCTCGCCGAAAACGACGAAGGACAGCGAATGTAGATCGGCCGCGGCGGCTGCATTTCGATGGAGCCGAAATGTAGAGGCCCATGTACCGTGCGATGTCATTGCACGTTAAGAGAACGCCCACGTGGTCGTCATTTCCGGAGACCTCCACTACACACGGCGTCTCTCATAACCATAGCGTGGTTTGGGGACGTTAAACCCAAGAAACCAACCAGGCAATGTCGGTACAGCCAATTGTTTCGACATGGGGACTCGTCTTCGTCGGGGCGACAGCTGAAGACAAATCGACGTGTTTGAAACGTTGGCTTTTGCGACATCCGCCGTTCTTCGTCGTTTTTAACGATCTATTCACCAGTTCAGGCTTCGGTCTTCCCCCTGAGCTTCTGTTCTGGTTCTAGACGTCCGTTTTGCGAATCATTGCGGGTCTCAGCTACCTACACATTCTATCTAAAGGGGCCGGTCCTTTACTATATAATAGTCTGTTTCAGTAGTTCCGCGCAGCAGAGCCAAGGCCACGAAGCCATCGAGCGCCGAATTCTTCCGAGGCGAGACGGAATATCATTGTCCGGACACGCACTCGCGAGCCTACTCCGTCCTTCTCCAAAGTGGCTCCTGCCACAGCAGCGTTCACCATTGGCAGATGCGATGGCGCGGAGGGATACGTTTAACACGTGTTTGCCCTCCTGATTGGCCGAAGATGCCTGTAGCTTCCGCAGTGCTGCACGGAACTCCTGAAACAGACTTACAGATTGTAGCTGTACCTGTGTAGGGCAGTTCTCCCATAGGACAGGAACACACGCCAAAAGTTCGCCGTCCGGAAACGCCAAGCATGCAGGTCTGCGACCTGGCTACTGCGTGTGACGCGCAAAGCCATTTGTCACGCATCTGCCTGGGTCCGCGGCTTGTGAGCGCAAGAGTATACGCTTCGAAAGACGCCGAGTCCATTAACAGACCTGGTTGCATATGTAGTACACAATAGAGAGATGAAGAAAGAGTACAGGCAGGGCACCAAGCAAGGTGCGTGAAGCGACGACAGCTAGCGACGGCGCGCCCGCGCGCTGTCATCTCTATACGAGTTGTATTCGAGAGAGAACAACTTTATTTTAGTAAAAAACAGGAAAAGAAAAGTTCCGCGGAGGTAGCGGTCAGGCAGTGCCTCGCCGCCACCTCCTCTGCTCGTCTGATGGCCCGGAGTTGCTTCTCCAGCCTTCGAGTGCATGCGCTTGCCAGCGCAGGAACATTCTGTGGAAGATACCTTAGAAGTGAAGCACGCTGCGCTGATGAGGCCAAACAGAAAGAAAAAAAAGGGGGGGGAGGGGGAGGTGCGTTCACGAGCGATTCGCAGGGATGAATCGTATTACATAGATCGTCAAGTCCCAATTTGTAAGTTCTAAATGAGATGTAAAGGAAACGACTTTTTGCTCGGCAAGATCCACTTTCCCGCAGTTTACCAAAAGCGCCACTCTTGGAGCGACAGAGAGAAAACTGCGCAGAGAAAATGCAGGTGGCGACGTCGCTTCGAAGTTCCCGCACTAACTCGCGCTGTTACGTCACAGGTTTTGAAGGCGTCTGCTAGGGCCCACTTGGTTACATTCACCGGTAAAAATTTAAAAAAAAGAAATAAGAATCGCGTGGTCTTCGTAGTGGCCATATACTTATCGCAGCGATTTTCATGAAGTTCCGTTGAGCCAAAGTATAGGATAAAGGACTTTGAAATGCGCGCCGTCATGCTTGCCTTGAGATGCAGAGGTTCTTGACGCTCTTTTAATACTGAACTCATGATGTTACCATAGATGTATTAAAGCACGGCATGGCAACACTTGCGTCTAAACGCTCGTTGGAGAACCCTCTGGTGCATGCTCAAAATAAGCAACACAGTGGTGTATAGTTGCTTGTGCTCGACAGTTTTATTTATTCTCGGCACTTCCTGTCACCTCGGCCATATGACCGATCGGTGAGCGGCAGTGCACGGATTTAGCGACGCCAAAAGCCCTCGCAAGCGCCGAACTATAAAGCGTATATACACGGTCAACAAACGTCTCTCATTCTCTCGTCGCCATTTCGTATCAAAGGGTTGGCGCACCGCTAGCGCTATAGTATAGCATCATCGTCATCACCAGCAGCAATAGCAGCTGTTGCTGCCGCTATATTTGGAGCACGGGCACTCGTCGGGCAAGCGCGTATGTTTTATGATCGCATATAGCTCGTGACAGTTGCGCGCATATATGGTATGTGTTTAGGTTCGTTGCGCATGTATTGCGATCGGCGCGCTTTGGTCAGCTGCTGTGCTCGTCACCGCACGCAGGAGCATTTGTACTACGTTACAATGGCGCGCCGCGCTTCGCGCGCGATATTTGTGCCTCCTGGCGTTGCTGCTGTTGTGTCCAGAGAGAGAGAGAGAGAGAGCGCGGCTCAGCGCACGCGCACAATGCTCGTCGCGCTTCGATGCGCGCGCTCAGCGGACAAGGCGCGCGCGCGGTGAATGGAAGTTGGGCGCGAAACTTCGCAACGCTCATCTCTCTCTCTCTCTTTCTCTCTCTTCATTATTTTATTCCGCTTCGCTTTGTGGCTCCGTGCGCGCGTTCATATCTTGATTCGATGTGCTCGCGGGCGCGTCATTTACCGTTTCCGCCGAAAGAGTTAAGAGAGCTTTAGAATCGGCTCTCGAGAAAGCCTGCGTGCGCGGCCATGTTGGTTAGGCCCGTGTACTGTGCGTTGTCAGTGCACGTTAAAGAACCCCAGGTGGTCTAAATTTCCGGAGCCCTCCACTACGGCCTTTCCCTCCTTCTCTGTCTCTTTCACTCCCTTTCCCCCACCCCCACGGACGCTTAGCCGTGCTCCCTACATGGGCTGCAGAAATCGAACCACGATTGCCACGATCATCATCATCATCATCATGCGGTTAGCGTATGTGTACTACGCATGCGCAGTGGCAGCAAACGCAAGCGGTCGCGTGAACGAAGCAGTGGGTTCCGGCCCTTCCTGAGCCAGTTTGCTGGGATGACGTGGTCTACTTGGCCTGGTTAATTGGGCAAGCATAGTGATCGCGTTTGCCCTGCAGTGGGCCTAGACACTGCTGCGGCTGCTGCTGATGGTGGTGGTGACGATTCCTTGGTGCCCTTCGGCGAAGCTATTATTATAGGAGCGCAGGAACAGCGCTGTTAGAGGCCGTATCAAATGCAGATCGAATTGTGCCAGAAGTGAGTTGAACGGGTCATACCGATTACTTTACTCGCGGAACACCGAGCAGCTGTTAGTTGTTTTTTACATGCTGTGTAAGGTGTTACGTGTTAGCATTCTTGCCTAAAAGCACGAATAGAGAGAGGTGGGGGAGCTTCAGGAGGAGCAACATGTTGTAACTTGTAAGCATGGCTGGAACTTACGGAGCTTTTGGTTCTTAGGTTCTTTGCAATTCGTGATCCTTTTCTTCGCTAGTGATGTGTCTTGTAGCCGGATCGGCTGGAATTTTCTCTTGGGCAGCGTGTCGTCAGCCTTCTCTCGAGCCTATGAGTTGCCGTTCAAGTATGTCGGGCAGCGTACACAACTTTGTGCCCATAGACGCTCAAGCTATCTTTTCTTTTTTTTTTCTCCTGCTCTCTATTTTCGCTTCGAGATGTGTCGACCATTGTGGCGCTTTCTCAATACCATAGTAGACTCACCCATGTCGCGTACTCGCAACGTCGTTCATCTTCAGAGTGATCGACGGGAGGGACAATGTGGGGAGTGATTTACTTGTTTTGCAATCCCAGCGCGCGTTGCGGAGTTCGCGCGCACGGTCCTGTGTATAGTACACTCGTGCGACTTGCGCAACGTGTTGGGTCATGCACGCGCGCCTGACGTGACGTATATGTACGGGACTTCTCCACGCTGAAGCAAACAGGGAAGCTGTCAGGCCGTACAAATTGGGTTGCTTCGACCGCAGAAGTTTCACGTTTGTGTTCCGACTGGTGCGTGTATGCGGCGGTTCGGACGCGGACTCTCCCTGTCTCTCCCATCTTTAATGGAGCAGCTTTTTCCCTAATTTTGTAGTTGTCACTGCACGTTAAAGAACCCCAGGTGGTCTAAATTTACGGAGCCCTCCACTACGGCCTTTCTCTCCTTCTCTATCTCTCACTCCCTTACCCCTTCCCCGCGGACGCTTAGCCGTGCTCCCTACACGGGCTGCGGAAATTAGCGTCCTTTCCTAACCGGACCACGATCATCATCATCATCATCATTTTGTAGTTTTGTTCTTCAAACGGGAGCTTTCCATTGACTTCGTGGCCGGAATTACAGCTGAGCAACTATAGTTGAGCCACTCAGACTGATGACATAGTACATATGAAGGGAGGGTTTCCGCTCCTACATTCTGCGTCTTCAACTTGTGCCTGCGAGCGCAGCTGTGGAGGAAGTGGTACATAGCCCTGAGGTGCTGGGTTCGGTGCCGCCGAACACCGACCAGGCGTTACGTAGAGGTGAGTGCTTCATATGTAATAACCTCGAGAGATGAAGGAGATGTGATTGGGGACGTTGCTTTCTGCAGCCACATAACATGGAGCACGGCTCATTGTCAAATGTGGGACGGCGCCAAGCTAAGGCGAAGGACCTTTCTTATATAGTACTTCTGCGCGGCTTCTTAACCTGTCATTTCGTAATTTGATAGAAGTTTGTTACTTGGGGGGGGGGGGGGGGGGGGGTCACCTGCCTATACCAGTATTGCCTATAGCCAAGGAGATGGATAGAGAGGACCGTCGTCATATGACCCCGTAGAAAGAAAGAGTCTAAGGAATATGGGTGGGGGAATGTGTAGCGTGAGATCGATACCCCACCCCTTCCGTACAAGTGCGCCGCGATCCTCACCATCCCATCTAGCATGTCACGCCAGAAAACGGGCGGAGCTTTGGATGATGGAACAGTGCGGGGAAAGAAGGGAAGGGTAAGGGGG
This sequence comes from Hyalomma asiaticum, assembly GCA_013339685.2. Taxonomy (NCBI): domain Eukaryota; kingdom Metazoa; phylum Arthropoda; class Arachnida; order Ixodida; family Ixodidae; genus Hyalomma; species Hyalomma asiaticum. Next base: position 51,911,006 of record CM023484.1, read on the forward strand.
AAGAACTGCCGGCTTCCACGGTGCCATGGTGTGGCGGCTCGTGCTTCTATAGAGAAGATGCCGTGTGTCTCACCCTCCTCCTCTTCCTGCCTCTGAAACTTTCTTTTCCCTCCCCCATTCTACTTCTTCTCTTCTTCTTTTTGAGAACTTTTCCAACTCCTCCCGTTGGTCGCTGCCACTTCTGCGCGCACGCAGAAAAAACTCCTCGAGTTACTACGGGCGGCTGCGAAGTTGACGTCCCCCACTCGGCGTTTGGTGCCACTACACTGTGCCACGCTAGGCCCAGCCGTGCGCACACACACACACACACACACACACACACACACACACACACACACACACACACACACACACACACACACACACACACACACACACCTTCCTCCTTTTCCTTTCACGCGCGCCTCCGATCAATCACAATTTGAACGTTGCTGCTCCCTTCGCGACGAGGCCTAACGAAGGAACGACGAAGCTTCGGGCATCGTAGTCGGTACCGGGTCCGCTGGCGGATCCGGAGGGGTGGTCCGCAGGTTCCCCCCCCCCCCCCCCTCTCTGCCCGTGATTTCTGAAACTTGTGCCCCTAGGAAAACGACAGGTCCTGCCATAAGCCGAACCCCCCCCTCAAAGATATCCAGGATCCACCCCGCCCCTGGCCGGGTCTATATACCGTCGATCTCGGCCACTTTGCGGATCTACCCCGGCCGATTCTTCGTTGTCGTGTACGTGATAAGTCGTGACGCGATGTCGTGACGCTCTTTTCGCCACTCTTGATTGGCCCCGTCTAGTCGCGGTTTCGCGTCGACAGCGCGTCGCCTCTGAGGCGCGAGTGGAAACTCCTCGGCAGTTCGACGCAGATCGTGTCATCGTCTTGCGGCTGCGCTCTCCTGTGCTTCTTTGCCTGTCCAGGGAGGGGTACACAACACATAGATGCCGTGTATTATTTAAGCACAAGATATGTAGCCTTATGACGTCAGTGATGCACGCGAGCAATGTTTAGGGGCCTTTCTTTACTGCATACACGCGCTCATTGGCCCCATAAACTATACCATTCTGGTGCACGGACCAGAGAGCACGTCCACAGACCCTTTTGAAGCCCCGCCACGGTGGTCTAGTGGCTATGGCACTGGGCTGCTGGTCCGAGGGTCGCGGGGTCGAATCCTGGCCGCGGCGGCTGCGTTTCGATGGAGGCGAAATGTTGAGGCCCGTGTATACTGTGCGATGTCAGGGGACGTTGGAGCCGTGTACTACGGCGTCTCTCACAATCATATCGTGGTTTTAGGACGGAAAAGCAAAGAGTAAGTAAAATTAATAACACTGGTTAAGAAATAAGAAATCTGACAGAAATCGGTGAAAGCGCACCAATCCGACGGTGACATTGGGACGTTATCTAAAAAGGGAAGGCTTTGCGGAAATGAAGCGATTTATGGAAAGCTCTTGGGCTTTTGCTTCACTGTACAGAATTAGCGAGGCAGCTGAGGCAAGATCCCCCCCCTCCTCTTCCGACACACACAGACACCCGCCGAGCAAGCACCGTTTTTTCTACCTGACCTGACGCTCGGTTGTTTGGTGATCTGTCCTGAGCTGAGGAGAGCTGGCCTCTCCTTTCCAGACTCCCTCTTTCACTGCTTCTTCCCTGTGAGTGTTTCGGATGAGGTGTTCCTCAGCTCGGCCAAGAAGAGAGAGCCACCGTCCCACTGCAGGCCAAATTATTTCCTTTCCCGTGAATCTCATTCCCTCTCTTTCGCGGAGTATATCAGATCGAGATGTTACCCGTTGCGAACGTGTGCCCATTTCGAGCACAGCTCCTGAACCATTTGAGTCAGTCCACCAGATCAGAGTGTTTATAGTTTGGGCTCGTAGGCATTTTCCGTCTGTATGGTTCACCCCGCGCTAATCTCTGCTAGAATGGCCTAAATTTAACTACCGCTTATGTTTATTATACGTTTCCGCAAATCTCTATGAAAAAATAAAATACAACATTGAAATTTGTTCTACGTTCGAAGCAGTTCGTCCTGTCGCCATTTTGCGATGTTCAAGTGTGTGTGTTTCGCTTGTCTAGCATTGTGGCTGCTACGTTTGATCTCGTGGGTGTTGGGTCCGAATGGCTTTTCTGGCTTTACATGTATTTTGTTTTGTCGACTCATTCAATATCACACGCATAAAAAGAAAAGAAAAGCACGTTCAACAGCGTTGTACCGTGTTGTAGACGTCGCAGGCCTGGAGCAAGCCGCTGTGGTGTTGTATCTGTTCCGCGGTCAAGATATAGGATTGGCAAGAGGTTTAATTACCAGAGCCCCTTCCCCCACTCCCAGGTAAATAAGTAGACAAAGATTGAAAGAAAGAAAGAAAAAGAAAGAAAGAAAGAAAGAAAGAAAGAAAGAAAGAAAGAAAGGACCGGCTTGCCTTCGGCAGACCGGACTCTCGGGATCTCGTTTATGTTTTATTTCATTAAGAGAGTGCTGCTGCCTTCTCCGATATTGCAGCGCGCAGAGGGAACTTATCTGGGCATACACTTTCGTATGTACATGCGTACGTGCGCGCACGCAGCTGTCCAACCACCTCTAGAAGCGAGAAAGAGTTGTGTATCTGGCCTGTTGAGACCGCGAGCGGCTGTACGTTGGTCGGGCTGCTACGCAACCGGCTTCGCTCTCTTGGCCGGGGTCGCTCGCAGTGGGCGTCCTTATACCGCCACCCTCCCTCCCTCATCGGCGAACACCCCTTTCCTCAGGCCTTCTTCTCTCCTCCTCGGAATATCTCCGCTCCAAGCTTCCTCCTTCTATATATTCACCTCTTTGCACATCGTCCTCTTCGTCGACACCTCGCGCGCTTTACCTGGCCTGACGCTGGGCTTCAAAGAAACTATTTTCGTTGGAGGGGGGGGCTGCTGAGCTGAGAGGGGTAACTCCCACAAAAACTGGGACACATTTGCGCGCTCAACAGACGTGGCACGTAAGCCAGCCACCCAGCCAGTTCAGACCGAGTAGCCAAGCCAGGCCGGTGGCCTCTCGCCGCATTCCCTGGCGGCCGCCAAGGGAAACCCATGCTTGGCGTTACTTGGCTTGTGTTTCGTTTCGTTATGCGTACCGCGTTTTCCCAGCGGACACTTCGCACTGTCTTTTTCTCGACGCCTGCTATATTCTTATGGTGCAGGCTTAGGCTTTTTTTTTTTTTTTTCATGCCTCACAATAACAAATGTCTTTTTCTCGAGACACGATTCTGCGTGATACGTTTCTCGGCATATTACGTTTCCTGTTTGTTCGTTTGTTTTCTCGTAGCCAACGCCCAGGGTCTGCAGGAGGTATGTGCGTGCTCTGCATACAGTTAAAGTGTGATCGCGTTGGCATCCGAAAGTGGATGACGCGACTGCAGAGGTGGAATGCCACTGTTTTTGCAGAGGACCGGGATAACTGGAGATCTATGGGGGATGCCTTTGCCCTGCAGTGGGCGTAGACAGGCTGATGATGATGACTACAGAAGCTCGGTGGCATTATGGTCCAGTGTGTGGGCTTAAATAACATTCCAACAGCCCACTAGAGACGTTTAATACACGACAGAGTCTGTGCGGATTCCGCAACAGCGCGTAGATATCACCACCGGAATACAAGGAGGTGTATGTATGTTTCGCGGAGCCATATCACTTGCCGCCACGCGACCCTTCGTCGTTGAGTTTGCCGCCGAGCGCATGGATGTACTTTCACATGTTTTCGAGCTGGGTTTGCACAGTACGATTTTCTTGTGATGCGTTTTATTTTCCGGTTAAAACGAACCTCTTATCATCGAGATACCGCTGTATACGTGGCACGTCGATGATCAGATGAGCACGTAAACTGTAGAGATCGATGACATGGCCTGGTGTAGTATCTCTACGATACGGACCCTTTTTGACAGACGTTTGCAGGATGCAGACATCATACAAAAACGGAGGTGCTTTATTAAAAAAAAAAAAAAAGCTGTTTAAGCCAGCCGTAATTTGTGCGTCCGCGTCACGAAAAGCTAGCCGCGCCGTAGCTATGGCAACCAGCGACGTCACAGCTGCTGCAGCACCTGCACTACTGCGCCTCGCAACCGTGACGTCATGAAGAAGGTGATAAAGAAGACACGGACCAGCCAAGTGTCCATTGCCTTCTCTAGCCTTGTGCCACTAGAGCAATCTGCGCGAATTTCATTTATTTATTTTTTTTATTTTGAGAATTTCCGTGAAAGTTGTGCTTGTGCAGTGGTCCCGGACGCTCATCGTCCACTACCAGCACGCGGATCGCACCCAGCCCCTCCTCCCGTAATTTGAGTTGTTGCTGAGGGATCGCCGCTGATATATATATATATATATATATATATATATATATATATATATATATATATATATATATATATATATATATATATATATATATATATATATAACGAAAGGGAGGGGTCAAGGGCTCGTTCTTTATTTGTTTGAAACAACTTAATGAGCAAACAGACAATGAAGCTTAGCAAAGCATAGGGGAAGTTGCTTGTGGTATTGCAATTGTGGAGAAAGTAGAAAGGAATTAAAGTGGACGAAAAGACAGGTTTGTCTTTTCGTCCCCTTTAATTCCTTTCTACTTTCTCCACAATTACAATACCACAAGCAACTTCCCCTATGCTTTCCTAAGCTTCATTGTCTGTTTGCTCATTAAGTTGTTTCTAATATATATATATATCGGGCCTGCTACGTCGTCAACATCCCAGCACTTTTGAACGACAACGACACAACCCAGCTTCTCTTTCTCTCCATCCGATTGTTTCTATTACCGCTACACTTGCGTATTTTCGTCTCCTCGACCAGCGAGTAATCACAAACCGCTCTTTTTCTTTGCTCTACACTGCTGTCGCCATCGTTCGCGAGCTGCAACTAAGCCAACCCCTTCGCTTTTATATTTCGGCCGACGTCGCCACGTACTGTACGTACACACACCTCGTCGACCCAACGAATGTTCCCGCGTCAAGCGGCGGCGGGCATTTCGGCCAAGTGCCTCCCCCTCCACCATCGGGCGCTTGCTGCTCGAAGAAAAAGCAGGAAAGAGAGCAGAATGGAAAAGAAATAAGAGTGAATGCCCACCAGCGGGCGGCGGCGGCAACGGCGAGCGAAAACTGGGGCTAGAATTGGGCCCGCTCTCTCTCTCTCTCTCCACCAAGCCTCCTCCTCTCCCTCTCCGCACTTACACACCCGTTGTTGTAGTTATTTTCATGCACGCCTGACTCGCCGTCGTCTGCCAAGTTTTTCCTGGGTCGTCTGCTGCTACCCCGGCGGCGGGCTGCTGGAGGACGAAGGCTTGCACGGCGGTCCTCCTCCCTCGACGCCGCTCTGTTTTTTTCTCTTTCATTCCTTCCTCTTCATCTACTTTTTTTTTTCTGCTCCTGCTGCTGATTCGGAGGGGTGGTTTTTCTTGCGCGGCTGGCTGCTTGTTGTGGTCTTCTTTGTTGTTGCACATTGGCGCGTACTTCTCCCGGCCGCCCCCCTTTTTCTCTCCCTCTCCTGCTAACCCTACTCGTCTCTCCCGCAAGGCGGTTGTTCTTTTACTTTTTTTGTTGCTACGTCTACTGTTGGCTGGACCTCCTTTCTCGTCGTGCGAGTTGTTTCTCGCGCTCCTTCCATCTCGGCTATTCTTGATCCATGCCTTCGTGGCCGCCGCAGCAGAGTTGAGTCGAGCTTTCTTTTCTCTCTTGTTGATTCCTTCGTATTCGTTCTATCTCCTGTCTTTTTTTTTTTTCCTTTTTTTTCCATCCGCGTTGGTATGGAAGGGCGGCGGATGAAATGCAGCAATGAGCTTTGCCGCTAGAGAAGAGAGAGAGAGAGAAGTGACGTTTTTTTGATCCGTGCGCCGGTGGAGGGACCCGAGCGCGTGCTGCGGCATACATAGCTCGGGCGGCAGGGTTGGCACAGCCGTGGCGGTGGCGGCGGCGGCACAGCGGTGGTGATCGCGTAGGGAACTTGTTTCGCTCTCTTCGTCGCTACGTACGCTGCTGGGAGCGCGCGTTCTCTTTCTTTTTCTTTCGCGCCGTCCTTGTACTTGCTGGCGTCTAGAATGCGGTCAAGGAATCGGCGGCGGCGGCGACGGCAGCCTCCGCCGCCGCCGCCGCTACTTACGCAACATGGCGGCTGCCGCCACTGCCTTCAGCCACGACAGCTGCTACAGAAGGTCCCCTCAAAACTGGTCCCCGTCGCTGGGCCCCCCCTTCGATGATTCGGCGGCTCCCGGACTTGTTCGGGGTGATGCACCCCAGCCGTCGAGCATTGCAGATGCAGTGTCTCGTGGCGATCCTGGGATTGTTATAAATATTAGAGTTTTAGCAGCGCCGGTTTACCGTACGGCTGTGGCGGTAATACCGTACCGTCATGGTCGGCACACGGCTATTTAGTCGGAAAGACCTGCACTAGTTGCTCGGTGAGTACGGAAATGTCGTCAAATGATAAAACTTGCTGGTGAAGCCCTCAGAACCTCAATTTTCCACGTGCCAGCCACGACGGTACGGCATTATCGTACTTACCGTACGGTAAGCCGCTGTTGCTGGAGGTCCCGTGAGTGTACTGACGTAGTTTGCAGTGCAACTGTTCGATTGGTCGTCGCGCACAAACGCGTCGGTAGATTCGCCCACGCGTTGTCAGTCGCTAGCCTCCTGGTTAGCTCATTTGGCTGAGCGAGCGCCCCGGACAGGCATTGGTCCCGGGTTCGAACCCCGGAACAGGACGAAGTTTTCGGCAACTAGAAGGGTTTCATTTCTGAGAAATCCCTATAGATTTCCTTGTAGCCTTGTGCTACAAACGGGTGGGTGCTAATTTTCCTTTTTGAAAGGTTCTCATTGATCGAAAGAGCGTCACTTGGGCACGCCGGGATAACGAACCCAGGACGTGACGTATGCGTGTGTGGTCTTCGAAGCACAGGGGAGGTTGCTAGCGCTGTGAGCGCTTTAGAAACGTCATAGAAAACCGCACAAAAAGCATCACTGTGAGATTATAGTGGGCTGAGAGACAGCGTTAGAGAGATGGCGTGGTTCGCGGTCCCAAAAATCCTGGCCCAGCTCCATTCGCTTAGCCTAGCCTATAAAGCTCTGGATATTGCGGACACCCCGTATTGCCACATAGGCAATGAGTATGCGTTTAGGTACGGAAGTGCTTCCACGGAGTCTTAAGTTGGCATCACGTGATTGTTGGGCTGCTCAAAAGGCGAACTTAGTACACGTGAATGTCGACGCACGAAACGAACACGTACCATACGAGTCTAGATATTGCGATCCTTGGGGGAAGCGGGAGAAGTGCTTGCTGTTGGCGTGAGAGTGCCTACGTGGTTTTCGTCGCTATGACATCGCCCGGAGCGGTGTGTACGTGTGAAGGTTGAATCGCTTATTTCCTCGCCGTCACTTTATGATCACGCGGGTCTTTGTTAGCGTCAGTATGAAGGTGATTTACAGAGCGCAGCGTTACGTTCAACTGCTGTGCTGTTCAATTTCGCGTCGGAAGGATCGGATCACGTTCTGGCGGATTTGCTGTGCTTATAGGAGGGCAATAACAACAAAAGCGATTCTGTGGTAATTTTTCAGTCAGAAAACAAAAAAAAAAGGGGGGGGGGAGGAGGAGAGGCTGCGCGAAACCGTGCTTTGACTTATACCTACCGTAGCAAATGAAAAAAAAAAAAACAATGTAAAGCAAATCCGAATACCAGGTATCAGAAGTATATTCGACTGTGTCTCTTTACGTGTGCTCTATTCATCGCCCATAGAGGGTGCGCATATATTCACCGATTTGTTTGTGTCTTTCTTTCTCGCCGCAGGTGAGTGAATCCAAACGGCGATGCCCGTGTCTTCGGACCTCTTGCGATATCTGGGACGTTTGCCGAATGCCCGCTTCAGTTCTACGACTGGAGCGCATTTTCAGCGTTATTGTTTTCCGACGAGACCCAACCATCTGCACTCAGTTCATTTTTTTCTTTTCTCGTTGAATTCGGACTACTGCATCGACCGCGTCCAACAAATTGGTGAGCATTCTTTTTTTTTTTTTTTTCTTTCCCCCGATATCTACACCGCCAGCTTCGGAAGGGGCATTCATATTGGACACGACGAAATAGACGATGGGCAGGTGGCGTTCGCGCTCAGTATCTCACCTATAAACCCCGTCTCAGTAATTCGGGGCAGCAGAGCCGAGACTACGCGGCCGAGGAGAGCAGATTCTTGCGAAGCGCGAGTTATTGTTTAAATAAATAATAAATAAATAAATAAATAAATAAATCCCCATATATATAGCTCAGCTGACCACTGGTGTTTGCGATAGCGAAGTCGCACGTAATTTGTTGTCGTTCGAAACTCGTATAGAGTTGCATGCAGACGTGTACATACACCGTTGCGTGCGGTGTACGATCGAAATCACTTTGGTCTGCCGGCCGCGTTCGCGAAGTCGTGGTTTACCACACGCTATCGACGAGTATGCCTGTATACTTACGTGCGGGGAGGCACTGAGCCTTTGTGATCATCACACGGGTGCCGTGCAGCGTACTGTCGTGTTTGTGTTTCGTACCGTACATCAATTATACACAACTCGCGTTGCGTGTTTGCGCCAGTATAATCACGGGGCGCTGATTCCGCGCACTGTGCGGGACTTCGCTGTAATGTTTCAGTGACGATCGAAGTCGAAGTTCCCTCCTAGTGTTCGTGTGTGTGTGTGTGTGTGTGTGCGTGCACATCAGGTGGCTAGTACATGCTTGGCAGTTGATTTGATCTGTGTCGTTTCAGCGAGCGCTAGATCATAGAGGATTCTATTTGGACATCGACCATATTCGCGGTGTGGTGCGTTTGGTGTTTGGCCAAGGTGGTGTATTTGTGTATGGAAACAGGGGAGGGGGTGGGGAAGGGGGACATTGCTGCCACGAGTCTTCTAGCAGTGGTCGAAGACTCAGTGTTTCGATTTTATATAACGCAGGAGCATCGTTCGCATTATGCGGAGTGTCGTATTAAGCGCGATTTGCGACGACTTCACGCCGACGACGTCGTCTTCCTTCCTTCCGTGGAAGCCGCGATGCCGCATCGTTCCCACGTTCCCGTATGATTATATGATTATGTCATGTCATAATGAACGTCGACCCCCCCCCCCTCCTCCTCCTCATCAACCCTCTCTCTCTCTCTCTCTCTCGCTAAATGAGTGTCAATTCCATATAGCTACCTTGCCATACTGTGTGTGCAATGCCCTTTGTCTGGCGTTCATGTCTGGCTTGTTGGAAGGCATTCTGGCATTGTATACAATTTCGCGGCGTTTTTTTTTTTTTTTTCGGAGACGTTTTTGTTGCCGTTGTTGTTCTCGAATGGAGTTGTGCCCAGTACACTGTTTGTCGTCGAAGTCGACACACTCGTTCCTGTACGCGCTAATTCCCTGTGTTTCCTTTTTCTTTTTTTCCTTTACTTTCTTCCTGCGCTCGGTGAACATGCCACGCTCTGTGCCCTCCAACCGCACAGAGTGCACTATCAGCGGAAATAACGATGTCCTTCGTTATCTCTGCCTCCGTCTGGATGCGACACCCGGCCTATCTTTTATTCAGCCCGCGTCGCCCCATGTTGCCGGTGTGTACGGTGATGGCGGGGCACCCTTTGTGTGTGTGTGTGTGTGTGTGTGTGTGTGTGTGTGTGTGTGTGTGTGTGTGTGTGTGTGTGTGTGTGTGTGTGTGTGAACTGCGACGTAGCAGTTGGCGTGGCTTGGTGTTTGGAGCGAGCCCCGCATATGTTCCGGGCTGTAACCCCCTCCCACAATTCTCTCTCACCCCTTTCCTGCCGAAAGCACTTCCTCGTATATCACTTCCCGCCGCTGCTTCGATAGATACGAAAAGCAAAGAGAGAGGGGAAAAAGAAAAGCGCCCTCTTCCGAGGCTACTAATTGCATGTTCTCGCTATATCATCAGCCTATACGCTCCCCTTCTCCCACCGGGCCAACGACGTTGTACTTCGCTCTTTGATTTCTTCCCCCCTCTCCATTTCGCGATTCAGTTAACCTATAATAGAGTCCAGCTGCTGGTCCTGGGTGGTTCACGTCTAACCCCCACCACGTGTCGCGCGTCAGAGCTTACGCGGTTCATCGGTCGTGACCCATCACGCTTTGTGAAAAGTGTCGACATTGTAACTACAGCATTGCGCAGGAGTGGGCGTGTGTATGGTACATGGGCACACGTGGAACAATGAAATGACGTTTAGGTGTGCTTGGACTCTCCTCTTGAACGTGACCGGGTTCTGTGAGCGTTCAGCACTCCGCGTTCACGCTTCGCGCGTGATCATCGTATTGCGCACGCTTGTTCCACGCACGCGAAGAGGAGCCTGGTATTCTTTGGATTAAAGAAAGTGTTTGTTCTGGGATCTTCTAGTGTGGCCCTCGACTCACTCCTCAAGGTCTGTGTGAACCGCCGTACCATTCATTCATTCATTCATTCATTCATTCATTCATTCATTCATTCATTCGTTCGTTCGTACGTACGTTCGTTCGTTCGTTCGTTCGTTCGTTCGTCCATCCATCCATCCATCCATCCGTCCGTCCATCCATCCGCCCATCCTTCCATCCATCCTTCCATCCATCCATCCATCCATCCATCCATCCATCCATCCATCCATCCATCCAACTGTCCATCCATTGATTGCGACTTCAATGCTATGTGCAGAGTACACTGGAAGTAATCGTTCAGCATAGGGTGGAAGACAGTTCGGAAAAAAAAAAAAAAAGAAAGTCTTTTCTCAAGTTTCTTTCTCTCTCTCCACGTTATTCCTCTCGCTCTATTCATCTTTACGGTTCGCCGCTTGAGTCCGTAGACCATTTATACCGCCATTTTCGCACTCACAATTAACACCTACCCCCCTCATTCTTTTCTCCATTTATACTCCCCTTCACCAAAGCTGAATGCGTAGCAGGTCGGAACGTTGATTCAGGCCGACCTCCCAGCTTTTTATACGGCGGTAAGCTCTCTCTTTCACCCCTCCTCGCCGCCCTTGCCTCCCACGCCTTTCTCGACGTCGTCACGGTGGCTGAATCCGCGATTATTTTAATTGCGGGCACGAGAGAGATAGAAAGTTCGTGGCCGAAAAGCCCCCCCCAACCACCCACCCCGGAATAGCCCCTCTCTGGAGAGGGCGGCGTCATCCGCCCGGTGCGCGTTCACGCGCACCGCACCGTAGAGTCTGGAGGAGCGGTGCGGAGGAGGGAGTTTCTGCAACCGACCTGCGAAAAAAAGCGATCTCTTGTTGCCGTTTCGCTTGTCGACGGCGAGGGGATGGCGGCGAGAAAGTACCGCGTTTACCCGCTTATATGTCCCTTCCAGCTCGTTTTGTGTATGCACATCACATTCGTAGTCGTTGGGTTCGCGTATGCCCTCTGAATTGTGGTTTATCTCCGAGGGGAGTGGGATCAGTTGGACTTGGCATCGCGAGACGTGAATAGCATCTTCCTTCTTTTTTTTTTTTTTTCGCCTTTGAATAACAGTTTCTTCGGTCACTGGTCATCTCGAACACACACACACACACACGCACACGCACACACACAGGCGCGCGCGATGTCCTCAAATGCGTTAACTTTTCCAAGCCACTTTCTACTTTCTGTTGTGCATTTGGGATATCGGATGGAGGGTTGGAGTTGCTTTCAACCACACCATCACTATCTATCTATCTATCTATCTATCTATCTATCTATCTATCTATCTATCTATCTATCTATCTATCTATCTATCTATCTATCTTGTGTGTATGTTTATGAAGGTTCACATTTGCATTGAAGCTTCACTTTCTTTAGAGGGGAAACCTTATATGGATGTGGCGCCCTAACTTTAGCCCCGCAGAGTCTAGATAATGGGATGAGTATCTCTCTGTTCAAGCAGGAATTTCTTTTAAGGCAACCCGCAGTGTGCTGCGGAGGCGTCCGATTAAGTGAGGGCAAATGCGGCATACGTAAGCATCGCATATAGGATGGCGAAGGAAATGGGCCGGGTGACTCGCGGCGTATATAGGGTGGAGATTGAGAGCGACTCAGCCGCAAGAGTGTATACACACTGCCAAGAAAGCGAGAATAAACGAAAGACGGAAAGAAAAAGGTAGATAAAAATGGCGTTCGGTCCGCATGCCGCGGACGCAAAATCACGCCGCGTGGCAAGACGTGGCAAAGCATGGCAGGATCTCGCTTTACTTCTACAGGCTGCCCTGTCCTCCTGCTGCAGCTATCAACTCTTCAGGACGTCTGCCGAGGATGCGCAAAAGTACGTATATTACACGGCTTGCGCGAAGAAGATTCTTTTCGAGACAAAAGGAGGAGGAATGTGAGAGGGGAAAGAATGAGACAGCGAGAGGATGACCGATGCTGAAATGGAGAGGTGGGGGAGGGAGGTTTTTTTTATAAACGCAGCTTGCAGACGGGGGCGTTGGCGATGGCGGCGCCCTCTTGGTCGCCGGCTGAGCAGCAGTCAAATAAAAACGTCACAAGGTCTTTCTTTCCATTCCCCTCCCCCCTTCCTTTCCTCTTCCACCCTTGATGTATCACTTAATAACACATCGCGACGACACGGCGCGATTCTCTTTTTCTCTCGCTACTCCAGACTCTCGGTTTTTTGTTGTTCAGACGTTTGCGCAGCTGCTTCTGCTGCCACATGCAGTGCGCGTCTTGTGCGTGCGTGCGTGCGAACGGTATCTTTTATTTATGTGAAGCCCCGCTTGCGCCGGTGGTGAGGCTTCGTAAGCGTATAGTGTACGCATGGCTGCGTGCCTTTAAGTAGGGTTCTAGTCTGTCTGTCTGCTTCTCTTTTCTCATGCGTGTCTACATTTCCCTGCGCGCCGTCACCAGTCACACAACCCTTTGTGTTGGGCGTTCTTGTCTTTCCCGCCTCTTTCTTTGTCGTCGTTGTAGCGGGCAAAGCAGAAAACGCGCCCCTCAGCTCTTATTCGTTCTAGATGCAGTGGAACATTCTAGCTCATCCTGCAGAGCCGGCGCACGGCCGTGAGGCGTTGAGAGCACGGCTCTTCTAAACGCGTCAAACGTAGGCTTGTAGAGTTACTACTGTATGCAGTACATGTGTAGTCGCACACATCCGCGGGAAGCGTTCTCCATGTTTCTATTCGCTGGTTCAATTTCTCGAGAAACCGAATGGACGTATACACACGAGCATTTCCTGTCACTCACAGCTTGGCTGCGTTCGGTTTGTCATATTTTGTTTTCTAGAGTATATATGCAATAAACAAAGGCTGCACGCTGTCAAGCGCAGCAGCTTTTACACCGCGGTCTCTCTCTCCTCTGTGACGAAACGACCGCGGTCTCGCATCCCTGCTAGCTTAGGGGCTTGCCTGGCAATCTTCAAGCAGTGCGGGTGTTGTAACGCGGCAGTGTAAGACGGCGCGCGCTTTCGCAACTACTTGAGAGCGGCCTAGCTGACAGCAGTACGCAGATTGTGTGAGAGCCGATAGAGGGTGTGGAGATCGAGTGCGCGGTCGTGTTTTCTGAGTTGCTTACCCCCTTCAACGAGTACAGTCGTTGTGCTTTTCGGTTTCGTTCGTTCGCTTAGACGGCGAATCAGCTCTTCAAGCGGTCAAGCGACTCGCCGCGCACGCTTTCGTGGTGAGCTGCGGCCTCTCATTGGCTCGTGATTCCGTAACGTTGGCAAAATATTGATGTTGCCGAGACTATAGCATTCCCTGCGAAGTAGCGATCGAGCTTCGGTCACGTGAGTGCGATGGTCAGCGGTTTCGGTTACACTTTTGCCTCCGTTATGGGGCACAACGTTACTTTAATTGACCCGTTGACTACAGGCCACCAAACGATCGAATTTAACCGTGGTCAGCCGAATCGCGTGGTCAGCCGAATGAGGCATGGTTTTGCATCGGACCGCCGGTTATGCACCCAGCGACGTTTAAACACGCTTGTAAAATGTGGTGACGGCTCCTCGGGCGAACTCGAATTAACCCGAAGTAGTTTGAAGTCGTGCTATAATAGTCGCCGTATAACACACAATGATGGGGGGCTAGGTATGTTCGGCGTGATGTTTTGTCTCTGGCTTTGTGTTGCCCGCAGTATGAAACTTCCGAGAGGCCGTGACGAGAGAGCCCTCTTCGAAAGCGGCAGCTCCCCCTCCCATTCTTTCCTAAGCCTGCAGCCACATAGTATATGACTTGCGGCGTCCTTCTATGGAGTGTGTGCGCCCACTGCCTCTGTATAGTATACAGTTGCCGTGCGCCGGCGACGTTCTTGTTACTATCGTTACTTTCTTCGTCGGGCCTTCTCGCGACCTCGGCGTTGTCGTCACAGTCGGCGCCGCCGGTTGCCGCCGTCACGTTTCTTCCAAAGCCGCCGCGAACGCGCAGCCATGAAGCTCCGCCGATGTGGCCTCCCCAGTCGCCCTTGAGTCTCTCCCGCTCCCTCCGCCATTTCCCCGCTCTCTTCTTACAACGGCCTTCTTCTTCTTCTCCTTTTTTTCTTTTGCCCGTCGGCGCCATTACGTAGTCTAGTCGCGAGCGCTCTCCCAGCAGGACTGACACTGTGCATGCATTCCGCGCTCTTTACATGCATTACGCGCTCTTTGCATGCATTACGCGCGCCTTAAGCGCGTGCAGGGTTGCGTAATGGGAAGGGAATGAAAAAAAGGCGGCAGTGCACCGCGTTCACACACTCGCGTTCACATGTGCTGGCGGTCGAAGCGTAGTCAGTTCTCGACGTCACACAGCTTACCTTGCCGTATATGTAAACTACCAGTTTCAGTTTGAGTTTATTGAAACTTCGTCATGCAGATCGAAATACTTCGTTATGCAGGTCGTTTCGTTGAGTAAGGCCGCTTAACGTAAAACACTTGCAATAAAACCGCGGTCCCGCAGGAAATGACAGTTAGGCAGATTTTTTTTTTTTTTCGATGTGAAGGCGTTAAAAACAGCTAAGAGGCCGCCTTCGCAAGCCTCGCCCAATCCTCTCCATCCTATAGACTGTCCTGCTTTAGGTTTGCGCCCCACCTAAAGCAGGACAGTCTAGGATGGAGAGGATTGGGAGAGGCCTTCGTCCTGCAGCGGACATAAGATGGCCTGATGATGTTGATGAATATAACCCGCCATATTTTTTTTTTCGCCCTTCTGTTTTCCCCAACCTTCTCTCGACAAGATTAGCCCCGTTCCCGCACACACCTTCTTACCTCACTGTTAAGTGCTTCTTTTTTTTCCCCTCTCCCTTCGGCCACGCTACGCAGTTTTTAACGAGATCCTTCTCTTCCCGGCACCCCCTCCCTTTTCTTTTTCTAGCTACAAGCGCGTGTTTTTACGTGCAGCGCGAACAAATTTCGTTTCACCTCGCGGGGGCCGCGTTTCGTTATCTTTCGCCGCCGTCTCCATTCTGCAACCCCCCCCTTTCCCTCTCACTCACGCTCTGTTTTATTTTTTTTATTTCTTTCTTTTCCGCTGCGTCGTCGTTATCTCTCCAGAGGCAGGTTTGTTTCCGGATAGGTCCTTCGCGGCCTGGCTGATCGTCGTCCTTGGATTGGCTTGGCTTCCGACTTCTCCTTGGTGTATTCTCTTCTGGGCCCTTGCCTTCTTCCCGTTTGATTTGTTTGTTTGTTTGCTTCCCGGTGAGATGGAAGCACCCGACTCCCCCTCCGAGTGCCGGGAGGCGCGCGGTTGCGCCGCCGGCATAGCTGACTCGCCACGGATACCACGGCAGCGTGTAAAAGCGCGTATTTTTTGCGTCAGGATAAAAGATGAGTTTTGTCACCACCTTCGGCAGCGATAAGGGTGCGGCCCCCCTCGTATCAAACGATGTGTATCGGTTCCCGCAAATCGTCGGTTGTTGCTGTGTTTATTGCGTCGTCGTTGTTGTTGGCGGCTGAGAACGGGTATAAATGACGTGTTGGCAGCCTGGGCGATAATGGCTGCGAGTGTCGGCGATGCGTATCCTTCCCGCGTGTCGTTGTTGTTGTTGCTGTTGTGTTTATCGTTCGTGTTGTTATCGCTGTCGGTGGCTTAGGTCTTTGGATTAGACCGCACTGCAGGAGGAGATAGGAGCCGTGTGTTCGGCGAGAAAGAACGCGCTGCCCTTTCCCCTCTGCGAAGAGCGATGACCACACGAAACTGGAATGGTGGTATCGGCCCTTTGTTGTTTAATTCTTCATCGGCGCAACTCGCTGGACGCGTGCTCTTTTTGGTCAGAACCTATATACCATAGAAAGCTTAATTAAATGTAAGGGAAAATTAGCATCCACCCGTTTTGTAGCACAAGGCTAGAGGAAATCCATACGGGTTTCTCGGAAACGAAAGCTTCCAAGTTGCCGAAAAATTCGTCCTGGTCCGGGGTTCGAACACGGGACCAACGCCTGTCCGGGGCGCTCGCTCTGCCAAAACGGGTGGATGCTAATTTTCCCTTTCGTAAACGTTACTCCACCTTGCGGGTTTCCGAAGGGTTTGCCTCAATTAAGTGCATTATACATTCGGTTCGCTTCGAGCCCTGTTTGATCAAATCACTTTGATTAACATTTTTCGTTCTCTTATCTCGAATTTGAGTGCTATCAAGTCACATTCTGTCGACTTGATGCGCCTCCTTTGATTCACTTTCAACTCTCGGTTCACTTAATTCACATCTTGCGTATGAGATCACCCTCCCCTCTTCTTTTTGGATTGGTCCTATAGCTGTTAAAACTCATCTGCGTGACGGTGACGTCATTCAAAGCATGGCGCAGCCTTTAAACAGCTCCGGCTTCCGACTTTCCTTGGTGTATTCTCTTCTGGGCCCTTGCCTTCTTCCCGTTTGATTTGTTTGTTTGTTTGCTTCCGGTGAGATGGAAGCACCCGACTCCCCCTCCGAGTGCCGGGAGGCGCGCGGTTGCGCTGCCGGCATAGCTGACTCGCCACGGATACCACGGCAGCGTGTAAAAGCGCGTATTTTTTGCGTCAGGATAAAAGATGAGTTTTGTCACCACCTTCGGCAGCGATAAGGGTGCGGCCCCCCTCGTATCAAACGATGTGTATCGGTTCCCGCAAATCGTCGGTTGTTGCTGTGTTTATTGCGTCGTCGTTGTTGTTGGCGGCTGAGAACGGGTATAAATGACGTGTTGGCAGCCTGGGCGATAATGGCTGCGAGTGTCGGCGATGCGTATCCTTCCCGCGTGTCGTTGTTGTTGTTGCTGTTGTGTTTATCGTTCGTGTTGTTATCGCTGTCGGTGGCTTAGGTCTTTGGATTAGACCGCACTGCAGGAGGAGATAGGAGCCGTGTGTTCGGCGAGAAAGAACGCGCTGCCCTTTCCCCTCTGCGAAGAGCGATGACCACACGAAACTGGAATGGTGGTATCGGCCCTTTGTTGTTTAATTCTTCATCGGCGCAACTCGCTGGACGCGTGCTCTTTTTGGTCAGAACCTATATACCATATATAGCTCAATTAAATGTAAGGGAAAATTAGCATCCACCCGTTTTGTAGCACAAGGCTAGAGGAAATCCATACGGGTTTCTCGGAAACGAGAGCTTCCAAGTTGCCGAAAAATTCGTCCTGGTCCGGGGTTCGAACACGGGACCAACGCCTGTCCGGGGCGCTCGCTCTGCCAAAACGGGTGGATGCTAATTTTCCCTTTCGTAAACGTTACTCCACCTTGCGGGTTTCCGAAGGGTTTGCCTCAATTAAGTGCATTATACATTCGGTTCGCTTCGAGCCCTGTTTGATCAAATCACTTTGATTAACATTTTTCGTTCTCTTATCTCGAATTTGAGTGCTATCAAGTCACATTCTGTCGACTTGATGCGCCTCCTTTGATTCACTTTCAACTCTCGGTTCACTTAATTCACATCTTGCGTATGAGATCACCCTCCCCTCTTCTTTTTGGATTGGTCCATAGCTGTTAAAACTCATCTGCGTGACGGTGACGTCATTCAAAGCATGGCGCAGCCTTTTTAACAGCTCCGCTATTTTATTTTTTTTTTTAATTTTTTAGTAAGAAATAGGCGACGTGGTGGTTGCTGCGCTTGATTCATCTATACATACAACCATAAGTGAACATTGACCGCCAACGCGGTGTCCGCCGTATTTGCTGGCTGTTGTCCACAAATGCGCACGCCAGACCATCAACAGTCGCGGTCACTTTTTCTTTCTTTCTCCATTTTTTCCCCCGCTTCTCCTCCCCCGTGCATATGCGTGACTGAGATCCCATCGCGCCACACCAGACCCGACCAGACCGGATTCTACCGGATTATCGCTATGACGTATATACACACACTCTGCGACTGCCTGCGGTGGCGTTGTCCTTGTCGCCTCGTAATTATTATATAGGCAGACCGCAAAGTCGACCCTGCTAGGAACGGTCTGCGTTGTACGTACACACTTTCGCGCTTTTCCTTTTATTTTCGATTTCTTTCTATTTGAAGAGGAAGGAGGGGGAAAGGGCAGCCCAACCAACTCCTCTCTCTCCCCTCGACGCCTAATTTTCGGCGGCTCTGCTCGGATTGCACTGATACCATACGTATACGCCTCTTTCACTGTTCGCTTATGTTTGTTCTTGTACATTAAGCTTCGCTCATTACACGTTATCAATGCCGGTATCGGTGACGACCTCATGGCTGGAGTGAAGAGGGAAGGCTGTCGTTGAAAGTGTATAGGCTGTTGGCACCGTTACACGAGACAGACATTTGGAAGAGAGAGAATGTGAGCGAGAAAGTGAAACGAAGATAAGAAAAAAGCGGGCGGCAAATAAGGTGGCGAGCTCGTTCGTGTGTGCAGACCGCAGGAAATGAGAATCGCCGCGATAACGTGGTACGAAAAATCTACAAATACGGAACCTGTACGGCACTCCGTGTGCGCTTGCTCGGCGTGGGCAGCGAGTTATTTGCGGGGCCCGGTCGGGGGGGTCTCCCGCTGGCCCTAAAGGGTTTTTTTTTCTTTTTTTTTTTTTGCTCGCGTGTGATTTGACCTTGTGTGTGTGAGTTTGTGCTTGTGTATGTACGGCGAGAAGTGAGTGAATTGGTGGAGAACGTTCCAGCAGCTGTCCACTTCAAGTTATGTGTACGCATGCAACGAATTGCTAAGCAAGGACAAAGAATCGTATGAAAGGCCAGAAAAATGTAATAGAACAAAAGTGTTAGAAAGCAATTGAGGTGGAGAGAGGAAAGCTCTGCTCGGGCTTTTCTTTTTTTTTTTTTCTTGTAATATATATGTGCCATGGCACGCTGCCGGTTGCCGATTCGAGGTATATATATATATATATATATATATATATATATATATATATATATATATATATATAATATACTGCATTCGACGCAGCTTAATCGATCCTGCGGTTTGCCTGCGGGCGTCCCCGAGAGGCAGCCGCGTGGTGCTGCATACTGCGCACGCGCACTACCGCCCCTCGCGTATCCTGCGCATGCGCAGCTCCTTGCGGAGCCCCCCTCCCCCCCCCCCCCCCCGAATAAAGCCAGCTATTGATCTTTGATGTGCCAGAATAAGGAACAAAACTGCTTGCACAATATACTCGTAACATTCGCGTGACGTCACGTTCCCACCGGCTTCGGTGACGTCACTGCTGGGCGTCTCTGATGCTTTTTTCCGGCCTGGCAGTGTAGGTCAGTAATTTTGGCTCCTTCTAAAAACAACAACAAAAAAAAAAAGGATGAAAAGCTGAGTGGAAGTGCTCGTTCCAGGAACAGAAACAGGCGGATCTCTGCAGTCATGGGCAATTTAGTGCCGCCTAATAACAGCGATGAAAAAAGACTAAACAAACTAAAAAATAGAAAAGCGGCCGTAACAACGAAACAAAAAAAAAAGGGGGGGGGGGGGTACGGTCCGGGCAGACGGTAAGAAGGGGGCGGTGTCCCTGACCCACTTGTGACGTCAGCAGTCAAGGTCGCTGCGCGGTTATCGCACCAGGAAGGAGACGGCGCGCCCGTGCCCCTCCTCGGCCTTGCCGTGCACGATCCTCCTCCCCCTCTCTTCTCCTAACGTTCCTGGTTTGTGTGGTCGGGTTGGTTAGCTCGCAAGCGGCAGGGACCGGCTTGCACGCTGCCGACCCACGTGGCCGGGTTATGCGAGAGCACGCGCTCGTTTCCTCCTCGTCGGTACCTGGCTTCCCCGGTGCGTAATCCGGTTAGTCTGGTTTGGCCGCGGAGAACGACCCCTTCTGTACCCGGGCCTTGTCCGGTGCGGTGGTGTTCGAGAAACGTCAGCGCTGGGTCGTGGTCCGCCGCAGTGGTGTAGTGGTTGTGGTATTCGGCTGCCACCTCCGCCCCCCCCCCCCCAAAAAAAAAGGAAAAAAAAAGCGCGGGTTCGATCCCTGCCGCGGCGGACGCATTTCCGATAAAGGCGAAAATGCGAGAGGCCTGTGTACTGTGCGTCGTCAGTGCAAGTTAAAGAACCCCCATGTGGGTCAAAATTTCCAGAGCCCTCCATTACGGCTTTTCTCTTCCTTCTTTATCATTTCCTTTCCCCCCACCCGTGCTCCCTACATGGGCTGCAGAAATTAGCGTCCTTTCCTAAACCGAACCACAATCATCATCATGAACGCTCTTCTTTTGAATGTGGTAGAGATTCTAAAGGAAAGGAAAAAAGCGCTAATTTGTGATAGGAACAAGTGACTGAAATGGATTAAGATTCGTTCGTCTACGCGGCAAACATGTGACACCGTAGGAGGAACACATCAGTTTCTCGCCCCCAAGTGATTTTTTCTTTCTTTTTTTATGAATTCGCCGGATTCCGTGGATCGTGAGTGGGTGGGCACCTGTGCGAGCCGTATCTTGTTGTTGTGTTTGTTATGCGGTTCCTGCGCCAAATAACGCGTGACTTCGTAAATCTCGATGGCGTCTGTTCATGTCCGCGTACAATTATTCATCGGTTAAAAAATAAATAAAATCAGACACGTCGATTTCCAAGGAAGCCAGGGACCTGAAGTACCGTGTTCCAGAAAAAAAAAAAAAAGATCGAATCAACGTAGCCAGGACACGCAAAATAAATAAATAAATAAAGTATTCGTGGAGTCACGCGCCCCGAATCGCGGTGCGAAATAAGAAAAGAAGGAAATTTCTGGCTGTATTTTCTTTTTCGGTATTGAATATGCTATGGACGATAAAATAAATAACGAAGAATGAAATCGACGATCGATGTTAATAAGGTGCGCGCATGCGTAGTCAAACTAAACGATGAAATAAAAACAAAAAGACGGCGAATTATCTGCACACGCGGCGCATTGTTTGCCCGGAAGAACAAGTCCGGCGGTTTAACATTTGGTTTAACATATGCAGATGAGGAAAAAAAAAGAAAATGCTCCATCATTGTTTGCGCAGGCGCCATCGGCATAACGCCAACAGTAGAATACACACGTGTGCGTTTCATAGCATTGCCGAAGGCATGGGTATCTGTTATGTCTTATTGTCGAAGGCATGAGTATCTTTCATGGCGGTTCACCTCCACATTTAAATGTAACAGCGTCGCCTTTATAGGCGATGACAAGTGACCTCTCGGTGCGGCGTTAAATCTGAATTTGTTTCCGAATGATGATGACCTTCCCGTTTCTGCGCGACTTCTGCGCGCATGCACCTCGCTGTGTACTCGGCGATTTATGACAGTCGTGATGAATGATGAACTATACAACGCGAGCGGAGACAGGAACACAGGGGAATAGGAAGACGGACAGACCGCGGTTCTAAGCGGCATTTTGCTAGGCGCTTGGCAAAGTGCTGCGTAACACTTCGCTAAGCATTTAACACGTCGCGCGTGGCTTCCAAAAGCATTTCGCGCATTGTAGTTTTCACTGGCTCCAGTTTGTGCTCGTCACGTATTTTTTTATAGAGCCGAAAATTCATTTTAATTCTTTGTATGCAACCAGATGTTCTGTCGTATTAGAAAAAAGAAGTAAGTTTTGTTTCAATTTGCATATGTGTATGTATCATTTTTGTCTTGGCGCGCACGCGTGTGTGTGTGGGGGGGGGTTGGCTCTTACGTCTTTGTAGGGCGTTTTGTCTCTTCCACTAGTCTGGCTTGGCCGAAACCTCACGGGGTGCTAGCATCCTGCACAACTGCCTTTTCAGAGAAGGCTCCCATGGGCGCCGCCATAACCCCCGCTGGGCTGTGCAAAATATGTGACCCCCCCCCCCCCCCCCCAAAAAAAAAAGCGCACTGCCGAGGCTTTGTAGCAGCAATTTTGGCGAGTTGGGAGGTTCTCATTATCAAACAGCGCAAATATGCGAAGACAAACGGAACGAAACAGACAACACACAAGCCGTTTTACTGCCGTTCACAGCCCAATATGGCGGTGCTCCATGCCTCCTGTGAAAAAGTCTTATTATGTTCCGTTGTGCAACCGCGGCGCAGTGCAAGTCCTTGCCGTAGCGGGACGGCCCGTGGCCAGTGCGGCTCGCCGTCCGGGTCGACCCCATGGCCTCGGTCGCCGGGGGGGGGGGAGAACGAATCGATTGAGGCGGGTTGGGGGAGGAGGGGCGCGCCGATTCGAGGGTAAGGGAGACGTCGATGCCGGCCGGCACTGCTTGCTTCTTCCACGACCGAGTGTGTCTCGAAGAAGGGGGATCGCAGGCTTAGCGAAGGAGAAGGAGCGGACAACCACGACGACGCAGTGGCTAGACGGGCGCTGGCGCGCGCCCCGCTCGGTAACCCAGACGTAGTGGCGGCGCCGCCACTAAGACCGTCGGCGACGCTGGGAGCGTTTTGGTTGACGCGGCGAGGAGGGTGTCCAGTCGGCGCCTTGTTTTAGTGAGTGCGTGTTTTCGACATTATAATGCCGTTGTGCGCCGGCGTCTTTTTTTTTTTTTTTTTTTGGTTTGACGTTTCCTCTGGCGGCGAGGATAGCCTCGGGGAAGCGCGTCTCGGTTTGTTCCGTCGTAGCTTGACCCATACGTAATATCCAGCAACAATAAAGGAAAAAAAAAAATCAAGCCATTTCTCGCCACGTTGTGGATACCGGCGGGACAGCGAAGCTGCTTTCTTGTTCAATCAATCAGTCAATCAAATCTTTATTTCCAACAATATTTCCGTGTCCCCCAGGCGAAATCAGCGGAGTTGACATTAACCTGTCTACTTTTCCTTCGTTCTATCCCCTCCCCATATATCGTTCGCGTTAAAGGTACATTAAGATAAAATACTGCAGTTGATTAGACTGATAAATTGGTGTTCGGGAGCTCTATTGTCGGTAATTTCGTCATCTAATGCTCTGTATTAGTAGAGAAAATGAAGATGAACGTCTCATGTTTGAATTTCGCGCCATAACATTGAGGGGATGAAGGATAATGCTCTATATTAGTAGAGAAAATGAAGATGAACGTCTCATGTTTGAATTTCGCGCCATAACATCGAGGGGATGAAGGCACCCCCCCTCTCCACATTCTGGCGAGATTGACTCAGTCAAATTGTTTGGACGACGCTATGCGCAGTCTCTGGGTTTCTTAGAACGCAATGTATACCTATTTTACGCGTAAACAATCACGCAGGACTTCGTAGACGCCGTCCAGTGTTATGGCATCACTCGTGCCAGTACGGGAACTTCCGAGCAGGCCTCGCCCGTACTATTTCCCCTCGGCGCATTTTCCAGCTTGTACCAAGCTTCCTGCCCGCGCCAGGGTGGTGCCGTTGGTAATGTGAGAAAAAAAAATAAGAAAGAGGAAAGCGATTTACGAATACGAAAAAAGGTTTACACTGTACGTCCCCCTTTTAATTGAAACGCCTATTCTCCTAGTAATTTGCTTGGTCTGCTCATAATTATATAATGATGTTTACTTATGTAATTATGTATATAATGGAAACGTGTTATAATGAGTACATTTCTGTATGTGCTTTCGCGCGTTTTTACGCGTTGCATCATCTTAAATCCTAATGAAATCTCTTGTATACTCCTGCTTTCTTTCTCTAATCAGTGTTTTCTTTGTATGACGCTTGATTTACTTCTACAAATTGTTGTTCTTAAATGTTTCCTTCCGTTAGATCTCCTACCAGGCCCGTAGCAAGGGGGGGATGCCGAGCCCCTCCCGAAATTTTGTTTGGAGGGCAGTGTTAATAAAGTAGTGCCGCGCTAATAACATAAATTTGAGCCTACTAATAACGTTGCCTTTAAGAAGTCAACGTACATGGTGCGATTTTTACCGAAAATAAATTAGGAAAATACATGTTTTTCTCAAACAGCCAAGGCCTTCAGCAAATGCCCCTCCCCCCCCCCCCCCCGTCCCATAAAATACCACAACATCAACAAAATCTTGCCTACGGGCCTGCCCCCTACTAGCCTATGGCTATGGGTCTAACCAGTGCTGCATATTCACTAGCACTGTATCGTAAGCATCTTCAATAAAGTTTTGGAAAGTTTTGGAATCGCGCGGCAATGTTATCTATCGCGGTGTTATCCATCTCTCTACTGAACCCGCGTTCGGCGCCTTCTTCTATTGAGCGATGGCGTGCGCAGTCTCTCTGCTGCCTCGATCGGCGCACGTGCCGCACCTGCGTCTGTGCGTGCGTGCGGGTGCATGACGGACTCGCGGTGAATGGCCCCGCGAGCCGTGTGCTGCTTTTTCTTCTGCCTGCATCGCTGTCGTAGCTGGCCTTTGCGGTGGCAGTGGTGGGGGCCGTCGTGGGGCCGACACCGGGAAAGATACCGAGGGAACGAAGAAGAACGGGGAGATTGGACGTTGCGCGCGCTGCACAGCTTCGTTGACGGGACCGAGGCAGGTGCAGGTGAGGAGTCGCCCACTTCGCCTGAATGCAGGGTAGGAGATGCTATGTACAGCCGGTATGTATAGCAGGCGATGGAGGCTGAAAAAGGGGCGGGGGGTGAAGGCGGGGGGGGGGGTCGTTGCGTTGCGCAGCTCGTCAACGCTTCAGCGAGCCAAAGGTAAAGCGGGGGGGGGGGGAATTGGAGGGGGGGGGGGATGAGAGTGAATTGAATGAGAGGGAAGGGGCGACAGGCAGGAGGCTCTGCGGCATCTTCCAAGATGACAGCTCAGTGACGGCTGACTCTGCTCCGTAGAAGAAGTAGAAGAAGAAAGAAAAGGACGCCAAGGTCCAGTGGCGTTGCAGGGCAGACGCTGTTCTGGAGGGGCCTTCACTTTTTTGACGTGTAGGAGAGAGAGAGGTTGGGAGAAGGCAGTGAAAAGGCAGGCACGGAATTCGCACGGGTGGGGGGGGGGTAGTAGGGGGGGCCAAGGGAAGGGGGTGGGAGGCGTGGAGGGGGTTAGAAGATTGAAGGGGAAGGAATCGGATGACGGCTTCGCAAAATAGCACCGCCGCCGCCGGTCGGCCGGATATTTTTTTTTTTCTTTCCTCTACGCTTCGGTTCTTCTTCGTCCTCTTCATCTTCTTGCCGCTGTGTGGCACTGCCTTCCTCCTTCGAAGCACCCGCGAGGCCTTCTTCTTTTTTATGCCGACGTCGGCGAACCGGCGGCGCGCCTGGCAGCGCTGCAAGTCGGGCTCTGCAGTTAGCTGCCAATCGGAGCTTCACACCTCGGGAGACTTGCGCGCAGGCAAGCCTCCGGGCAGGGACTTCCTCGTGGTAACAGCAGTAGCAACAGTAGCGAGCCCGAGTTCTTTGTGAGAAAGAGAGAGAGAGAGAGAGGGCAATGACCGTGGACGACTCCATAGTAATCGCAGCAATCAAGCGTCCGGCGGCTGTTTTTATTTCGCATGTTTATTCGTTTTCTTTCTTTTCGGTTTTCTTCGATATTTCGCGAAGTCGTCGAAACACAACGCTGCATTAAGTACGGGAATGACAGGCCACCGCACTTTAGGACGAAGGCGAGCGGTAGTCGAGCGGTGGACCAGTCGGACAACTGCACAGCCCCCCCCCCCCCCCCCCCCCCCTTTTTTTTTTTTTATCCGACTACTCTGAGTTGTATCTCTTCTTGGTTTGCCTTGAACCGAAAAGAAGAGTATAAAAGAAAGCGAAGATGCCCGGTGACGTAGGAACGCCGGCACGTGTACGGTATAATTTAGGGCCCTTATTCGGCTATAGGAAACACTTAACGCCGTTTGAAAGGACGGGTTCTGTAGGTATTCAAACGTCGCCATATCGGTGAAGCGCAGCTCAGCAACATCGGTGACAGCAAGAAAAAAAAAAAAAACGAAAAGTTTTTTTTTTCTTTACACTACAGTGTAAACCGCAGCACAAGGGCCACACATTGGCGAAGACTTCGTCGACTAATTGCAAAACATGAATTGTAGGCAAATTTCTGGTTATTATTATTATTATTATTATTATTATTATTATTATTAGTAGTAGTAGTAGTAGTAGTAGTAGCACCAGCAGCAGTAGTAGTAGTAACAGTAGTAGTAGTAGTAGTAGTAGTAGTAGTAGTAGTAGTAGTAGTAGTAGTAGTACATGCCCGAACCCTGAATATGATTTCACGCACGCCTTTGCAATGGTGAGGAGGAACTGCGGATGAATTTTGGAACACGGAGAGTTCTTAACCAAACGTCGAACCATTCTTGCACCGTGCGTCTAACTAAACGTGACAAGTACATCGATGATGTTTGTTCGCCCGCTGTGGTATAGCGTAGCGGCTAGGGTACGTTGGCTTGCTCAGCTCGAGGGATTTATATACCCCCCCCCCCCAAAAAAAAAAGCAATTAAAAATAAAGAAAATGCGGATAAACTCATTCTGAGCTCGAAGTCGCAGTACCGAATCCCGTGCCATGTCGGCATCATCTCGACCTCTCTCTTCCCCCCCCCCCCCCAAAACACACACACACACACACACACACACACACACACACACACACACACACATTGTGTAGTTAGCTTTAAATGCGCGTTAAAGAACCCCAGCTGGTCAGAATTACTCTACACCGGATCCCTCCGCTACGCGGGAAGTGCCTCACACAACCCATATCGAGGATTTTTGCTCGTCAAACGCTGTGTCGCTTATTGTCGTTGCTGCGTTTGGATTCTGGTGTAGGGAGGCGTGGGATATCACCTACGAAGATAACTCGCCCGCGCGAGCGCCTGTTTAATGAGTTTATACAGAGTGCGTTAAATGAACTTTAATTACAGTGATCGACTCTCACCTTTTTTTTTTTCTTTTTTCAACCCTTTGCCTGCAGGCGGCCCGCTATACCTCGTCGACGGGGGAGCCGCGAACATAGTTTTAAAAAACAAACAAACATGCGATCGAAAGAAACAGTGACGCAAAAATTGCCTCTTTAAGGCCCGGTAATTTCTCACGCTCGTTTGTGTGTTTGTTCGCGCGTGGGGTTGTTTCGTCGCCGATAATGATACACCCCCTTAAACACCCCCCCCCCCCCCTCCCTCTCCTCCGTTTTATATTTGGCTACTCGGGGGCGTTTAGCCTGAGCGAAAGAAATTAAAGGGGGGAGGGGGGGTGATGTGTGAGAGAGTGGGAACTATAGGCTTTTGCTTTTTTACACCGACTCAGGGTGCACTGTTAATGCACTGCCGGCTTTCATTTCACCTCGGAGCCACTTATTTTTTTTTTCGCTTCTCGCTGCAGTATATACACTTGTCTCACACACACACACACACACACACACACACACACACACACACACACACACACACACATATATATATATATATATATATATATATATATATGTGTGTGTGTGTGTGTGTATATCCTCGCTTCCTCAGTTTGATGACCGTGCAGCGTGTTTCGCTCGCTCTGCGGTCACGCTGCAGGCACAGGAAGCAGAAACGAAAGCGGGGGCGAAAGTGAGACGGGAAAGAGAGTGCATGATTGTGCTCTTTCTCTCTCTCTCTCTCTCCCCTTGTTTCGCAGTCTCATTAGCGGCTGTGCAGGGAGGGCGCGTGGCGCCTTAATTAGTCTTTGCCTCCGCGAAGAGCCCGCGATGGGAGCGAAGGGTGTCGGAAGTCGTTGCAAGGCCGGCAGTGCCGCTCACCCACCACTCTGGCGTGCGTGTGTGTGTGTGTGTGTGTGTGTGTGTGTGTGTGTGTGTGTGTCCGGCTTTTTGGCACTTGCGCATGCGATTATCGGCGGCTGTTATGCCTTCCAAAAATACGCTTAATACAAATACTGTGTACGCCCGACCGACCGACCGCCCTCATCCATGCGTGTGCGCGCAGAACGCTTCCGTCACGCGTTCTTTGTTCGCGTATGCGTAGTGTAGTGTACGACGTGTAGTGTGTGTTCAGCGCTTGGCTCGCACGCAATTTGCGCCTTGTTACGCGGCGAAACTGCGCGATAAGACGAGTCCCGGTTTCTTCGTCTTTGTTTATTGTGCTGCCTCGTCTTATGGGAGGCGAAGCCAGGGACATAACACTACCCCAGGTGGATTGCCCCCCTTCCTCCTCCCACTCCATATCGAATGCCCCGGACGAAACAAAGTGGATTGAGGAAAATGGAAAAAGGTAGTGCGGCATCTTTGTTTTCAAACGAAGCATGATATGCGTCTCAGTGTAACACGGGGGGGGGGCTTACACATTTAGCACGGTAACCTTAGCACGGTACACTCTTAGCACGGTATCCCTCTTAGTACGGTTAAAGCAATTTAACCTTTAGTAAAGTAGCATATTTTGACATTTTTGTGTACCTATAAGATAAACTAAAGATTACCGTGCTAAGAGTGTAGAGAGAGAAAAACACATGGTGAATAGGCGCCCGTAACCACGTGTACGCTCTTCAGTGCACACTCAGCAAACGAAGGTGTAGACATGTCTAAGCCATACGACTCCCTCGGATTTTCTGCCAAGGAATTGATAGAAAGAAATAAGGAATGAAGGAACGAAAGAAAGAAAGAAAGAAATGTAGGTCACGCACGCGAACGCCAACCTTCGATTGCCTCCATTTTTTCCGACAAAGCGGAACTTGGGGTAAACATTTCACAATGTCACGTTTGTTATGCGCGCGCTTATTATGCGGAGCGTTAAATGTCGTGCGCATGATGGAAAGAGCAAAGTGATATGTGTTGCTTCGCCTTTGCCCTCCCCACGCGCATAATGCCGGATAACCGACCACCCATTTAATTAACGTCAGTGCCTTTATCTCTTTATTTCTCACTCTATATTTGCCTAGACTAGCACTTCTATCCATCTATCTTCTTCCGCGCAATGCTGCTCGTTTAGTCACCAAACGTTCTGCTTTGCTCTGCTTTGGTAAACTTGGACATTGTTGCGTCGTACCCTCACTTGCCTAGAGGCTAGATGCTCTGATATCTTGTTCGAATCCTCGGGTGCCTGCACGTGACACTTACAGATAATCGCTGTATGTATGTATGTATGTATGTATGTATGTATGTATGTATGTATGTATGTATGTATGTATGTATGTATGTATGTATAACAGAACCTAGATTTGGGCTAATTGTTTGAACTAATTCAACTCAACAGGGGAGACAGACGCACGGACAGCTGTTCTTCGCTCAGGCCCGGGTTTTAACAATTTGTGTGTGTGTGTGTGTGTGTGTGTGTGTGTGTTTCGTTGCTGCAAACTCGTTCAAGAAACAGGCTCTCAAAAATACGCTCGTTTGGGTCTGCCCGCGTACTCACACCACCCGTCAGGCACTTCCCGGCTGGTTTCTCGTTCTCGGGGGATCGTTGCCTCTCAGCAGATTACCTCCGTTGCCCTCTCACTCCCATACAAACAAACAAACGAACCGACAAACAAACCGACCGCCTCTACGAGCGGTGCACATACTTTTACAGAGCCGCTGCGTTCTGGTCCTCAATTTTTTTCTTTCGTTTCTTTTTCCCCCCTTGAGTTCCACGAGAAACATTGTGCAAGTGTAACAGTCGAGCAACTGGCGAGTTCGTTCCTTTCTTCATTTATTTCTTTCTTAATTTACGAGCTTTTCTGTTGCCGCGCTCGCCAATAACTCGCGCGCTGCGGTGCGCTTGTGTCTTTTGGCCGCTGCCGCACCGCCAGCAGCAGCAGCAGTGGCAACGTCTTGCATGCGAATAAATAATCAAAGGGGTGAACGAACTTGTTTTTCTCAGGGGATGGGTGCGGTCTTCAGGCAGGGAGGGAGAGAGAGAGAGGTGGTGGTGGTCTGCCTGTGTGTTTGTCTCTGGCCGATTGAGCTGGCTGGAGTGTGTGGTTCCATCTTGTTGCTCTTTGCTTTGTCGTTTTCTGTTCCACCGCGTAAGAACTTTTGGAGAATAAGGTACGGTGGTGTGACAAAGAGAAGAGCTACTTAAATGTTCCTTTCCTGTTTCTTAAGGCTACTCTTGCACTTCTTTTATTTTTCTGGGAGGGGGTGGGTGAAGGGGCATATGTTCTGTGCATGCTTGCCCCCCCCCCCCCTCCTCCTCCTTTTCGTCTCTTCTTCTTTCTCTGGCTTTTTTCTTTTCTCTTAAGAGCGCCTCGTTCTTGACGAAGTGGGAAGCGAAATGGAACGCAAAAGCCAATGAACGCACAAAGACAGCCACCCGAGAAACATCCAGCATTCATAAGCAGATTGTTGTTGACGGGGTACTAAATAGAGAAATTCAGTAACTGCGCGTTACTGTTGTGCCTCAATAATGGAACAGTAACTTTGCCCTAGAGGCACAAGAACAGCGCGGTGCAGTAAATTACCCTAGTGAGAGTACCCGTGGAACGTTGGCTGAGGAATCGTGCGTTGAGGCTTTTGTGCCCGGTGCGCGTTTATTGATTGGCTGATCTATCGAAGTTGTTGCGACGAAGACGCCAGGGATCATGACGAGGGCACGCCGCCCTGGTCACGGTCATGACATCTTCATCAATACCTGGAGAGAGATCAACCGCAGTCAATCAGTTAGTCAAACCTTTCTTTCAAACTTTTTAAGAAAGGGATGCAGGAAAATGAGAGAAACCATTTCGTCGAAACGTCGCCTCCCTCCGGAAGCTTCCCCAGAGAACTTAGCAGCAGTGGGCAGGAAAGCACACGCCTCCTATGCAGGAGGCAATGAGTTCGATTAACCAGTGTCGCCGCTTACCCACCAGATGCCCTGCCCTTATTGGCTTGGCCTGGCGTTCGGAGGTGTGCGCACGGATTTCTCGAGGTGGTGCACTCTCCTTCGCAGCTCTCATCTTTCACTGTCCCCGATAGGTTGCAGAAATGAGCGCCTTTCCATGGCACCATCCTTCTTCGGAGAGCGGTGTCCTGCATATCCTCAGCGGTCGTTCACCTCCGACGGCCCGTCGATGAACTTTTGAAGACGGATGTCCGTTCATCATATTCACTGCAGATATCGCGACTGTGCACTCGCCCGGTGTGCCCGCGGTGCACTTCGTCTATTTTGCTATTGTTATTGTTGTTATCTTTCAACCTTATTTTAAAGATAATTCGCATCGTAAGTCATGTTCAGGTGCAGCGGGCTCGGCGATCTCATCTTCGGCCCAAACGAGCCGGCATCGCAGCGACGCCAGCTGACGGCGTTCGGTGATAATTTAACGCCGGACAACACGCGGCAGCGTTCTCCATCAATCAAAGCGCAGCGGCACTACACCGCCAGGCCTGCGCTGTTTATTAACACTGCATGCTCGTGTGGTGGAAAATAAGGCGCCAGCTGAGGGGGAGGCAAGAGTGCCGGCCGTCCCCGCCCTCTCCACCTCCGAGCCGCATGCCTTTTAATTAGGTCGCATTTTTGATGGAGGCGAAAATGCCAGAGGCCCGTGCGATGTCAGTGCACGTTGAAGAACCCCAGGTGGTCAAAATTTCAGGAGCCCTC
The DNA here is from genome assembly GCA_013339685.2 of Hyalomma asiaticum. Classification (NCBI taxonomy): domain Eukaryota; kingdom Metazoa; phylum Arthropoda; class Arachnida; order Ixodida; family Ixodidae; genus Hyalomma; species Hyalomma asiaticum. Next base: position 51,942,572 of record CM023484.1, read on the forward strand.
CACTACGGCGTCTCTCATGATCAGAGCTGCTTTTGGGACGTAAAACCCCACAAATCAATCTTTCATCGTCTACGCTTGTGCGTTGGAACATTCCACGCCGACGAGTGTTGTATAAGGGCGAATGGTGCCGGCGAGCCAGCTTGAGCGCTTTCACCGTCGTCTCGTTGTGACTCACGACAATTACGTGCGGTGTCGACGACTTCCAGCTGGACTCCTTGTGTATTTGAGTGCGCCCTCCTCTTCTGCTGCATTCCTCAAAAGAAAGAGAAAGTGGAAGGGAGAGAGAGAGAAAGCGTTCTCGCATCGTCTTGCCTTCCAAGAACTAAAAACAGCGCTGAACTCGCGAAAGGCCGGCTATTTTCTTTTGTGAAGCGATGTGGGTCAACGCGCGAGCGGTCGTCGTTTGAAGCTCGGCCGCGGGTCGGCCAAACGGTCGGGCCCTGCAGAAGCGAGCTCGGGGTGTTTTTGAGAGGAACGCGCTGCCGTTGAAGCGCTCGCGTTTGAACCCGTCACGAGAACAACGGACGAGAAAAAGTTACGCAGAGAGACGTGTAACTCTTGAGTATATAGCGTTGACGCAAAACGAAAGTACGCGTCGAAAAAATAAAATTAGCGCAGCTTGCACTAACTCGCGCTGGGCTGAGTTGCAGCGAAATTAGGGGCCACACCTCATCTTGACTTGGCTAGTTTGAATTTGACGGGGAAACGTGGCTAGTTGTGACGTCATATTACGTCGTCATGTAAGTGAAGAGCTTAACACCAACCACATAAGGTATCCTTTTTTGTTTTTGAAAGCTTATTTTTGCCTCAACTAATGGACCCTGTCGCCTAGGGCTGCAAAGTGACAGCGGGCTCTGGCTGGTGTTCGCTGTCCGCGGCGATAAAAGGGCTTCGTTCTATCTCAGTCCGATAATGCAGTCGTCTACCAAATTTTTCTTTGGCGTAAGAGCTTGGCATCATGGCGCCGAAAATAGCGAAGGCTTCGCGGGAAGGCTTCCTTGCCAAGGCTCGCTGCATGACTTAAGATTCTCTCGCCGTTTATTCCTACATTTGAGGAATCAAATACGGCACGTATCACTACACGGCTAAAGTAGTACAGGCGAACAAAGGCTTGTTGCAAGTTTTGCCGCTGGCCTGTATAGGCGGCGTCCTCGTCGCCGCCGTTGCCCAGCAGGGGGCGGCACAAGCCGTGCTTTTCTCTACATACAACTGCGGGGCAGGCTCCCTCCTGGCCTGCGGGCTGCTCTGCACAGCTGAGTCGCACGTGTGTGCCTATGTGACTACAACTCCGGGCGGCGGCGGCTGTTCCTCCACGGACGGCCTCCGGTTGTTGTTCACTCTTTTTCGTCGTCTCTCGCCGCTTGGGGTCTCCCCGTGCGCGACCCGGTTCCCCACTTGCTCTGGCGGCATCCCGCTGTGTCGTGGCTGCCCTGCCCCGTTCTTTTATTTCTCTCGAATATGTTTCTCCCGGTCGTTTCTTTTTCTTTCTTTTTTTTTCTCTATCTGCCGTTGGAGTACGGAGGAAAGCCTGCCGCCACCGCCCCAGCGTCGTCCACGGGTGGTCCGAGAGCCAACAAACTTTTTTGGCGAGCGGCGTAGCCCTCCTTCGGCGCGCCGACTCTGTGAAGCCCATGCTTGACTGCCACTTTCTGCGTGGCCCATTAGGACCGTGTCTCGACTCTTTCTTTCTTTCTTTCTTTCTTTCTTGTGTGTTGCTGTTTCTTCCTCTTCGTTCCCTACTGCTTGCTGTCGCACTTCTTTTGCCGTTTCTTGTTTTTCTTTCGTGCTTTGTGCTGTTGGATTTTTTGTTATTCTACATTGCGCGTTCTTTTTTTTATTTATTTAAATCTTGATCCCTTACCCCGTCGGGCATGCCTCTAGCAACCAACCCAGTGATGGAGAGGAGTGAACGGCCGCGTTTGTCGGCGCTGTTGAACCCCGCGGAGGGAAGCTGTTGCGCGTGGTTCGGGCTCCGCCCGCACCATGTGTGCCCCCTGTCTTCGGCTGCTGTGCGTGGGGATTGCCTTTTGCGAGTCCCTCCTGGGTTCGAAGTCACGATACCGCTGCTGCTGCTGCTGCTGCTGCTGCTGCTGCTGCTTGCTTCTCTTGTTGCTGGGCCTTCCTCGCCTTGTGTGTCATTGCGGCAAGGGGAAAGATGATTTCCTTAAATATTTTTCCCCGTAGACGATTTTTTTTCTTTTTTTTTTACGTTTGCGGATACCGGGTTACTGGAAAAGATAGATAGATAGATAGATAGATAGATAGATAGATAGATAGATAGATAGATAGATAATGTGGCCTACGCGATCAGTAGCGCCACCTGTTGATGCAGATCCAAACGAGAATCACACAAAGCTAATATAATGCTGCGACCTGCGCGTTTTAATTAACTGCTGGCGTACGGAAACGGTACTGAGGTAATAATTAACTCGAAGTACTTTCATTATTTCCTTCCTTCGAGAACACGGTGGCGAGCGAGAAGAATTCAAGTTTACTGTCATTATGCAAAGTGCCGCAAGGTGTCGTTACCCGTTCTAGATCGATGATGGGAATAGATACATGGAAGTACAAGAAAAAGCTATGATAGTTAATGGAAAGATGAACTCCGCAATAATGAAGCATAGAGCGCTGTGGGGTTACAACAGGTACGAGGTAATTCGAGGTTTGTGGAAAGGTGTAATGGTGCCAGCACTTACATTCGGAAACTCAGTGGTGTGCATGAGGTCAGAGGTACAATCAGGGCTGGACGTGAATCAGAGGACGGTCGGACGTCTCGCACTGGGCGCCCATGGGAAGACCACAAATGAGGCTGTTAAGGGGGATATGGGATGGTCTGACTTTGAGGGAAGGGAAGCTCAGAGTAAAATTAGGTACGAACAGAGATTAAGGAATATGAAAGAAAGTAGATGGGCAGCGAAAGTATTCAGGTATTTGTATAGGAAGAACGTTGATTCACAATGGAGGAAGAGAACTAGGAAGCTTACCAGTAAGTATACATCCAGTAACGAAACGGATGGGACGAAAAAGAGCGTTAAGAGCATGGTCATAGCGGCGGAGAACTCGGATTGGATAGCAAGAATGGAGAAGAAACCGGCATTGAACAACTACCGAAAAGGGAAAGACGAAATCAAGAGAGAAAATTTTTACGATAATTCAAAGGGAAGCGCTTTACTGTTTGAGGCAAGGTCCGGTTGCCTGAGAACCCGAAGTTACAGAGCGAAATTCAATAAAGAAGGGGACACATGTACGTGCTGTGGAAAAGCTAGGGAAACGACATATCATATTTTGATTGAATGTACAGATGTCCACCCAGGTGTAGCTGTGGACACTACCCTACAGGAGGCCATGATTCAGGAGTAACAGGGGAAAGCTGAACATGCCGGCGATAGAGATAAGTAAAAGGCGCTTAGAGCATTGGTGGCGCAAAAGTATGGAGCAAACAAAAGCGCAAGGTAGTTCGGGTAAGATTGTTACATCACAGCGGAACGATAATAGATAAAATAAATAAACGAGGAGAAAAATTAGTTGTGAAAATATGTGTGATTCGGGAAAAGAATTGTTTTTAGAGAAAACAGAAATAAAGCTAGAGCTTGGTGGCCCGGCTACCGCCCCGTTATAAAGGGGACGCTCCTAATATCCATCCATCCATCCATCCATCCATCCATCCATCCATCCATGCCGAAAACGGCTCCGGTGAAACGGTATCCGTGAACGTGAAAAAGTTCATGGATAAAGTAATGTCGTCTAAAGGTAGGAAGGGAGACCCGCCCGCGGTGATTGGTCTCTCATAATCACTTAGTGATTTAATATTTTAATCGTGCAACGAAGTCACTACGGCGCTGCCGACCGCGTGAAACGCGTAGTGACGTTCGCCATAAACTGTTTGCGGCGGAAATGACGATATGACGCGCAAGGCTTTGATTGGACAAAAGTAAAATTATCAGTGGTAGCGGCATTTACATAGGAAATCAGAATAATATATTTGGTTTCGTTTTTCTCTGGCATGTTTTTTTTTTTTTTTTTCAATGAACGTCAACAAGGTCACACTCCACATTGTTGCGCTGCTGTAGGCGTTATGTAGTAAGCACACTAGAAGGAGCGGGCAACCACGTGTTATGCGATCTTCTATGTAGGCGCTTCAATCCAATTCTACTGGCTGCGCGTTATGTTGCACGTGACGAGTGAAATGTATGGTCACTCGACCCCGCGAAACATGAGTTGAGGGGTCCGCATGTGAGAACACATGCAGTATATGTGGAGAGATATAGCTTGATGCGTGGTACACGTTTCTCTTTCTTTTTTTCTTGTCTTTTCCTTCTTTTTTATTGTGAGTGCCTATATTGGCTGGCCGTCAACGTAAAGTCTGTTTCAGAAGTTCCGTGCAGCACTGTGGAAGCTACAGGCCTCTTCGACCAATCCGTAGGGCGAACACACGTTAAACGTGTCCTTCCGCGGCTCGCCATCTGCCAATGGCGGGCGCTCCAGTGGCCGCTGCACAACTGGAAGGAGGAAGATGAAGCGGGGTGCGCCTGTCCGAACAACATAGAGGCCGCAAGAACAGCAACAGTGGCATTTCGTCTCGCCTCGGAAGAATTCTGTGTTTCGATGGCCTCGTAGCCTTGGCTCTGCTGCACGGAACTAGTGAAACGGACTGTAGTGTACATAGAGTGCCCTTGAGTCCTTTTGTGCCACGTAGGAGCGGCGGCTTTGGGTCCGTATCGCATTTTCTGTATCTCCGTGGGACTGAGAATTTGTAGATGAAACGAAAATGCGCTTTATAATCCGCGGGCGTTCTTCGACAAATTGCGTGCCAGGTATATATATATATATATATATATATCCACAGCCAACACACACTTCGAAACCGATGCAATTGCACCGCGGCACAGTTACATTTGTCGCTTCTTATATCGATTCTCAGTGAAGCCGGTTTATTGCAAGCGTGTATGTTCCCAGGGTCGTAGATATTCGAGAGAGATTCAGGAAAGCTCGAGAAATACAGGTCGGCGGTACTAAGAAGGGTGTATACAGCTAAGTGGAGATACATAGCGCTAGAGATTGCGAAGGCTGTAAACTTTGATTTCTTCCGCTTGCAATTTCCAGTGTCTTTTCTTTTCTATGGGGCGCTGTGTGTATACACTTTCCGTCTTTTTTTTTTTTTTTCGTTTCGTGAAAGAAAAAAAAGTGGCACTGCCGAGGCAGTGACGTCAGCCTTTGTACTCCCATGCAAACAGTCCAGAAAGAGGGTGCGCCCTCTCTCCCGAGGGAAACTAACCAAGAAGGGGGCTGGACTGGAAGCCAAGCTCGTAATAATAAACGACCCCGCTCATTCATTCAAGATGTATTAAAACTCGCAGATTGCGTCACCGCCCATTGCTTCAAGCTATAGACACAGAGGCACTTGCGAAAGGCAATAATCTCTGCCGTATAGTGTGCGCTTTTCAGTCGTATATCATTTGCTATATATAAACTCTGTTACGAAAACCCGGGCATTTTCCGTTGATAAATCTGCGGAGAATAGCGAACGGCAGGCCACCTGGGAGGATAATTCAATGCACGCAATCCCGCGTGATATTTTCGCTGTTTGGTGCGTGTGTTACATATAGTGTGGGTTATAGCTGTCTTTTTCGCTGCCGATACGCGGTGACACGACGGACGGACTATGGTACTCGGCTGCTGATCCGAAGGTCGCGGGATCGAATCCCGGCCGCGGCGACTGCATTTCGATGGAGGCGAAATGTTGAGGCCCGTGTGCTGTGCAGTGTCAGTGCACGTTAAAGAACCCCTGGTGGCCGAAATTTCCGGAGCCCTCCACTACGGCGTCTCTCATAATCACAGCTGGTTTTGGGACGTTAAAACCCCACAAACGACGGCTTCCGCGAGTTTGGTCAACGCGGTGTTCGGATCCTCACACCCGGCAGACATGGATTCCCATAGGCAGGATTTTTTTTTTTTCGGGAGTGGCCCAGTTGCTGAAGGCCTAACTATTTGAGAAAAATCATCTATTTTCATTAGTATTCCTTTCTGTAAAAAAAAAAAAAGCGCAGTATGTAGAATAAGTGACCTTTTTTTAAATGCAACGTTACTAATGGGCCTAAGTTTTGTTATTAGCACTGCTCCATGTTATCAACACTGCCCCCCAACCAAAATTTCGGGAGGGGCCCGGGCCACTAGTCCCCCCCCCCCCCCCTCCCTTTTGGCTACGGGCCTCATGGCGAGTTTCAGAACTCGGCATGATCGAACAACTCCGGGTTATTTGCCCAGCGGCATTTGAAAAAAAAAAAAAGAACAAGAATGAAAGGAAAAGAAAAGAAAAGTAAAAGGAATGAATAGCAACAGTAATTGAAAGAAACGGCAGTTCAGGAAAGGCATCATAGGCTTCCCAGCTCTCGTCCTTTATGTGGCTCGCCCCATTCTGCTTTGTTCTTCTTGTTTTGTTTTTTTTTAAACTCTATTCTAGCTTCATGGTTTCACTCGCCGACGTTGTTATGCTGATGTGACCGGTTTTTTTGAAGCTGAAGAGATAGGGGGGGGGGGGGGGGGGGATGCGCGGCTTCTGTGCCCTTTCCGCCTCCCCGTCCTTTTTTTTGAGTGACGCGCGCTGCCGCACCTCTCAAAATGGAGTTCGGACGGAGTACAGTGTATAGAAGAAGGAGGGGGGGTGTTGCAAGCGGTCCACTCCCTGAAAGTGGATGGCCTCCACGCCATGCGTCCTTCACAAGCCCCGTGTCGTGAAAGTGTGAGGACGTCGTGCAGTCGCTAATAATATATATACTACGATACAAGTGAACGGGACCGCTTCACTTTCGCAACCGTCGGTTGCTGCCGTGGCTTGCCGTTTTCGTCGCCCAAGAAAAGCGGCGCACGCATTGCGTGGGTACCCATAGGCTATTATAGTGCAAGTGATGTCTTTTCTTGAGCTCTCCATCTACAGACTGTGATTGCAAAGCTTTCACCTTTCTGTGCACAGGAAGGAAAAAAAAAATAATTACACCATCTCCCGAACGTGGAGGAGGAGATTTGGAGAGAAAAAGATCGATTAACAAGATTTAGCGATATTACCAAATTCTATCAAATGCGGAGGCGAATTTTGCCACCGCCTCACAGTAAAATCAACAGAGCTGGGTCCGTTACTTGGAGGCGATTACAGACAAACCTATCCGAACCCCGAGCAATTAAAGGCTTTTCCCCCTGAGATATACACGAGCGATACATGCAAGCTATGCAAGTCGGCTAGAGCCGCCCTTCAACACATGCCGTGGGGATGTCCAATATATCAAGGTCACATGGCAGTCTCCCCGGGGGCTCTACGGGCGCGGTGGTCGACCGCGTCTCTCAGTTCAGAACTGACGGACCAACTTTGGGCCGTCCAACGAGCCGTGGAGGCAGCGCGGGAGCAACAGCTCCAAGCTGCCATCTAGGCGGCCCTAGGCCCGGGTCTTCCATACGCCGGATCTTAAATAAAGTTATTTCACTCACCATCTCCCGCTAAAGGCGACCATGAGGCGATGCGAAGCAGCACGGGGGGTGCACACCGCGTTTGCATCTGTTTGACTAGGTGTCGCGTTTGCATCGGTTTGACGCTAGCAGACGCTGCCTGCGTCAGCGTTGTCTCTCGCGGCCGAGGGCGCGTTGTCGTTCCTTGCGAGCTGGTAAAGCGTTCACCGAAGAGCGTTTCCATAGTCACCGCGCGCCGTTCGGAGAGGAGAGGAGGAATGCCGAGAAGAGAGGAGATGAGACAAGGAGGGGAGGATGCGCATGCGCAATGCGGGTGTGGACGCCACGCGGCGGATGGATGGATGGAGAGAGGGGGCGACATAGCTTCGCATCTAAAAAAGAAAGAAGCCGCCTCGGTACATTATTTCTAAATTTCCACTATTTGCTCTACTTCCTTGTGCGCCTGCTTAGGGGAAAGCATCAGTGAGGGACGTGTTGGCACAGACTCTGTCGGTGGACGACCACTTTATCATGTGTGTAGACGTAGTAGTACACCCCTACGTGGAGACATGACCGACTATCAACCGAAACTCGTCGTATTTGCCAATACAAAAGCAAAGTGTATACCGTCAACATGTCCTCTTGACTAATCTCCTTTCCCTGTGCGTGTCAGGTTGAACTGTGCACCGGTTAGTTGGGCAGTTAAGGCGTCATCATTTCATGGTCACTTTCTCTTTTGCGTTACCTTCCGAACTTGCGGCGAGTATGCGTGTATGTTCCCCGTGTGTAGCGTGCAGTTAAACTTGCCCGCAAATTCAATTCGACTTGCAAAATACATTTTGTCAATCAGTCGTGTTCTTGACCACAGTGAAGATCACGTCCATAATGTCTCACCTGGTACATATCTCTCCCTTTCTTGTTTCTTTTTTTTCTTCTTTGTTCTGATGCAAGTTCGACTGTTATTTATTCTTCAACGCAGCCTTATGCAAAAATTCTGCCCATTCTTTTCGGGTGCCCTGTCTTTTGTACTTTTTTACACAATGTATGCCATTAGTTCTTCTTTATTACTTGGGTACTTAGGACTTAGCAGCAATTTCGTATTTATTGTCATGTGCGTTTCAATATATATAATATACCTTTGAAGCTACTCAATCATTGAACTTGTATAAAGATTCATAATCATATCATGTGCTCCTCTGCTCCTGACATGTAAAAAATATTCATGTATTAGATTGGACCAGTAACTAGCCACACAGGCTAATGGTCCAAATACTTTGTAACCACTTTTGTATTAAGTTCATTGAATAAACACTGATTGATTGATTGGATTGGATATTGACCACGTGACAATATATGTGTAGCGTTCGAAAAGGCTGCGGCATGCGTACTGCGAAGCGACTGAGACACGCCCCTCCTGACCGAGTGCGCCGCGCCGATCAAGTGCGCGGGATGGGGAAATAAGGGAGCGGATCGGGACAAAAGAGGGGGGTAGGGAAGAGAGAGAGGTCCGTTTATATATATATAAAAGTGTTACTATGCGAGCGCGAGCCGACAAGACGGGAGAAGTTGGGCAACAGGAGGAGGAGAAGGGAAGGAATGGTCGCGTAGTCCCTCTAGCTCGCATAGTGCGTGCCCCGGGATCGAAGGGACACACATCTCCCGCACACAAAGTTTCGACACGAGAGTGGGAGGAAGGAACGAGACATCCGCATGTGGGTGAGGAGGTGACGCGGCGGTGATACGTGTGCCCAGGAGGCGGGGGTACTATATAGGGGAGGGTGAGGGATATAGGGGGAATGTGTTGCGCCCTGGCGGGAGGACGCTCCCGATCCCGTCCCGGTAGTGTAGGGAAGAATGGGAGAGAGCGACCATTGATCCGGCGCGCGTTCTGGGCGTAAACAAGTACGACGGCGCCCTCCGCTGCCGTGACGGCGGCAGCGTGTCTCCAGAGTACTGACGAGGCGCCGGTGCTTGTCGGGTTGCTGATATATATATATATATATATATATATATATATATATATATATATATATATATATATATATATATATGGATCAGGAAATTAATGGCAATGAGCGTTCCCCCTTTAAGAAAAAAAAAATGTTGGTAGCGTTCCCCGAGAGCAGAGGTCTTGCTACAAAATTACCAGAGAGTTCGATTCCTTGCCTCCACTGTAGATATGCCTGTCTAAGGTACCCGAATGGCCTTGTAAGACGGCAGACAAAGCCCAGCGAGTCACGGAACTACTAAGCCAGTGAGGCGCTACAGGGAGACACCGCCCCCGTGAATGGACCACGCAGGCAACCGTGTTTGTGTAAGCCTTCTGCTGCCAGTACTACTAGCCACAACTACGTGTCTGGGAGAACATCATTGTATTGAGAATGAGTGGAGATTATGTTGTAACAGCCATTGAGCTATACTGTAACCGACATCGGTCATCACTTAACCATCGTTTAGCTAGCATCAGCCAGACCAAAGCAGCGCTGCTAATACGCAAGCAGTGGGAGTGGCGGTAGTAGTAGTAGTAGCAGTAGTAGTAGTAGTAGTAGTAGTTATTTTTAGGCGGAAGTGACCCTTATTTGTGCGGCCCAGTAGTGAGCACGGCGCAGCGTCAGGGGAAGTGGTAAATTGAGGAGATAGTAACAGAAGAGAGCGAGGCAGCCGGGTTCTCGTCCATCCACGGGGGTCACTCGACTGTAGGCGATAGAGTCCCTGTCGCTCCCGCTTAGTGCAAAAGGCTGTGGAGAGTCCGGAGGTTATTGGGGGATGCCGCAGATAACAGGTCGTTGATGGTTAAGGTATAGGTTAGTGGTTACGGTATAGGACACCACAGGAGCACGGTGTTGCGGGAAGCGGGGAGGCTATATACGCTGAGCTATATCTTTCGCATGCGAAACAAAGACGATGTTCTGTCCACTTTAGCTCCGAGTGCAGCAGCTACATAACCATCTCAACGTAAACACGTGTTAACGGTCCGCATTTTCACCAGGCTTCCTTCTTTATGTTATCGCCCCCGATGGATCTTTCATTTCCTTCTTCATCCCCGAATGAGGTTGGTGTACACCGAGAAACGAACGGTCAGCCCAGCCCCGCAGCTGGCACACTTCGCGACGACACTCTTACGACACCACCACGCATCGTCTTCCGGCGCGTGTTTTCTCTCTCTTTCCTTCGCGCAAAACGCGCGCGTCGCTGTTATTTCGAACCCCTCACCGGTCGTTGTGTTATATCGAGGGTGACGCCATCTCCTCGGCCATGTGGCGGCGGCGGTGGAGGCGGCGGCTGCGAGGCGACTTCGACATCGATCCGTCGTCTGTCGTCTTCGCCGACGTGTCGCGACACTTTCCTCCTCCCCCTCCTCTCGCATGTCGGCTTAACGAGTTTCCTTTCTTATTCGCTGTCTCTCCTCCGGCGCCTTTTTTTCCCCTCGTTTTGTTCGTTAGTTTGTTCCTTGATATACGTGTATCGAAGCTCGACCGTCGGCCTTTGATCATCATCGAGCGAGTCGTCGTGGTTTCGGGCAGCATTAGACAGACAGACAGACAGACAGACTAGACAGACAGACAGACAGACAGATAGATAGATAGATAGATAGATAGATATATAGATTGTTGAAGGAAATATATACAAAAGGTGGTAGGAAAGGTAAAGTACTTGCTGGAGACACGGTAGTGACTGTGGAGACCGCAGTAACTGACACCTGTACCTCAGTTAGTGAAGTGGAGGGGAGGGAATAAATGATAAGGACTGGGAGATAACGGAGTATGTATGTATGTATGTATGTATGTATGTATGTATGTATGTATGTATGTATGTATGTATGTATGTAGGACAGAGAGTAGTCGTCAAGGGCTTTTTCTTTTTTGCTTGAGCCTACACTTAAGGGAGACTGGCTATGAGAGCCTCAGATGGGCGAGGAGGAAAGCGCGTGTCGTCACTTTCTCGCTTTCATCTCCCCCTCGCTGTCCTGTCTCGCCTGGCACGCGGACGAGAGAGAGGGAGAGAGCGATGGTTGTTGCGAAAGCGCGCGACTACGCGACTGATTTGTTTTTCCTCGTTCCTGGCGCGACTTTTGGTCGTCTAGTGCCAACGTTGCCGTGCTCATTTTGTTTCGGCGCACGCGGCTTCTTCTTTTTTCTTTTTCTCTTTTTTTTTCTTTTATCTCCCGGACACCACTCTCCTTCCTTTGCCAAGAAGAAGTTGTAAACGGAAGAGAAAGAAACGGTCGGGTGCGCAAAGATAGCAGGAGCTGGAAGAAGAGTCGAGAAATGATGTTGGAAAACGAATAAAAAAAGAGAAAAGAAAAGAGAACGAGCCTGAAGAGCAAAGCGGCTGAAGTGAGCGGTAGCGACACGTCGCCAGTTTCCTGTACTCGTTCGACATGTCTTCTTCTTTCCTTCTTTTTTTTTTTTTTGAGCCCCGTATATATTCTTATAAAACTTACTTGCTCCTCACGCTTCGCTCCCTACAGTATGTGGTTGCAGATATGTATACCGTGTCGCCTCGCTTTTAAGAACGATTCAGCGTTCTATGAAGGCTGGACATCGCTGGACTTCGCTCGCGTCATTTTTTAGTTGTTGCAACAGTTATCGTATATAACGGGACACCGCATATCCGCAAGTGTCCCGTGGCCGAAGTGTTCGATCGTTGCAGCGCGCATTGAGAGGAACACGAGAGCTGCAGCGATCGAATGCTTGAGTACTACTAGTACTAGTACTAGTACTAGTACTACTAGCCACAACTACGTGTCTGGGAGAACATCACTGTATTGAGAATGAGTGGAGATTGGTGGTTACCCGGCTCCTCCGCATACTCTCCAGTCGTATATGCAGTTTCAGCGTATGTTAAGATGGACAATCCCCCAAGTAAGATGGTACAGAATTAAGTTTTCCGGGTGACCTGTGTACGTTGATTGGGGTAAGAGAGAGAACAAACATTTTTGTTATGTAATATACAGTGAGGACGACGCAGCGAGCTACGGAACGGAAAATGGTAGGTGTAACCTTATAAGGGACAAGAAGAGAGCGGAGTGGGTTAGGGAAGAAACGCGTGTTAGGGACATATTAATAGAAATTAAGAAGAAACGGGCGTGGACGGGCCATGTAATGCGAAGACAAGACAACCGCTGGTCATTAAGGGTAACAGAGTGGATTCCTAGAGAAGGCAAGCGTGGCAGGGGGCGGCAGAAAGTTAGGTGGGCAGGTGAGATCAGGCAGTTTGCGGGGATAAATTGGGACCAGTTAGCACAGGACAGGGATAATTGGAGATCCATGGGAAGGGTCTGTCTTTGCCCTGCAGTGGGCGTAGACAGGCTGATGATGATACAGTGAGCATGCGGGAGGGAACCCTAGTCCGGGGTCCCTATAAGGCTATCTCGGCGACTACACGTGCCCGTTGAACTATAGGGCCCGGCGGACCTCGGGAGGCCCTTTGCAGAGGGCATCTTCCCACAGCTCTTTGGTGCGGAGAGGACGCTGGATAGCGGGGAGGGGAGGGTGAGTGTGGTACGATGCCTTTAAAGACCCTCTCTCGCTGACATACATTACGTACTTATTGGCAGGATAACAGATATACGTACTTATTGGCAGGATAACAGATATATGTGGGCGAGTTGGTTGAATATCATGGCGTTGATTCTTGCAGCGCTCAATGACTGATACGCAAGAAGGGCACAAGCATTGGCTGAGGTTATCCCAAATGGGTACTGATCCTCTTGGACGAAAAAGAAAACAAACAAAAAAAGCATGTGTGTGTGTGTGTGTGTGCAGGATCAAGAGTCTTAGAGATCTTGTGATCCTGCGGAATAACGGTCGCCAAAAAAAGGGACGGTATTGATAAAATCAATCGGCGTTGTTGGCACGATCGTCTCAGGAGCCTATCCCAATACTTTGAATGCGCTTATCTCAAAAACTCGCCGTGTCTGACTGCTCCATATAACTTCCGGCCAACAACACGGGGGTTTTCATTTCTTTCTTTTTTCATTTTTTTTTCTTCGGGGGGTGGGGGAAGGGGGAGGGGGGGTCGAGTTGCTTTCCGCAGTTCTGGCGGGTTACCAGCCAGCCGCGCATCGTCGCCTATCTCCCCTCCTCGTCGTCCCATTACCTTTGCTCGCTCCATTTGTGTCGCCCTTTCGGCGTCCCTTCCGTACGGCCAACTCTCAGCTCGCGCTTATCGCTTCTTTTTTTGAAGCCTCCCTCCCGTTGGATACCGCGCTATCTCGCGGTGTCTGAGAGAGTAGACTCTGTGTAAAGCCGCTCTTTTACACTGGGCACCGTTGCTGCTTGCGTATGGGCTAGATGCCTATCTCCAGCTCTCTATCTTCGCCTTTCTAGCTCCCTCTTTCTCTAACGGCCTTGGTGCGATAAGAACGCCAGTGGCGAGTTCCTCCTTATATATACATATATCCTTCGAGCCCTTCCCCGTAGTTGTCCCCCCCCCCCCCCCCCCTCGCTTCTGCAGTACTGAGGCTGCTCCCGCTGCCTCCACGCTTAATCTGTGCATATGAGAGGTGCAGCTTTAGATACGTCTCGTTAGTCGACAGGTTGCGGTGTAGACCATTGTAGAGCCGTACTTGTGTGCCGCCATCTTCGACTGATGAGTGGCCGTTTTTTGCCATCGTGGGAAAGCTATACAGTAACGGCACCGTACGATATATAGGCCCATACATTCGAATATTGACGACGTACGGACAGTATTACGTTGACGTCGCGTTATTCAAGACTGATAAGTCACTCGTGTAAAAGCTAAAGATGGCGGCGCCAATGAATAAAGAATAACACCATCTATATACCAGGAGTTTCACACTCGCCTCAGCTATATAGCAGTCCACAGTCGCGAAAGTTAGTATCGCACGGATCGGGAAAATGAGCGGGAGGAGGAGGGGGAGAGGGAGGGTGGAATGGTTGATCCATTTGTCATAGGAATGGGTATAACACGCATAAGCGGCAAAGCGCATAAGCAGCGTAAGCGGCAATCTGGCGAATCGAGGGGCGAGAGACGGGTTGTGTGCTCTGGACGTGTGAACCCGCTGCATGTAGACAAGCAACGGGTTAACGAACTAGTGATTACATCGTGTACTATATAGCTTTTGATGAGTTTTATTGTCCGAGTCCTCTCCCGGTAACACGTGCGTGCCCGCGACGGGCCTCAGGGCTCGTTTTATTTGTTAGAAATAACTTAATTAACCAACAAGCATTGAAGCCCAGAAAAGCATAGGGGAAGCTATTCAAGTCCCTAATTGTGGTAATGTAATTTTGGAGTAAGTATAAAGGAATTAAAGTGAACGAAAAGACAAACCTGCCTTCGGTGGGAACACACACACACACACACACACACACACACACACACACACACACACACACACACATATATATATATATATATATATATATATATATATATATATATATATATATATATATATATATATATATATATATATATATATAATAATTTGCGCTGCGTCAGTGGGATATGCCTTTCGCGTAGTCGCAGGTGTCGCGTGCTGTTGCGCCGGCAGCGCTCGTTGTCCTTATCTATTTCTCCAACCGGCAGGCCTGTTCCGTTCGCCCGGAATCGGAGAGAGATACGCAGCGGTACAGCCTCTGGCGCGGGGAAGTTTCGCACACGTGGTGCCCATGTCTCGCCACCTTCCGCGAGTCCACGCACGTGCTCTGGATGCTTAAGGGACCGGCAGTCAATTTCTCTCTCCCTCTCTATTTTATTTTTTTTTTAGTCCCCCCAGTCTCGCGTGGACGTTAGTGCTGGACAAATTATTTCGATGAGATGGACGTTGAAGGCGCCGGTCGAATGAATCGCTGTCGATCTGTCTGTATCACTCTGTGATAGCGACGTCTTCTCTGCGTGTTTGTGAGAGAGATAAAGAGAAAGAAAGAAGTAGACAGAGAGATAACGGAGTGTGTGTGGGAGGCGCCGACTTTCTCGTCGCTTGGATGGTTCTTTTCTTTTATCGGGTATTTATTTATTTATTTTTTTCTCCACCGGCCCACGCAGAAACTACGGAAAGACACGCGTGTTTTGCGTGCCCACGTGCTGCTGCGACACAATGGGACGTCTTGTCGAACGCTCGCTCCGCGCGCCCGCAGGTGGCGAGACCAGTGAACGCAGCCTGGACTGACGGGCGCCCGTTACGTTCTTCCTCGCGAAAAAAATAAAATAAGTAAAAGCAATCGCGCATAGGAAACGGCGGTCGCCGCTTCCACGCGAAAGGGTTATAGGCGCCGTAGGGAAAAAAAAAAAAAAAAGGGCTGGCAGATACGTCGTGGACGACCTATTGTTTGCGGATATTATTATGGGAGAGGAAAATACCGAGACCATCGACGTGGCCTTACGGTGCGTGGTCGTTCGTTCGCGATGTATACAGTACGTCGCGAAGGGGTAAAAGAAAAATGAAACGTTAAATTATCGGTGGTCTTGTCGTTATTAGAGAGTTTTAGCAGTGCTGGTTACCGTACGGTAATGCCGTACCGTCGTGGTCCGCACGCAGAAAATTGAGCTTGTGAGAACTTTACCAGCAAGTTTTATCATCTGATGACGTTACGGTACTCCCATAGCAACTAGTGCAGGTGTTTCCGACTAAAATAGCCACGCGCCGACCACGACCGTACGGCATTACCGTACGGTAACCAGCACTGCTAAAACTCTCTATTAGTGCGAAAGAGTTGTAAGTTCCTCGTCAAGTGGGAAACGTTCTCAGCGCTTTAACTTTTAACGCGCGGTATAGGAAGAAAATATAAGCGACCGACCGAGCCAAGACCACGATATGATTATGACATAGCGCTTAAATCGCTGAGCACTGTGCACGTCCGCGCTTTCGCATTCAAGGCACGTAAGGAGATTTGACGCCTGACCCTGCAATACTTTTCAAACGTAATCCGAAAACGCTGCTTACGAGTAGTGTAGTCAAGGCTCATGTGCGAGCCAGATATTGTTGCACAGCAGTTATTATAGCAGCGAATGTGGAATTTGGTTTCAATTGCCGGCGGAAACGGACTGCCTATTCTCTCCCGACAAATGACGCGTCACTTCAGCAATGCTTCAAATGTTCGTCTTGTCTTCAACTTTAATAAAGTATTGTCCAACTTTCGTGGCTCTCGGTATTTTACGGAAGCCTGCATACCCCCCCCCCCCTTCCCCCCCAGAAAAAAAAGCAAGGAAAGAAAAAGGGGAAAAAGGAAGCACTGCGTTGGAGGCACAATACATATCTTGTTGGGCACAAAACGATATCGACACCTCCCTCTTTCAGAGTCAGATGTCTTTATTTTTTTGAAATACACCAAAAATGGTACAGAAGCTAAAGGTACAGCAACACCTGACAAAAGGCCTCTGTACCGCTTTTACAAAAGTAGCAAACAACAAATACATAGTAAATTGTTCGCAGCATACAAATTTTTTCTTTGAATGTGAATGAAAAGGACAAACAAAAACTCGGTAAGTTCACAGTGCACAACACCTAGTGACCGCAGATTTCTTTAGACACAATATTTGTGTCAAAAATATGTATATAAAAAAAATTTAAAAAGGACGAAAGGTCTACGACAGTGCGAAATGGTGAAACTGCGTGTCGCCTCGTCGTTCCCGATGTGGCTTGTGCATCATTACGCGGCGTGCGCTGAACGCCATAATCTAGCTTCCCCAACGAGCTGGCCTTGAATTGCTGTGTTCGGTATGCCGACTGTAACCTCGTTGGCACATGTACCCGGTCTCTCCTGTTCCGGCCGGCCTTACATGTCTTTCTTTATTTCTTGTTCTTTTCTTTCTTTCTTTCTTTTTGATCTTCTCTCGCCTTTTTTTACACCGCAGTTTTGGTCTGCACGTGCCGGCAATACGGATGCTAAACTCGAGATTTCAAGCAACAAGGAAAAAAAAAAAAGGAAACATTAACAAAAGAAAAGTAGTCTTATCTGTCCTATCTCTCTGTTGTTTCGCCGTGTTTTAAACGCTTCCGCGTTGGTGCTGCCCGCTGGGGCTTGGCGCTAACCGAGCAGCGAGGAGAGCATAACAATTCGTCGCATGTTCTGCCGGAACAAGCTGGAGAGCCAAGTTTGTTCCATGTCCGTGGATTGACCACCACCTTCCGTTGAATACTAAGTTATCCGCTTTTGGCGTTGGTACAATAGCCGAGCGTATTATAGGCAGTTAAAAGACGGCGGTACGTGTTGTGACTCTCCTAATTCAAATGACCTGGAAGGGTACGTGCTGCCCGTCGTCTTGCTTGTTGTAGGCGAAGCCTTGCGCCATTCTTGTGTAATTCATGTTCGACAGAATCGATCGTCGTGTGTTTGCTGCACTCTGAATATGTATATATATGTAGTAAATTTATATTCTTTTTGTTAATCGTGTGAATCTCTTCTTTTGAATATATATATATATATATATATATATATATATATATATATATATATATATATATATATTGGCACCGACTGTCCCTCCACTTCCAAACAGCGTGCAACAAGTATATTTCACAGCATATTGAGCTCGCATTCATATATATTGCGAGCGCAACAAACGGTCGCCTTTTCTTCATCTGTACATATCATCATCAGCTTCCCGGTTCGTTTTTGCCCACTGTAGCTCGCGCTCGGCTAGAATAAAGCGGTACCTCACAACATTGTATATATATATATATATATATATATATATATATATATATATATATATATATATATATTGCCCCGCCACGGTGGTCTAGTGGCTAAGGTACTCGGCTGCTGATCCGAGGGTCGCGGTATCGAATCCCGGCCGCGGCGGCTGCATTTCGATGGAGGCGAAATGTTGAGGCCCGTGTGCTGTGCGATGTCAGTGCACGTTAAAGAACCCCTGGTGGTCGAAATTTCCGGAGCCCTCCACTACGGCATCTCTCATAATCAGAGCTGGTTTTGGGACGTAAAACCCCACAAAACAACATATATATATATATATATATATATATATATATATATATATATATATATATATATATATATATATATATATATATATATGTGTGTGTGTGTGTGAATGCGAGCTCAGTAATGCCCCCGCCCATCGCCATGTACTGCAGGTGTACGTATATACTACGCCTGTTGCATTTCTGTAGGTGCTGTGAAATATACTTGTTACACGCTGTTTGGAAGTGGAGGGACAGTCGGTGCTAAAATAATAATAATAAGAGACTTTGTAGGTGGTTCTGGTTGCGCCGGGCGTCTAGGGAAGGGGGGGGGGGGGGGTTCACGTGACACGTGGCACCTTGCTCTTTTCTCGACCTGCGAGAGCTGCATCTGGCTCCCGCTGCGCAGCTTCCTGGAAAGAAGCTCGGCACTCGGATTCACTTCCGTTTCCGAGAAGCTCCAAAAAAATGGCTGCTACGTGCGTCGCCGTCGTGTGGCGGGACTTCGCGCTGGGAGCGCATTTGTTTGCACACCTCTTCAGTATCTGATTATTGCCTTACTAAGTACGACGAATCATCAATTGTGACGGCTGTACTTCCTTTGCCCCAGTATGAGTACGGGGAAAGCGAGGAAAGAGAATAAAGTAAAGCATATATCATGGGCATACCACTGCCATGGCGTAGTGTTTTCACTTACAAATTGATTGATTGGGCAAGGCAGAGGTCGATGCATGAGATATTCTAAGTTAATCTGTGTGGCTACTCTGCGCAAAGGAAGAAGGAAAAGGGGACACAGAAAAAATGTTGGTTAGCCATGGTGATGAGTTAGCGATTTGATTTCTGGTGTTTTACGTCCCGAAACCGGTGTGCTTTTTTACGCACACCGCTTGGGCTGCGCCCGGCGAGGAAAAGAGTGCAATGAAGCACCATTCCGCTTGTGTCGTAGTGCACGGTTGTGCAGACCTCGTCGCTGCCGCTGCTAAGTCACGAAAAAGTTCCTCCGAAATGAGGCAACAGCTGGCAGTCTAGTCATCGCTTCTCTGCGAAGGAATGCTTTCGCCGTCGCCATAGCGCCCCTCACCCCCCCCCCCCCTCCCTCCTTCCGTGTTTCCCTCAAACCACGTATTTTCATGTCTCCCGAGGAGCGCTCAAAATATCGTCGGGTGTCGCAGACGGGTCGACCCTGACCGGCCCGAGGGCGCGTTTTTTGGGGCTCCTCCCCGGAGTTCCTCAGCAGCGCGGTGGGTGGCGGGCTACGGTTTTTCGGCGTCATAAAGACCGTGCTTTTAGTTGTGCCCACCGCGTATGTATCCCTCCGCCTTCATCTGGCCCCTTTCTCGCCTTGGCACATGGTCGATGGGACGAGTTCTTTTGCAAGATGGTGACTGGCGAAGAAGGTGGTCACTCGTCCCCCCGCGTCGTCATCTCGCGCTCTCGCAACGTTCCACCATGCCGTTCATCAATCCTCACGGTTCCTCTCTCCAGTTAGTACACGTTACAGTGTCCTCGGAGATCACGTGTAGCGGCCTAGCGTAACTTAGCGCGCCTGTTCATCTCGGAGGCCTCCACACGCATACTGCAACTTTGCAGCCCGTTGTTTAGGGAGCCTACATGACTGCTGCTCTTTGAGCACTACCTATTGGCAGATAAGAGAAAAGGTATAAGGGTTAAGACAGTCCATGAAGCCATTTGAAGTTTTGATCAAAACGCCCGCGATAGGTGATGAGAAGGCTTGTGCCGTCTTGCTCCCTACGTCCCAGTCATTGTGTACGTCATTTCTTGTAGGTGATGGTGATAATGATTACTGACATCTTTGGAAATGAGCCGGTTGTCAGAAGCCGCCCGGCCTTTCTTTGTTTCTTATAATCATGCGTTTCTTCGTCTGCAGCAATCTCACCGTGATTCCTCACTGCACCTTCGCTTTATTATTATTATTATTATTATTATTATTATTATTATTATTATTATTATTATTATTATTATTATTATTATTCCTTTGTACGTCCGTCTGTTTTTGGAAGGCATCGTTACCTACTCCTTCGCCTATTTCATTCTCAAAGTAAAACGAAAATAAAATAGAAGATTAAATAATCCCGCGCTTGTGGCGCCATCCCGTCACCCGCATCAACGACGACACAAAAAGGCCGCGTTTCGTTCCTTGGTGTTGGTGTAAAGTTGCAGTTCAGCTGGCAAAGTCGCCAGCAGTAACAACATTTAGACGTGTACAGTTAACCTACCTCTTGTATTTTTTCTCTCTTTTCTTTGATTATATGGTGAAGATTAAAAAGCCAATTCGCTGGTTTGTTAGCTGATCGCGGCACTGATAATTTGCAACCAAAGTTTTCGCATGTGCTAACGATGCATATATATTTCCTTAAGAAAGAGCTTTCAGTTTGTCCGAACTCCTTCGATTCGCGTACTATACTTCGTAACAGTCGGCGCCAGGAAATCACGCTGTAGTAAACACCTTCGCAAGCTCTGTCCAAACTCGTTTTTTTTTTATGCGCTGGCGATGTTACACCGCTTTGTGGTCATTAAAAAAAGAAGAAAAAGAAAAGCAACCAGTGGGTGCTGCGCTCGCGCCGGAGATACCTGTGGAGGGGAGGTGTATACGGAACCATACCTTGATCCCCTTCCCAGGCCGTAAAAAATCGGAGCCGTGTTGTCGCGGAGTGCGATAAGACGCGCTACGTGAACGGTGACGCTAAACGCGCAGACCCCCGGAGACCTCTGAATAAAAAAATTAAAGAATAAAAAAGAGCCAGGACAAAACTGGAGAAATTAAAGCAGTTAAAGGCTTCTTTTTCTTTGCGTAGACATTCTATTTTCTGTTTCCGTTTTTTGTTCTCTTAGCTTTCTAACCCTTTGTATCCCCCTCTCTCTTTCGCTCTCTCTATCTCTCGCCAACACCTCTTTCTGTTCCTTGTCTCTCCAGGAGACAGTGTGTCGTGTTATCAACTGGTTATTGCGTTTTTTCTTTCTTTGTTTTTTTTTTTATTTTCTTACCCTCTCTGGATTTCACTCGTCAGTGGTCTCACTGTCCTTTCTTCTTTATTTAGTTGCTTATAACACCAAACCACCGCTGTATTTTCTTTTCTTCGTCTTTCATGAGTTTTTTTCTTTCTCTCTTTTAACTCTATTCCAGAGCCGCCTCCACGACTGCTATTTCGGTTTCGCGCCGCCTGGTTATTGTCATTCCGTCGGCGGCCAACGGACGCTCGGTTCGTTCGACGTGTCTTCTTTCGAGAGAGACGGCCAACGCGGAAGTGTTGGTGGTGGTGTTGCGTGCGTGTGTGTGTGTGGTGGCTGTGTGTGCCGTTGTGCGAGCGCTGTTTTCTTTGAGAGTCGTTGCTGGAACCTTTGCATTTCTCGGGGGCAATACAAGAATAATAGAAAGAGACGGCGACAGAAAAATAAAAGGGGGGGGGGGGGGGGAGGGGTAGGATAAGCAGAGTGTGTCGTCGAAAAACGATAGAGTCTGAAAAGATGCGGAGGTGGTAGCTTTTACTTTCCTGCTTTTTCCTCCGCTGGCTCTGGCTCTAGGCTAGTTAACTGTTCTTCTCTGAGGCACTCGCCTCTCTCTCTCTCTCTCCTTTTTTTTCTCGCCTACTCGACTCTTTACAGACATAGGCTTTTATTCGTGAACGAGGAAGGAAATCTTGCTTGTCGAGAGGGGTTCTTTTTGGCAGAACGCCATCGTGGTTTTAGGGCCATGCTAGACCCATATCTATCTATCTATCTATCTATCTATCTATCTATCTATCTATCTATCTATCTATCTATCTATCTATCTATCTATCTATCTATCTATCTATCTATCTATCTATCTAGAATAATTGCAACAAAGCCTGGACAGGAGAGACGGACATGGACTTTCTGTCTGTATCCCCTCGTATCTGTTATTCTCTTTGCGAGTGTTCCATTATGCGAGCTTCGTGTCTTGTCGAATTACCAACTTCGGACACACACACGAACACACAAACGTGCGCTCGCACGCACGTACATGTAAGAAAACAAAAAGTACAGGTGTTCTAACACAATCGCACACAAAGGTTTGTACGCGTGTACACAGACAAGCCGGCGTAAACACTGAAAATAGAGAACAAATGGGCGAAGGGTGCAGGCGCGAAACGCAAACAGCTGCTTCCGCATCAGTGAAGGCGACTGCGCAACGTAGAAGCATGCAGCAGCATGCTGTATTCTTTATTTGTTTTTCTTTTCACTCCTTGCACACGTCCTTCTAATTGTGTCGCAAACAACTCCGCGAACTCGCAGTGACAGCGCCTGCACTAAAAACGGTGCAGCAAGCACAACAGCGCCGTTCTTTTAGCTCCGTGCGACGAAAGCAAAAAATAAATAAATAACGCCGCGGTTTTGCTGCTGCACCACACGACACGATGTCTCCAGGGAAGCATGCGTCGTCCCCCGGCGGCGTATTTTGAGCTCAGGTGTGGAAACACGCCCGCCGCGTCAGCAGGAGGTTTTGGGCCGACCCCGGCTGACGCGGCCAAGTAGGTATGTATATACCTGGCAGGTCCCAAGTCGCCACCTTACTACCCCACGCTTTTCGTCGAGGAGTCACCCCCCTCCTGCCCCCCGCACCGAAGAAGTCATGAGAGTTCTCTCTTTAGCGCGTAGCGGAGGCGTTCTAGTACTACTAGAACTACTATGGTACAACCACAACAGCTGCTGCTGCTACTACTACTACTACTACTACTACACTGTCATTATGCGGGAATACCAGGCACGTAGGAGACCTGTGACCACTGCCTCCTACTACCCGCTTGGTGGCGCCACCGGAAGGGAGCGCTCAGAAGAGCAGCAAAGGGGCCGAAAAAATTGTCCTAGATGTCGCCAGGACTTTGTGTGTGTGCCTGTGTGCGTGTGTTGAGGCAATGGGGTGTAGGCGATGACCAGCGTTTACTTATAAATTACCGTTACTGGATCTTGCGCTTCGAAATCAAGCTTTGGTTCTGAAGAACGCCGTAGTATGGAGGATAGGTTTGCGGCCCATTTCAGGTCTTATTTCAGAACGGCCAATTTCAGAACTTATTGAATTTCCCCGACTTGGGGCAACTCTTTGCGACTGTGGTGGATGCATATACGTGTTAGGAAACACTGTCGGCATTCATTTCTCAAAGCGTGCCCGCACTATGGACGGCATCTTCGAAAGTTGCTCGCACAAAAAGTAGTCCCGGCTTTCGTGAAGTTTCTGAAGAAATGCTTGCTCTTGCTGCCCACGCCGCCATTCATTTCGTAATGGCGGCTCGCTGCGACGAACTCGTTCAAAGTCTCCGTCGTGTCTTATTTTTCGTTTTGCGTCGTTATCCTTTGGCGCCAGTCTACCGTGCACGTGCGTTTCCTCTCTCTCTCTCTCTCTCTTTCCTGCATCCCACTTTTTTATTTTTATTTATTTATTTAGTTTGTTTTTTCCCCTCTGCAAACGGCGGTCCGCGTTTCAGGCCTACCTCGTGACCCGTCTGTCGGAGGAAAAAAAAGCGTTGCGGCAGTTTTGCCGCCGGTACCCGGTTTATCTGGTGTCTAGCGTCGCCATATTGCTTTTCTTGTTTGCTTCATCGTTTGCTTGTTGCCTCGGTCTGCTGCAGCTTCGGCTAGAGCAGCTGCGCGGCGTCGTCTGCTAGCGGGACTGCCGGCGCTGCTGTGCTCGTTCGCTCGCTCGCCCTTCCTGAATCACACGCTCCTGTGACGTCACATTGAGGTCGCTCTTTCCCTTTGCCTCTTCGTTGCACGTTCCCTTGTCCACGTCGGTGCCGCTGGTGCCGATCTCTGTCCCAGGCGGGAGTCTCGAAGGCTACGATTTCGTGTATATACACGGCAGCGCCAAATTCGATTTCAGGGAGCCGCGCACATGTGATGGGCGCAATGTTTCTGAGGCCAGCATGTGAGACACATCGCGAGAAAACGTGATTATGTTACGAGGAGGCGATGAGAACGGGACCCAATGACGCTATGGCGTCGTTAATATCGTGTCCTTAATTGTCATTTCCCGCGACAACTGGTTGTTGCGACGACGTGCTGCCCCGGTCCACGTGGTAGCGTTTACTGGGACGAAAATAATAATATTCGCTTGTACATCCCCTCAGATATGCCCAGCCGTGGTGTCAGCGCCCTAAAATAACGTGACTGTGGGCACTAACCGGCTACGTTATAAGGCGCGTTCGTTCAGGCCCGTTGGAGTGGAGGGCTATTATAGGCTGCGAGTTGGCAGCTACCTGCGTGTAATTACTCGCGAATTATGTGCACCTATAACGATGCTTGAGCATTTCACTTAGCGGATAGCTGTTGCTTTCATATTCTAATTTAATTTTCTTGTCATTTCTTTCTTGGACATGTGTATCGGATTGGAGACCGCCTTGCTTCGTGAAACGAAGTTGTAAAAACAAAATAATAACAGGATAACGGAGCAGTGAATTTTCCTATGTTGTACATCTCATTTCCTTAAATATTGCTTCCATGTTTTAGCGTAGGAGTACCTGTTTTCTTCCTCTTCTTCTTCTTCTTCTTCTTGCGGACCATAAACGTGCTTCTGAAGCTCCAGTTTTCTTCAAATGCTTTTGAATTCTCCACATTCAAACTTCCATTGTGTTGAACAAAAAAAAAAAAAAAAAGAAGAGTTCGAATAACAAAATTGCGAAGTTCGCGATTGTTCAACTCGTTGCGCACGAAATGCTAAACACTTCAACGTTGCGCAGTGACATTTCCTTAGATAAGATTGGTACTTGCTGTATAAAAAGACATGGTATTGCAGCACGAATCTCGAAAAACAAAAGAAAAAAGAAGAACAGGCATTCCGACAGAAGAATTAAGGAAAAAAAACATGGCACTACGAAAGAAAGTCTTTATTTCCCTCTGCCTGCTTCTGAGCTTTTCTTTTTCGAATCTTGCCTAACAATACAATGTCCTTCAACTTGAACTTTGAAATGTAACGTACAAGGTGTCGCAGTAAGAATGTGGCGACGTCGCCTATCGGACGTGTAATTTCTGTTTGTTTGTCGCAGCAGACAAGCATGATTGACGTTGCCAAAGTTTCAAAGGTTACGTGAGAATGTTGTTCCTTGTACGATGCGGCGAACAGGTCGGCAAAGAAAAGAAGCCTAGTGCGTCGTCTGCTCCTGCAAGAATTCGTGTCAGCACATTCTTAAATTTTTATTTGTTGTCGTCTGCTCTTTGTGAGTGCTTGCGACGTTACGTGCATATGTTTACAAACATCCAGCTTGTTTACACTCCATCGAGAGTGAGCGGGTGGTGAGAGAGAGATTAATATCTACTTCTACTCAATGAAGTCTGGCCGGAATGGTGGATTCAGCCAGCGTGCTCCGTGGCAGATTTCACACGCGTCTTTTTGAAAACGTCTTTGGTTTGTCGAACTTTTCAGCTTTGGTGTATACTTGCTCCCCGGCCACGCTGAGTGAGTGAGTGAGTGAGTGAGTGAGTGAGTGAGTGAGTGAGTGAGTGAGTGAGTGAGTGAGTGAGTGAGTGAGTTACGCCGGCCTCCATTAGACTATGGTGAATGGTAGGTTGAAAGGTGAGGGAGTGCAGACTCCCCATTGCTGCCGGCTGTCGCTACATTAGTGACCTGTAAAAAAGACAAAATGTTTATACCCTTACCCCCATTTCTTCATGAGGATCCCCACAGCTCCTCAAAAGTTATCCAACTGACCAATAACTCCATATCCCCCTCCCCCTTCTGCAATCTAAATTATGGATAAACTGCTTATGCAGACCACCCTCGTCTTTAAGTAACTGCAATGGGGCCTTCGTTGCTGGCAGTTGCGAGGACATATCTCTTCGGCATTTCCAGATGGTTCATCATAATACAATATTGGGTCGGGAGTGATATTATTGTGGGGAGAGGTGGAAGGGGTGTCCACTGCTTTCTCTCCACTGCCACCTATATGCATTATAGGCGATAGATTGATAACGGATGCTTAAGATTCCGGGCTGTTTGGGCTGATTTCTTCACTGTCATTCACAGGATGCCTCACCGCACAGCTCAACCGGAATGCCTAGATTCGTTCTCTAATATCGAGTGCTGCATTCAGTACTGGATACTGCAGGGGACCCGGGATGTGTGTCAGCGAGACGGCGTCATTTCATTCGAAAGATTACCTACATCGGCGTCGCGTTTGGCGCGACGAGCGTACACAAGCGATCAAACTCCTCGATCTCGCAGACGACCGCCAGACGTCGTACCTCTCACCCTCTCTTCTGACCTGACACGGTTCTGGAGCGGTCCGCCGTCTCGATCTGAAGGTTCTTTTCGTTCAACCGATTTTGTTGTACTGTCTTGAGACGCTGGCCGACGCCGGCAGACGGTGGTGACGGCGGCTGCTGGCCCCAAGGGGTACTTGTTATTTGTGATGCCGACTGGCAGCGCTGTTGTGGCGGCGCTTTACTTCGTCTTTTGTCTATTTGCTTGTTTCGTCGCGCCGGGAATTGGAACGACCTAGTTGTGCGAGCTCAAGTTTCGACCGCACCAAGCGTTGTTGTACCTAGCATACGTCGGACGACTTCTCCCGATGTAGGACCCTTCGTGTGGCTCCCTCAACGCAACACACCGCCATTATAGCACTTCGCTCGCTGCACATTTACGAACAAAAGAGGGAGGGCGAGTGAGTGAGAGAGAGAAAGAAAAGAGGCCACTGGAAACCACACCCCTTTAGCACCCGGCCCTCCAAAAACCTCCCGGCCTGTTGCTGCTCGCAGACTCGGCAGGGGGAATCCCCCCTCTTATCATTTTCATTGTCGGTTTGTTTATTCGTTGTTCATTTCCTCTCCCGGCTGCTGCTGCTGCTGCCGCCGCATCGCGACGCATGCACGTATTCGTGGCGTCTCTCTCCCCGTCTGGCGCCGCGAAGTCGGCGGCCGCGCCACGTCGCGGTAACCGGTTGTCGGCTCCACCGGCGTCTGCGAGCGTTTATCGCCGATCGTCGTTGTGGCCGTCTCGTTCCGAACTTCTTGCCTTTTCCTTTTTTTTTTTTGGTCTCTATACATCTATTTCGCCGTTTCTTTTATCTAACCCGCTCTCTCTCTCTCTCTCTCTACCTTATTCCATCTTCCGTCTCCCACTGGCAAATGTTGCCCGCTCCCAGTGGCAGTGCAGGAATCGTGGCGCTCTTGTTGATGAAGGGACGTTCGGGTTCACTGTTGAAGGTCGTTTCGCTGAGCACTTATTTCGCGATAAAAGAAAGCTTACCAGTTCATAGGGAACATTACTGTGCCACGGGAAGTGACGAAGGAATAATAATAACAATTAAGTGAAAACGCCGGGGAAAAGGGTTCTTCGGTGGTGGTTGAGTTGACGGGCTCTGGAGGACTGGGTCTTACCATCAAAATGTGTGTGTGTGTGTGCGCGCGCTTGCGAACGAAAGGGCGGGGGAGGAGGCCTTAATCAACAATAAGTGCTAGGTATGTATACCCGTTCTCACTTACACATATACATATGCACAACTCCCCCTCCCCCCCCTCACCTCTTCGATGTGGACTTTTACGAGCTGGATGCTGACCAATGACATGCTGCTAAAGCCATCGAACGTGCCGGGTAGAGAGCGTCGATATGGAGAAAATAAAGAAAGAAGAATGTGGTGCCAGGACGGAATATAGATCTACATCAACGAAACGTTGGTGGCGACATCTCTTGGCCGTGACGTTAAACAGTGTATTTCAGTGCCTTCCTCCGTTCATATTCTGTAATGCGGTTTGGCGATGTCTTGTTTCCGACGAAGGCAGTGCGGTCACCGCAGTTTCTGCTACCATATTGACTCGCATATAGCCAGCACTCGTTAGCACGGGTTGATATCTGTTAGGTAGCGCTTATCAAATGATGGATAAGTGTAATGCGTACACACCTGATAACCGATGGACAGCGATAGCGACGGCTGACACCAAGAGATGGGGGTATGCAGCCGAGGTCGGCAGAGAGGTTCATGTGGCGTTGAAGATAAGTTTGCGGGTCTCTAAAATTTATCCAGTTCGCGCAAGACAGGGCAAATTGGAGATCATCGGGAGAGGTCTTCGTCACGCAGTGGACATATGATATCCGAACGCTGACGTTGATGAATGTCGGGTTGCCCTTGCAAATTTTGGCTAAATTTTGGCGAGTGCCGCCGTCGGTAAACGTTACCCATTGCCAGTTAATGATGGCTAGATTGACGATAATGCGAGCTATTTATCGTAAAATTACGTCTTGTGTTGTCTAAATGAAGATAATGGACGTTGGCTAGTGTTAATAAATGTTTTCTGCCCTTTGCTGTAACGCGGTGTTTTCGGCGAATCCTTTTAATCCTTATTAATCTTATTTTTCCTTATTTCCTTATTAATCTAGCTCACAAGACGCCCAAGGACGGGCCGTAAACAGGAATACGGGCGCCCTCATCGTGTTTTCACCACGTCCTTGTGCGTGTCTGTGCGCGCTAGATAAAGGAATGCCGACACGACCACACGTTCGCTACTTCAAGTCAACCTGTAGCCGATGATTGAGTTGCCATGCAACTGTCTTGTTCTTCTTGCTGCTCGGTGGCATAGGCAGAATAGCAGTCGTACTGTGCGTTGTCAGTGCACGTTAAAGAACCCCCAGGTGGTTAAAATTTCCGGAGCCCTCCACTACGGCTTTTCTATCCCTTTCTCTCCCTTCTTTTCCCTACGCCAACGGACGCTTAGCCGTGCTCCCGACATGGCCCGCAGAAATTAGCGTCCTTTCCATAACCTAACCGCGATCAATAATCAATCATCAATCATCTCGTAGAAAAAAAAAGAAAAAGAAAAGAAAATAGAGATTCTGCTTGCAAAAGTAGCGGAGAAACGCGATGCGATGGTTGGGAAAAGTGGCTGCTCGCTCTCGGACGTTTCTAAAATGAAGACTTCAGCGCTTGTCACGAAACGAGAAAAAAAAAATACAGAACCAGTAGAAAAAAAAAAAAAAACGCGAGCACGCGAAGCTTGCGTCGTGTTGACTTGGCGATCGCGTGCGTGCAGGCCAGTCGTTCGCTCACTCTGCTGACACAGCGCGCACGCAGGTGTGCTGCTGCGTCGACCAAAAAAACGACAGCAGCGGCAGGAAGTGGCGGCGGCGGCCGCTTCGTTTACCTACTTCCCTCGCGTCGTCCGCCTGGGTGTCAACCTGAACACCTACACCTCGCTCCGGTTGTTCCGTGCAGCACTGTGGAGGTTACGGGCCCCTTCGACCAGTGGGCAGAGGGAGAACACATCTCAAAAAGTGCCCTTCCGCGCCATGGCGTCTCGTCAGCATGAGGATTGATTGATTGATTGATTGATTGATTGATTGATTGATTATTGATTGGTTTCTGGGGTTTTACGTCCAAAAGCCACTATATGATTATGAGAGACGCCGTAGCGGACGGGCTCCGGAAATTTCGACTACCTTGGAGTTCTTTAGCGTGCACTGACATCGCACAGCACACGGGCCTCAACATTTCGCCATCGAGGGGGGAGGGCAGGGGATCAGTGTCTGGCAAGATGGCGAATCGACTTCGTTCACTTCGTTCTCGCAGAGTTCTTGACAAGCCGCCACGCGGCGACACAAAACAGATCTGTGCGGGCGCAGTCTTTGCAGCTGACTGCTTTGCCACAAACGAACGCAAGCAAGTCGAGATTTTTTTTTTCTTTTTGTATGGGCTACACAGCGTAGCTGTGCCGAGCTTTGCATTCGTATAAAGGTGCACTAAAATGCTAGCTTTCCGCGCGAAATCGTTCTTCTTCCAAGACCTTGAGCGAATGATGCCCGACCCTGCATAAATGGCGTATAATTTCCGCGACCGCGACTGCCCACGACGGCACAATCCTCGTTATTAGGAAACTCGCGTAAACTGTAGCGCCACGTGTGTAACATAGCAAGACACACTCTATACCCGCGACCGCGGCTGCAGACATGCTGCACACGGCAGCACATAGGAAACTTGCGTAGACGGTGGCGCTACAATTACCCCTACACGTAATATCGTGAAACTCTACGCTCAGAAGCGTGGCCTCCGCGATCGGCTGCGTCCGCAGCCGAGCATTCTCGAGCATGCGCGCGCGCGCGCGCCTTTTCCGCTTCGCCCATACACACGCGCGCGCTTCGCGTGTGCCTTCCGCATCGAAGTCGACGCGAGGGAGGCGTCGTCGCGCGACGCGCGCCGCACGGCCTGCCAAGCGAGACCGATGGACGGTCGCGTCGTTGGCGCGATATCACGTGCGCGATACGCGCCGCCGCCGGCGTCGCGTCGACGGGGCACACAGCACACTCTCCATTTTTGCGCGCGCTGCGCGCTATGGTGGTAGCCGATAGGTCGGTCGATTTTGCCGAGCTCTTCAGCCGAAGTCAAGGCTGGTCTTTTTTTCATCGTGAGCGTCCATTTATTTTTGCTAGCTTTTTTCACGAACACGTGTGCGCGTACGAAAGTTAATGGTGCTGAGGTATCGCTGCCTTTCTGTGAGACCTCGCGGGAAGTCTCTTTCTCTATCTCTTTTTGGTGACGATTCACCGAGGAGGTGTGTATAACTGTATTGCATCCTCACCGGTAGCCGTTACAGTAGAACGCTTTTGGTTCGCTTGAGCGGTGTGTCCTTTCATCCCGAAAGCGTAGTCGGTGTAACGGGGCGAGCCGTGTTGTTATTTGCACGGTCTCCCTGGCCAGTTATGCTTTGTAGAAACCTCAAAAAAAAAAAAAAAAAAAGAAAGAAAGAAAGAAGTAAACACTGGTCTGCGTACATTGTCCATTTGGTTTCTCGGCTGGCTTCACTAATCTGCTGAAGATGATTGATTGTGGTTCGGCTAAGGAGAGGACGCCGATTTCTGCAGTCCATGTCGGGGAGCGGATGTCTTGTAGGCATCGTCTACTTTCAGCTTTCTCGCATACCACTTGCCGAGTAGAATGAAACGGGCATACATTTGCACCTGTTTCAGGGTCAGCGATTATGTATGTGAGCTCTTCAAAGACAATCACCGTGTACCCTATGTGACGTGCCTAAGAACTTACTGCGAGTATGCGACACCTCACTGCATCGTTCTCCCACCGCCCTCGCTATCTCCTGAACCAGTCTGGAAGTAATTTTGTCCAAAGCCGTGACGTCACAGATATGAGCTAGCGTAATTGGCTGCCTCGCATCTCTGTATGCTTATGCTGCTTGGGCAACTGCTATCCCAGGTCGCGACCAGCCACGTGTAGGATACAGAGCGTGGTCCCGTGTAGTATTTAAAATCATACGACATGACTCTGAGAGAGACGCCATAGTGGAGGGCTCCGGAAATTTCGACCACTGGGTTCTGTAACTTAGGCGAAATCCCGCATGGGAGCATGGCTGTGTATGTAACATACAAGTCCCTTCGTCCCTGTAAGATTGCCTGTACAGTCGTCTGCAAATATAACACGACGAAAATGAAAGCACGCGTCTTAGTTGGCGCTAACTTGTTCTTGTTTGAATAGTCCGGTACACATGGCCGCTGGATGTGAACTGCGCGCTTTTCACCCAGCCGTGCCGATACTTTTTTATACCTAGAGAGCGACCGGACAATGGACCCTGGGCGCGTGTGGTTCCCGGTCACG
Organism: Hyalomma asiaticum; assembly: GCA_013339685.2. Lineage (NCBI taxonomy): Eukaryota > Metazoa > Arthropoda > Arachnida > Ixodida > Ixodidae > Hyalomma > Hyalomma asiaticum. The sequence goes on from CM023484.1 coordinate 51,974,465, forward strand.
TAATCTTTGTCGCCGTTGCGGACCTGGCCTAATCTGGTGACCTTTTGTCACCTCCGCCCGCCGATAAAAAAACACGATGTCGACGGAACCGAAAAGAGAGAGAGAAAAAAAAATAAATGAAAATAAATGATAAGTGCATCGTCGACGGCTATAGACTCTCTGAGGATTCGATAGAGGCGCTGCGTTGAGTGCAGTGAGGTGCGAGAAGCATTGCACGCTGCGCATTCTTCCTTCGATACTGGCCAGCCGCGTAGCATCGCGCCTGTGTAATGCATTCGAATAAAAAGAAGGCAAAGAGACTAGGAGGGTGGGGGGTTATAGATTACGGCTTGCTCGCTTTCCATGAGGCGTGGTGTATACGTAGCTTCAGCAGAATTGTTGAAGTCGATGTTATCTCACAGGTGCTGGTTGCACTGAACCGGAATATATATGCGCCCGCTTATCTATAGTCTGTTTCAGAAGTTCCGTGCGGCACTGTGGAAGCTACGGGCCTCTTCGGCCAATCCGGAGGGCGAACACACGTTAAACGTGTCTCTCCGCGGTTTGTCATCTGCCAATGGCGGGGGCGCTGCAGTGGAAGCTGCAGTCCTGGAAGGAGGAAGATGAAGCGGAGTGTACGTGTCCGAACAATGGCATTTCGTCTCGCCTCGGAAGAATTCTGCGCTCGATGGCCTCGTAGCCTTGGCTCCGCTGCACGGAACTAGTGAAACGGACTATATTTGATACCCGACTGATTGATTGGACTCGGCATTTGTTTCGACACCTAGCTCGGTGGTCCGGAACTGAGCGGCCCTTGCAGTATCTACGGCGTATCTTTACGATGACGGCCTCTTGAGTACGTCTTGAATATGTATACTTGATCAAGTGCGTAGCTTTCCTGAAGTCAAAAAAAGGGGAGTGGGGGTGGGGGTTGGGTGACGCCGCATTGCCTACGCGTTGAGGGTGGCACACAGCGTAATCACCTCTGTGACCAGGATGTGAAAAAAATGTATGTACGCAAGTTTCCACCCCGTCGCTATTTACATATTTACAACAAATTTTCCGGGCAATTGGAGTGGTGAGTTACTGTGCATCGTCAGGTGGGGGGCACTTTTACCCCCCCCCCCCCCCTTTCTCCGTCTACCCTCCACGTAACTGAAGCCCCGTCTCTACTGTCCCCGTTCTTCCTTTGTGGCTCTGTCATATTGGTCTATCGGTTCTGGTGATACCATAGCTTGCCAGCTAGCGTCACAGTGTGGATTAAAGCATTTGTTTTTCTTTTCTTTCCCTCGTTTTTCTTTTTTTTTCTTTTTTTGGGGGGTGTGAGGGGGGGGGGGGGGTATGAATGGTCAACGGTAAATGAGACATCTCTCGATTTCTCGGATTCCTGTCGCGTTTGGGTCGTTTCTTTGTGCGCCAGAGACCTTCTCGAAAGCTGTTGGTGATTTTTAATTCTTTTGTCTTTTGCTTATTCAAGAATGCTTCGTAAGCTGTACGAACATAGACATAGGTGGTACCGGGTTTTTGAAAGAACAAAAAATAAATCTTCCTGCGTCGCGGAAGTGTCAGCAGTCTATACGAACAGTCTGTACGAACAGCCCTCTCGCGTGTGACGTCAGAGCGGGCACTCCGATTTCAACCGCGCTGCAGCAGCCGCTGCTCCTGTACGCGTATCGTCTGCTTCAGGTGAGAACTTTGTCGAACGAACAGCCTCGTGACGGTCAACTAACGCCTGCAACGATTGTTTTCGAGTGTAATCTTGAACTTGTTTTAGTTGCGGCCCAATCGACAGGGCCAAGAAATCCCCCGGATGGCCGACGAGTGCGCCGATGCCACCGACCGCATTGCTGGTAAGAAAGTGAAACTATGTGTGAGTGTTCGCGCTCGTTATCTTGTTTCCGCCGTACGATACTAATTAGTTTGGGTGTTTCTTTCAATATTACAGTAAGCGTGCCGTTCTCGAGCATCTACAAGTATGTAGATAAAGCTTGCGAAACGTCGCGGTGTCTCATCGAGGGCGAGGCGGTGTACGACGCAGGCCACGTTGTTGAATGCGCGGCCGAGGCCGTCAACGGAGGTCGCATCACCGTCGCCGCTCTCGTCCCCCCCCCCCTACGCGCTACGGGCCTGCAAATAGTTAATCGCTGATTATGCCACTCACAAGGCCACAGAGATTAACGTGGCAAAGGCAAGCTGGGTCGAGTTTCACGCCACGCAGCCTAACGAAAAGCTTAAAGAGCTCCGCTTTAAAAAAAGTGTCTGCATGCTGCCTCAGGTGAAAATTTTAGAGAATGTGCACTGAACAGCGGCAACAGGTTATGAATTTATGATTAGCAGTCCTCTAGGCGCGCGCTTGGCTTCGTAGGTAAAATACGTATGTACACCATCCAGACGCAGCCGTAGTCTCATATATCCTGCGCCGCTCAGCTGAGCTCACGAGGCGCGCTTACCCGCGAGGCGATTCGGAGGCCGCGTCGTCGGCTGCTTGTCTAGGGGCCTTCGCGGCAGGTTGTGGGACGGCACCGCACCTGGTGTAAGTCGCCTATGCTTATAGCCTGCGTGCAATAAACGGCTTAAGTATTGGCGAGGCGCTTAAACACGGTCACAAACTTACCGAAGAGTGGCGCGTACGGTGGGTAGCAGAAGTCACTGTCCGCGAAGTGTTTGCTGCACACGGTCGATGAAGGCGTGGGGCGCTTTCCCATTCTGAGCTTGACCATCCACTTCTTCTTCAGCTTTGGGTCCTTAGGATAGTTGTGAAAGCTAACGCCTCTTTCACGAGCGGACGAAGTACACTGAGGCACAGAGCAGTACTTCACCATTGCGCAGCACTCGCCGCGGAGACAAGCGGCCGCAGTTCTAAAAAACAAAGAGCCGTAGTTCTAAATGAACGTTAAAAGCAGACCCACGGTTGTTCGAACAGCGTCAGTAGCCACCATACGCGAGATAACCAACTGAACTGCTGTTTTGTTGAGATTTACCGCGACGGTGGCTTCAACACGGCGCTGGGCCTACGTAGCAGACGAAAGCGCGCGAATCCCCGCTCTGACGTCATACAGGAGCCGTTCGCAGCGCCGCCATCGGTCGCACACCAGGCGAATAGGAACAGTATGTTTCTTGTAGACTAGCTGGGAAGTATCGGCAGTCTATACGAACAGCCTGTTTGTTATAGACTAGCTGGAAAGCGCGCTGTCAAATTGAATACAATGACTAGAGGAGGCTGTTTAGGCATTTTTCACTCTCTGCCTCCCTTCAAAGGCCCCCCCCCCCCCCTTTAAAAAAAATATATTCCTTCTTTCCCGTTCTTTTAAGTCATACTCTCTCTCTCTCTGTCTCCCCCCTCCCCACATTATTTACGGTGATAATGCACGCCTTCTTTACTACGAACAATTAACTGCACTTGGCCGCTATAGACTGTAGCAGCCAGCAACGACTGTTGCCGTGGGAAACTGATGCAAAAGAAGTTCGTTATCTTTCGTTACCTCCTTTTTTTTTATTCCCTATGCGAATGCAGTCTATTCGTCTATCACTTCTCGCCGCTCTTTCCATCGCCGCATTGTCTTTTTTTTTTGTATTTTTCCTCCCTGTTTTATCATATTCTCATAATCGGCTGCCGATTCAAGGCCATCCGTTGGAATCAATAGGTGTACGCCTTCGTTCGCTCCATTGTACCCTTATCATCGCACTTGTTATCAGCTATTTTATTCATCTTTCGTGGCCCCTGCGCTGGTACAACGTCATGGCTTACTTGCTTCACCTGCTTTTATCTGAAGTGACTCGCGGAACCCCCCCCCCCCCCCCTTCTTCCACTCTCTCTTGTCAACCTATCGCTTTTGTTCGATCTTCAGAACTGCGAACTCGTGCATACATACTCTTTTTTTTTTAAGTAAAAAAAAATGTAAATGTACACCTTTGTCGATGTTCCATCTTTCTCTCTGCTTGTGCCTTCTTTCGCGTCAACTCGTATACAACCGGCTTCTGATGTAATCTGTTAAGCACGCGGTCGACAGCACAGAATGGAAGGCCCTGGGGGGCTGCCTGCAGGTCCGGTTATTTAGGCAGCGCTTTGTTTATCCCGCCTTTTGAAGGATGATATAGGAACCCCATCCGTTTCAACCCACCCCTTCTTTCCAACCCCCTTCCCTCACCCTTTCGTTCTTTGCTCTTATACGGTTCGACGGAGTTGCTGGAACCCTGCACGGTTGTGTTGTAGACGAGGCGGGTTGACGAGCAAAAAGTAATAATAAAAAAAAAAGAACACCCGGAGGGCCGGTTTGCGCTGGGCCCGAAGGGCTAAAAAAGAGTTTTTTTTTTAATATTTTTTTATACGCCATGATTTCTCTTTAACTTTGGGTTGCTGGCCGGCTAAAGATATCGCTTACAACCCTGTTCTGCTGCTCTCCAACCGACTGAACGCTCACGCAAGACTCTTTCTTTTTTTTGAAATGCTATTTTTTTTTCTTTCTTTCGTAGCCTGCTGTTCCCCCTTTCATTGTTGTTTCTTCTAATCTCACCCGGTCGATCAGTACAGTTTTGTTGCCATAATCTTGGCTGAGAATCTGCTCTTGAAGTTTTTCTTTTTTGTTCTCATTTGGCATCGATTACTCTTTCATCTTGTTGCGTTGCTATTGTTATCATTATTAATGCTAGCCTCGCCACCAGGTTGCGTGACTGCCGACCGCAGTGCGTTGGCCGACACAAAATAGTAACACCATTAAAACAAGGAAAAAAAAAAGAGAGCATATATAAGATAAGCAACGCGCAGAATTACAAGGTTTATTGGTTGCGGTGCTTTTCTTCATATGCTCATTTCTTCTTAATTTTGTTTTTGACCCCCTCCCTTCCGCCTACTCGTGCACTGTCGCGGGCAGAGACAGATGGGCAGAAAGCAACCCGCCTCTGAAGGGAGCAACATGAAAAAAAAAAAAAAAAAGACAAGCAGTAAGCGGCAAAGTGCCGTGCTCAATATAGAGATTTTGCTGCCGACGTTGCAGGATTCTCATTTCTTTTGTCTTCTTCTTTTTCTTCCTCATTTTGTTTCTTTATCATTATTATTTTCTTCTCTTTTTTTTTCTTTCTTTGATGTGTGTGTGTGTGGGGGGGGGGGGAGGAGGTCCCTTCCTTTGCGCAAGGTATGTCAGGCCGGATAACTTTGAAAGCCATGCATGCATGGCTTACGTTGGTATGTGTCTTTCTCTCTCTTTTTCTTTTGTTTTTTACGCCGGTCTCTAGAGGGGTGCGGCCGCTTACGGCCAGCGATGGGCTGCTGCCGTTGCTGGGTCCGTTTGTCCTTGAAGCCTCCCTCCTAGAATGCTGTACGCCCGTCTGCGCTGTACGTTAACGTGCAATGGTTACCGGACAAGTGTACGCGATCGGCGTACAGGAACTTTTGACGTCCGGTGACGTACACAGCCTAACCCGAGACGCACCAAAGCGAATGTCGCCGTGACTTGCACGTTTTGCCGAACTCTCGCTACAATGTAAAGCACCGTTGGTGCGAGTTTTAGTTCGTCCGGTAACACGCAATACGCAAAGCACTTTCCGTAGAGCGGTATACCGGTTGTAGACAGCGCATGCGCAAACATGGCCGACCACCCGGAGCATACGCCTTCCGCTTCGACTCTTTCGAGTGGTCGTCGCGCGCTCTGTAGCCCTCGAGCTACTAACTGACGGTTGTATTTGCTTTAGTTTTGTATCATGAAGCTTCGACAGTAAAGCATCCGTGACAATTCGGCACCGTTTCTGAGCGCGACACTCAAGTTGTCGAGGTTGTAGGCTTAGCGAGTGGCGGCCGGTATCTCGGAGGACATAGATCGCACGGTCTTGCTTGTTCTGTTTATCGCCCATAGGTGGCGCCACTTGACTAAAAAAATACAACGTTATACGCTGTCCGGTATCCGGCACTCCTTTGCGTATACGTTTTACCGGACACGCTAAAACTCCCTATTAGTGAACTCGGAGTACATTCGTTTCTTTCGGCGAAAGAACCGACGCAACTGAAAATGAGCTGAAAATATATTGTGAACAGCAAAATGTATAGTCCTATCTCCGCCACACTGCGTATTCGTGCGAAGTCGTATACTTCCACTGGGATATAGGAAAGAGAGTGGAGAGAGAGAGAGAGAGTTTGTTTTACGCGGGGTTTGCGTCCGCTTCCTGCGTCGCATTTCCTTCGGGGCGCGGCTTCTTCCATTCTTTCCCCGCTCCTTCTAGTATACGTATATTTCATCCCTGTGGCGGCCTTATTTATTATCGCGCCTCTTTCGTTACTCCCGAGTTCGTTGTCTCGCTCGGGCCATGGAAATATACTACACACATAGGGGGCACGGAGGCAGCGCGACCCCCCCCCCCCCCCCTGTCCTCCCCTTTCCCGCGCTCGCCCCCGAGTTTGTTTGGGGACTATAGCAAGCGGCAGCACTTAGCCCGATTCCGATAGCGCCGAGAGTTGCGCGGACAACGGCACCGCACTGTGTGTTTCTCCGGAAACTCGGGGCGGCAGCGGCGGATGTTGCGGAGAAACGGCCCGTGCAGAGAAAATGATCCCCTGTGCCTTTTTTTCAGTACCGCCTGGTACCCCCCTCGTGCAGTTTTTTTTTTTTTTTTTTAAGATGCGCAGTACCACGACGAAAGAGAGTCGGCTCTAAAGAGCCAGAGAGAGTGTAGACAGACGAGGGAACAAAGGTCTGCCCGTCATCTCTCTTCTTCGCCTTTCGTTTTCGTGTTTGTTGTGTCGCTAGGCACAAGAAGACGTGCTGCGCCGCGTGGGTTCTTTCAAATCGGCGTGTTGCGCAACGATTGTGTGCCTGCTGGAAGCCATTGTGTGTGTGTGTGTGTGTGTGTGTGTGTGTGTGTGTGTGTGTGTGTGTGTGTGTGTGTGTGTGTGTGTGTGTCGGCCATATTGGCGGCGGCGAGGGGAACGGCTCGTTCGTCATGTCTCCCCCTTCTTCGGCACCAACTGTTTTCTAAACGGCGCTTTTTTTTTTCTTTTAATCAAATGAAAAGAAAAGGTGGACTTGAGTTTGGTTTGGCGTCTGAATGACGAAGTGTCACACACCACGTAATCGCCGAAATAACAGTTGCGCGGTGGATACGTGTATAGGAAGAAAGCTCAGATCGGGGGCGTAGCAGAGCAAGAGTCTGTTCGTCTTCTGCCGTGTAGTCGCTGTATCCCCTTCTCCATTACTGTTTACGCAAGGGAAAAAAAAAACGAAAGAAAAAAACCAAACGGAAAGCTCCTAAGACCCAGATGGCGGCGGATACGGCCTTGAGGAACACGTGGCATGGCGGCGCGCGCGGTACTGTACGCAACAAACACGCCCAGATGCAGAATGAAGCAACGTACGTTGCCGCGTAAAAATGCAGGGTGTGTTGTTTGTATATATGCCGCTTCGCGGATTCCTCGCTATAGATTAGCTAGCACGAAGGGATTGGGTTTCGGGCGCCATCAGTATCCGTGCGTGCGTGGACCTCGATGCCTCCACTTCGTCGTCATGATGGCGGCACCGTGCAGGAGTTACGATGACAGCCTTCCTCTTCCTGCCTTTAAGACCTTGCCGGCGCCTTCGTCGACCCCTTTTAACTCTCTCTCGCTGTGCGTCGTGGTTTTATCTGATTTATTCATTTTTTATTTTATTCTCCTCCTCTTGAGTGCCCTCGTGCACGTTGGTCGAGTGCCGGCTATTGCCGCCGCGAAGGACTAGCCAGATTTACGGCCTGGCCAGCCGTTCGGCACTGTGCCGTGGTCGCTGCCACACACAACACACACGAGCTCGCTCCTTCCTCTCGTCTCTTTGAGAACTCCCCCGCCGCCGCCGCCTTCCGCCGGTGCTTATTTCCTCACGGGGTTGCGGATGCGGTCGGCGAATGCTTGACGTTGCGTTATGTATGTATACATCCACGCATTCTCTCTCTCTCTCTGTCATCCGAGCGCTAGCACCGCCCCACTTCTAGCGGTGGTTGCCGGCGCGATACGTACGTGACGTCGGTTCATCCGGCTGGTATATATATATATATATATATACGAGAGTGTAAACTGTTTATGTGGACGTTTCTGTTGCCAGCTGCAGGGGGGGCCATATACCCGGGAATTATTTTTGGAAAGGGTTCTGGCGGAGCTCAGCAGTGGCCATCTCAAAAGGAGAAATTGCAATTTATTCCACAGCAAGAACAGACATTGCTACATGAATCTTTTTTTTTTGTGTGTGTGTGTGTGTGTGTGTGTGTGTGGGACTATTACAAAATTCGGGTTCTTTTTTAGATTAAATTTATAAGTGTGCTAAGCAATACATTACCCAGATTTTTTTTTTTCTGCGAGTGGCTTCTCCAGAACCCGGACATACCATAATTAATTATAAATACATATTTTAATGACATACGTAAGTTGTGCTCCTGTCGCCTTAGGTGTGGGCCTCTGTGCCAACCTGTCTCTGCGTTACGGCGGACTAAAGCCGGAGCACTCGTATTGTTTCTTTTTAATTTAAATGCGAGAACATTTAAATCAATAAAAAGGAACTCGTATTGTTGTCCAACTCGTATCTTATCCTTTCCTGCCTTTCGTGAAGCGAAACTTTGCTTATCCCGCGTGTTCGCTCCCCCCCCCCCCCCAACACACACACACACACACACACACACACACACACACACACACACACACACACACACACACACACACACACACACACTGTGTTGACGATCCTGGCACCCACGCATCGTCGCAGTGCCGACGCGTGCCATACGCACCAGTGCTGGGGTCCCAAAGCGCCCAAGAACCCAAGACCATGCGCGTTACTCAAAACTCTGCTCAAAGGCACTCGGGTACACTAAAACTCGCTTCTTTAGTGTTGGGGTACCCAAACGACTTCGCGCGCGCACGTTCTTTGCCTTGTTTTGTGCTCTTAGGGGGTAGGGGGGCGACAACAAAAGGACGCAGTAACGTGGGGCCCCAACAGTGCTTCGGGACTCCAACACAACTATTCTTCTAATCAACAGAGTGAAAATAAAGTGTGTCATCAGCACATCTCAGCAGGTCTTCTGCCGAGAAGCTACTTCGCTCGTCTTTTCACAAGCTAACAGTGCTGCATGGCTCCTCCCGACTTCTCGGCACTGCAGTTAAGATCGTCCTCGTGTGATGCGCGTTACGATCGTGCTTTGTGTGGTAGCATGATGGCCGGCGAACCTCGCAGCCCTTTTGGGGACCGCACACGAAACGATCATCTGCTGCCGCATTGCTTGCACGATCCGTCCCGCGCCTGTCATGACGCAGAGAAGGAAGCGAACAGCAGGACGCTGCTGGTCACCTGCTGCCGCACGGCGTGAAACCGAATCACATTCTTTTCTCTCCAGCATCCCACGGCGCGTGGGCTTGAGAGAGGGAGAGAACAGCCAAGGGCATTGTGTCACACTGCGTCTGACTGTGCGTCTCGTAAGGCCACGAGACGGCGCGGTGGCGATGTTCAGTTTTCACGGCCGGGTCACCTCATCCAGCCCTGGGCTCTTGTTTCCCTCGTTTGATTGTTCGCCGCGCCACACTGTGTTCTGCTGCCGCGTCGCCCGACGTTGACTGTGCGCGCGCTTACGCTTATGTAGGAGTTTAACTGCTGTGGTCATTTGGTGAGCCTAGAAGAAGCGGTGCGCTTCGAATATAAAGACCGAGTAATGAGGATTTGACGAAAGCTCGACTAGCGAAACAAAAGAACATGACCGAAGAAAAACGTGCGCTCGCCAACCGAAAACACACACACACACACACACACACACGCACACTCACTCTCTCTCTCCACGAACATGGGGAACTAAGGAGACTCGCCAAAATGGCCATCTTGTCAGCTATGATAGCCAAATAAGGGCAAACAGTGGTCCTTGATTTACTTTAAAATGCAGAAGTATGTGCTACACATACATAGTCCTACACTGGTATAGTGCGCTATAGAAGTTATTAAACACGAAAAAATAAAGCATTACGTTGCGCAACCAGCTCTTGGCAAAACATTTGTTCGACTGCGCTGTCTCCCTCCGTCATTCTTCTTTGTTTTTTCTTTGCTCCACGCCTTCGTCCACGATGTCCGCCACTGTGGGAACGAGTACACTCACCGTCTTGTCTCGCGCTCCGATTTCGACGACGATAAACATGACGAGGCCGGAACACCGGTGCATCCGTTGCTGCCAAGGCCCGGTTGCATGCTGCTGCGGACCTGCACCTGCGGGAAACGCGCGTCTCCTTTGTTGACCGCGTTGATTGACACGAGGAGGAGGGCGACAGGGGAACGCTTGGGGTGTGCGCGCGTGTTGGGTGCACGGTGCAAAAACCGTTGTTGAGCCTAAGGATGACACGCTCCTTCTGCGTGATTTGTTGACACCCTCATATTATTATCTCGATCGTTCCCCCCACCCCACTCGCCTGCCCGTTCTTCACTTTCTCCGAGAAGTAATGAAGTTTCCATAAATCAAGATGCGGAACCGCCTCCCACCTTTGCAGCATCCGAAAACCGTGCAGCCAAAACGAAACCCGGAATGGAAGAGTGGACTTCTCGGCCGGCATCTCTTGCACAATGCCTGACAGTAGCGGCTACCGGTCCGCCACTGTGTCCAATCCACACGCACTGTTATATGGACAGTCCACTCCCCATTCCGCGCTTGAGCACATTTAGGTTGTTGCACTACATTGCCGATATTACACCTCTCAACGCGTGTCGCATCATTGTTTTGTAATTGTTTTCACGCGCCTACGGTTATCTAGTTAGCCGAGGCCACATTATGTGAACAGGGTGCGTGTAAACACTTGTACGCTCGTCTCCAAATGAAGATTGGATTAATAGATGGTTCCGGTGTTTGTTGCGTATGTTGTAGTGTCATCAGTCGATTTGATCACATATAGTCATAAAGCACGTCTTAGTCGCCGTCCCATCGTTGCACGGTTATATTGCAGATGTCCGTACACCGGCAGGCGATCGAGCTGAGCGGTCGACCGTATCGTGCCCCTTCTTCCTCTTCTTCTTGCCTTTCGCCATTGACGCGAGAAGGCGCCGCGCTAGACTACAGTGACGTATACTGCGCCGCACCTGCGATCGTGTTCGGCGAGTCGGCGGCATTTCCCAGCGATGCGACACCACACGCTCGGCACTTGTCCACCTGTGGCGGCATTAGGTATCACAATGGACGAGGGTTGCGAGAGGGGGGGGGGGGTGGGGGGGATACGGAGCTGGTCGACGATCGCCGCGTTTACGAAAGCGTATAATCCCACCGCGTGTGATATGTGATCCACGATGTGATAGCTAGGTCGACCACGGTGTGGTGTCCTCACAATCCTCATAGCAGCAGCTTTCCGAGATGACTTCAGCGCAATGTAAAACCTTACTATACTGCTTTACACGTATTTTTGTTGTAGCGCCGGTATAAATCTCATTCGCTTACAAAGCTGAATTCACCATTTGCAAAAAAAATCTGTAAGTTGGCTTTCCCGCAAGTATGTTTTCCAACCAAAAACTCTCGTCCACAGATTGCTTTCCTTCTCTAAGTGCATTCACACCTGAAAATTCGTCACACTTCACCCTGTTCAACACCTGTCCCTGCTTTTCCTTCCTTTCGCTTCTGTCCCTCTCTTTGTACATGGCAGAACTCACTGTATGAGACAGCACACTGTTGTGGTGCTGGAATGTGCAGGTGTGAACAGGCTTAGAGCCAGAAAGCAAGCGATGGACCAGATATTCTTTCTTTCTTTTCTTTTTTTCGTTGGGAAACATCCCTGCAGGAAAGCAAACCTAAAGATTTCTGCGAATGGTCAATTTCAAACTTTAAAATGGTTTAGCAGTGCCTTGTTAAAGACTGAAGCCTGTTGCACACACATCAGGTTTGAGAAGTATGTTTAGGTTTATTGTGCAAGTCATATACACAATGGAAAATTGAGGCCACAGGACACTGAAACATAAATTTTGTGTGACTTATGGTGGATTACCTGTGCATGAATCATATGATTGTCCATCTGTGCCTGTGCTGCTGCTTAAGATGCCTGATGTCCTAGTGTGGTGTTATGCAAATGCTGCTTAGAAAGATGAGAATCTGCCTCCGACAGTCTGGGCAGTTTCTTTAGCATTCACTTGAAACTACATTGTTGTCCTTCTTTTGTTGATGCAGAGCCCGGCGCAGCCGGACTTATTGGCCAAGAAAAGAGCGGCGCGCACCTCCCTGTCCGACATCGAGGGTGATGGCTTTATGGCCACTGTTGTTCCGGGCTCAGCCTACTGGTACTGCCAACAGGCCCAGTGGGCTAGGACCTCGGCCTTCAAGCCATGGAGCCCTGTGCTGCTCAAGGAGCAAAAGGCGGCGAGGAGGGGGCTGACCCTCGAGGACCAGCTGCGCATGGGCCTTGCCGCTTCTGCCCCGCCTGTGTACCTCAAGCACAAGTGAGTCACAGTCAACAGTATCCGACACAAGGATAATCCAGTTGCTCCATTGTATATGGTCGTTAACCGTTTAAACTAACACCAAGGTTGGAATTCCAAGCTGAACTTTCATCATCATGACAGGTCCACCTGAGGCAGTTTTCCCACATATGAAATACATAGAACTTGCCACCACTTTGACAAAAAATTAGTGTTCGAACTGACAGTGCATGACATTGCATATGTACAAATATCCACCACCATTCTCTCTCTCTCTGTGTCCTTTATTCTTCTGTTTTGGCCCGCACTGCTGACCACCCTTCAGGTGTTGGGCACTGACGCTAAGATGTTGCAATGCAATCAGCTGTAAAGGTCCCCTGTCCTCACCTCCCCTTGTGAGTATGTATGTTTCTCTTGATTAACAACAACTTTCTGTGTATTACTTCTATTCCATGTGTGTCTGTGTGTGTGCGGCATCGGAAAGAGGCAAGTAGATGAAAAGTACCCAGACTCAGCATCCACATAGTATTCAAAGTGAACTTATGCTTTCTTAAAGGTGGCAACACGCGATGCATTGAGTTCTTAATTTTCCATTTGTGCAACGTGGCGTCCAATGTACCACTTTTGCGTATGCATCACACAGGTCTTTTCATACCCTTAAAACCGAATTAATTAACTTAATTATTATCATAACCAAATCTTGCTGCGTAAAACATGTGTGCATGTGGTAAGGTGTGACCACAGTTTAAGAAGCAGTCCCTTCTGTTGAGAATTTGATTGTCACGGTGCACTATATACCATTGTTTTAAGCCTCGGATAGAACAGGCAACTAAGGCCGACCAATCACGTTTCTGTTTTGATCTTCCCACAGCTTGGCCTACCCTGCTGGGGCCTACCATCCGGAAGATGTTGCAGAAATGCAGAAGCTGGGCATAGCAGTTCTGAAGGCCGATCCTGATAGGTAAGTCTTCCTTGCAAGGGTTGCAACTCGTGATACTTGCTGGAAGCCAAATTCCCACAAGGAATACGTTTCGTGAGCTTGTCTGCAGGAGCTGGTAGCAATTCCCGTTCATTGCACCAGCCTATGAAGACAGTAGTGAAACGCCTCTTTTTGTAGAAACCTTGTGGCCCATACCACATGAATAAAAACAAGCTAAAGAAAGCTAGAACCAGAGGTACTCTAAGGATGTTGCACCATTGTAGCTGAGCTCTTCTTTTTGGATGCAGTGCAGACAACTGTAGCCAGAGATTGGATGTATTGTCATCCCGCAAGTGACAGCATCTTTAGCCCAATGCTTTCACTCTTTGTCTGTCACCGAAATTTCCTGGCCCAAATGGTGACGAGTGGAGTCGTCATCAAAATTTTTACCAAGTTGGCCCATGACAAGCACAATTGCCATGAAATTATGTTTTCTAAAATCACTTGGAAATTTCGTGCCCTTTAATTAATTTTTTGCAATACCGAATGAGCTAGCACGAGTAGCTTGCCCAGTGTCATGACTAAATGTGTGACCGGAAGTACAACTAAAAGTGCAGCATATGTTCGTCGCCCCCTTGCTCTTTCCTTGTCAAGTCGCGCCAGAGGCTTTAAAAACATTTTCTTTTCTTGAAATTTGCTTCATCAATTTTCCTCCAGCTTGCGTCATTTTGAAATCTGTCATCGTTGCTGTTGATGTTATTATTTTGTTGCTGTTATCGCTGTACATACATAGGACTACCTTTGAAGGCATTGTGTCACCATTACTGTCGCAGGCTCATAGTGCCATAAAGATTCTGATGTGTGAAGTGGATTGCATCGTTCCACGACACACAACACTTGATGCTTGCTAGTGAGATTGTTGTAACACCGACAGACAGGGACAAAAGGAGGAGCACAGATTGCCTCTGCACCCCAGCATTCAAATTTTTCTGGGCGGAAGCATAGTGGTCAGTTGCCAGCTGGGTAATGGTCAGTGCATTAAAAATATGGCTGCCTTTTTTATAATGACTTGCCTTAGTGTTAAGAATGCACCAGGGACAGTGTGAGACACAAGGTGAAATACAGGCTTTTTCTTGTGACAAATAACAGCAGCGAAACTAACATCCTGACACGAAAGCTCCAGTCACCCTTATCAAACATATGTGTTAGCTTACCAGTAACTTGAGGTGGAAAGCATGCACAAGCTCTTGTGCATGCAGGATAGTGAGCTACACTTCGTTTCATACATCAGGTGCAACGCTGTGAAAGCTAGTGCTATGTTTACGCAGTGTACTTCTGCCACCAGAAAGTATTGCGCTGTTTGCAGTGAGCGAAAAACAATAACTGCCTCGCTGGCAGCCTTAAATCATCATATGTTTCTCATCAGCTTGACAAAGGACGCTCGTGTTGCTATGGAAATATGCGTGCTTGTGTTTTATGTTTGTCGTTTGTTTGTTGGAGAAATACACCTCTCGTTTTATTTTCGCTTACCGACTACTTTGCGCAGCCTTCACAGCGTGGCACCTGATGTATGAAACGGAGTATAGTGGAATCAGAAAATTTGTGAAGTTGGTGAATTACTTGCTGTGAACGAACCCGGAACATCCTGAAAGATCACCCGCACGTGAAAATTGAGTTGGTCACGCTGTTTCATTACCGTTGCAGGCTTGACACAGCTGCGACGTCACCACTTTCGAAGAAAGCAGCTCAGATTCCAATGGACGTTGTCCCCAAGAAAGAGCATGTGCCGACCGCCTGCAGCAGGTCGTTGGAATCGGCATCGGGAGGTGTGCCACCGGCTGGGAAGCTTGTCAACGGAAGGCTGTCCGCTGACACAGAAGAGACCATGTCCAACAGCAGCCTCAGCACACTGTCAGGTTAGTTCCTTTGGCACTTTTCACTTGTTTCAGGGCAACATGGGGCACGTTATGCTGCGACCAATTTCATAAACATTTTACACTAGACTCTTGATAATTGGAACTCTGACAATTCAAACAACTTACAAATTTTTGGTTGTCCTGCTATGTCTTTAGTGTATATAAAAGCTGCTTAGTTCAAACTGCACCATTAAATTAATTTTGTTTATTCTGATCTTTAGCTTATCCCTCCTGGAAGTATCGGCTGCTTTGGTTCCTTCTAGCTGATCATTCGCGCTCACATATTTTTTAACAGCCAGAATTAAATCTGGTAGCTTGTCAGCACTTGTCAAAGCGTCCAAAACCAATAGTGCACGCACGCACATAAATGTGATCATAACGAACCCAGCATAGCATGGAAACAGCTTCGCAATTTATGATAATTCCCGTTGAATGTATATTCATAAGTCTGTTTTAGTTTCAGTAGCATTTTTTTTTTAAATTCATTATGTTGAGGCACAGTTGTATGCCTAGTTCTAGGAGCAGGCAGTCATAATTTTATTTTTTAACCCTTTTCCACCCTCGTTCAGGAGTGGAAGATGTCACCATGGCCGAGGATGGCAAAGAAGGAGCTCCCATGATCACACCTGAGCTGCGGGGCCTCTGGGTGGCCTTCGACCGGCACTCATTGGGCGAGCGTGCCCGGCAGGACATCATGCACGAGGTCAACCTGCTCCTGTCCTCGTGCCAGCAGCAGCATTTTTTTGCCAGCTACAAGCTGCTGCTGCAGCAACGCCAGGTCAGTGGCGTCTTTCCTGGCGGCCTGCAAATATTCTAAACTTTGACATACCGTGTCAGCACTGCTGTGGTTGCCGCTTTGCTGCCGTTGTACATTTACTTCAATTCTCTAAAAGGGTGCAGAAAAGTGGGAACACTCTCACTAAGCTGACAAATCATTCTTTGAGAACCCTGTTGTCATTAGTATTTTGTCTAAGTGCATTATAGGAAGAGAAAGCGGATGTCAAAAGTATCTTTTTTTAATGTTTTGGCGAAACCTCAGCGTTTGAATGTCTGTAATGTGTAATAAATTTGTCACTTTTGTTTTTGTATTTTGGTGAGACCTACTCTGTCAAATGTAGGTAATTTTTACCGATAAATTGTTATGAAGGCCCTAGCAGAAAAGCACGAATATCTCTAATGTCACTTGCCTTTCCTTTTCATAGCCTCTCCGGTTTTACTACTAAGCTCCTCCTCACTGAAAGAGCTCTTGGTATTGTAGGAAAGTTGTGATGGCAGGAGACCCCGCAGGCTTCAGATAAGGCATTACCCAAAGAGACAGCGGTGATACTTCCATTTGATCTCACAAGCTGTTGAAGGACAAAACCAGTCAGTGCACCATGTGCCCTCAATTCCCTACTTCCTTTCTTTCACCTTTTCGATAGCTTTTGGTTTGCTCGTAATAAAACAAAGATAATTTATGAATGTGGATGAAATTATATTGCTCTTTACTGTTCTTTTAACACTTTGCCCTGTGCACCACATAGGAGCACGAGCGAATTGCTCCCAACCATCCGATCAGTCATTAGCTGTTATTTCAGCACGGTGTGGCAGTATTATATCCTTAAAACAATTGCATCTCTTGAAGCAAGTGTGCAGACACATTCAGAATCAAAGCCTTTCACATGGCGCAGAGTCAGTCTAATTCCTTGCGACGCCATGGCTCCATGCAGGAGGCAGAGCCTTCTTGCAAGCTGGGCTCCGTGGCCAAGGGAAGCGACATGCAGTCGCCTCGCCTGCCGCCGCCAACAAGCACGCCAACGTCGCCCCCTGGCAGCACGCACCAGACGCCCACGGCCAGCTCTCCGGAAGCAGTGCCACATGGATCCCCGCCGGTGAACTCGCGCGAGGCCAAGGAGCCTGCAGCCCACAGTCCCCAGCCCCCACCCAAACCACCCGTGGAACAACACAAGATGCTGCTCGCTGCCTGAAGTGGCGGTGGCGTGGCAGCATCGCATGCATCGCACGTCTCAGTGCGCATCCCTCATCACCGATGCCCTGCGACCCTTCCACCGTTTCTTTCTGCGCCGTTGCTACTGACTTGGAAGGCCACGTGGGTGTGCACGTGTGCATGTGTGACTCCGCTCTTGTGGCCCGAGAGATGTGTCGGAAACACAAGGTGCGACCCCATTGAAGAAAGGAGGGGGGAGGAGGGGGAGCCTAGAGCATGCCATATTAATTTCTCGCTCAGCCACGGCGACCTTTCACACCTTTCCCTTCAAAAGGACAGAATCAGCCGGAGGCAAATGCACTGCAGTTAGCAAAATTTTGCTGCAATGGCATCTGCTGAGGTTTTTTTCCCATGAGGCACGTGGTTGGTAAAACATGGCTGCATAAATTCAGGACAAAAAGAAACCCGCAAAAACTGAAGAATTAATTGGAAAGACATCCCGAATACGTTCAACCTGTTTACGTTCTGCTACAGTACATAACCATCGCCAAAATGCTAATGGTGCTTTTCGACTGCACTTGTGACACCACGATACGTGGAGGCTGGCTCGCTCGCGGAGAAATGCATTGGTGCTTTTGGTGTTGGTGAATGGTTGGTCAAGCACTCAAAGAGCGTGGGTTTATGCCACTTGCCAACCAAAACTGCATTTCTCTGCCCAATTAGATGTGGACTAAGCTCAAGCGTCAAAGCATGGACCTGTAGGTCTTCTCGAGATTTATGTTCAGCAGACAGTAGAGGCAAATAAGCTTTGCGAAATGCTTTTGTCTTGTGCTGAACAGCACTCTCAGTGCATTCGTGCTCACTGGGAAATGACGGTTGCTACTGTACTTGGCAGGCATCGTGGCAGAATGTATTCCTCTCCCTCCTCCCCTTATACCATCGTCAATCCTTCCTCTCGCAGCAACCAGCGAGGTTGCAAATCACAAATTGGTGTTAGTCCTAGGCTTGATGCTAAACCAATTCACATCATGTGCCAAGTTGTACCTGGCCCCTCATTGAGCGGGAAGTTTCCTTTAAAAAGCCAAGCTGAGACAGCCTTTCCTGGGGGCCCACCTTGTTTGTGTTTGGAGCATGTAGCTGGTGCGGGAAGAGACGTCAAATGCAATACTTTTCTTTCCCGTTTTCTTTCGCCGGGACTGTGACACGCACACGCGGTGATTGTGACAACCGGCCAATGTGCCGCGTCACAAGGACAGTCATTACCAGTGCAGGGTCTCGCCGGCGATTTGCCCGTCGAGGTCTCTTACAGTCTTTCCTCTTTCAACGTGTCCCTGTTATTGCTGTTGTTGTTACGTTATCCCTTTTTTTTTTTTCTTTCTCGCACTGCTCTTTGTTGTGAAAATGAAGACATAGCGGCTGTGTGTTGTCGTCAGCGCAGGTGCCCCTCTTTTTTTGCTGTTTCGTGTCACTCACCTCGTAGTGTTCATAACTTCTTGCTTTTACAGTGTTGGCCTGGCTGTTTTTTTTTTTTTTTCTCGCTCTCATTTTTTTTTTTATGGCCCATGTTTAATTCTAGACTTTGAGAAGTTTTAATGTTTGTTGTTTCATTTGTTATTGTTGTGTGAGTGAATAGGAGCCACTGTGGCAGGTGGGGAGTATTCCTTATGGTTTGGCGAGCGAGGTGAGCTTGCTTTTGATGGCGCAAGCTGGAACTGTCGGGCAACACGCAGCCTCAGGCTCGATGCTAGATATCTAGGTGCAACGTTTATGTAGTGCACCTGAATGTAGGGAGTGAGGTGGAGCAACATTTCGGTGTGATTTGCTCTCTTCGTGCGTTCATCTCACCCTGCAGGTGCAGAGTGCAGGCTGTTGGTCAGTGTACCACGCCGACACAGCACGAGTGTTGCTCCGCAGTTACAGTTTGCATTGTGCCAGCGTTTGCGCCTTTTTGTGCTGCTTTTTCTGAACTGTTAGTGTTTCCATTGCCCTGTTTGTTCTGCGTGCATGTGTATATGTGTGTGTGTTTGCGCGCATTTTCAGTCATTGTTGCCCATTTTGGTCTGTCGCACTGCGGCAGACAGGAACACCACTTCTGTGTGGCAAGCCTTGTTCACTCACCGCTCACTTGTCATTCCCGTCGCCCGTTCTGCAGAGTTGCGTGTGTGTGGAGGTGCTGGCATGCACATTTGTAACGAGATGCAGACTCATTTGCTGATTCCTTAGGGAAGTTTGTTTCAAAGCTGCCTGTCTTGCAATTAATGGCCTGTTAATTATTACGAGAGTTGGAAGTGCACTTTGCGGCATCGAATCTGCAGCAGAACAAAGCCAGGTGCAGCAAGAATCTTGCCAACGTAAAGTCCCACGTGTCGTAAACGGCATCTTCGAAAACAAATGGCATCACAAAATGTGAAAGTAACATTTTGAGCCTGTACAGGCGCTCTAGTTGGAATTTAATAACTCCTGGTTACAGCCAAGTGACTGTCCATGCAAACTGTGGAAAATGTCAAAGTAATCAGTAGGTTCAAGGAGCGTAGCATAACGGTAGAAAACCTTTATGGCGACATGGCTCCTTCAGTCATGTTACTGTAGATGGTAGCAGCTCATGGATTCGTGTCTACTAGACAGATACACCATTTGATGGCTTGATGCTTCGAATATTCTGCACAATGCGCTTCCATTTGGGAACTCTTAGCAGCCGTGATTATAATGACCAAGATTCTTCTGTATCCTGGCCCCTTTTGTGCACTGGTCAGAGTGGACTACTCCATGTTTTGGCGCCTGTAGCAAGAAAGCTTTCACAGTCTGCCCTATGCGTGCAAGTGACTGTTAGTCACACCTCTCATTGCCTAGTGCATCCATAGAAATATTTCTGTTCACTAAGCATCGAGAACTTCCTAAGACACCTTCCTTGACTTTTTCTTTCCCCTTGAGGCAGGTTTGTGCATTTCACGCGAGCTCTCAGACCATCACGACAACAAAGGCAGATTTCAGTCTCTGCTCACCTGATCGTTGCAGCTCGTTTCCATTATGGCTTATTGCCCTGTCAAAGTTGTTGCTGCCTTTGGCAGTATTATGTTCACAGTGTGGTCCACTTAGAATGATCCACTATCAGTTGGAAACTAGTTGGCAATGTGTGCTTTGTAGCACTCCAAACGTGCAAAATCACAAGGTGCAGCGTTATCACATTCATTCATGCTGCTCTTGCACCTTAACAACAGATCCCACCATTGTTATAAGTGGACTGAACTTTGCTTAGGTCTGCAAGCTCTAGAAAAGGTATCAGTGTCCCTTCATCTGAGAATGTAATTGTTTTTTCTTAGAAACGAGGAACGTTGTCTTTAAATGCACACGGTACCGTGCACAGGTTACTGCAGTGTCCCTTGCACATGCACATTATTTTGTTCAGAGCATGCAGCATTTGTTGTATGTGCATTGCAAATGTAGCACAACCAAATGTCTGTTGCTTCAAAGAGGCAAGGCCATTGCACTCGTCACAATGGTTCTGCTTGAATGAGGATGCCAAGACGTCAAAGGAAAACGTAAACGAAGTGGGCTCTACCAGTGTGTTTGCCTTTTTGAGGTGTACCTCCCACATTACTGTGGCTTACGAAAATTTATTGGCAGACAGCATAATTATTGATGGAAAGCCATGCTACCATGTAGCCTCTGTACTGTGTGGCAGTTGATAATTTGCTGTCTATTTAATTGAACTGGTATGCAAGAGTCTTCAGCCTAGTTTTTCTTTCTCTCTTTCTTTTTTTTTTTTTTCAAACCATTTCCATTTAGATTTAGTTACACTCTTAATTGGAAAACAGAAGGGAAAATCTTCAGCTTTCTCTTCCATATAAACTGCGCTGGTTGCTTTAAGAGCTGAAAGAAATGGCTATGTATACAGTAAAACTTCGTTATAACGAAGTTGAAGGGGGAACGGTAATTACTTTGTTATAATCATTAGTTTGTTATAACCAATATCAATTTCATCTACAGGAATTTCAAGGGGAATTGCGATTACTTCGTTATATCCGGGTTCGTTATAATGAGGTTCTATTGTATTTGTGATCCATAAGGAAATAAGCTGGCAGAAATTATTTGTGCCTTGATTGTATATTTGGCACGTCCTGTTGGTGCCTTTCCTGCTAGAAGGCTGTACAAGTCGTTGCGGTAATTTTACTTTTTGACAACAGACTTTTTAACTGTTGCAAAGATTCATCATCATTATCCACAGCCTGGCAAACACAGGCTGCGAAAGAACTCTGTCAGGAAGGACAAAAAACAGAAAATGCACCTGTAAACATTGAGCCCCTGCTGCGTTCAGCATATAAACTGGTGCACGTTAACTTTAATTGGGGATTTGAAGGTGACGCATTTCCACCAGAATAACTTTTCTTATGGTGCACATGGTTTTCTGCTACCCATTCTTGTCCCACGGTTTTCCTTTGGCGTCACTCCGACTTTGGCGTGTTTCTTAAAGATACAGTACCTCATCACCTCCACGGTGTTTTAAAAACACATGGTCATGTCTCGCTTGTCGTTGATGTTTATTATTTTTTTTTTTTGGTCCTTTCTCTGTGTGTGTATGCGTGTTCAAAGTACTACTCAAAGCGGGTTTTCAAATGTGTGCGTCCTAGTCATGATGTCCCCACCTTTACATTATCCTGCACAAAAAAGAATGAAAAGAAAAAAAAAAGTGTCCCATCGACATGTCGTACAAAATGAGGGAGAAATAGAAAAAAGAAAATGAAGGCGACAAAGATCTGCGGCGAGATTTCTCAGCACCTTGTATGCGCTCTGCACGCGCCAAGGCACTGTATGTCACTGGCACAATGCGACTTGATGCAAAAAGATTCAAGAAGAAGAAAAAAAAAGAACAGACAAAGATGTCCGAAGATGGCACACGCACGGTTCTCAAAAGCTGGAATATAGCTGGATTCATGGTGCCCGTCGCCTCTCGCAGTACAAAAAATCCGTGCCAAGAGACACTTCTCGTCGTTTTCACCGTGCCCTCGAGCGGTCAGCTCCTTCTTGTAAAGAAAAACAAAACAAATATATATATATATATTGGCCTGGCTCTTCGTCACCCGTCATCTCTCGGCTTTCACATCCCTCATTGGTTTTCTTCGTTTTGAGCCTTCATGACTGTGCCGGCGAAGCTGTCGTCTCTCATCTTCAACTTCGGCTCTCTCACCTCCGATCCGCACCTCTCTTCCGCATGTTTTCGGTAATGTAAATGTAACCCTAGTGCCAAGATACCAGTCATCCTGTCCTCATCGTTTGTCGCATCATCTTGCTGTATTTATTTTGAGCTTGAGTCACGTCATATCCCACAACTCGTCGGTTTCTGCGCCGGCAGCAGGCGTCGGTTCGCCGGGCCTGGCCGGTCGCATCATCACCACGACAGGTTGTTTGATGTTGTAAATCGTGGCACCTGTACATATGCAGTTGCTGGTTCCCCATTTGCCAGTCGCTCCCGACTCCCCGCATTCCTGTCTCTCTCATTTTTCTTCATCACATTCTGCGCATTACTGCCGCAAGGCTGTGCCACCTCTGTCATGTCATCCTGCATCGGATCATTGTCACGTGCATTACTCTTTCGACGTCATCTTTGGTCGTCTAAACTGTACCTACAGAACGATTGGCCCGTTCACTCCATTTTGAGAAACTGTACGTTGGAGTGTCCCAGAAATGTTGGCTCAGTACACTGCAAGTGAACTAGCAGTAGGCTAGTTGTTGTGAAAGCAAGGGCCTCACTGCTCTTCGCTGAATTGGAGAGCTGCAATTCTGGGCGGTGTGTTCTGCTTTCAGTGCAAACTGATAACAAAAATACAGCAGTGTGCTCTTAGTAAATGGAAAGGAAGATGAGCAGTCTTAACTCTATTTGATTTACCAGGCACCTGATACCTATTTGTGAGTTGAGTTCCATTTGACGCTTTCATGGGCCTATGAGGCGTTGCCTGCACAAAGCGCTGCAACCCTTCTGCAACAAATGCAGTGAATGCTGCGAATTAGCGTTGTACAAAGCCTGGGCTATGTGAAAAGAATAGAAGAAGTATGTGCACGTGGTTGCAGTGTTGAACCAGTGAACACAGGGGGCAGAGTGCAGCATCTAGATTGTTCACAATGTGAAAGCTAACTGAATGGAGTTATTCTGCTCAATCATTTAGCCAAAGCGGTTGAGCGTAAGCAAGACCAGTTGATTTGACAGTGCTGCACATCAGATTGTCTGGTGGCGGGCATCACAAACATTCCTTGCCTGTTGCAACGTTTGTGTTCCATGCGAGCTTCGTCTTTGAGTAACCGCACATTCTTGCAGGAGGCCATAGCCAACAATGTCGCAGGAAAGCCAGCCTGGTGCCTGGTAGCAATTACACTTCACATGGTCATATTCAAGTGCTTTTGTTCCGTCATTGCGGGAGTCAGCCTGCAAGAGATGTTTGTACACTGCTCAACAATGGCAGCTTCCAATTCACAGACATGTGGCCACTTTGTAAATTTTTCTCACTCAGGAATGATTTTAATGTTCAATGATCTTTTTTTTTTGTCAAGGCTCACAAGTAAGCAGTAGCATCAACTTTGGAATGGATATTTTGTATTGAAAGGGAAAAAAAAAAAAAGTTGACTGCACCAAGAACGAAGCTCGACTAAGCTTGACCTTCTGGTTGTGGCAGGTTTTGTTGATTGATGTGTGTGATGGCTGCTCGCTGGAAGGGATGTGTAGAAGACGTACTGTTTCATGCAAGTTGTACATTAGGAACGTTGTTCCTGGGATATTGCACTGCACAATTGCATTGTTTGTTTTTTTTTCTCGCAGCAGTCTCATTACCATAACACGTTTCTAGACTCCAGTTGTGCTTGATTGTTGTTGTGTTGATTGAGGGTGGCCTTGTGTGAACACATCTTACGGCAGAGCCCGCACCCACTGTTCACGCAAAAGGGAGTGTTTAGCATAGCCTGTTAGGTGCACAGACGCAATCCAGTGGTGTTTTTGGTGTTTGGGGAGGGGGAGTTGAGGGGGTTCTTCGGGCCTAGCTGTGCAAAGCGTTACAGTTCATATGCAAGGAAGGCATCGGTAAGGAAGAAGGGGAGGCAGTGCTAATGTTGTGGCATCTCAAAATGTGCTGAGAGGCCCTCGTGTGCCATTGTCA
This sequence comes from Hyalomma asiaticum, assembly GCA_013339685.2. Lineage (NCBI taxonomy): Eukaryota > Metazoa > Arthropoda > Arachnida > Ixodida > Ixodidae > Hyalomma > Hyalomma asiaticum. The sequence continues at coordinate 51,998,725 of CM023484.1, forward strand.
AGGCAGTAGCCTTATGCAGTAAAATCTGTGCTCACATGCTTTAGGAGTCATTTGTGTATGCGTTGTTCATCCCAGACTTCTTGGCACTTGCGTAATTCAGGACTCCCCTGAATCACGTCTAGCTCGAGCATTCTGTTGACTTGTCTCAAGGACAAATGCAAGCCACTGTCTGCCAATCGCTGGTCTGCAAGGAATAAGCCAACTTGTGCAGTTCGAGCAGGCATCGAGTAGGTCAAAGCAAAACTGTCACGTGATGGTAGAAGGCAGTGCACAGGGACAAACAACAAAATAGCAAAGCACTGCTTGTTCTGCTCTTCCCATTCCTTTTTTTCTCCCCCCCTATCGTTACTGGGTAGTTTCTTTTCTCGAGCAGTTGTCTCTGCCTCCAAGTTTAGGCTCGTCGTTTCTTGCTGCTATGCGCGATGCAAGTGGTGTTACGTAAAGGAGAGAAAGGAAGAGAGTTTGGTGGCGCAGAACGTGACACATTGTACGTCATGGTGCCATCTCCACCTGGGCAGTGAATGGAAGAGGCCAAACGGCAGACAAGGGCAAAGTGTGTGCATGTTTTAGAAGGATTCAAGAGTGTTGCACAGGGTTTTTTCCATTTGTCTACTACTGCTGCTCCCCCGCGCAGACTGTGGTCCAGTTATCTATGCTCGATTGTGCGAGTGGTAGGCGCAGTGAGTGCGTTTTTTTTTTCCACATGTTGCAAGGTTTGTGCCCGGCTCGGGCGGAGAGAAAGGGAAAGGTGGTGGCAGTGAATGGAGCAAGCACCGCTCCTGCACACAATACTGTGATCAGTGCAGGCAGGATTGTGATATGAGGAGAGGAGGAGGTTGAGGGTGGTACCTGTGAAAGGAGAGAGGAGTTGCAACGATGGCCTGGCTAGCGAAAACAGCTACAGATACAGACAGCCGTGTAGACAGATTGCAGCCGCGAAGCATGCTGCCTTCACCGAATTGCTTTTTCTTTCTTCTCCCCGCACACACTTCTTGGCACTGCTAGTGCTGCTGCTTCATCAGGAAGCGCTGTGCGTTCCACGTTTTCTTAGCGTTCTTCCCAAAACTTTAGCTCTTCTTTGTTTTGCTGTTTTGTTCCAGCCTTCTCTAGCGAGACTCAGAGAAGGCCCAACAAGGTGTAGCAACTTGCTTCTTAGCTGACAAACTGTTTTACTGGCCATCTCCTTGCCGTAGGCTACGAGGGGGGAAAGCTGGCACACCTGAGCAGTGTTGATGCCATGCTGGTCAGCTCAGGCTCCACTTCCCGCCCTTCAGCGGCAACACAAGGATAAACCAAAGGAGCCATTCGGCTCCCGCAGCCAGTGCCATAGGTCCTGCACAGCGCGACGTCGTGTGGCCTTTTTTTCCCTCGTTTTTAAACCAAGAGTCGAGCAGGGTTGTGGGTGTTTGTACACGCAAAGCAAAGAAGAAAGGCCAGAGTGGTGCTACAGCAATGGTCATCTTCCTTGATGGGAGGTGGCCTGCTTTGCTGGATTGTGTTGTCTGTTTGTGGGAGTGGAAATGGCCTGTAGGGAGGGGGGGGGGGGGGGCTATTCGTGGTGTGTGAGAGATGCATGTCAGCTTTGCTTGCGAGAGAAGGCACAGAACCTAAGTCACTAGCACCCCGTAACGTGCACGTGGGTGGTGATATACTCAACGAATTACAACTATCAGTGCTTCTCGTGTGCCCTTATTTCATTGTTCTTTTTTTTTTTTAAACAGTTGCTGTGTTGTTGGTTCGATGCTTGGGGCTGGAGGGGTTGGTAAGAAGTGTTCCGTGTCACTGTTCACAAGAGGTGATATAGAGCGTTTCATTCTTGACCGTTTCTGTCATTTTTTTCCCGTTTTTTTCTCCCCCTTCCCTTGAATGATCCCCCTTGTGCACTGTCTTTCCCCCCTCAACCGAGATGTGGGGAGGGAGGAAGATGGCTTGGAAAAGGGTGCAATGTTGCGAGTTATCGTGACATGAAAGGCTTTGTATATTTGCTCACGGCTGTAGAATATTGTAAATATATGTACAAGTCATTTGGAGGGTTTCAAAAGAGATAGTAAAGGGTTTGTATCTCAGAGCCTGGGAGCTTCTTGTGTCATTTCTTTCTCACTTTCTTGAATGCATAAGTGGCACAGAGTGGGTTTTCTCTGTGAAAAGAATGCTTGTTCGCAGTTTGGAAACGTCCCATCTCTTCGGTAACATCACCCACACACTACTGGCAGATAAATGGAACAAAAACATTACTTTATTGGTACAAAAATAGGGACACATTTTTGGGTAACTAGTCATACATAAGCTACACCATTACCTTTCTAGCCTATGGCTCGGAATGCTTTGCTACTCTGTAAACAATCCACACAGTCAGCAGCTCTCATTATCATTTGAAGCTTCCACAAGTGCAAAAAAATTGCTGGCTACAGGGCGTTGTGAAAATTTAACCACACCTTGTATGATAGCCAAAAAGCATGGGCTTCATAAGACAGTTTAACAACACACTTTCAAAAAATACTACAAGGGAACTGTAAAAGCATGAAATGGGCAACAATGCGCAATCCAGAATAACAATCCCACTGTGCAGTAGTTTAAATGAAGCACAATGATGCATAAGCTAGCACAGAACTTTGTCAATTTGATATGTGGATAGCTGTAATACTTATATGAGTTACAGCATTAAAGGAGATTGATGAGAAGTAACAAAGAGGACGCAGCACTTCAACTACAGATCTGTCAAGATTTTTCTTGCCAGGATTGGCAACTGGCATCGGTGTAGGTTTCCTAGTGACAGGGACAGTGTTCTTGAGAAACACTTTTTACAGCGTAAGCTGTTATGAAATCACAACAAGGACCATTTCTGGTGCTATAGTTGTCCGCCACCACCACTGATGCCCGTAACCACTATCGCACTAATTGCAGAAAAAAATAACCAGGACCGGAGGAACCAGGAGGATTCGAACCCATGTCCTTCTGCATGGCAGTTGAGCATCCTACCACTGAGCTATGCTTGTGGTTGAAAAATCATCGGTAAAAGGCCTATACAGGTATAAAGCCTGCCGTGGAATCTCATTAACAAATGTAATGTTACGTTGCAGAATCCGCCGCTACGTGCTACGGAACGTGGATTGCATAACGAATGCGAGGAATCATTTGAAAGAACACAAGGATGCATGCTCTGTAGCTCTGCAGCCATTACAGAGGCAACATCAATATCATCATTATGAAACAGTCTTCTTCAACTTTTCCGTCATCATTACTACGAAGCGTTGCCTCACAAGGCAGTTTTGTGGTAACATACCATGCCTCACACGACAGGTGACGTGTGCAGCCCCGACAGCAACCTGACTTGGCTCTTCGATATACCTGATGGCCCGATCACTTGGCCAGATCCCCAAGTGTTTACAATGGCCTCTAAGAAGGTCGGTCCTCCAGTTTATGCTGTCACTGTCCTGCGATTCCGTGCAGGCCTGATTTTTTTTTTTTTTTTTTTCAAAAAGCTTTCCTACAGAGCTGTCTTCACATCTCATCAAAGTCCTTTCAAAACACTGTAACTAAAAAAAAGAAAAGAAAGGAGAGAGAGAGAGAGAGAGAGAAAGCAAGGGAAATGCCTACACAACCCATACAATGGCACGGCAGGTTCACTCCAATAAAAATGAGTTGAACGAATGTGTAAAAAAGAGAGAGAGAGAGAGAAACTAACCCGGGAGGTATGACGTTTGGCAAGAAACAACAGTCACTTGGATCTTTTTGAAAACAGCCCAGACTGAGTTTGACAGAAGGGTAAGCTGACAGTAGGGAGAAAGATCAGGTACATGCTTTCTTACCAAGCACCGAAGTAAACAACATGGCAAAACAATAACTGTGCGCCTGCCTCTTTCCAGCAGCACCTGTACACTCATCCTAAACGTGTCAACATACTGCCTTATCCACTCAAGCTCAACATACATTGTAAAAAAGCTTCGAGTGCCTGGCCCTCCACTGACTTGGATCTTCAAAAATGCGATGTTCGCTACCCACAAGACCCAGTATAAAACAAGGAAATGACAAGCAACAAAAAACTGTCACAGCAATCAGTGCTGCTTACTGTACACATCGGAGGATTGCTGCTCGGCAGGTTTGTATAAAGGCAGAGCAACAATAGACGGGCAAGTTCTGTTCCAGAAAAAACCCAGAAACCCAATACCTCCGAAACACCTTTTGACTGTGCATGGATGTATCTCAAGGTGCAGCAGAGAGAAGAAAGTAAAAGTACCAGTGGTGAGACTTGCAATAGCATGAATCATTCGCGAGTATTTAACCCCAACCTAAGATATTTTCCAGCAGTTAACTGCTGTACACATTTCTGTGCTCTCTTCCGAAAATACTCATGCAAAGTAATCTTGTTAGGCAATGTATGCGTGTACAGTGCACACACCTTTGCTCTAAGCTGCACAGAGTTTTGAGCTGAGAATACATACAGTCGAAACCACTAATAGCAATACAGGACATAACAATCTATCTGTTATAATGACCATATTTCAGTGCAGTTAGGATTTTCCTATGCCGCCCATCAGTGGCGCACCGACGGGGGGGGGGGGGGGTTCGGGGGTTGTAACCCCCCCCCCCATGCCGACCTGACCCCCCTCCCACTCCGTAACTGCTCCTATGTCCTAGAAGAATTTGGCGCTAATGTCTCTGCAAAACGACAAAAAAATAATAATCATAATCATTGATGCTATTATTATTACTATTTGGCATTTTATTTACTTTTTTTTACACACGCAACAACTGTGTAACCGCATGCTCAGCCCTTTGTGAAAAATTTAACACCCCCTGGCAGAGATCCTGGGTGCGCTACTGCCGCCCATTGAAACTTCACCCAGATGTAACAAACATTGTTCAGAGCACCCTACTTATACAACGAACATTTTGGATGCAATCGCAATAAAAATATGGAGCATACGAAGTGAAAAAAAATATACATACCTACATGAGCGTTCAAAGCACGAGAGCAACACTTGCTCGCATGTGGCTCACCTCTACTGCACGCCAATGAAGTGCTGATACTACCAAAATTTTGGCAATGCGCAGTTGATTAAGAAAGACTGAAAGCTGTAGATTTACTGCTTGCTGTTACTCAGGTCAAAGGCTTCTTGCGCGCTGAGTGTGGCTATCTTCAACGAGAAAGAAATGATCCTTTGGACATTAGCTTGGAAATAAAAATGGAGCGTCAACTTTTGTACCTAGTTCGGAATAGGCACGACGTACGCAGGCAGCATGAAACGAACTATCGTGAACTCACTTCCAAGGTGATCTGCTGCTACCTTGCAATGGCAACAGCAATGCTTCAGTAGTCCCGGATCAGACGGGAGACGGTTCCCAACGCCGCTGCATGGTTTCAGTTTTGCACTCGATGCTTATGCACACTAAAATTTGGGCTTGTTTCACCGGCAGGGGGAAAAAAAGAAAATAACATGCACTTCAGATGGGAACACAAAAATTCTACCGAGGATAGCTGCCTGCATGATGAAGCACGTGGATCACAATGTTCAATATGCCACTTCGTTGACTTCGTCCCTGCTGTCGCTCGAGCATAAAGCCACTACGGCAAGTGCGGATTGTAAAGACGCACGAGATTATTTTTGGCGACTATACGCCCTCCCAGAAGCAGCAGATACAATTAGTTGCAAAAGCAGTTGAGTCAACCTTTAAGCACACAAGAGGCGTCACTTCACTATGAGAAAAGGAACATTGTAATAAAACTGGGCGAAGAAAAAAACAACTTGGTCAACAATTTTAGCACGTTTTGAAGGGAGAGTCCACATGCAATGAACTGCTGATATAACGACCAGTTTTTGCGGCACTTTCAAGCTCATTATAAGTGGGTTTGACTGTGGTAATGCCCTAACGTGTGGCCATCAATTAAATTTCTCGCTTGCACTATGAAGGCTTCTCAAAAGCACCATAACATTTGGTTGGGGTGTGAGCATTTTTGTTGCAGAGACCATATATGAGCTGTGCTTGCATAGCAAATGTGCTGCAAATGATGCATCAATGAAATTTTATAGCATGGCTCTTTGTGCTAGTTGCAGATCTATGTGCATCATAGATCTGTAGTATCAAGCCAACGCTGCAAAAAGATAAAGGGCAGGCACTTATCTATTGCAGTGCATGCTCAGCAATTGCAAAAGGCGCTAGTGGTTATCAGCATGCACTGCACATTAATGTTCCAATAACATTTCTAAGAAACAATGCATAAGAATGTTTCATAATTTGTTACAGCACTGTCACACAGATGCACACACACTTGCACAAGGAGGAGCTGTGTTAAACTTATTCTGAAGCAACAGCATCAGCCTCTTTCCAACCTGAAAATAAGATCTCGACATTTAAGCATGCTCCAGCGACAGCGAATCCAATCTGTAAGCATAAAACACTGATTCAGTGATGAAAACAAAAACCAACAAGTAAGAATGTAAAAAGTAAAAACACAAACAATTAAAAATGCCTAGGACGCAACTGCAGCAACAAAAAGCATTTCCACATCAATTAACAATATGGTTACTATGCTCACTTCAAACATGGGAGGAATCTGTGGTACAAAAAAAAAAAAAAACGAAAGGGGAAAAACGCAGGCCTTAAGAGTGCTTTGTTTTGTAACAGTGCTACATATGACATAAAAGAGTTTCACTTAGCATGTCTGATATTCCAACCTATGCAATAACAGTGTAATACCGAAACACTGAATGATGGCAGAGATGTCTTGTAACACTTTATATAACCACTGCATCCCACAGACATGCTTCTTGGTTCCACAAGTGTTGTTGCTGAGGAAACATGAAGAAGTCAATATAGCAATGGTTACACCACTGCCACAAGTTTACACAGGTGGCAAAGTAAAATACAGCTTTGTGTTTGTCTTCACTAAACTATATGGCTCCAGGTGGCAGCACCATCCCGGGCCACTCGAGTTTAGGCCTACATTTGCCGGGTCTTCTGCAAATGGCTAGAAGTTCGTGGTTAAACAAAAAGCTCTCTAATGTCTGCTGCACCGACAAACTTGCGTCATTGAGCAAGGATTTTGCACTGCCACAGGCAAATACAGGATGTGTTACGCCTACATGCCAAACAATGTAAACAAGAAAACAATTCTGGTCGGAACCTGCCAGCAATTAAATTTTGGGGAATTTGCTTCAGCTGGGTTAGTGAGAGCGAGTTTCAGTTTGTCCCATACACATGTTGCCATCCAGAGAACGTTCGGATATGCAACTTCGATCTATGCATATGGCACAAAGAAAAACAATATATGTATGTAACTTACTTGGAAAATAAGCTTCGTAGTTGATGAAATGGTCAGAGATACTAAACGAGGATAAATTTCTTGTCAACTACGAAGTTCTACTCCCAAGAAACCTGCATGGATTTCCTCTGTAGCGTCTGGTGGCCAACAATCTTTGCCCTTCATAAACTTTCCCACAACTTTAAAAGGGTTTGAGCTTGTTGGTAAGGCTTCATGACAGAAAACAGCACAAACATACAGGATAAGACGGATTGGACTAGGTTCTGGACTAGACTGGACCAGTGCCTAGTTCAGTCAGTCCTTCCTGTCCTGCGTGTTTGCGCTGTTTTCTGTCCTGTTTGCCACAACTTGTGCACTTCAGCACAGCTGACCTGCCATAATTATCATGTTGTCATGTTTCATTTTTCATCATTGAGAACACTAATGCAATGCAAACATTTTTTGCATGCTGTAAACAAAGCATGACAATATGTCATTACCAGCACTGGTACTGCTTCCGTCTCTGAGCAACCAGGTGTACCATGAAAGGTAATATGCATATATCATAAAATGCATTAATATATATTAACATTGAGAGTTTTCAATGTCGACAGTACAGTTGCAGTACTTAGAGGAAAGCTCAGATTTGAGCCCTACTATAGCTATCTAACCAATGGACCGACCTGAATAAAATTTTTTTGGATATGAGAGAAAAATTTAGATTGTGCTAATTGTAGGATGCAGAATCTATATTTACAAGCTTCAATAATTGTTTCAGTGACATAAAAATTTAAATTGCATTGATCAGAAACCAGGTACGTAGTATGCATCACTCTGATATAATGCTAGCAACTAAAAAATTGTGCACACAAATCTAGAGGAGATAACGTATACAGTTGTGTTTAAGCTATCAGCACATGTATGTAATCAAGTATCTACACTACAAGTAAAGTAAACAATGCCATTTAGGAAGTTGTGATGTCTGCTTTTGTAGGTGAATCAAATGGTGCTATACTGTTTTTTATATTACATGTTCCTGTAATCACAAAGAAATACAGTCAAGCTTATATTCATAACATTCATTAGATAAAATTGTGCATCCACTAAGTGCAACAATCATAACAAAAGTGACTTGTGCAGTATTGGTTTACCAAGAACATATCTCACTCAGTGATCACTCCTGAACACTGAACAGTACACAGAAAATTAATGAACAAAAATCATCACGGAAATGAAAGGGTTCAACACAGCTAGTTGGCCTATCACTCGGCCTGTGTTTTTCTTTACTTTGTCCCAGTGTTTATTCGTGCTTCACCAGCATGGATGAAAGGATTCGTCAGGTATTTCATATAGAGACCTAAATCAGATCAAGGCATTGAAGGATCGGGTAAAGCTAAGTGCACATGCCTAGAAGAAAGAAATGAAGCTGCTTAGACACCAATTCACCACTGCTAATGTCCAATGTGCAACACCTTCACACTGATTTAGAAGGGCTGCTTTGTGAAAGAACGTTCTTACTTTTCATCGATGTGTACTCTAAATGGCCGGAAGTATATTTGGATGCCACCAACAACATCATCAGCAGCATACAATTCAGACTTCCATAGAGTCACAATTGGCAACCGCAGTCAGCTCAGTCTTCGCAAATTTCATGATTTCATTCAAAGGAACAGAGTTGAACAATCTTCTTCATTCCCAAATCATCAAACTAAGATTGGCACAGCTGAGGACTTTGCAAGCACCTTCGAGAGATCAATCAATTTCAAGCTGATACACAACGCATGTCATACCAGAACTTCTGAAAGTCTACAAGCAAGCACCTTGCCTTACAAATGGCTTCACTTTTAGCAAAGCTTGAGACTGTGGAAGAATTCTACACGAGATTCAACCTCCCCCACAGTGCAAGGCCCGTATAGCAAAATGTTGTGAGAAAGCAAGAATGAAAGCATGTCAAGAAATCTTCTAAAGTTCGCAATGTGCGCACAAGTGACTAGGCCTCATTAAAATGCAGATAAAAGGCACTGCAAGCAGCGCCCTTGGAAAGAGAAACCTGTATGGTGTGCCCACGAAAAGGGAAGCATGTCATGTGAAAAAGCTGTAGCAAAACAGCTCTCGGAATAATGAGAACTGGCAACTACACACCCCAAATTTGCATGCAGAACATATATTTGGCGACAAGAGTTATGCAAAAGGCAGATGCAAGAACAGCTAGCTCTCTTGAAAATGACTGGGCCGAGAAGTGCAGTCTAGCTTCCGTCTCGCTCCGCATTTTGAAGGATTTCGATGTGAGATCTTGCTGCAAAACCACCAAAAGTGACAACGATCGTTTCGTAAAGACGAGGGGAATCTGAGGATACCACACACTTGGATCTCAAACGTCTTGGCGAAAAGCAACAAACGAAAACAGGTCAATCCCACATGGCGCGCTTGCTAACCCGAATTACGGCTAGCTTCTCCGGCGGCTGCTGTGCCAACTGCGCTGGCTCCGGCTGGGAGGCGGCCCTGCTATGACGCAAGCGACACAAAGAGTCCATGAGTATGCTACACCAGCAGGCATCGAATGACAGAGATGGAATGGACCTCACTGGGCCCGGAGCGTCAACGGGGTACCAAACCGACCAGCCACAGGTGAGCAGATCCAATCTACCTTCCACCAACCCCCCCCGATAACGATGCAGACTGGCAAACGCTGCTCACACTGCGCCAGCGAAAGCAACAAGCGTTAGAACAAAGGCGCAACAACGCACCGGTTAAACCCGAGGCGGAAATAAACAAGGCTACCAAGAGACCGCCATCTCCGAAAGGAAGACAACTGCCAAAGCTCCCACCCTTACCTAAGGATGATTTCAAGATTGTTTTGCAACCACATCAAGGTCTGCCTTTACGCAATATTATAACACCAGCGCTGGCGACTGCAGTAATCGAGGCCTGTGACAATCAGTTTTCTGGAGACCAATTTCTTCTAGGAATTAAGCCGGGTTCTAATATTGCTATCCTATCCACCCCACACCAAGAAGTAGCTGCGAAAGCACGGACGCTTCATTTCCTGACCATCAACAGCACCAAACATGCCATCAGAACATACGCGGCCACCGGAGAAGACGAACTGCGAGGAGCGGTGCATGGCATACCGCGACACACTCCTTCAGAGATTTTGCTTGCCAACATGTGCGTTCGCACGCAAGGTGTCGAACTGCTCCCTGACGTTCAGCGGGCCCGTGCTGCCAAGAGCAGTATACTTCTACAGGGGAGAACTATTACGTCACCCACTTCGTGCTACTGTACAAGTCTGCAAAATCTGCTGTGCCAAAGGACACCGTACGGATGTGTGCCCAAACCCTACACGCCGAATTTGCAAAGTGTGTGGGCTCGAAAACCCTAGTGAGGGACACCCATGTGAGCCGAAATGTGCCTCGGGCGGGGGGGCTCATCTCACTGGGGACAAAAGCTGCAACAGGCGACTAAAGCCACCAAAAAAAAAACCACATGCATCACGTGCCCTATGTCTGCAAGACAACAGGACACCAAGGTGGTTCTCTTCCAAGGACGAGGAAGAGGACTGCAAGGCGGGTAGACGCCCGAGAAGGAAAGGCACTAGCATGGGCAGATCCCGCTCCAGCTCCATGCAACGCACCACCGCCATCACCTCGGCAACAAACAACCAAGCACAAAGAGGCCGCTCCCGGACCCCGGCAAGGATGACACCTGCAGAAAGGCCCAACAACTGGCAGGCCAATTCAAAGAAAACCACACAGGTAAGCTGGGAGGGAGTCGCGTCTTCCACAACAAAACCCGCTGCGCAGAGTGAGGAACACAAGCAAGCCATCATAGACAGCTTAGACCGCAAAACACTCGAAGTGGAAACACTCAAGCGACAGGTAGCTGAGCTCACGGCGCAGGTGGAAACATTGAAAACCAGACCACTCGCACCTGCCACAACAACAACCACCACCACCACTAGTGACAAATTTCAAACCAGCACCACTGCTACTTCCGCAGCGGGTGCCAGCACAAACACAACCCGCTACACAAGAAACTCGTACGCAAGAAACGCTGCATCAAGTTGAACACATGTTCACGTTACAGCAGCGACAGATCCAACACCAATTTCAGCAAATGCAAGAGCAACTGCAAGCACAAATGCAGCAGATGTTCGCGGAATTCCGAGAACTGAAGAGATACGTAGACGACTCTATTCAGAAACTCCAACGACCGCGCAAACGACAACACGGTCTCGCCTCGGGCAAGCTGAGCGCTGGTAGTAGCATGGTCGTGACGGACACTGAAGACACCGCAACCTCCGACGCCCCTCATCATGGCTAACAGCAGAGCCAGGCAACAAGAGAATCTCACTATATGGCAGTGGAACTGCCGATCGCTACATAACAAACACGCGGCACTTGCACAATACGTTAACACAGCGCTAGTCCCTCCTGACCTGATCTGCCTACAAGAAGTGGGGAAGCAACCGAGACCCATGAGAAGTTACAGCCTCTATATGGACCCGAACCAACCTACAGTTGCAACGCTGGCTCGAAAAGACCTTGCTATCACAAGTGCAACGGCACCGGGAGTAGAAATACAACACCAAATTTTAACAATATGGCCGGTGAAGAAGGGACGACCCAAGTGCGTCGTGACCAACGTCTATAGTCCACCCAAGGATCAAAAAGCAGACTTCTCACCGTTATTGAACTACGTGTCCACCTTACTCATGCGACGAGACAGGCTAATTCTCCTCGGAGACTTCAATGCTTGGCATTCAGAGTGGGGATACAAGAGAGACAGCAGCAAAAGGCTTCAACCTTCTTAGAACAACGCAAACACACGAACTGTTGCTGGTCACACTGCTGGGGGTCCCCACAAGAGTTGGCAACAGCGTGGCTCGTGATACCATGCCCGATTTGACTTTTGTTAATGACGAGAGAGGAGTCACGTGGAGCAACCTGGACGAGACGCTAGGCCAGCGACCATTATATTCTAAGTGTTAACTGCAACACAGCAAAAGTAAAACAATGACTGGGGACAGCTAAACTCACAGACTGGAAAAAGTACAGAGAGAAACAGCAGACAGCTCTCTCCACACCAAAATCGGCAGCAGAATGGAGCATTTCTCTTAAAGACATCTACAATGCCACCACCAAAGAGTACCGGACCACACCAGAAACACCGGCGATCAACAGTCACTTGGCACACCTCTGGGAGGCACGCAGAAGTCTAGCAAAGCGGTGGAAGCGGCAAAGACATAACCGCAAACTCCGGCGCCGGATAGACCAATTAGCAGATGAGGGAAATGCTTACGCTAGAGAACTCGATAACAACAACTGGTGAAATTTCTGTGACTCTCTACGAGGCACACTGAGCACTAAGAAGACCTGAGCTATCCTCCGTTGCATGCTGGACCCAACCAACGCGCGTACGCACACGAACGTCATGAGGAAACTCATAGGAGAATACCCAGGTACGGAAGAGGAGCTCGTCCAAAAACTAAAGAACACCTACACGGGAGAAGCACAGGCACCGTCACCCAACCCAATCCACTACAACGGACAAGAAAACGAAGATCTAGATGCCCCCATCACCTTCGAAGAACTCAACGCGGCTGCTCAGACATTCAAGAACACAGCACCAGGCACCGATCGGATTACAAATGCAATGCTGAGAAACCTGAGCGATGCGGCACTCCAACAACTAACAGATTTCTTTAATGACACTGTGTGGAAAACCAACGGCCGACTACCCTCGGAATGGAAGACGGCAAACATAATTTTGATACCGAAGCCGGGAAAACCGCGTGATCTAGGACAACTACGACCCCTCTCGCTCACCTCTTGCCTGGGAAAGCTTTTCGAGAGAGTCATCCTCAACAGAATCGAGAGGCACATCGAGCAAAACGATCTGCTTCCAGATACAATGTCTGATTTCCGGAGAGGAGTATCAGCCCAAGACGTCTTCCTTCTGCTCAAAGACGAAGTCCTGAACCCGCCACCAGGAAGTCCGGACAGGATTTTGCTCGCACTCGACATCCGAAAAGCGTTTGACACTATTTCGCACACCACGATTCCTAAGGGACTTAAGGATGTTGGATGCGGAGAAAGAATATATTGCTACGTGCAAGACTTCTTGAGCAACCACACCGCCCAAATTGGAATAGGTTCGACACACTCGCTTCCATATGACCTACCTGGACAAGGCACCCCTCAAGGCTTGATACTGTCACTGCTCCTTTTTAACGTCGGCCTACGCAAACTGGCACTAGAGCTGGAGGAACAACAAGATCTCGGGTGCGCCATATACGCGAACGACATCACGCTATGGGCCACTCGAGGCTCATACGGCGACAGGCAAGACACCCTACAAAGAGCCATTGACGTGGTCGAAACATTCACGAGACAAGCAGGTATGAAATGCGCCCCGGCTAAATCGACATACGTACACATCAGACCCAAGAATACACAAGCGAAGAGAGCACCTGCCATTCAACTCTACCTCGATGGGGAGCCCATCAAGAGGGCGGCAAATATGCGAGTTCTCGGGATGCATGTACAAGAAATGGGCAGCGTCTCTGTCGCGCTCTCCAAGCTCAAGCGTACAGTACGAAGCATCACGGGACTGATTAGAAGAATCGCGCGCAGCAAAGAAGGAATGACGGAGGCTGACACACTGCGTTTAGTGCATGCCTTCATCATTAGTCGCATCACTTACGCGCTACCCTTTCAGGCTACGCGCCACGCTGAGACCGACCAGGTGGACAAATTGATCCAAATTGCTTGCAAGGCGGCGCTTGGCATTCCGGAAAGCACTAGTATGGAGCACCCCCGAGACCTAGGGCTGACTAACACTTTCGAAGAGCTTGCCGCAGCCACGATGATCGCACAGCGAGAGCGCCTCAACGCGACGCCCCAGGGACGCTCTCTGTTACGACGCCTGCACTACCCCCTGACGCCCCAATTCTGTGGGGACGAGACTCAGCTGATACCACACACACTACGATCACAGCTGTACGTGGGTCCTATTCCACGCAACATGCACCCGACATTCCACATAAAACGACGACGAGCCAGGGCGACAGCCATGCGAAAGAGGCAAAACGACCCGGACACATATTTCACAGACACTGGTCTCTACCCCCGCACAACAACACCGACCTCGGCTTTCGTGGCGGTCGCAACAAATAGGTCAAGAACGGTCGCGGCCGCTTCCTTGAGCACCTTGCCCAGCGCCACGGCTGAGGCAGTGGCCATCGCTCTCGCCATCAGAGCTGCCGAAGCAAAAGGCCAATCGGCTGATGTATTAACGGACTCGCAAGAGGCATGTCGATTGTACCTTCGAGGAGTTATGCCGTACCTGTGTCCTGCGCATCTTGGGACCAAGCCTCTCACAGGATCATGTCATCAACTGGTGTCCAGCACACGCCGGAGTGGACGGCAACGAGCAGGCGGACCGCGTGGCTCGAGGCATGACAGGCCGAGCTGCAGATCACTCCGTCCAAACGGAGCCCTCCACACCCAGTACGCCTCTAGAAATGCTTGAGGCACAACGACTCGGACGATGAACGATGGCCCCACCCCATCCGAAACTCAACCGAGAGCAGGCAAGGGACTGCCGCCTACTACAGACAAACACTTTTCCACACTTGCATAGGCTGCACAGAATGTACCCCGGCAGATACGAAGACAAATGCCCCTGGTGTAACGGCACACCAACACTCCACCACATCACGTGCGGGTGCTCAAGGCGCCCAGCAGACGCCGTGTTGCCTTTTAAACACAGACTCACTCACAAACTGGTCGTGGGAGGCGCGACTCTTGGAACTGGACTTGGGAAGCCAACTGGCGACCCTTGACCAGGCCCGGCGAGCCGCTAAAGCCAGTGGGGCTCTGGAATAGGGGCTCCACCTAAATGCACCAAAAGATTTCCTGCAGTTATTAAAGTTGTTTCTCTCTCTCTTGAAAACCTCTGCACTGCAAGAGAGAAGCGACGACAAACCACAAGACACCCACCGAAACCACAACACCAATAGCACCTCTGCGATTTGAGTTGTCAAGGTTAACAACACGTTAACATGAACTAGGAAGCCACCTCAAAAGTAGAGGCTATAAAATGCTTTCACGTCTAACGGCCAGCTCTGGCAATTTTAATGCAATAGCGTTAAAAGAGCTAGTTTTGCAGAAATTCCTGTGTCGGTGTTGTTGGTTGTGAGCGAGAAATCAGCGTTGTCCATGAGCGAAAATTTGAAGTAGATGCAAACAAAGAAATAAAAACAAAAAAACTTTAGGCAACCGGGGAATCAAACGTAGGACCCTTCGCCCCTGAGCACGATGTGCTATGTGCTCGGCCACCCTGCATATATCCTCTTAACTTCTTCATCTTGAGGTGGGTGCAGCACTACATGAAACACGGACAAAGAAGACGTGCAGGTGTATCTTCTTCAGCTCAAGTTTCAATTACCACGGTGCTATATTTATCGGCGAGGTTTGATAGCGCATGTATGTCAAATCTTGGAGGCCATGACTATATCTGAGTGTTTCACAACCTTACTGCCAGGGGAAGGGCGCTCGCACCGTCACATAGTGCAAAAGGCAGGTTGACTCATTTGATGTCACACGAGGACAGCACTGCTCAGTTAAGATTTCGGTCTCAGTTTTGTGCTCTTTTGGTTGTTAAAAATTATTTTCAAATCTGCAGAGCCTTTCTACTATCAGGTGCATGACAAGAGCATCTTGGGAACACAGAACCGCCATTACCTTGACGTGGTAAAGGACAGTTGGAGCCTGCCTGAAACACTAAGGAGGAAGGGACTGTAGTACATTAAGCGGTGACACAAAAGAACAGAAGACACGGAAGAACACTGTCAAAGCTGAAAGCCACTTTGCACTTTGCCTGGCATGCAGCCCGAGCACAAGTGGAGAGGGTAATGAAGCAAGGTGAAACAAGTGAAATGACAGTCCACACAGCAACAATCCTCGCCCAACAAGAACCATAAAAGACCACACCACCGCCTATATTTATACATTCCCAGCCGAAATAAACCCGGTTAAATTAACCAGTTCAAATGAGGCTCTTTTATTTTGCCACAATTTATGCACCAAAGTATTATACAGCCGTACCTACAGAGACTGAGAATCAAAGGTACGACCAAGCCTGAGTGAGTTCAATTATGATTAAAGGGGTCGTGAAAAGAATATGGAGGTACCCGGTTGTAATTTTCACTTCTTCAGTATGCATTCGACAAGCAGATTCCGAAATATTTCGGCGAAATATTCACTGCACATTTAATAACGCTTGTTTGAAACCTCAACGTTCTTGCACTTCCGAAACGACTACACAACACTACTGTCCGGTGTGGTACTATTGGGTGACGTTGCAGTGAGATATTTTTAAGTGCAAAGGTATAGTGAACTCGTGTTTGCTCTAACAGAATCGATTTACTTGAAAGATAGAAAGAAAATACTTAGGAACCGTGCGGTGCCGCCATTCGGAAGCAAAGCTGCAGCACGGCTTGCTTTCCCCTGGCCTCCGAGTGCATGTCAATCTCGGAGGTCTGGTGGCTACTAACGTGACGTCATGTGCAGAGTTGAGGGGAATGCACACAGTGAAACCGAAACCGTGTTTTTTATCGCTCTAAATCAACCCACACGGTGCAACGGAACAATGCATATTGTTGATTGGACGGTCAGGATCCCGAATATGCACTTAGTACAAAATGTTCAGGAAACGTTTCACAACCCCTTCAAGTTTGTAGGTCTATGCAGCTGTGTCGCAGATGCACGGTAGTGACACATGCAACCTTGTCAGCCACTAGGGGCCACCAGCATGTGACATTATCTGGCTGTCTAAAATAGCGGCATTTCTGCTCCTAAATGTTTCTTGCTCCGTGGCCCAGGCACATCAACTCTGAGGGGCTTGGGTGCCCTTGCACCTCGGAGGTCATGTTGAGGATCTGCGCATTCTAGGTCATACCCTCGTCGAGCACCGATTTCACTAGGCAGTAGAAGCAGCACTTATTTGTTCCGAGTTTCAGCATAAGAAAATGGCTATGTTTGTGCGCTTTCCCTTCAGTGAAGCTTCAGTGAAATGAGCAACCTCACTGAAACTTCTCTATATGTATGATATAGTAGAGCCCCGCTGTTACGTTCCTGGCTGCTGCGTTTTCCCGGCTGTTACATCATTCTTGGCCGGTCCCGGCATAGCTCCCATAGGATTCAATGCATTAGGAACCCCTCTGTTACGTCGCAATATGGGAACGTTCCCACATGTTATGTCGCGAATCGGCATTCCAAGCGGCCACTGCCGACGGAAATATTGACTTTTCACGTAGCTTGACTTGGCTTGACTGTAGGATTAACTGCACAATGGGCGACGCCAATTACGTTTCCAGTTTCCGCCATCTAAATTATGTCACAGCGATGCAAACTGTTGGTGACGGAATCGCGTACAATGATTACATTTCCATCGATGACGCCATTGTCACCTCCGAGGTTTTCTCTGTCGACAAAATCGTAGCCGAGTGTGCCGATGCGCGCACTGAAAGTGCTAGCACTGAAATAAAATTGTGTGCCAATCACCACTTCTCTCATTTTCGCATTTTTCCCATTTCTTGGCTCTTACATTTCCCGGCTCTTACGTTTATATTTTACGGTCCCGTGAAAAACGTATCAGCGGGGTTCTAGTGTATATGAAACTAGATGTAATCTCATATATTCTTGCCCTCTCCTATTTTCCAAGGGTTCACGTGTGCATCTGCAGGCATGCACAATCAGTAGGAAGCTTTTCCAAGCACTTGCCACGTGACCATGACGCCACATGGAGACACAAAAGCAGCCGCAGCCATGTTCTGGCGTGAATTGTCACCGCCGAGTGCATCACAATCTGTGAGATTGATCCGTGAAACGAACGTCTTGTCACAATGTCCAAGCACGGCCTCGATGTCGGGCAGCAGAGAACGCCTCCACCGAATCCTTGCCTCGTCGGCGATGGCGTCCAGTGTCCCGTATTCTTTGACCAATGCAGCGCACCTGGACATCACTTCTCTCCATTGCAAACCTATCTCCTCAAGGCCATCCTGTCAACGAGAACCACAGTGTTGACACCTGGAACCTTGCACAAGAAAAAAAAAAAATGCGGGCAGCTTGCGCTAGCGGTGCAAGACTGGACTAAGAGCAGAGCTTATGGCCTCACCCTTGCTCCCTTTCCCACGTCGTTGCTATACTAGACCAATCTATGATATGATATGAAACGCAACCACTTTTATGCAGTAGTGGGCTGAGGGCACGAGTGCAAAAAAAGAAAAGTGCACACACGAACCCTGTGTATTTCATAGAAGCGCACATGCACATACTTCGCATATTTCATGATGATGATCATTTCTGTCCAGACTGGACAGATTACACTTAATATAAAGAGCTCTGCTCTGAAAACTACCAAGAGCATCAGCCTGTAAAACAAACACATTCACAATGGCCAACATTATGAACGGCACAAACAATTTGGTAAACAATACAGAATACGTGTGCACTATCATATCACTTCCAAATGATTGATTGATTTCGTGGGGTTTAACGTCCCAAAACCAGCTCTGATTATGAGATGCCATAGTGGAGGGCTCCGGAAATTTCGACCACCTGGGGTTCTTTAAGGTGCACTGACATCGCACAGCACACGGACCTCAACATTTCGCCTCCATCGAAATGCAGTCGCCGCAGCCGGGATTCGATCCCGCGACCCTCGGATCTGCAGCCGAGTACCATAGCCACTAGACCACCGTTGCGGGGCTATCACTTACAATTCATGATCATATACTACATAACAGGAATATCATAGATGTGCTCTTTATAGTGCATGGGTGGTAAGGCCATTGTCAGGCAGTCTATTGTGCCTTTAGCCTGCCTTCCCTTGGCATGTAATATGTCAAAACAATGAAATGAAACGAAAATGAAATATCACCTATGCAGCCTCCCATGTTAAATACAATCTTACCTATGCAGCCTTAACACAGTGGCTGAAAATTGTCATGTGCTTGTGGTGAAGCAATAGCAAAAACACGCAAACACGAAAAAGTGCTGATGACATGCTGTATGTTGAATGTGCGTGTTAAATTTCCAACCATCAACGAACCCCAGAGTCTGTCTCACATTCCACTGACACATGGGTGATCTGCAGCCCACCAAAACACTTAAACACTCCTGTAAACAAGCACAACATGAACCTGCACGTTTTGGATGACACAGTCCGTGCCTCTTGTTGCTTGCTGTTTTAACAGATTGACATTTACCATTTCATTTGCACATAGGACTCAGGTGCTCTGTCACAAACAACCACTTTGAGGAGTCAAATTATCTCAATCCACGAAGTCATCGCTGATATGAAAGAGACCTTGAAATGGTTAGGACGATTTCACGAAAATTCAGAAACACGCTGAGCTGGCATGACAAGTCCCGATCATTAGCAGACCAATATCGCTGCTCCGCATTAAGTGTGCAGTTTACTAGAACGTTTCAAATAATGCACGTCACTGCAGATCAAAGTGCCTCAACCAAGAGTTTCCAACTGCTCCTGTTCATGAGATGGCAGGAAATATCACAGAGGCAACTGATTTGAATGGCTAGCTCACTGCAATGGCCATCCTTACCAACCCCCACCCCCGCCTTTTTCAAACAGGCCTGTGCCATCCCCTTCCACACCTCACTCTGCTCCTGACTAAACCAAGACCAGTAACCACTCAAGACAGACATTTCCTGACCCCCCCTCCTTCCCATTTTCTTCTTTTTTGAAAAAAATCTCTTCCTTACCACACAGCTATTACTTCACGCGTTAAACACAAACAATGCCCACGAGTACCTACCGTACTAATAGTAGTAGTGATCACAGGTAAAAGAAAATATACTGCTTTCTGAAGCCCTTAAGGGAGCACGGCTCAGCGTCTGGGGACGGGAAGGCGGGGAATAAAAGCAGAAAGGGTGACAGAGAAATCTTCACGTGTCCACCCCAATGACATCGGGAGCCCAATGGGACTGGCAGTAGCTGCAAGGCAGGGCTTGCTGGCTCAACGGTATGCCGGTATCCTGCCTGCCTCTATGAAGTTCACCAGGCTTTGTAGAGCTGGTAGACGAGGGCAGTATGAGGCCAGCAGGTTGTCGATAGTGCCTGCAGGGAGACCCTGTTGGCAGTAGGCAGTTTGGACCCTCGAACGTTCCTGTGCTAGTGCAGGGCAGGCACAGAGGAGGTGCTCGAGGGTCTCAGGGGCATCCACTTTCACATCCTCATTGCATGCATGCTTTTTTCTCTCCTCCCGGTTCAGCGACGGAGAAGATCCTGCTAAGTGTACAGAAACACGCTAGTAGAGAAAGCAAGTCATAGCCCTGATGTCCACATGCCAAAATGTTGGCTGCAGCAACATTCCCTGTCTTCATCGTTTTCAACCTCTTCATCATGTCTGTGTTGGGAAAGCAGTGCTGCTATAGTGGGTTGGATCATCTCTGACTCACACCAAAATAAAAACCTTGAACCCTCAAGTAGAGCATACTGTCATGGGAGAAGTGCGCGCTTGTTGCGTTTGGTGTCCCTGCGACGGCGCCAGAGAAAAAAGCGGCCACGAAGAAGTGCCGGCTCAGCTTGTGAAACGGAAAATGATGACGACAAGCTGTCGCACGAGGCGAAAAAAAACAAGAAGAGTGGCACGTGGAGCGGGCGTGCGAGGCGCCATATTGAGGAGAAGTTGCAAGGCGGCACTCCATTCCACCAGCGCAGACGTGGCAAGGGAGCTCTCCGCCAGAACCACGGTCGAGGTGTAGTTCCGAGTGCCTGGCGGGCGCCAAGAGTCGGGGTGTATGGCTCCGCTTGGCACCGAGCTCCCGACTGTGTCCACAGAACGCCTGACGAGCCGCCCGTGCCACCAACAGCACCGTCGGGTGTAGGCCCGAGTGCTGTATCACCGGCCTGGGACCTCGTAGCCAGGTACCGGGCCGGCTTCAGTACCTCGTCGTCCCTTCGCTGGCACCACGGACACACCAGTGTAGACGCTGCACTACTCGTCGACGACCTCCTGCGACGACCTCTGGCTTGCACCGGCGCTTCACCTGTGTGGACTTCTCGCACACCGGTCGACCAGCCTCAGTGAGACTGCTCCAAACTTTGACTATACTCGCGTGTTCTTTCGTGTTTTTCTTTCATTCTGTTCCGAAGTGTTGCATTCCTTTTTCATTTATTAGTTTGTTTAGTCCATGTCATTGTTTGTCCTTGGTTTTGTTGTAAAGTCTTCGCAGAAAACAGCCTTGCCATCTTTCTGAACACGTTGCCTGTCGTCAGATGCAACGTGCGTTCATCTTCTTTTCGAAGAACCCCATCACACATACTTCCACTAGGAGGCAGAGTCTAGTGCCTGTTTCTGTAGATGATTCTAAAATCCACTGCTCATCATCATCACTAGACTGTCTATGCCCACTGCAGGTAAAAGGCCTCTCCCACAGATCTCCGACTGTCCTGGCCCCGAACTAGCTGTGGCCATGTTATCCCCGCAAACTTCTTGATCTCATCTGCCCACCCAACTTGCGGCAGCCCCATGGCATGCTTGCATTCTGTAAGAACCCACTCTGTTACCCTGAATGGCCAATGGTTATCGTGCCTTCGCATTACATATTCTGCCCACACTGGCTTCTTGATTTCTACTAGGACGTCATTAATACGTGTTTGTTCCCTGACCCACTCTGCTCTTTTCTCGGACCTTAAGGTTCCTCCCATCATTTTCTTATCTATTGCTTGCTGCGTCATCTTCAATTCAAGTTGAACCCTTTTAGTGAGCCTCCATTTTTCTGTGCCATAGGTAAGTACCATTAAGATGCAGCTGTGATACACTTTCCTCTTGAGGGACATTGGTAAGCTACCATTCATCATCCTAGAATGCCTGCTGCGTGCACATCCACCCCATTCTTATCCTTCTCATTGTCTCAGCCTCATGGTTCGGATCAGGGTCACTAGAAGGCCTACCAGCATCCTATCTAGCAATCTACTGCTAGCTGGCTTTTAGAAGAATCCCTACAGGATGGCACACACTGCCTATATGACATGGTCTAGAATACATAATAAAGAGCCCTTGACATCTTCAATGCAGAGGCAACGAAAAAAAAAAAAGGATCTATTGTAGCAGGCTCCAAAGTACTTCAAATATATCTCTGAGGATCCTTCAATGTGTAACCGTGGCTTGTAACCCAGGCATTATTACAATCGGCCAAACAAAAACATGGCCATCATAGCACAGAATCAGACTGACCATCTCGACAGTACTGCCATTACAAAGAGCAACTGCAAAAATGAAAAAATAAAAGGCAAATTCAACTGCAGCCTTACCCAGTGAGACAAATCAGGCCATCCTTGTTCAGACATGCTGGTGATGGCATGGGCCAAGGAGCATGATGGCCATTTGGCCTCAACAACCGGCACAAGGTCCTTGAAGATACCCTCCAAAGAGTCGCACGCCTGTCTGATCTTGGCAGCCATCCCTACAAGTGTCTCTTGCCCTCTGAGGCAGGCGCATGCCAGATGGTGCTCGAGCACGTAGGACACACACTTCACAAGACCGTCGAGACCCGACAACTCCATAGCATAGCCGTCCGTGGAGGGGCACACCAACATTGGGCAAATGCTTCCGTTCGGACCATGAGGAAACAGGTCCTCACTCCATTTGGAACTTGAAGAGGGTTTGCGCGAGACATAGTTGCAGGCATTGATGTTGGGCTGCTTTTGGCCACGGAGGTCGTTCGATCGAGCCCGGCCCAATTTGGCCAGCTGACTGACACTAGTTGGATCAAGGTTCAGTTCTGAAACGTTGAAGCAGATTCTGGGGCATAGACGCTTGAACAGCCCTATGTCATAGAGCCAAACACGCTGCAGAACGAATGGGGACAACTTTCTGTTGATGGCCTCGTACGTCTGGGCAAGCATGGCAACCTTCGAAGACAAAAGAGCAAAGGAAATAGACAAGTGAGTTAGTTTGATGAAGACGCATCAAAACAAGGACTAGCTCTAACAAGCGCAAGTTTTCAAGGGATTCTGCCAAGGTCAACAAACCCACGCTATTCTAAATTAAATGTCCCGAGAGAAAAAGAAGCACAAACAAAATTTACTTGTATGGCACATATCAGCTTCATCTCTGAAAGTGTGAAAGAACAGAATGATGGTTTCATGAGACATGCTCAGACGTGTTTCGGCACAATCATCATCACAAGTAATAACAAACATACAACATGCATCCAGGGGTCAGTTTCCTTGTCAGACACAATCTTGTTAAGTCAAAGAAAGCATGGGGCATTATTTATAGTTCTTAGTTAAGTGTAGCAACTACGAGACAAAAGAAAAATGAATTAGATTGGAAGAAAAGATAACTCATCACTGGTAGGCACCAAACCCAAAACATTTACATTATGCTTGCAATGATCTAGTTACAGCAATGGTCCTTCATTCTACCCATTCCACTCCTTGGTTATTTCTGCACGTGTTAGACTGGGAGTCTCAGCCAGCGCCATACGTGTCCATGTGACAGATGTGGAAGATCCCTTTTGCCAGATGGCGCCGCATCATGTGGCATATTCTCTTCGTACAGGCTAGCAGCTGAGCAATAAACCTCCATAAACCTCCTAAAGGGATCAAATATGTTGAGGTGGGACCCTTGCTATGAAGTGAATGGAAAAGGAGAAACAGATCGAAGGGCCCATTTCATTGTTAGACTAGTGCTGATGAAGCTGAGAAAAGCACAGTGGGCATTATTTGATGCCCCAAAGGGACTGAGAACCAGTGCAAATTTGTCACTGGATCCTGATGCAAACGGAAAGGATGTGAAATACAAAGACATAGCTGTGCGCTCTTTTGGCAATTTCGATACAATCTATCTTGAAAGTCACAAAAACCACACTGCCCGGCAGTAAAGCCTTGGTGCTGCACAAAGCAGCCATTCGGATCGTCCTACGTTCTGCTCTTATTCAAGTGAACCATAATTTGTGCTTGAAACATTAGTCTGCGAGGCATCCCCGTCCTCTTCTATGGTTGTTATGAAGTAAAAAGGTGCTGACACTGAAGTGCAGTGCGGCCTTCGTGGCTATTAGTGGAGCATTTCCCACTTGCAACCATGGCTACAACTAATGCTGATCAACACAGTTACATGTATGGAATTCATGGGTCTTGGCAGGGGGCTGCTAAAAGAGCACTTGACCTCCTCAAGGCATGCCCCCCCCCCCCCCTTCACTGCCCATGCTACACCAGCGCTACAACACTCCCTTTGATGCAATACAAAAGGTGTGCGCCCCTCAGGACAAAATCCGGCCAATACATGCCCAGTAAGCTGAGCAGGGAATGGCCATTGCTGTAGCTCAATTGACCATTTGCAAAAATCTGTACGTTGGCTTTCCCACGTGGATGTTTTCCGAGCGACCTCTTGTCAACGGGTTGCTCTCCAGTTCTAGGGACGTTCACCATATTTACGCAACTGTAAGTAGACCCTCCCTACAAGTATGAAGTAATAAAAATTAATAATGTTACGAAGCGGTGCAGTGCGGACAAGTGTTGAACAATGACTGGTAATGACTGGTAATGACTGGTAATGACTGGAAATAATGACTGGTAGTATAGTTTCAGTTCCGACTGTAAGTCAGCCCGGGCTACTTTAAATTTCAAATGTCAACAAAATACAGTATAAGTTAGTGCAATGCGTTCGGTTCAGCTCGCTTCCGATGCACCTTTCATTTATAAAAGTGTTAGCGTTTCACAGCCAGTCCCAGTTTCCTTTCCTGAGGATTATTCAGTGAAATCTCAGAGACACAATCATCTTGTTGATATGAACTATATTAAAAGGAAAATAATGAAAGGGAAGGGGGTCAAGGGCTCGCTTTATTTGTTAGAAACAAGTTAATGAAACAACAAGCATAGAAGCCTAGGAAAGCATAGGGGAAGTTATTCCAATTCGTAATTATGATATTGTAATTTTGGGGTAAGTAGAAAGGAATTAAAGTGGACAAAAAGACAAACCTGCCTTTGGTGGGAACCGAGCCCATGACCTTCGGATATCGCGTCCGATGCTCTACCCACTGAGCTAAGAAGGCGGTCGTCTCCCCGTCCACTTTATTGGGTATTTATGTAGATGGAATCCTGGGAGTGCTAGGCAGCGCCACTCGTAGCCATGGCGGGGAGTGTTAAGGCAGCGAGTGGCGTTGCCTAACACTCCCAGGATTCCATCTACATAAATACCCAATAAAGGGGACGAGGAGACGACTGCCTTTGTAGCTCAGTGGGTAGAGCGTCGGACACGATATCCGAAGGTCGTGGGTTCGGTTCCCACCGAAGGAAGGTTTGTCTTTTCGTCCACTTTAATTCCTTTCTACTTACCTCAAAATTACAATATCATAATTACGAATTGGAATAACTTCCCCTATGCTTTCCTAGGCTTCAATGCTTGTTGTTTCATTAACTTATTAAAAGGAAAATGTAACACATAATATAAAAATCATACCAACCACACAAAAATATACCTGCAACCATTAGATGTAGGCCCAGAAAAAAAAGTGCGACCCCGGAAAACGTATAAAGCAGGACAGCATTAATGAGATTTCACTGTACTGTGTCGTGACAGCATCGCAGATATGGTGGTCACGTGGCAGCAGAATATAAAGGTGTTTTGGTACACTCCCCCTTACTTGCCCAATCACCTTTGATGCCACTGCTCGCTGCGAGGAACATGTGAAACAGTGAAGCTGGAGTGCCCATGAAACAGTAAATAAAACTTTACCCTAAAGAACTGAAAACGCACCTTGCAGGCAAACCGATTGTTCCGAGTCCGTAGCCACATCTCGCCATTCTCAAATGGCACTTTTTCTATCCTTTCCGCCTTTTTACCCTTCACTTTTAACAACAGCCGCAGCAGGTGAAAAAGCCACTGCTTGGGGTCCTCTGGCCCACGGTAAGCATCAATGGGAAGGTCATGCCACAGACCATGGCACCATGACAGAGCCGTGGATGTCCACATGAACCGACTCGAAGTCAGCTTGTGAAAGTGGCGGCAGGTCCCTCCGAGGCTCAGCAAATCAAACGGTTCTAGATGTTGGCAGATTATCATCACCACATGGTCTGGCAGGTGTGTCATGCTGAAACCCTCGCCAGCAGGCAAATTCTTTTCCCCTTGTTCTGCTACAGCTCCATGCTCGTCCATCCTGCGAGCTGTACAAAACACAAGAAAATGTACAGCACTGTAACGGTAAGGGTTAAGTTTGCTAATGATAATCTACATAAGGTTTATAGTATCTTGTATGACGCTGCAGACTTTAAAAATAGAGAATGGTGCAAATTTCTTCCCGGAGGCTCCTTTGAACATGTGAGCAAAACATTACTGCATTGCATGCGCCAGGGAATTTGCAGTTTGGCTTTAAATACAGCTTGAACTAGCTTGCTCTTCTTTCAGCAAATTACACCACACAGAGCATTAAGTCACTTCACTTCTTCCTGCATCCTTATCGATATTTTTTCTTCGTTGATCTCAGCACCAACAGATGAAGCATTGTTGAGCCCATGTTTCAATAATCGCAATATCAGACAATGCTAGATCTCCTTCAAGGGACATAGTTGGTACTCCTTTTGACGTAGTTTGTTAAAAAAAAAAGAAAAAAGAGCAGGCCAATTCCAGCTGTATTTGAAACGAAATCGCAAAATTCTCTGGTGCACGCAGTGCAATAGCATTTCACTGAATATTCATTACCTGAGCTTAAAAAAGTGTAGGTGGACAACTTTAAAACTACTCGGCATGCTGGGCATCATTCTCATGCACTACTTTGATCCCAAGGCGTTACAAGCTTCAGCTACCACTTCCACAGTGTCTCACACTGGAGGGACATTTTGTCACAGCCGCCGCTTGCAATGACTGCCTTGTAAATTTGTTTTCCCCAGGAATTTCAATTATGAGTGTGTCTGAATGTCTGCAAGAAGGATGGAATCAAGCTAGAGAAGAAATAGTAGTTACTTTCATTTGTGTCGTTTAAGATTAGCAGCACTTGCAACTCCACCACTTTACACAAAGCTTTATCACCGAACTGTGAGAATATAGGTACGCTTCCGTAATAGTAATGATGATCATGTGCAGGGAGAAAAAGAAAACTGCAATGAATGTTCGCAATGTGGTGTGTGGCCGGCTTCCTGCAACAACTTCTGCTTTCCCAGCTCATTGCTGAATGCGTGGAGTTGTCCACTGGAGAACCTTACACCGAAAAGATATCGCAATTACTCCATCGCTGGAAATCCATGAGCATCATACGTTTTCTTCCATTCACAGCTTATGCTGTTATGGGCTCGTTACAAACGGCCGATTTTGGTGGTGAAGGTGTCCGCCACGGGCACTGGTGGCCATAACCACTACTGCAATGAAAACAATTAAGAAGAAAAGGTAGGCAACAACAATCAAGAAAAGGAGGAAGCTGAAAAAGAAGCATAAAGAAGAAAATGAGAGAGCATGCAGCAACGTCAAGCTAACAACGCTGTCACTGTTGTGGTCTCTATAGTTTGCCGTGTCTTCGCGCAGACCTGGAAGGGGTTTTTTGTCTTGTTTTTTCCAGGCACGATTGGGTGTTTTCACCAATGTACTCAGATGAAATTAACGAAGGCTCAAATGAGCTTGTGCATTGTAGCAGCAACTAATATTCCGCGTTTAAAAAACAAATGTGTGTTCCTGTTAGTGAAGTGACCACCGCGCCCAATAAATAACAGAACCCGAAGAACATCTTAATAGAGTAATAGAACATCATATTGAACATCCTGCGTCGCCTACTTCTGTCGGAACAGCTGCGAGTCGTGACTACTACCTCTGTTTCAGTGTTTATGAAGACAAGCAGAGTCTAGGAAAACGGAAATATCTACGTTAGTGAACAGCCAGGCTAAAGTCCGAGTCCGTAGAAAAGTTTGACAATCTCTTGATAAGCTCTTCTCATGCTCCAGAAAAGAGAGCGAAGATGACAAAAGAAATGCGGACAATGTAGACGCCGCGGCAAGGAATTTTTTTTTCTTTCTTTTTGTCAGGCATCGATGTGCGCAGCGTCATATGACGCCGTGACTCAACCGTTTTAAGATGTTGCGCACAGTCGAAGATCACAAACAAGTTACGTAATGAGCACCCTCGGGATCTGCGCCACGGCGCTGGCATTCGCACTTTTCAGTCGCTATAAACGCCTGTCAACATTTGCAAAGTTTGGCAGGGGCATAAGACGAACGTAAAAGAGAATCTGTACAACAAAGCACAAATGCTGTCGCAAATGCGCAGAGAACGAAACAACGACGCGCGCGCAATTTGGAACAACCACGACAAGTTGACAGGCGACATGCAACTTGCGTGACACATGCGTAGAAAACTGCGTCTAGTATTCACATCTTACTGCCACACGGGCTGCGTTACGTAACAGATCATAAACGAGACAAACTTGCCTTGCGAAGAGAGGCGAACAGCAAGAGAAGTCGCATGTGGCTTTATGCTTTATGTTTTTAAACCACAGAACACCTATGTTTAAACCACGACCACGACCTACTGTACTCCTGACCTGCCCGGCGAGCACAACACCAGCGCGCATGTGCTAGCTCCTCTTTCTACCGATAGGGGTATTTTGGCAGCGGATTTTGGCGCCACCAGTTACCCCAACCACACCGCTTCTAGGCGGTCGTCTGCTCGCGTTGAGACGAGACGCCTGTGTGGGCAGGCACTCTGCGCAGCGAAGAAAACATATGCAAAACTGCCTCAATTGCGGTACTTCAGCTATGACAGTACAGTGTAGTTCCCAGCAACGCGCGCCCGTGAGCCATGTACCACGGTAGTCTGTAGAAAAGGTGAGAAATGTCTAATATCAATGGCATGCGCAAAAATGTTCCTGTACACTTTGTAAACAAATACGTACGTTTTGTATGACTAATGAGCTGAATTCGAGAATTTGCTTTTGCTCGGTAAGATTTTACAAGTTATTAACTAACAATTTAAGCCAACTGTAACTTGAGTGGCCGAAATAACAGGAAAAGAAAAGCTAGTACTGATTATCTCAGTGGCGCAACAGTGCTATTGGTTCCTTGGTAAATAGACTCTGAAACGTTGGCTGAAGTACCATATGAACATTCCTGCTATTAGATACAGTGCAATAGTTCACATATATGCCCAAAATTCCGAGTACTGCGCACAAGCAAAGTACTCGCACGGTGCTTGTTGTTCTGCACCCGTGCACCCGTCGACGCTCAGGATGGGTGGATGGATGGATGCTATGAGCTTCCCCTTTGTAATGGGGCGGTGACATGTGCGCCACCAGGCTCGTAAGAAGATTTAAGAACTTTTTTTTTCTCTCTTTTAATTTTTCTCATGCCTTTTAAATTTACTTCAATCAAATCGATCATGCCATATCAAAAACGGAATTTCATAGCCCAGTTCCCTGCCCCTTATGGCAGAAATTCCATATTTTTCCCTATAATTATTTTTGTCCGTTCTCTCTAGTTTTCTGCCACCAGTATTCTAACCGTCTCTTACTTATTTCAATCGCGGCTATGTTCAGCTTCCCGTTGTTCGCCCTAAAGCCCAAGGCTTCATGTAGGGTGGTGCCCAAACGTACACCTGGGTGGATATTTCCGCATTCAATCAGAACATGCTCTGTCGTTTCCCTATCTTCCTCACAGCATGTGCATTTTTCTTCTTCTTTACTGAATTTCGCTTTATAAACACGCGTTCTAAGGCAGCCCGATCTCGCTTCAAACAACAAAGCGCTTCCTCTTGAATTATCATTTAACTCGAGCGCCACCTTAGCGGTGAAGTCTGGAACGAGAGGCGGAGCAGGCGTCTCCGTTCCGTAGAACGCCGCGAGCTGGTCAGGTCAGGAGTACAGTACAGGTCGTGGTTGAAACCTACAAACACAGCAACATGCTAGAGTACAAACGAGCCAACCTCTCACAGAACTAGAGTGCAGCACACGGGACGTAACTAGCGCTTCCGCACGTCAATCCGTAGTACGAGTATTCAAAAAACGTAGCCTCCGAAATTAACTGCGGCAGTTTTGCCGTAGCAGATTGCGGAGGCCACGCAAAAAATATTAAAGCACGACGTTTTTTTGTATTTTGCAAGAACTTATTATTGTTTATTTAACAATAGTTTGTGTTTTTATATATGTATCTGTGCACCGGCAAGTCCCTTTCTCTGGTGTCGTTTGCGAAACCTTTTTAGCCTTTGAAATTGCTCGCATCTGTGCGCGTTCATCTCGAAGGCTATAAGAAAAGTGGTTTGCATTGCACTTAGGAATCACACCATTCTTTTATGGAAAATGAGCGGTAAATTTTTTTTTGCTTATTGTTGTGCTTGTGTTGGCTTTCTTTTGTGGCATGATTTCTTGTCATTTCCGCTTCCGGGATACAACTAGAGCAAAATGGCGCCCTTTACGATTTTGCGAGTTTGAAATCGCCTGACAGTCGACATCCTGCGACGTCGAATGAAACGTGATGTTTATTGCCTCAAACGTGCCTTGAAGCGACGAACGAGTGAGTCATGCCCGTCGTGAGCATGGACAGCGGGCTATGGATGCCGGCAAGCCTCGGCAACCCACCGAAAGACATCATCACCGCTCACAAGCTCGCTCTACTCGTGCTGGTGTCGGAGTACTGCCGCGTCAAGATGCGGCGGCACGTCGAGCCGAACGAAGAGTCGTGGTCGCACACGAGTCAACAGTGCCGGGACTTCGCCATCCTTTCTCTCAAGCTCTTGCAGAGTCCCGACGTACCGCTGAGCGATTTGCTCGCCGCTCTGCGTCCCGTGCTGCACCCGAAAACGCTGGACCTTTTCACCAGCGAGCTGGCGATCATCCGCGACGCCGGGGTCGCGGGCATCATGGACTACGTACCCAATCTGGACAACCTGCTCGCCGATCCCGTTGCCTCCACGCCCGCCGTGCTGCACAAAACCAGCGTCTTGGGGCTGTTCGTGCGACGCATGCTCCTCGCCCTGGACAAACTCAACTTCAGCGGACTCGTGAACCTGCACAAGACCTTCCGCTCGTACTACGACGAAGGCCTGCGACGACCCGAGACCGCGACGGGGACTTTCGAAGGGGCAGGTGAGGTCGTCGTGGCGACGAGACCGGCAGCGACGCAGCGCCAGGCCGACCTGTTCCTGGCCCAACAGGTGATGCTGATGCAGCTCAGCGAAAAGGCCGCCCTGCCACCGCCGCAGCTGCAGCGGCGAATCAACGAACTTCTGGCCGGCAGCAAGGACCTCTTCGAAGCGCACTACCTCAGCTTCCTCAACTGTCTCGCCGTTCGCGAGTACAGCGGCGCCAACGACAGCCTTCGGCACTACTTCGACCGCGCCGTGCCCGTGGTTCCGGAGACGATCAAGGGCGCCGTCGAAGACGGCGGCGTGACCCGCAACCTCCGCTACGCGTCGTTCAACCTGGCCACGCTGCACTCGAAGATGGGTCACCGTGGCGAAGCCCTGATCGCGCTTCGCGAAGCCATCACCCTCGCGCAGGACGCGAACGACACGGCCTTTCTGCAGCACGCCCTGTCGTTCCTGTGCCGACTTCAGGGCAGCCGCTGCGACCCGTCCCAGCTGCGCTGTCTCGTTACGCGCGCCTCCGAGCTGGGCCTGCACAGCGTCGCCTCGTTCGGCATACAGGCGCTCGCGCGCGTCGAAGGCGAGTCCGGCGTCGCGCCGTGCACCGTCCTGGAGTTGCTGGGCAAGAGCGACCTCCTCAATTGCCAGCACGCGATGTCCGAGCCGGCCGGCACGGCCCTCGCCGAGCGCGCGGCGCTCTGGGCCTTCTACGGGTTTCAGTCTCTGTCCCAGCTGCAGTCGCAGTGGCTGCTGCATGCTTCCCGCGGGGATCCCTTGAGGGCCTCGGGCGTGCATCCCCTGGGAGAGGTGTCGGCCTTGGCGCTGCGCAACCTGGCCATCGCCCTCACCTGGCAGGGCCACTACCAAAACGCCAAGGACGTGCTCAACTTTGCCAAGTCCCTGTTCCCGCAGTACTCGGACTCGTACAAGACGCTCAAGTTGTGCAACCTGATCACCTCGTTCAATGTGGCCCTGTATCAGGCGCACTGGCCACTGGTGGAGAAACTCGCGTCGGGAATTCGGGTCCTGGACCGCTACGAGGGCAACCTCTGCCGGGCGAGGTCCCTCCTTTGGCAGGGCCATTTCACTTCGGCCTTGGATCTGGTCGACACGTTGTTCGAGGAATGCAGCGACGTGGAAAAAGACTTTGTTGGCTGTGTGCCCCACTTCAAGGGCCGGTTATATCACTTGAAGGCCGAGCTCTTCATCGAAGCCTCGCAGCCCATGCTTGCCATTCCTGTTCTCTGCAAAGGTCTGATGCATGCCGAGAAACACCACCTGGCCTACGTACGAGCGATGCTCGTTGTGTTGATGGCAGAGGTTCAGTTTCAAATTGGTCTACCAGGACACGCGAGCACACTGCTCAACGAAGTGGTGACCATCGTCCTGTCTCATGGCAGCCTTGCGGACATTGGACAACTGTGTCTCTTGCGTGCAAAGTGCATGTTTTCTAGCAAAGGTGCAGATGCTGCTGGTGAAGCAGTCAAACTCGCAACGATGGCATTAGACACCTTTACAAAGGTGCAGCTAAAGAAGGGAATAAGAGATGCAGCCTACTGGTTAGCATTGACTTGTCATTCAGTCGGCATGGAGGATCAGCGAAATGCAGCCGCCCAGCGATTTCGTCAAGTTGATGAAGAAATGGCAGAGAAATTGTTGTACGTTGTATAAGACTCTAGCTTGTCAACCTTGTTGTTTGTGCTGTTTTCATTCCAAGGCACTGCAGTAGTACATGTGTTCACGTAGTGCCCTTGTGAATTATGTGTTTTCATGTTTGCAAGTTACATGCTTGCTGTAGCCATTCCGGTCTCATCCTATATTTAAACTTTTTTTGTGTAGGCAGTGCTGAACATGCCCGTTTTTTAGAATCGTCTCATGTTTTATCATTCGCGGCTAGTCTTTTAGTCGACTGGAAGCCTAATAACTCTGGAAAAAAACAAACATAGGAGACAAAGAGTACAGAAAGGGTAGTACATAGTCTGTTCATTAGCATCTCAAAATATCTCAAACTGCCATGATACCTCACGATGTCCCACATGGTATTGTTCATGTCTTTGCCAGCAACAGTCCATGAAAAGGAAACATTTTTAATGGTCAAAGTTGGTGTTACACTTAGTCAAGGTTAGACTGCAGGAATGATATCAGAATTGAAAGTCCATTAAAAACACAAGCCCCCTTGTTGAAGTTCAGTCCACTTTGTACTTAGCAAAGGACAGAATGTGCACAATTTATGAATCACAATTTGTTCATGCAATGTATGCATTGCCCCCAGTTGCTCTTAGGAGCAACAAACAGCTTGTGTTGCCTTTAATTTGAAACAATTGCAATCATTGCTACAGCAAACAAATGAATGCATTGTGGCAGGGCAAGAGAGAAGGGGGCAGCAACACTTGCAAAGTTTTGGCTACACACCATCATGAAGAAGTAGATGCAGCACATAGTGTGCGCCCGTAACACATGCATGCTCAGCAAACTATGATGTGAACATATCTGAGCCGTACGAGTCCGTCGGATTTTCTACCAAAGAAAGGAAAGGAAAAGAAAAAGTAGGAAACTAACTAGGAAACGGTGTGTGGAAAGAAAGAGGGAAAGGAAGACAGCAAGAGAAGAAAAGATAAATGGAAAGAAGGACGGAAAGGAACATGAGAGAGAGGAAGAAAAAGCATGCACACGCCAAGCTTCAATTGCCTGCTTTTTCCCTACAGGGGAAGGGCCCCTCATTTTTTTTTTTTCCGGAAGGAATAAATTGCCCTTCTGGACAAAAATTAATAAGCTAAATATCAATAAATGGGAAAACCAAAGCAGTCATTTCTGGAGCTAAAGACGCTCGAATTAATTTAGACTGTAACACCACTTCTTATTTTTCGAAAACTGGAATTCTGAAGTACCTATAAACGTTGTTGGTGTTTATTTTTTGAGGCAAATTCGGAAGACCACCTGAATTTCATACTACAAAAATTAAATTGTTGAGTATCGCCCCGGCGGGAGCAGAAAGGAGAGACGACTCCTCGCTTTGAGGATTGGGACAAGACTGATCCATTGATCTTTATTATTGCTTGCTTGTTTGCGAAGGGCAGGGCATAGCCGCGGCGTGGAGAAGGCCGCGGAGAATGTGGTGCACCAGCTCGCAAGAGTGGCCGAGGGCTGCCGTTGGTAAGCAAAGTACAATGGTACACCTGTGTGTGTGTGTGCGTGCCTGGAGGGTGGCTAGCACGCCATGGTTTCCCTTCTTGGAAAAAAGTAACCGGGCACGGCAGCGAATGCTACAAAATCATATCACAGGCACAACAAACCAGGGATTTATACCCTCCCTTCGCCTCCCCCCCCCCCCCCCCCCCGCAGAAACTGAAATTCCGAATAAAACCCTGTCAGTGTTTGCTACCTCATCTCGAGAATTTACTAACAACGCACCGAGAATCTCTGCCAGTTCGCTGGTCCAAGGGTGACAAGAACATGGAATGGGGTGTGTGTGTGCTTGGGGGAGGGGGTGCGGATTGTCTTGCTTCACCTAGAAGAATACAAGAGCAAATAAAATGCCACACGTGGAGAAAGGAAAAGTTCCTCCATGTTTTTTTCTTGACGTTTTTTTTTCCTCGATCGTCTTACCAAAAGGTCTTGAAAGAGGTTGACACAATGGATAGGAGCCGTTATGCAATGCAGTGCACGTAGAAAATACATTTAATAGATAAATGTGTAACATAGTTCTCGACCATCTATGCACCTGTGACATAAGCTGACAATAACTTATGGGACTTCCCTTCTCCACTTACGGCATTAACGTATAGTTTAGCCGTTAGTTCGATTTGAGTATTTGCTTCAAACTTTAGAACATTCATCGAATGCTACATAGTTTCGATATTCGACTGGAAAATGTGGTATTCGAAATTTTCGAACATATACGCCACCGCCGGACCCTCGCGCTAGTTAGCGTCATGGTAAAAATATTTTTGAGGTAGTTCGAACACTGCATGAACTTGAAATATTTGTACACTTCACCACCATGGGGGTCCAATGGAATGAGGACAACGTTGTTCTTATGTACTTCATTTTGCCAGCCTTAGTCAACGTCAGCAATAATTTTGCCACCACTGCAATTAGCACCAGCCGGCATGATTGCTAGTACATGCGATTGAATCGTGTCGTCGAATTCAGTCAGATATACTATATAGACGTGCGTCGCAACCGTTTCAAAATACATAGAGGAAAGCCAAGGAACACTTGCACAAAAAACCAACATGAGGGACGGACGCAGCTTCTCATGAGGAAAGTTGGAAAGACCGGTTATCGTCTGCACCGCCGGGAACGAATGGGGAAAGGAGGGAGGGGGTTCTCGTCTTCCCTCCCTCTGGAAATCTCGGGGGTTGCTTGGGCCCTCGAGCCCACTCGTAGTCGGCGCATATGGATGCAGTACCTCTTTAAACATAGACAGACAGACAAAGTTTTTCGCGTTTAGGTAGCTCAAGAAAGAATGTCGTCTGCAGCGCGTGCAGGAGGAACCGACAACGACCACGTTTGCTGTGCAACTGCATAGGAATGGCCGACACCGCAGCCTGTGACCACTGCGGTCACGAAGACTCAATAGAGTACATTTTATGCGACTGCCCACAGTACAGTGTAGAGAGGCAATCTCTTTGCCATGCACTCAACAAGCTGGACGACCGACCACTGTCGGAAGAAGGCGTTCTACGATATCGTCTAGACCTCACGGTCGAATGCAAGCGCTACTGCGCTTCTTGAGATCTACCGGCCTTCGTGAACGCCTCTAAGTGGAACGTTCTTTGTGTATTTGTTTGTGTGTGTGTGTGTGTGTGTGTGTGTGTGTGTGTGTGTGTGTGTGTGTGTGTGTGTGTGTGTGTGTGTGTGTGTGTGTGTGTGTTATTTGCTGTGCTTGTCTGGAATTTTGAACCCTCTTTCACTGTCATCTTTCTAACCCCCTCCCCGTTCTCCCCAGTGCAGGGTAGCTAACCGGAGACTATAATATCTGGTTAACCTCCCTGCCTTTCCTCTTCATCTCTCTCTCTCTCTTTATTTTCTCCACGAGAAGACCGCGGAAGGCAAGACGCAGGGAAGCGATGGGAAAGGGAACGTCACCAAGTGGGTTTACAAAAAGGCGTGACGGGAGCCGCGCGGTTCCAGTTTTTTCTGCTGCGCGCGTCCGGCGGTAGCAGGTGTCACTACACGTCTATCTAATGGGAAAGTTAATACGCTGCATATAAACGGCGTCGCATCGCCCTTTTAAAATGCGCTTTGAAACGTGATGCGCTACAGTCGCACTCATGTGAACGCGCCTTGGTGTAATTGACTTTGAAAGGACGTTCTTGGAAGTAAGCGTGGCCATTGGACACAATGCAAAGAATCTGTAATTTGGCTTTCCTGCGACAATACCTTCCCAAGACTCATTCATTACAACATACTTTTTTCGCTCTATGAGTGCGTGTACCCCTCTGCATTCCAGCGAAGGTGCCCTACAGCGGCACGCACCACAAAGGTTTTTAAAATGTACTGCCTAAATGCCGTGCCTCATAGCAAGTTCTGTGGTGTACACAGAAAAATAAGTGGAAAACCTAAGAAATTTACGCAGGAGACTGTTGAGCCGCCCGCCGCCAGAACCGTGTCCCCCGACATTTTCCCAGGAACAGAGACCCACCTCCTTTCAGCTGTGCAGGGGTGGCAATCCCCTACGTGGATGGCGCAAGCTAAGCGCTCGCACGTGTTCTCTCTAATAGCTAAGGGTTCTGTCCTCTCGGCCTAGGGAATCAAGGTCGTCAAGATGGCTCACAAGGCATCCGCCAAGCTCGGTCGCTTCTTCCCACGACCGAAAGACAGGTCACCAAAGAAGAAAGCACAAGGGTGATTTACACCATGTTTATCGTTATTCTTAGTGGCATGGAAAGGGGTATACATTTCTTTATGATCTTTAATTTAATCTTTTTTTTCGAGTTACTCCGCTTTAACGTAACTATATCTCATGTGCAGAGACTGCGGCAGCACTAAAATGCCGTGCGCAACCTTGAAAGACAGAAGAGCGCCCTGTGCGGAGCACAGCGAGGCATATGATCCGCTCGTGGGGCTGAAGTCATTAATTGTGACTCCAGCACCACAAGCGGCTCTTTGTGGAATCCAGGTAAATACAGGCTACACCTGCGCGCATCAACCGGTGTACATGCGGGTCCACCACGTGTCGAAGAATAGGCGCCCCACCCTCCGCTCATGCTCCCCTGTTACCCCTTCAGAAGAGGCCGAGCTGCCCGCGAAACGTTGGGCTTTGTACGTTTCAAGTAAAATAAGTGCCTTGGCTGGTGTCACCTACCAGACAGATTTCTGCCAGATGTTCACTTTTAAAATACAATTTGTTGCTCTCTGTGTACAGGCTTGGCAACTGACTGGCAGTCATTTAACACGAAAGTCATTTAACACGAAAGTGTACAGGGTCCACCGCGACCTCATACTTCATTACCGTAACAGATATGATGCAATAAAGGAAACATGCAACAACAATAAAGAAAAACACCCAGAGAAACTTCTGTTGATGCGCTGAGAATCGAACTCAGCCCCCCGCGTCATGCTGAAAGGTGGCCGGTGCGCTGCCACCGCGCTAACCCCACACACGATTAACGCTTTACGAACGCGCCTTTTTGTCTCGTCCGGCTCAGCACGCGCGCATCCAGGCGCACATTGCCTGGAATGGTGCCGCCATCTAGGAGAGGCAAAGCGAATCACAAGAGCTTTACTTCGTCTCTCTTGGATGGCGGCACCATTCCACGCGCGTTCCAAAGTCCGCCTCGAACGCGTGCAGAGCCGCGCGCATATCCGCGTTCGTACAGCTTCGAGCGTATACGCGCCAATAGCGCAGTGGGGTCACCTTTCTCCGTGGGTGGCGTTTCCCCGCCGACCGCTCTTCGAGCGTGAGGCGCCATAGCACGGCAACGACGTTGATGTGGCGCAAGTAAATATGACTGATACCTCTGTCGCGTGGCATTTACTATAGACCTGTGACCAGTTATTAGGTAAACTACTTCAGTTGCCACAAAGCGTTGGCCCTTGATGTTGTGGAAGCGATGTGTGAACGTGGGTTCATCCACGCCAAACGGTGCCGTACCAGCGAAACACCGATAGCGATGGGCAAGTTCACCTCGATGCAACTATAAACATTCAACTGCTTATGCGAAGAGACATTTCACTTTCGTGTTATACCGAATCCTTTGACACAGGGATCAGCCACATTTTTCTTTTCCATTCAACAGTCCCCTACATTCTTGGGCTCGCAACTTTGTCTGTGTACACCGCAGAAATTAGGAGGCGCGACACCCAGGCAGTAATTTTTTGAAAATCATTTATGGCGCTCAGGCACCTTCGCTGGAATGCAGATGGATTTAGGCACTTATATAGAGCGAGAAAAGGATATTTCTATGAACGAGTCTTTTTTTGGAAAATACAGTCACAGGAAAGTCAACTTGACGCGGAGGAAGAAACGAATGCATTAGTTTCCTCCGCTCCTTCATAGAGGGCGCGTTGGAGTGAGGAAAAAAAAAATTCTTACTGGTGCTGGACATAAATAAAGTTTTTCCACTCCACTCCACTGGTGCTGGGATTTCAGTCCGGGTCCCCACTCATGTTTACAAGATGGCAAGCATGACTATACGAATGCCTTTGATTTTCTACCACTTAAATGGGTAAGAAGTGTGCGATTTGAAATAGAAAGAAAGAGAAGTAGTAGTAACGATCCATGAGTTTGGTTCGCGCGAGCAGGCGACGTTTCCGCCTGTTCTTTTTTTTTTTTTTTTTTTGACACGAGCACTGCATGAAGGAATAACGTTAGCTCATACCTGCTTTGGATGAGTGGATAGTGTGCATTAAGTGACACACAGCTCACAGCACCATTGACATGCGAGACACCTAAGTAGCATCGCCTACCAACATCTTGATTGTCGTTATTCGTTTTGTCGCACCATATCAACACACGTCAAGATGCCGTCTTCAAATTCTCATGCCAGGTCGCCTAGGTGTGATGGATTATCAGGGTGTCACTCTGTTCGGCTCCAGAGTTTTTGTTCATCCATAAACAGGAACTAAGGAAGCGGAAGGCTGAATTTGGAAAGCGTTATTTCTTTTTAATTGCGCCACAACGACCCGTTACGACGTCACTGTGAAGTCTGTCACGTCACGCTGATGTGCAAGCGTTGAGCTTACGACGCTAAATGAAGAGATCGGGCATCATTTCCTTTAAGTAAACAACCACGTATACTGTTAGCCAACATGAATGCCCCCGTACTTCGGCAGTCCAGACGAGGCTTTGTAGCTTGGTCGACGTAGTTGGTTGTACAACCGTTCTCTTGTCGTCTGGGCAAAGCTGCGTCGGCCATACAGGCAAATGCCTATGACAGGCAAGAGCCTAGAGGTGTTGGAAAATGCCAACATTTCATAGGCGCTTGCCCCGCCACGGTGGTCTAGTGGCTACTGCACTCGGCTCAACATTTCGATAGAGGCGAAATGTTGAGGCCCCCATGTACCGTGTGACGTCAGTGCACAGGTTCGTGATTGAAATTTCCGGAGCCCTCCACAACGGAGTATTTCGTAACCATATCGTGGTTTTCCAACGTAAAACGTCATAAATCAGTAATCACTCACCCATGATACCTTGCTTACGTTTTACGTAAACCACTTCTCAAAAATACTTGCTTGCGAACATAAAAAAAGAAGTTCAACTAGATTTCTCAAGCTATTCAAAGTTTCTGAGTAAAAGTGTGTTGGCTCCTGTTTCAAAGAATCATATATATGGTTGGGAAGGACTTGTTTTCGGGCGAGTTGGTGACTGAGCCTGCTTAACATTCTCAGGCGCAGAGAGTGAAACAGGAAGGAAAGGATAGGTAAGAGAGAGGCGAACGCTCGTCTGTCTTTGCTGTTTAGTTCTCTGCACCTGAAAATACTAAGACAGGTTCCTATAAAGTCGAGCCATACCGCTCCGCATGCATGCGTGTTATGCGGAGCAGTATCACTCGGCGCCACACACAAGAAGCTTTGCTGGCGAGTTCGTCACTAACACGTCGTTATGATAGTGTGGTCACCAAGTAAGCGTGTTCTGTTACGATTTGAGCTTCCTTTTGGTCATTATGATTTGAGCATGGGACGTTTTATGTTCTTTTTCCCATTAATGCTGCATCTACGAGATTTCTATGTAGACTAATAATCGTATAGCGGTTCTAGGACGTAAAACTCCAGAAATCATTATAAAAGACGCCGTAGTGTAGGGCTCTAAAAGTTTTGACCGCTTCGGGTTCTTTAATGTGCACTCGCATCGCACAGTACACGGACCTCAACATTTCACCTCTATTTAAATGCAGCCGCCACGGCCTGGACTCGATCCCGCGACCTTCACATATTTCTACGTAAGAACACTTAACCCCTTGTGAGACAATACATTTTAGTTTCTTTTTTTTTTTTCGCTTTTGGACTGAATAACGACACTCAGGATGACTTAATCAGCCTAACAATTACATCGTTTTTGTTTAGCGAGTCTTAGTACCCTAAAGAAAGAAAGGAACTTTTTTTTCGACAGAAATACTTCGAGCAAACTGTGAGACAGAACAAAGACTCCCTAAACGGTGTAATCGTTTTTCGGAACAATAATCGCCACCAGGCTTACTTGCGGCCCCTTTATTGAGAAGTCGGTGTTGGCTACTTTCCTCTCAGGAATGCTATGCTTTGCAGTTTGATAATGTGGCTTTTTGGGATAGTTGATTATAGATGCATGTTGGCTAGTTGGTTAAACGTTTTTGGATGTTAGCTCACGTCCCGTTGTGCCTCTCTTGTACGCACTATCACTAGGGACCTATCCAGAATCCCGATTCTAAAGAAGAGGGAAGGGGGTTGGACTAAAGGTTGTTGGTTTAGAATTGGTCTAGCTTGAAGACGTGGTCACATTTTAACTTAAAGCCACTTTTTGACCGCACTAACATTTTTTTTTTTCCCTAGAGCTACTGAACACTGAAATGATCTACCAGGTACGGTTCATGAACTGACTTCATCTGACTTTTTAGAGGCGCTTGTCTGATGTAACTGTTCTGTTTATTTCATTTTGATATCTTCTTGTTAAAGCACTTGTGATGTGGATCTACATTCTTTCCCTTTGTATCTATGAGCCCCACTCCTGCAATAGCCCTGAATTGGGATGCAGTACTTGAAAATAAATAAATAAATAAATAAATAAATAAATAAATAAATAAATAAATAAATAAATAAATAAATAAATATTTCGGTGAGGCGGACCTCCTGTAATGGTATAAAGGGGAGTATAAATCGTTGGCTATGATACCTTTTGATGCTATGAAGCTCGCGCGCAGTTGGTGACCCGAAAGTATATAGGCAATGAAGAAGGGAATGCAGGTTGACGACTGCATTTGTGGACAAAACAAAGTTCCCAGAGAACGCAACTGTATTTAGAGTTAAGTCCCAGACATATACTCTGCCATGCGTCGACCACGCGTCATACGTGCAAGGCGCGGCCTTTAGTCTCACCCCGTTCCTCATCATACAGCGCCACTACGTTGCACCGCCCTGTGACTCAGCAGACTTCCTTCCTTCTCTGCGAGTCAGCTGCTCGCGCTCGCTCAGCTGACGAGGGCCCGGCGGCTTTGTAAGGAGCCCGCGTCTATGACGACGACCGGTCCCGAAGAGACAGCGTGTGACGTCTCCGGGCCGAGTCATGCGGCCAATCCCGTCCGGTCTGCAGGTAGGTGGAGGTCTCCTGTGTAACGGCAGTGTATGCGGACACCCCCCTTCTCCTCCCCCTTTCTGTTTTTAGCAGGCCCGGCCTTCCCCTTGCATACCCCTGTGTGCGAGGCGACGATCTTTATTTAGTGCGGTCCTCCTCCCAAAGCAATCGGCGCAGGGCGCGCCGCCGTACGGGTGACTCAGGCACCGCTCTCTCTCTGACACACACACACACACACACACACACACACACACACACACACACACACACACACACACACCGCTGTGTGCAGTCATTCAACCTTGGCTCCTCCCAGCAGACAAACCTTGGCTCCCGGGAGCCGAAGTGGGCCCCCCCATCAGCGTCTTCCAGAGGATCCGCGACTCCGTCCAAACTATTCCGCAGAAAGTGCAAGGCAACTGACATTTTGCGTCGAGAATGTGTGGGCCAGTGTGCGTATGTATAAGCCTGTCCGTGTACCAGTGCCAGTTGGAAAGCACGGTCTTTTCCGAGCGCTCTGCCGTAGGCACGGACGATTACGAAAAATACCACCGCAGTGATTACTGCTGCAGTGGCAGCCACATGGCCACCGCCTGCGCCCGAGTTCTCGGTGCAGCGAGCCAGCGACAGCGGCTGATAGCGCTTGATCGTTGCTCTTCCTTATCCTGCAGTGCCGTCTTGACGCTGTACGATCACCAGCACATCTTCCGACGACGATGACTAGACGTGCCAGTAGGCTTGGCCATGCGCTTCGGGA
Source organism: Hyalomma asiaticum (assembly GCA_013339685.2). Classification (NCBI taxonomy): domain Eukaryota; kingdom Metazoa; phylum Arthropoda; class Arachnida; order Ixodida; family Ixodidae; genus Hyalomma; species Hyalomma asiaticum. The sequence continues at coordinate 52,041,530 of CM023484.1, forward strand.
AGAGTCACATGCACCCTAAGAACCACGGGAAAGAGTTTATTAACAGGACTGTTTTTTAGTGTCTTGTGTTTTTCAAGTGTCTATAGACTTCTTCAGAAGCTCATTGCCAAGTTCACATGAATAAACTAGCCTCTGTGATCGCGTTACTGAGATACACCGGTAGCACATTCATTCCGATACGGAGTGCTCTTTAAACGTCCTTTTCTGGAGGCAAGGCTGCTCTTTCTGCTCAGTGAGGGGAGGGGCTCAAACGGAAAGCCTGCAGGCGCTGGTCTCAGAACGACTTGCTGTCATTGTTCGTGGTCGCGTCGAGCATGCTTGGTCTGTGTATCACACAGCATGCACACTGCTGCCGCTACTACTATTTTTATAGTACTACTACTACTACTACTATGCTGTTCCACTACTACTACACAGCTTCACCACTGACACCACAATACACTACACTGCAATACTATACCGAATCACAAATTATACCACTACTACGCCACTAAACCGTTAATACTGTTACACCACTATACTGCGCAACTCAGACTACACAGCTGTTACGCCCTCTACTTTATTAGTACAATTCTACCATGCCACTACATGCTATATCATTACCAACACTACTACTACACCACTACTACAATACCATCACACCGCTGCATGCTGCCCAACTAATTCAACACCTGCTATATACACAGCTACGCGCTGCACAGTATGCTACTACACGGCTGCTTCTACAACAGCTTCTTTAAGTGCATCGAGTGTTCAATGGTCCCGGTCGAGTTATAGTAATGGATGACCAGGCTTGAGAGCAAAGCAACGTACACAGTACGCCAAGGACAAGTGCTCCTCGTGAGAACAGCCGCACTTTGAGGGATTCTTTGAGTCCGTAAACTATAGACAACCTGAAAGTATCCCACCTAAAGGCTTCTACACCGAGATGGCGGAGGCGGTAAAGCCAGGAGTGCAGTAGCTGAAGACCCTTCAGTGAAGTGGGCATGCGCAGCGCAACCTAAAACATACATAAAAATGGCTGTCATGGTGGTGACGTTGACGATGATTGCATATTTTTCGGTGGGAGCGACATAATCCCCCCAACCCCCCCCCCCCCCTTTTTTTTTTAATCTTGCTTCCGATATGAACAAAAAGTTGTTCTAGATTGCACATGTTTTTTTTTTGTTTCTTTTTTCGTTATTCGCGAGCGTTTTCGCAACAACCATACACCGAACGGCTTATACAGCTTCCTTAGTGAGACGACAATAGCATTTGAGCACGACCAATCGATCAGTGCGTTCGATATGTCGCGATGCTCGCAGTGAACTCATTCGGAGCAGAGCACGAGAAAACGCTGATCAAGTACATGACGATTCTTTTCTTTGCTTTGGTTGTGCCAACTCTTCCCGAGATCCCCAACAGCGCTTTGCGATGCTTAAGATGCTACCGATATCGCGTCTCTGTCTGCCTGCCTTGCACGGCGCAAGCCCGATTTCGGCGTCCGTTCACATAGAGATGTTTTCTCTTTCTCTCTCGCCACCGTTCACCTAGCTTCCCATTGTCGATATACGAGTCGGTCCCACTATTTTTACTCAGTGACGTCAGCTCTGCTGCCCTACACAACGCACGCCGGCGACAAGGCTAGAGCCGAAACGCGTCTAGGCAAGAGGCCACGTCGATCGGCAGGTTTTATATTACCGTCGGTTTGTCCGTCTGGCATTAGCATTTTATTACTCGCCTTCGTTAGTGTCAATACTACTAATTAGCTCTCTTTGGTTTGCAGAAAGAGGTGGTTTGCCGCATGATGTGGTCGCGATTTCGGCAGCTTGCTCACGACTGCATGCCGCAGTAGCCGTCACCGCGGTGTAGTCGTTTATACAGTGAGGACTAAGGCACCTCCATCGCGAAAAATTAGGCCGCGAAGAACGCGTGGGGTGGCTTTAGCACAGACGACGCTTCGGAAGGGTCTCTTAAGACCACGTCACTCAAATGTCCTTAAGGATGTTCCATTTAGGCCAACTGTGAATAGTTCATATGTCTCTCTTGCCTTCACTGTTGAAACTTGAAATAACCTAGGAACAGACTGTCACATACGTGGCCATGAAACCCCTCGACGAAAGTGATGCCTTTGTTGCTTGTTTTGATCTTGCCCTGTATCAGTCCTCTGTATCAGATGCCTATTAGAAAATATCTGCGCCAGTAAACGTTCAAAAGCATTCTGTCGGTATCCATTAACCTTGTAGAAGGGCTTTGAACATCCCATGGAGCATAAAACTGTAGAAACCGTATGCGAATAGTAATAGCTGTTTCCTAAATAATAAGGAAAACGGACGCAAACTTCGACTTAGTCGAAGCCCGAACAGGAAGCAATAAATTTCTGTCTTTCTCAACAGTACTTCTGGATAAGTAAAGGTTTGTAAGAGTTCTGAAACTTACGACCAAGGTGCTTCAGTACCACCGAAACTGTTGGAACAGGAAAACATTGGAACGCCTCAAAACAGCACTACCGAAGCTAGTGCTCTTGTTTACGCTGTGTACTTGCGCGACCAAAAAGTAGTTCGTTGCTTCCAGTGAGCGAGGAACTATAAATGCTTTGCCGGCGGCCTTAAAACGTGACACACTTGTCATAAAGCTGACAAAAAACGCTCATGTTGGAGGGCACACAATCCAAATATGCAAGTTTGTACTTCGTGTTTGTCGTTTGTTTGTCGGAGCGATACACCTCTCCTTTTCTTTTCTTTGCGGACTACTTGCGTAGCCTTCACAGCTTTGCACCGGATGTGTGAAACACCATGAGCGCACGTTGAAACCATACACGCATGCCGTGTCGTTGCTTAGAGCCAGCAGTTCCTGCAAGCAGAGTAATAAAAACAGCGTATTTAGCGCGCACGATTGTACTTGCACGCGTCTACCCATGCACAAGCAAGAAAGCACTCCCCCTTAAAACAAAACCACTGAACAAAGTCATAAAGATGCGTCCCGAAAGGAAGCATAGAGCAGACGGACTGGTTAAAGATTAACAGCCAAGAGTTGATCAACGCTCTCTCTCTTTTAGCCAGTGTTTCACATATGCAGAAGTGAGTGAAGCGGGCTTTACCGCACCAAACATTAAGCTGCAGCGAAGACAGCTTTAACGATCGTTGCTTGGAGAGCTGAGCATGTTGCGTATATACACTGAGGCCTTTAAATTATTTATGGCTACCGCAGGCGGAAGTTTCCGAGAGTAAAAACACAAAAGCTTGACGTTTCAGGCAAAGTCGACGCGAAATGTGAAGCTTGACGCAGACGGAACACTAATTATCACTAATTATGATTCGATATTGCGTAATCGCGCGAGTTGCATTAATTGCGTCGTTTGTCCGTCTCCTCATAAGACAATGCGTTAGTTGTTTTTTGTTTTTTTCAGACCCCCTGTTCCGTCTTCGAGCGTATTTTTCATTCTCTTTCTCTCTCTTCATTTGACGACGTACAGTACACGCGGCTGCGCAAACGGTGCCCAGGCAGTGCACAGGTGTGTCGAACCGGTGGCATCTGCGAACCAGAAGTGCTACAGATAAGAAAGACAGTGCCCTTCCGAAAGGAAAATCCAGACGCTGCCTGCACCTTAGTGTTCCCTTTAGCAGTGTGCGCGTCTGTACATGAACACTGCCTCCTTTCGCGTCGACATTGATTCATTGGCCCTTCTTTCTTTTTCTTTTTTTGACTCGACACTGAGCGCGAAAATGAGCTTTTTGTGGTATAGACCGGGTGGACCAAACTGTGGTTAGTTTGTCGTGTGGTGCGCAGCGTGGTGAATTTTTAATTACATGAGCTAATTATGACCTTCGCTTATGAGTTCGCTTATGAGTTCGCTTTGCCTACTGTGACAATAATTATCCTTCTTTCTCGCCTGTAAGCTAACATTTCGAAGCCAGGCACAAACCTCGATTTGCGATGAAGAGAATTCGCATTTGTTACAACTCGTAGAGGTACGCGATTAGTCTGCGACCCTTGTTAAGATGCCGTATCTCTTTCAAACAACAAACAAACAAACAACAACAACAACCTCTTTTTTCTGTGTGTGTGTGTGTGTGTGTGTCCTTGTGCGGTTAGCGATCTTTTTTTTTTTCTTATTTGCGCTCACCGTCCAGTAAAAGGAAAAAAAAAGTGTTCTGTCCCCGCCTCCGCCCTTCTTTAGCAGTCTTCGCCAGGGCTTTGCGGTCCTGGAGCTGCGTGCAGTGTAGACGTATCCCACGCCGCTTTTGCTGGCCTGCCGCGGACATCTTTACCTGACAGTATTAGAAGTCGAATCATAACTCTAATGCTGTCTGGTAAGATGTTGACGGAGCCTTAGAAGATTGGGAGCAGCAACAGATGTCTTCGGTGTCGTTCGCTGGTAGACGTAGAACATCAAGGAACTGCGCGGGTTCTTGGTCTATACCTGAAGCGAGAAAAGAGAGAAAGAGGGAAGTTGAGCTTTCAGTAATGACGAATTTATCACACACTGAAAATAAAAAGAAGCGCAAGCGCATTAGAAAAACGAAATACACGAAATTACAAGACTAGTGATAAGCACATGGTTAAACAAAGTAAAACGAGAGACTTTCAAGAAAGGAACTTAAAGACACCACCACAATGAGGAAATTCTAGTTCATTGTTGTCCTCGGTAAGTGAAGGTTCCAACGCTTTTCATTTGTCCGTCATGCAGTACGACATAATGCATAGATCTCAGATATCGACGACGCTGAACGACACTTGTTAGCAGCGCCATATTGTCCTTTTCCGTCTCTTCGTCTGAAGTCTACTGTAACCACTCATCATGACCAGCTTCTAACTATATCACAGATGCGAGCCACTTTGCGAATCATTCGACAGCCTCGCTTCCTGTACTGGTCGCTGTCGTTAGCTGCCTGTGCGCGTATCACACGCAGGTGCGTCCCACGACATTTTACTGCCGCACGTGGGCGTTCTAACAAAGAAATTTCGACGTTCAGACAATCACACATTCCCAACAGAACGAAAAAGTCGCGCAATAGTGGGCTTCTCCGCACACAATGTCTTATTGCGGAGAAACGAACTTCGGTGAGAATTTCGTTATGAGCTAAGCAAGCACGGACATTGCGAGTAGAACAGTGCGTTCGTGAAACCATGTACAGGATCATTCTTGAAAGAAAGGATCTTCAATATAACGAAAGAATTACGTGAGAAAGTACGTTTCCATTGTAGGAAACTCGTGAAGAACAAGTACGAACCAATGGGAAAGGCTCTGCGCATGCGCGTAGAGCTCGCAATCTCAAGAGCTGAAACCACGTAACAACTTTTAAGACAAGAATACTATTTCCGCGTACGGATTTTGCAAAATGCGACCACTTAAGACACCCTCCAGCAAAAATCCTCAGAGAGCCGCTTCTTCATGGTAGATTACCTTTTTCATTCGGGAGAGACCAGCTTTGAGAGCGTGTTGGGTCTCCGGTACATCAAAAATTATTTGATACAAAAGAAGCGGACATGAAAAGCCTAGTTTGCTTAACAATATGGGTGAATTGTTGCGATATGACATTTTGTCTATGCGTACGGTGTGTAATTTGCTATATACAGTTTTTAAATTAACACATTTGCTTTGACAGTCATATCGCTCAAATCGTTTTGTGCTTCTTTAGTTCACAGCAAAGGAATGCGTATAAAAAAAAAATAGTGCGGAATTTCCGCACTATTCAATCTGCGTTGTATACATTTCGCATTATTATTATTATTATTATTATTATTATTATTATTATTATTATTATTATTATTATTATTATTATTTTACAAACTCACGGACAAATGCTCTGTCTATACTACCTTCCCGCGCGAGTCTATATTCAACAGACCTTTTAAAATGGCAAAAGAAAAAATATTGGGCTCGTTAATCTCACAAATGGCGACCCACTTGTCCCTTCCTCACCACGATACACGTAAAACCTTTCAAAAGTTCTTCGCAGAGAACTTTTCAAATGAGAAAAGGACGACGACGACACAAAAATATCGACTACATCGCCAGTGCGACCCACTAAGCCGCGTCTTGGTGGTCGACGGCCCTCTTCGATTCGTCAGTGCACTCATTCTCTCTCCCTCTCTCCCCAACGACAACACTCGCGCAGAGTACAAGAGCTACATAGCTGCAGATAACAGCTGGAGAGACTGAAAACCCCGGAACGCGTGGAGAGATAGTGCGGCCTTCTTTCTTGGAGCTACACAGCATCGAAGCAACGTCACGAGCCAAACAAGACAGAGAGAGAGAGAAAAAGAAAGGTAAAAAAAATAGCGCACGCACGCGATTCAGGTATGACGCACGTCCATGCGTATATTATATACCGTTACATACTCAAGATTCGATCGGACAGCGCATGTTGACCGCGTGCTGCATGAGACTCCTCTGAGCGCACACGCATAAACCCACAAAGAGAGAAGCGCAACACAAAATGCTCTCCAATCCGAAAAGAGGAGAGAGGGGGGGAGGGGGGGGGGCAGCAGTTGCGAATGCTTATGCGCATGCGCGCGCATTGTGAAGTTTTGCGGTACGTGTGTTAGACTGATATGCGTGCGTGCGTGTGTGTGTGTGTGTGTGCGTGTGTGTGTGTGTAGGGGGAGGTGGGGGTGGAGTGCCGGGTCTGCGTACATGCAACAAGGAACTAAAGCAGCTTCAGCCCTGGCTGAGTATATCGAGGACTGTATCAGGTGGAATGGGCGGAAGTGGTAGGAAGGGGGGTGGGGGGGGGGGTGGTATAGGGCTCCGGTCTATATTTGCGCCACGAAAACCGTGGTTCACGGCAATTACAACGAGAGAACGCGGGAGGCGTTCCGTGGCTACACCCCCTCCCCCCCCCCCCCCCCCTTTTCCTACGTCGTCCCCCAGGACCGTTACGCTATACGACACACCGCTGCAACAGTGGAAAAGTGACCACTGTCACGAAAAGGGTCCCAGCACAGCATCGAGTACGGCGTTTTCACGCAATACAGAAAAATAATGGGAGGGGGGGTCGCAGTGGTCGTAAGAACGAAGCAAGCAAGAAAGGAACGGGGTGGCCTGCGACGAAGACTTATACGGGTCGTTGGGTGCTTGCTTTATAGGCTTTTTGAGACGCCTTGGCCACTCGCTCGGTGACCACCCCTACACGTAGTCGGTCTTATATCGAACCGACCGTACCGCGGGTTCCCAATTTGAGGCCTTGCACTTATGCTTCCGTAGCACGAGAAGGCCGCGACGCGAAGTTTTGCCCCTAACCCCACCCCCTTTTATTTTCTTCTTAAAGTCTGTTAAAGGAGCGCGCCGCCAAGTTACCTGGCTTTCGTGGTCCCCATATATAAATACACGAGACTGCGCGATAACGTATGCATGCACGGGTACGTGGCCTTATAGCTGAAGCGTGTTGTCTCTAGAACACGGTCGTCCACGCACAATAGGCAGCCGCCTTTGTGCTTCGAGAGGGACCAAAGGCACCAAAAACAACAAAGTGGAATAGAGCCGATCGAATGCGGGGGCCGCGTAAGCGGATACACCTACAATGAGAGCGAAAAAAAAAAAAAAAAAAAAGGAGCGGGGGCTTGTGCATTTCGTCGGTTGGCATCGAGATATGGTGGTGGTCTTATACGATGTCGTTGTTCTCTCGTACGCTCTTTTTCTCTCTTGTTGCAGCTTTTTTTTTAATATATATATTCTTGTTCTCTTGCGCGCGTATATCCTATTTTGGAACGCACGCGCTGTCTTCAAAATGTCAACGGCGCCTAACAGAACGAATCCCCGTATACCTCTTTAGCGAAGACACATGCAGCGGTATAGTTGACGAGTGGGCGGCTGTTTGCTGCTCAACCAAATTTCCACGGAACAAGTGAGACGATTTTTTTTTTTCTGAAGAACATACCGATGCTTCGTAAGCGTGTGCGGTAATATCCTCTCTCTCTCTCTCTCTCTCTCTCTCTTTTTCTTTTCTCTCGCGACCAAAACAGCGATAGCTCGTTTAGGGCTGGCGCAATGGGCACACATTCGTCCTGGAAGTACCTAACCTGTCGTCGTCTATGTACTCTTTTTTTTTTTTTTGCTTTACGTTGTTCGTACATGATAAGCACGAACAACTCGCCAAAAGAACATCTTCACTTAAATCTGCAGTGATATTTCTCTTCTTTGTTAATTTTTTTTATGTATAGATCCCACGGGCAGCCTTTTCACGTGTTAGCTAACGGGATTTTACGTGTAGCAATCCGGATTAATTTTGACAACGCGGGTGCATTTTAAAAAAATATATATTTTCGCATTTCGCCCCCATAGAAATGCTGCCGCCGTGCTTCGGGTAACGTGAAGCCTTGCTCACTGCCTTGTTTTCTTAATTTACGCCGGTATTATTTACACAACTCTCGCTCGAATCGACGATGTTACGAAGTTCAACGTAAGCGGCAGTAACTTCAGGATGGAGATAACTTTTTTTTTTTTACTTTAGCGCGGAGTCTTCATTACAAGTTCGCTGCATGCAAGCCAAGAGGGTCTATAGAATTACATCCATCTCTCCATTAACACGCCCCCTCCATCCCCCCACCCCTTTTTTCTTTTCTTTAATCCGTGAAATATATTGTAGAAAATGCATGAGCGAACCGGAAAGCAAGACGCGGATATCGCAGTTGCCATCGAGAACGCCAGGAAGGGGGGGGGGGGGGGGGGGGTAAGAACGCCGCGTAATGAGACGTACAGATAACCGATGATCGATTAGAACGATAAAATGGATACCAACGAAGAGGAAGAACGGCCTTGGGCGTCTAAGGAGCGACATGAAGGGATGACATTTTTAAACGTTTGCAGACAATAAAATCGGACCTGCTCGCGCTGTACAGGTCCGAGTGGAGATTGATTGTTGGTGTTGTGAGATAATCGTTTCACATGGTGATGGGAGATAATCGTTTTTCACCCGGACATCAAGGGACTGGAATAACCTTCCCACCAACGGCAGCGATGCAATGTAACCCAGTCATCTTCAAACACATCATCGAAGAGCTGTTTTACTAGATAAGCCCACCCCTCATGTAAAACCCCTTCCCTCAGGGGCCTTTGAGGTATTAGTAATAAATAAATAAATAAATAAATAAATAAATAAATAAATAAATAAATAAATAAATAAATAAATAAATAATAAGGCTGGCGCTGAAGAAGGCTAGTAACGGCATCACAAAAGCCGTTCCTTTTAATTCGAGCGTAAAAATTGATAATACTCTTTCACTGCACGCATGCACGTTTTATGGTTTCTCTGCTTCAGCTGTACATATAGCTCTTGAAAAGCATTTGTGACCCATGTAGCTTGAGTCGACGACGATAATTCGATCATTTTCTCGTAGCGATTATGCGCCAAAGTTTATAAAGGTATCATCATTAAAACAATAAATTACTGTTTTCACACGTCAAAAAGACATGACAAACCAAGCAGTTGTGGGGATCTCCGGATTGCTTTTTACCATCACTGGTTCTATATAACGCATGGTTGCTCGGTTTTACCGTTGCTTTCTGCATAGAAATAAGGGCGGAATCGCTAGCACTTATTTTTGTTATTTTTATTGTTACCTTTTCTTGTTTGTTCGTTTCAGCGCTTTGCCTCAGCAAGAGATGTTTCGCTCGCCGCCTCAAGTTTTTGGGACGACGTACACACTTATAAAAAAGAAAATAAGGAGAAACGAAAGGAAACAACCGCTGCCACCTTCAGTTCTGAGCAACCGTGGCACATTAGCTACACGCGGCATACATATACAACTTATGCTTTCGCGTATATATACGCACGAAATGAGGTACGCGCATTAGCTCTCTTCCGAAACGAAGCGAGCTGTATTAACATCTTCCGTCCTTGCGAGCGCTTGCTCGTAGAAGTTCATTTTTCTGTTTTCTTTTTCTTTTTCCTATCTGTAAAAGGATGACGAATTCACTAATGCACTAGCGGGTACGTGGTACACAGGCCTTGTTCATAAATGACTGATGTGCTGCTGCTGCTGCTGCTACTACTACTACTACTAATAATAATAATAATAAGCGAATATATTGATGTCTTGTTACAGCGCAAGAAAATGCGGACAATCAGAGGCCCTTACTAAGTTGTTTTGTGGGGTTTAACGTCCCAAAAGCAGCTCTGATTATGAGAGACGCCGTAATGGAGGGCTCCGGAAATTTCGACCAGCTGGGGTTCTTTAACGTGCACTGACAACGCACAGCACACGGGCCTCAACATTTCGCCTCCATCGAAATGCAGCCGCCGCAGCCGGGATTCGATCCCGCGACCTTCGGATCAGCAGCCGAGTACCATAACCACTAGACCACCAGTGGCAGGGCAGCGCTTACTAAGTATGGACCGTGTTTCTTGCCATCGCACCCGAGCGCTATAAATAGCACTTTGTTTCGGACAAGCTGAGATGATAACATGCTGTTAAGGCAACATGTCCATAGCGCTGAAATCGCGCTGAAGGGAAGCGCTTAAATCTCGTTAAACCGAGCAATTACTGTCCGAGCGCTCACTCGTCGGCAATTTCGCAGTCGTAGGTTCATTATATAATGATGGTAAACTGAAGTAATCTGATGGCAAAATGATGGTAAGCTATCCGTGCACATAAAACGTGCACGGATAGTCCTGCAGAGTCAAAGACGTTTCTGACCAGGGAAACCGCGCGTTGAAGCACTTCATGATCTAAAGAAACGACGTGAAGAGGCGAGGCGGCGAAGATTTCACGGGCCCCTCGTTGTACGGGAAAGCGTACGGTCTCCTTACGAGTTCGCGCAACATCCAGTGCACGCCCAACTTTTACGAAACCGAGATGTATCCTGTTCTCCACCTGCAGGACGACAAAGGTGCTGTTACCACGTGGGGAGAGGCTGCCAAATGCTCCGTTCTCTGCCGCCACAGGAGCGTAACGGCCACTTCCGGTCAAGCGCGAAGTCCGAAACTAGCTTCCGCCACCCCGCCTCAACGCGTGACGTCATCCGACGATATATAGAAAATACAGTCGAGGTGATTCTGCGGCGCCTCTACTGTAATCTAAACAGTATGGATTCTCGCCGAACAGGCTTTTTGAATAAGAAAGTTAGACTGTACAGTCTTATCGGTTGACGATTACCTCCAACTGTGCGCACGCGCTGATTGAAAGGAATATCGAAGTAATAACCGTAACGGCTAGTTTCGCTGAAATCCGGTTACAACAAGAGCTGACTGTTCAGGTGCATTTCAGAGCAAAGAAGGAAGTCTTATCAGTTTCCAGTATTTAATCCCGCCTTAGTCCACTGTCACTTGAACAGTGTCCTTCGTGAAGCGATTATCGGCAGAACATAGCAGAGTTTTCCCTCCCTATATAGTTTTCGCTCGTGGTCGACGAGCGCGCTTTTCGCCGCAGTGCACGGTATTATTGCGGCGAAGTGCACAAGCATGCAGCATGTTCAACCGCAGTGCACGGTATTATTGCAGCGAAGTGCACACGTATGCAGCATGTTCAACCGCAGTGCACGGTATTATTGCAGCGAAGTGCACAAGCATGCAGCATGTTCGACCGCAGTGCACGGTATTATTGCAGCGAAGTGCACAAGCATGCAGCACGTTCAACCGCAGTGCATGGTATTATTGCGGCGAAGTGCACAAGTATGCAGCACGTTTAACTCCAACATGTATCGCAGTGGCGTTCTGTAATGCAAGGCTTCCCTCATCGCGGACGTGTTGATAGCGTGTCACTAAGCTTCCAGGCTGCGCACAACTTCGTATAGCGTAGCCCATAGGAACCTATACAGAAGCACGTTGAGCACCAGAAATGTAAGTCTGGGAAGCGGGGGAGGGATAGAGAGAGAGAGAGAGAGCCGCAGCGCTTCTCACGTTACAGTACGTGTCACAACGCACGGCATATGAACAATACAAAATTGCGCACGCGCCCCGTTACTGCGAACTGATGGCTGCAGCGAAATGACAGCCGCTGCGATGACAGCCGTTCATACCCATCTATCAAACAGTGCGCCGAATATCAATGGCTAGTCCCACTGTCGCAATTTAAGTGATTACACAGTTTTATGGTAAAGAAACAACGATACGATAACTATAGGCACGCCATGTCGTGGGAGCACACATTAATTTTTACCTCCTGTACTTATTTGACCCGCGCTTAAATTAGAGAAGCTAACACTTCTATAGCCTCCCCCCAAGTACACTGCACTGTCGTTATTTGCCGTTCGCTCCCGTCAAAATGTGGCCGCGCCGCTGTGGTATAGACATTCGAATCCGTGACCTCTTGTAGCACTCTAACTCCAATATATAGCCATTATATATTGAGTCGCGTCTGGTCTCCCTGCCACTCCTTGCCACTCCCGTGCGCAACACGGCACAGAAAAATATTGTCACAGTCGCAAAATGATCGCCGCTCTCACATGTCCCGATACCAGCACTTACCACTTACTTGCACGCTGCTGCGAATCGACACTATATCAAAACAGGCCGCGGTGATCATCGAAGAAATGTGCAGCCGCAAATCGGCGCTGGAACACCAGGCAAATAGACCACCACCACACTGTCGCTGCAGGTTTCGATGAACACGTTACACTCTCCCAGCTGCATGGGTCAAAGATCCTGCCCGAAGGCGTCCTGCTGTCCAGACGCGAGACACTTCGGTTAGTTTGTATCTCCCGTTAAACGGCCAGCCAGGTAGACACGCCTTCGACCGGTGTCTTCGATGTTTCTTGTTTTTGTGACGCGTGAAAAAAGGCACGCTGGCAGGCAGGAGTGTCGCGGTTTTAAACGGATGTGCGGCGGTCGAGGCGCTGTTTATTCTTGGTGAGGGAGAAGGGAAGAAAGAGAGCGGGGAAGGATGGGCGAGGACATAGTTGCGCGCGAGAAAGAGAGTGCGGCCGCGGCGCGAGGTTAGCGTCTGACTCAGCGGCTCGGAATTAGCTGAGCGAGCGGCGACACACGACATACCGCGAGAAAGTGGTGGCGGTGCGGACGCAGCACTGCCAAAGGGGAAGTTGCCGGGGGTGTGCCATAGGAAGGGGGGGAGGGGGGGGGTGTCCCCGCAGAAGCGGTCTCGGCAACAGGAACGCAGCAGAGCGCCTGGGTCCCGCGCGAAGGACTCGAACACCGGAGAGGGAGAAAGAACTTTGGGAGGAGGGCAAGGCTACGCTCGGGGCCGCCCCAAGGTCTCGCCGGAGCGTCCCGCCGACGCCGCTGACAACCACGGGGCGACGAGGAGGACCGAGAAATGAAGACGAGAGCAGGGGTACAGCGCCAGCACTGCATAGCAGCGTGTACATAAGATGGATTAGGATCGTTACGAGTGGGATGACGATGCAGTTCTTGCAATGGAACGGCGGGCATGTCGTGAGATAATTGAGAGGTCAGAACGGATAAGCCCCAGAACTGGCCAGCTGTCAGCCATCGAAGCGGGACTGTTCAGCCTGTGGTGAGGCACAAGTGAATTCAGCCCTAAGTAGGGAGCTGTTTCACGGGCTCCGTTTCATTTGGAGGGGGGCGATTCACTTCAGCGTCCCCCCCACCACTACTTCTCACAACCCCCCCGCCATAATCTGTCTCATTTCAGACATCACTACAGAAGAACACAAATAGGAGTGCATTTGGGTCTTCGTTTTATGACGTAAATTCAGAACCGTGTAAGTGTCAAGTGTCGCGCAGGTCGCAGTCGGGAGCAGCTTCGAAGGGAAACGATATATACTCAAACCTCGATAATAACGAAAACGTACTTGCAGAAAAAGGGTGTTAAAAAAAAGAAGCCTTCGTTATACAGCGAATTTCGCTAGGCAGAGGTTCCTATATTTCTCAGTGGTTATTTAGGAAGGCAGTGGCGTGCTACACAGAGGTGGTCGCCTCAACCTCGCCTTATTTGTAGGAATGGAGAACTGGAAGTGTAAAAAGGTGGTAAAGACACGGTGAAGTTATCAACATGGCCGTGCTTAGACGCTTTGTCCCAGCATGGCCGCAGCTCTGAACTATAACGTGCGGAGCGAACGTAAGCAACGTCTGCCACCTCGGACGGCTTCGAGGTCCAAACGCTGTATAGTGTGACGGCTGCGTCGTGTTGCGGGGTGCAACAGTGTCATATATATAGTGCCAAGGAACATTGACGTTTTATTACATATGCAAAGTTCCAGGAATAGAAGCGTCCGTGTTACGACAAAGTGCAAACACATCATACAACGAAGTCTTTTTTTTTTTTTTTTTTTTTTTCTGGCGTCCGGCAAACAAGTAGTGCGATGTCAGGCAAGCTGCGTGACGCAGGTCGAGTCAGTGAGTTCAAACGTCTCTTCCCATTCCAGGGACGCACGCAAGACCCTTGTTGCATCCGTGATTGTAAGCAAACGTCCGTCGAAACCGGTGGAAGAATATAGAAGCGGCGGCTATTTTTATCGCTCCAAAACAGACTGGAAACTTCCCATCTCTCTTCTTTTTCACTTCTGTCAAGTGCTTTGCCAGCGATGATTCCTACCAACCATATAGCCCAACTTTCTGTCGTTCTTGCCTCTGTCACGTTCGAGTTCGGCCGTTTCAGACACGACGGAGTGACTGTATACACAGCGCATGCAGGTATAGTCCCAGGTCGCGGGCTCAATTCCCAGCGGCGACCGTCGCATGTATTCTTGCGGAGATTAATGCAAGGTTTACGGGCGCAAGGAGTTGCTTAGAGAAAGAACCCGCAGACACTTGTAGCAAATACAGAAACCGTTCACATTGCGGTGTGCCTCATGTGCTCGCGTTTGGACGCATAATTTCACTAATCATGAGCCTCTGGCTCGGCTGAACGACAGCTTTCTCACCCACTAAAACCCAACTTTACGGCATATAAATCCATAGGCGTGGGCCGGGAAAGTGAGGGGGGTGATGGAGGCGCCTGATCTGCCCCATACCTTTACATTGCGCTGCGTTTTGAGCGTACAGACTTCCCGCTCCCTTATCTCATCTCCTACGCCTTCAATAACCGCATCTCTTATATCTGACGAAACGACAAGTCAGGTGAAGTTGTGGAGCTGGAAAAGCAATATTTATCAAAGCACAACTATATACGGCTGAAAGAACGAAAAACAAAAAAAAAAAAAACTGAACTACGAGGAAAAGTGTCTTTCCGAAAGCAGCCCACTTCTAAACCTCCTCGACACTCTCTCGAATAATCGAAGCAAGCGCTACATACATATACACATGTTCTGAACACGTGCGACTATTATAACTGGAGAGATACGTGAATAGGCAGGAGATTTAGGAATAAATACATTAAGACCGCCGGTTATCTAGCTGCTGGAAATTCACTCTGCTTTTCGAAACAAATGCAAATGGGGAAAAGAAAGAAAGAACTCGTATAGAGGACGGGTTCTCTCGCTCTCTCTCCCAATTTTGTAAGCGCTAATCCGTGTTCGTCTTATCATCCCTGCCTGAGCATCTACTGCTTCACAGTCGCCAACGGCGATAAGGCGGATACCGATACACTTCAAGACCGGTTGAACCTGGATATCTTTTCTTTCTTTTTACGCCCTTCGCTCGGCCTGACGGAGCTCGCCTGCACGGATGCCGTGAAATTCAGTACGTGCAATGCAGCATGCACTGATGCCGCAGGCGCCGAGGTTGAGTTCGCAGTACGTGCATTTACAGCGCTAGCAGCTTACATCGAAAGCTAACGCTTTTAATTTAGGTTCAGATTATTGCTATTTCTTGTTTTTTTTTCTTTAATACAAAAGCCACGATATACGATTATAAGGCACGCTGTTATAGTAGCGGCACCCTGGATCGTTTTGACCACCCGGGCTTAAATGTGAATCCAGAAGTGTTGCTGAAGAATTGAAGCGCCAAGAGACGAAACGCAAGGCGTAACACGGTCTTTTAATCTTTCAGTAAACGCGCACTAACTGTAGTCTAAAACAGAGTTCTGCTTCGTTAACGTGTATCTAAACTTTAGTACACACGGGTGTGCTTGCATCTCGACCCAATCCAAGCGCAGCCACCGGGCTGGGAACCGAACCCGTGTTCTCAATGCTTGGCAGCGCAGCACTCGTTATAAAGTACCATGGCTACAACGAAGAGTGAGAGAAATAAAGAAATAAATAAATAAATAAGTAAATAAAGAAAAAAGGAAGAAAGAAAGAAAGAAAGAAAGAAAGAAGAAAGAAGAAAGAAAGAAAGAATTGCCCTCTGCCTTTTGCCACGGTTGCTGCATTTCCCGGAAGACACGTCTTACTTTTAGGTTCCCGTGAGGATCATATGTCAACGAGATTCCATAGTAGCCTATAGCATTTCGTTCTCGTGGCCTCTGACGTCTTAAGAATGCTTATGACGTCATTTATTACTCTATAAACGAGCACCACCGCTGCGGTACAGTGCATTACCGCGCTCGGCTGCAGACCCGAAAGACGCGGGTTCGATCCCAGCCATAGCGGTCGCTATTTCAATGGAGGCGACATGCGAATAAATTCGTTCGTACAGGGAAGTAAATTATATCATACTGAAAATATTACTGAAATATAGTCCATGCACATTGTCCATCGTTGGCTGAACCACCACTCTTGCAGCTCCCACCTAGACACTAACACCTATATAGTTTATCTGGGTCTGTACCGATCTCTGCATTACACGCAGAAGCGAGCAAATCAAATTCGGTCTCAGTGTCGGCACAACGTTCCGTTCGATACCGTTACGCTACCTGCGCATGCGTACCTGCTAAGTACGAATGATCTAACTGACGGTACATAACTGTTACACCGAACATGCTAACTGCGTGTCGAGCGAACACTAAACGGACAAGAGAAGATGTTGCGTTCATCTGCTCCTTACATGTGGTGCTCTCTTTGCACTTAATACACTCGAACACGGATATATCGAACCCGCATATAACGAACTATTCTGTACGTCACATATGGCTATTTGCTTCCGCATATAAAATTTCGCTTTATATATCGAATTACCTATATATCGAACTTCTCTGCAATCGTCTTCAGATTAGACACATCCGTATTCGCTTGTAGATTCTTATTCTGGAACCTAATACCACGTCGTCACGGTGCAGTTGTACACTAACACTGAAACGCTCAACAGCTAAATGCAACAGCACAACTACACAGAAACAAGGAGGCGACTGTACGCTTACTTGTAGTGTAACCTTCGCGGCACTTTTTGAAGTATGGTCACCACGTGCTGCTCAAGCCCGGCGTGGCGGCTCCCATATATCGAAGCGAACACACACTCGAAATCCACGTGGTCAGTTTTGCCTTACGCATATTGCATAGCACAGGCGCAGCATGCAACAACGTTACACTCCAAATCTTACTTGAAGTCAAGCTCCTCCGGCATGCTCCCTTGGCTGCTGCTCTCGGTGGCGGCAACGCCTTTTTTTCCCTCCCGTACGCAATATTGGCAGATCGCACACGACAGCGTCGGAGGGAGCACGATACCGCGTCGCCGCGTGCACGCATCAACGAGCAGCACGAGCCCCGGAACGGTGAAATCAGCTCGTGCACGCAGAAACAAGTCCGCAGACAGAGGGGGGAGGCAGAAAGAGGGAGGGCGGAAAGGGGGAGTTCCTCTCGTTTTAACGCAAGAACGACACGCGCCGAAGCAGCCAAGCCAACGCCGGGGACGACGACGCAGAGCAGTCGCGGTGAGTCACGGGCGCATCGGCGAAGACAGCGACGTTAAACCGGTCGGTCAGGCAAGCCGTGCCTATCTCGAGACGTTGTTGAACTTCTTCTTCCCTTTTTTTTTCTATTTTTTTCTTGCAGTGGTGATCGAGACGGGAGCTGACGAGTTCGCAGACGATTCTCCGATGTCGGAGGAAGAGAAAGAAATGAAACGAAGGGGTCAAAGCGAGAGCGGCAAATGCTATCGCTGATATCGTATATAGAGGACCTGCGTCCTCACTCCCCCACAATCGTCTATTCTTTCTTTATTTTTTCCCCTTTACATTGATCTGAGTTCGACCTCTACTGCAGCGGAGAGATACGCTTACGCAAGAATCAAGCGATACTAAAGATAGTCCGTTGCTGCCCCTGACGAAGACAAGACCCCCTTCGCTGAGACACTGGCTCTGTAACGATCGACATACTACGTTGAACTGTAGCTGTCACTTCTAGCTGCTCTATTTTATGCTGGGTACTCCTCGTGCAGTAAGACTCACACTTGTTATTGACTTAAATCTTAGTAAACACTTTGCTAGGTGCCACTAAAAAGAAAGAGGGATAGAGAGAGAATTTGAAGGAAACAAGATCATGAATGACACGGACAGTATCACGGCTCAGGGGCGTAGCCACAATATCATTTAGAAAGAGTGAGAGAGGAGAAAGGGTGGGCGATAACACTGCATAACCCCCGCCCTCGGGCTACTCCTATATCTGTATGCACTGCCGTATACAGAATAAATCAACGTCTATATACCCGTCATGGCTAGACGTTGCACAACAAAAAGAGGCTCTGCAACAGCTACATAAACGCCACCCTCCTCCCTTCTCACTACTACAGATCCATCGATATTCCTACGCTATATCTCTGCCGTTCCTTGAGACTCCTTCCCAAACGGGAAGTATAGCAGACTAAAAGACACAGCATAGGCTGACCACTCCAGCTTCCTTATTAAGATATCCCTCTCTGTCTGAACAACACGTAATGGTATTTCCAGATCGATTTCTTTTCTCTCTTTTTTTTTTTTTGTAAGGGTAAAGACGTTTTCCGCGAAGTTCGGTTGGGCGAGTGATGCGAGCATTGGCACAAGTACGCACGAAAAATATCCAAAAGATGGCCGTCGCATGGCGCGTGTTTACATCGACATAAGCCAAGACTAGCAAAATAGCTCGTCATTGACCCCTTCTTCGTTACCCCTCTTCCCTCGCTCCAATCCCGTGCACGTTATAGCGAACCGGAAGCCACACCTCGTTAACCCAGCTTATAGGTGGCGCTGGTTAACCTCCCTGCACTCCTACTACCCCTCTATCTGTTAGCGGAAGCGTTCGCTTCCGGTCAAAGGAGAACGCACGCTCACCGCCCCGTCGATCCGCACGACGTCGCTCGTGCCGTATATTTCGTGCGTGGCTTCTGTGACTTCTGACTGTGGTGGGCATCGAGCATGTAGCGTGCCACAGACACTCTCGTCGCGAGGACCCCCCTTCCCCAATCCTACTTACCCTCTCCTTCCTCCCTTCCTTCTCATATCCACGAGTGGTCGCGTGACTCGAAGCTCCCATTCGACCACAAGCACACACACATTGCACCTGAAGCCTGGGCAAACAAAGCCAGATCGCTGTAGTATATAGTCCGATGTGTCACACTTCGGCTCTCGTAATGTTACTACACAAGGCAGCACATACACACACCGCTGAGCTCGGCCACTTCCCTGGGGTCCGAGAGACAAGCAGCGTACTGCGGATGTTTGTGCTGACCCATCCGTTTCGAGGAAGTTCGGTGGGACCATTGCTCCCAACGAGAGAGTTTGACGCCAAAGTGTTGCCAAGGCATCACCGCGTTGTCGCTGTGCTAGAAACACGGAGCGTTCACTACACCTGCGGGCACCTGCTCTTTTTTGTTTGTTTGTTTTTTTACGTCCCAAAGCCACGACATGATTATGAGAGACGCCGTAGTGGAAGGCTCTAGAAATTTCGACCACCCGTGGTTCTTTAACGTGCACTGATATCGCACAGTACACGGGCCACAACATTTCGCCTCCATCGAAATGCAGCCCAGCCGCGGCGGGGTAATAGATGGGGGCGGTGGGGAGAGAGTAGTCCTAACCGCAGCAAGTGCACACAGGGAAATAGCGAGTCGTGCCTCACACGCAGAAGCGTACACACACATGTTCAAGCACCGGGCTTGTTGCCGATCACTTTTATGCGTCGCCACTCAACACCGAGCTCGTACCCTAATTCTTCCCCAACGATCGTTGCTTGCGAAACGAAGCGCGCACGTCGAACATTCCAGCGAAGAAAAAGTAAACACACTCAAGAAAAGAATAAGCAGAGAAAATGAGAGAACAAGAAAAGCAGAAGAAACAAACGCCAAACAAAAGTATACCGTGCCGAAACGACGGTAGAAAGGCTGCTGGTGTAGTAGGAGTAGCAACGAACATTCGTCGAAGATATCGAGACAGCGGGACTCGGAAAAGACGTCATAAAAGTGGGGGAAGAACACGCTACCGTGATCTACCTAAAGGCTCGCGAGCCCTCGTCACAAAACACATAAACAAAGAGACGCAGCAACACAGAAAAGAAAAAAAGAAAGAAAGGACGCAGTTTTTACCGAATCGATGTTCTCTATACTAGCGTGTCACACTCGAAAAGCGGAAGGCTGCCGATACGAAATAAATACCAAAAAGAAAACTCGGAAATAAGGGGCTGGCGTTTCTGCGGAGTCGCACGCGCGCTTCGTCTCAGCCATTCAAACCCACCCCTACATCCTTCTTCATCTCTCTATCCTCGTTTTACTTTTGTTTTATCGTGTGCGTGAGATATTCCCGTCGTAGCCCCCCCCCGCAGGTGGGTAAGTGGCTCTATAAAAGACGAAAAACAGAAAGAGAAAAGAAAAATATGAACTACACGCACAGCCGTATAACTGTCTATCATGTAGAGGAGTCGCCTCAACAACGCTGTACAGGAAAGACCTCTGCGTTAAAGGAAATAAAAAGAAGAGAATAAAGCCCCGAGTAGAGCCCGATCCCCGCAGGTGGGGGGTTTGTCCCCGCTCGTGATACAGATATGAACGGTGGCCGAGGGAGGAGAGGTATAATACACGTAGCTATATATCTCCGCATATATAGGGGAGCGTTTAAAGAGAAGTACATATATATATCTCTATATGTATCGAGCACGCACGAGAGAAGGGAAGGGGGTGGCCGCGGCCGGCCTGCCTTTAGCAGATGGGAAGTCACGAAGTTCGGTCGTGCCGTTCGCTTCTCCTTGAACGGCTCAGCGGTGCCGCGGCACGCAAGCACGATCTACGACGAAGACGACGCCGCTTCTGCTGCTGCTGGTACGCGCACTCAGTGCTCGCTGCCCTCTCTCTCTCTTTCACTATAGGGTCCCTGTTCTTTCTCTCTCTTCCTTGATGCCGTTACCTACGGAAGCTCGATCCCTTTCAGACCACGCGGTGACGTGCGGGTCGCGAGTACGTAACACGAACTATGCGAGATCTAGAAATCAAGAAACGAAAATGGAGGTCGTGAGAGGGAGGTATAACGAGAGAGAGAGAGAGAGAGAGAGAGAGAGAGAGAGAGAGAGAAGGAAGCCATGTATATATAGATAGATTTGACGAGAAGAAAAGACTGCGGGAAAGGGCAGATTCGTCTAAGAACACGTACACGGGGACGAAATAGACGAGAGCGAAGACGACAGATGATATCGTGGCGTATTTATAGATAAGAAGACAAGAGCTCGAGAGAGATAAGCAGAGGAAGGGGGGGCTGAAGAAAGTTGCGAGCGTGAACCGAGCGTGCTCGGTGTCATCAGCGTCGTGGAACGATTGGAGGGGTGCGCGCGCACCGGCCCATGCCTCGGCGAGATGTGGTCTTCGCATGGTGCGTACTACACACGCGTGTACGCACTGTGGCGTGTGTTCGTGCGTGCGTACGCGGGCGCGCCGCTATAACGGGAGTACACACCACGATGCGCGCACGCGCACACCAGAGTTGGCTGTACGGCTCGTCGTTCAAGGACTCCGTCCCCCGAGGACGGGCCAGGTCGTATATGTGTACTTTCGATCGCAGCTCGGTGTTTCGGGAACGGAGTGAAAGGAGACGGCCGCACGCTTTCGCTCTTTCTATACAAGGGCAACGTCGCGCAGGTGTGTGGTGTAGTGGCGTGTGTGCGAACTGCAGAATGAAGGTGAAACGTATATCGTCACGCCCTCGAGGAGTTACACATCTCTTGCCATATTTCGCGTAATTCGAAGGTCGTGGATTCGTGCTCAGCTGCTGACTCGAAAGAAGACGCGGGTTCGATCCTGGTCGCGGCAGTCGCGTTTCGATGGGGACGTGACGCTAGAACACGGTGTAGTAAGTGATGACCGTTCACGTTGTAGAGAACCCCGGGCGGGCAAGATTTCCAGAGCCCTCCACCCGTGTCTCACGGTCACTGTGCGGTTTTGGCACGCAAAACGCCAGCAGTTATTGTTATTAAGGTTGTCGGTTCGGCCTCCAACGACGCAAAGCTGCTTTTTCTTTTTTTCGTGCACTTTACTTCATTACCCTTAATGTCATAATTGCTACCCTTCAATCATATCCACACTGTTCGTTAGCAACTGCTAAAGTATACTACTACAACAACTACTACTACTGCCACTACCGCCACCCCCATTACTACAACGGCTGCTGCTATAGCATCGATAGTGCCACCACCACAACTATTACCGCCCGCCCCGCCACGGTGGTCTAGTGGTTAATATGGCACTTGGCTGCTGATCCCAAGGTCGCGGAATGGAATCCCGGCTACGGAGGCTACATTTCGGTGGAGGCGAAATGTTGAGGCCCGTGCGCCGCGCGATGTCAGTGTACGTTAGAGAACCCCAGGTGGTCGAAATTCCAGGAGCCGTCCACTACGGCGTCTCTCGTCATCATATCTGGTTTTGGGATATAAAACCCCAGAAATCAACATTAACCATCACCACTACGCACGAACAATATACGCGCCGAGTATTGTTCGTATGACCCGGACCGCCCAACTGTATCCCACTGTCACTGGCCAGCTGTTCGCCGGCGCACAAGGGCACACCGGAGTGACTATAGGTGGCGCGTTCCAATTTCCCGGTTCTGCTCCGCATGGCACACACGCACACTCACATACACACACACGCGACCTCAAGCCCACGACGTCCGGTCGCCGGCGACGCCTCCGGCTCCGAGGCGGCAGGGCCAACCCGCGCCTTGCCCAAACATGGGCCCAGCCGAGGACGCGCACGGGCTGGCGGCCTTTTGACACGGATTCATTCACGCCAGCCGCAGCCGGCCGCGGCCCACTCGACTTCTACGCACACAGCGCCGTACCGTGGGGTCACGTGGGCACACTAAAACGTTTCGTACGCACTTCCTCCGTACGTGGTTGTGGCTTTGTTCCGTGGTAAGAGAGGGAGAAGAGGGGAAGGGGCCGTGCGGGGGTGGGCGGCCGTACGCGCATTTGCACATACATAACGCTGGATGTGCTTTGAAAGAAAGAAAGAAAAATAAAAATGCGAGGATGTGCCGCGATGGAGTAGGCACAAAATTTCGAAGGAAGAAAAAAAAGCACACACCTGTCGAATCTCAACCAGCGTCAGTGCAGGTCGACCCCGTTCCCACCACGGGCTGCAGATCCGCAGCAGAAAAAAAGGGTCACGTGACCTTCGCCTCCTCTCGGCGCTCTTGAGTCTCTGCAGATGGAAGAAGAAAGCGTTGCGTAAGCAACGGTGCAACATCTGAAGACATCGAGCGTGTGATCAGGTATCTCTACGAAGATACCAGAGTACATCGAAGGACTCTTCAGACGTTGGTCTACAATAGCAAATATGAAGCCAAGCGACATGAAAAGGAAACACTTAAGTGTGCGGCATTGTCAGCACGAATTTGCTGAACGCATTGCATATGGGTATAAAATGTGACCCGAGTTTACCGGTATTTTTTTATTAACCGTCAGTCGAGCGTGAAGTCGGCCGGAAAAGCTCCATATAAGCTGCCTTTTCAGAGCTCAACCTCTCAGTAAACTGGAAAAGACCAAGAAGGTAATTTAAAAACAGGCCACCTCGCTTCTGGATAAATGCGATTTATTCGTGAAAACGTCGGCTGCGGTCCAGTTTGACGCGTGATAGAAGGCGCCACGTAATTGGAGCTGTCGAGTTACAAAGGCCGAGCACGTATACGTTGCAGAGTTACATTCTTGAGAGTTAGCGGAAGTGCTGTCGGAGTTTGCCCCCTCTCCCCCCCTTTTTTTTTTCTGGTGGGGGGGGGGGGGTTACGTTTGAAAGCAGGAAGCTGCGATGTAAAGTTCGCAAAATACTAAAAAGAAGAAGAGAGAAATAAACGATCTAAAAACACATTTGCGAGAACATGGGCTCCTACTTATAAGGAGGCCGTGGCGAAAATGAACTATGACAGGCTGCCGTATAAGCTTCCTGGCAGCTGAAGCGGAAGTCGACGAGTGGATATACACGGAAACAAACGACAGCAGTGAGGACAAATGAAAGATCAATTTCCTGTGCGCTGCTACGGTGACCGATTCGTTAAGATAATTAAGGATTTTCTAATTCACTGTGAATGAAAAAAATCGCGAAGGATGAAATAACCGGTGTCACTGCCAAGGATATGGAGAGGATATGCATGTGAACCAGGTGCGATCTCTTGGCGGCGGCTGCAGCGCTTCGCCGTATAATTTGATTGGGAAATCACAGGCGAATGGGAATCATATTCTACAAAACAAAAATATAATTACCGAAATTAACTTATGTCTTTGTAGATTACAGACTCAACTGAACATTCCACTAAAATTTCTGTATTCCGCAAAAAGGCGCATGTAGGTTCCCAGGAAACTTGAATGTACGACGGCACATTTCTCAAAAGATTCATGGGCCGCTTGGTAAAAAACTAAAATGCCGTGGGATCCCACGTGCAATGAGCGGAGCAACCAATGAGATGCACGCAATGAAGGAATAAAAGGATTAGCCATACACAGATCTACAGCGAACGAACGAAATAATCTATCGGCATATTCACAATCAGTAATGAGTGAATGGATGGATTGATTGATTGATTGATTGATTGATTGATTGATTGATTGATTGATTGCATTTTCCTTCGGAGTGCAGCTGGCCTATCGGAAGAGAGTGAACACCGAAATGACCAGTCCGCGCACTCAAGTATACCTATAAACGGCCCTTTTTCACACATTCCACACCGATCTGCAATCGTTTGTCGCCGAGGCAACGGGAATCTAATCTTCGGACTCATGATCGGCAAAACAAAGACCATGGCCGCTGAGTCATGAGCCAGTGGGGCATATATGCCGTGTCTAGAGCAATGTCCGGACAACGCGAACTTTCTCTTGGCTCTGACCGAAACGTCGACGAATAAATGAGATATTATTGAAGTGCTAATTCTCATACTTACATTCATGCGGCAGCCGAAGCTATATATACCTACTTCGCCAAACTATATATATATATATATATATATATATATATATATATATATATATATATATATATATATATATATATATAGTGCTAACCCTACTACGAATGCGACACCATGCCCGTGTGCCTTTGCACGACGTACTTCGTCGCCTCGAGGTTCTCTTCTTACGCAACGTCTCTCCTTTTGTTTCAGTCCACATTGTTTCGGCGCGTACGATTCTCGATCCCGCCATCTCGGCTACTTTATCGGCGCTGCAAGACGCGCAGTTTTTCTTTCTCGTTTTCCTTTTTTTTTTTTTGTCCTTTTATCTCTGTCTCGGTAGCAGAGGTTATAATCTAGAAAAGCCGCGTTGCTGCAAGGCCATTGACTCATGCACTCATCGACTCCCTCCCTCTTTCAGCCCCCTCCCTCCAACCACCTCCTCTTGTTAAGCGTCAAGCCCTTTTGCAATGTGTAACCCTACACTTATATCGCATGCAGGTAGCAGCCGTCACAAGCATTATGAGCTTGTGACGTCTGGTTGACAGCACTGATTTATAGCCCCAAGCACTGGCGTATAGCGTCGGAGGGAGGGGGGTATAACACTAACCCCGTCCCGGAATTTTTTACAATTTGAATGTAAAAATTCATAGCAATCCACGCACGATCATATATAAAAAGGGGTCGCCACCCCCCAGCCCTCGAAAGAAATCCTGACTACGCCCTTCGCTATACATGGCCAGCAAGGACTTTCATACCATTAAGCGAATCAATGTGCTTGCAATTTATCGATTACTTAATGTCTCATCCCCAGTATTGGATTGATATACTTTGATAATATTCATTCAAGTCTGCGTACTCGAGGGTTTACGGGTAATGAAGTTCACTCTTTTCAGACACCGCTTTGGAACCATGCGTGCAGCTATCCCTTCAGCTATACCTCGTATGCATTACAGGGACTACATTTGCTGAAAGATGGTGCTGTAGCAAAGCGATGAAAAAAAAAAAGTTCTTAAATTTTTTACGAGCCTGGTGGCGCACGTCACCGCCCCGTTACAAAGGGGACGCTCATAGCATCCATCCATCCATCCATCCATCCAAGCGGGTGCTTGAGAGGTGAGTGCCCGATGCAAAATTCAAACCGCAATTCGTCGTCAGTCATTATCCGGTTCAGTTGCGTTTGAGGATGTGTAGACGTCTGTCCGATCATTGACGAGAATCTTCCTTCCCGGGAGGTGTTTTCCTTGTCAAGCGTGAATCACCCCTATGTGTCGATGGATATTCTTTTTTTTTTTTTTTTTGCTTCGTGCGCCTTACTTCTATAGAAACAATCTACAGCCACGCACTCGAGCCGTGGATCAGTTCCTTGTTCTGCCATTGCCCTGAAACGTCACTGCGAGTGCAATATACACTGTAAAATCGCGGCTGAGTAATAGGATGACGGCAAAGGGGGCGAATCATCGGTATGAACGGACGTGACTTTGTACCTATAACATCGGAATAGAACAAAGGGTGCACGAAGAAATGAGAAAGGTTCGGGAGCAACTTACAGGTGGCGATGACAAAACACGAAGCAATACAGCAAGAGCACTACAGATCACGATGAACTGAGGTGTGAACGTCGACGTTCAAATAGTAGTCGATTGAGCTGAGACGCGGTATGATGGCATTCTTCTGTGTCGTAACCACACCGCCAAAGCTTATGTGCCGAAAAAAGAAAATGTCTCAAGGACATAAAAATGCTGTAAGGACGAGTTCGCTTTCTTCGATACTTTTCAGGTATGCGAAAGTACTTCCCTTAGTTGTCTAATCCTTTACCTTTATACACATGGTCACCGAGGGACACCATTTCCCTCCGCCACAAATTTCACTGTCTGCGTAAGCTACAACAAGGCAGTCATGCCTATAGATAGTAAGAAGTCGCCCACCCACGTCACACGTCCAGCACTGATCAAACGCTTCTAATGGTTTCTTCTAAATGCCTCTATAGAACAACTTCACGTCGGCAAAGAACCGCTTAACCCGTCATATGAGCATTTTCTTCACTTTTTTTTTTCTCCTGATAACGTCACAGAACAGTAATCACACCGAGTTCGATAACCAAACCATCCCGAAGTTCAAGGAACCCCCGCGGGACAGTAGTCGCAGTCACGTTACATAACCTCCCAACCGGAAAATGAATAGGTACATATACCTGACGAGGCGTTGACCAAGCGACGCCTAACGTACAGTTCCTAGAACCGGGCTCGCAAAAAAACGAGCGGTCAGTCGCCGAGTTCTCTTTCGATGACCGAAGACTTGGATGCGATGGACGCCGAGGCGAGCAGTATATGGTGTCCTCGACAAAAAGGCTGCGTCCGAGGACGGTCAAGAGACGGCAACGCGGTCCGTCTCGCATCTTGCCGCGCTGGCGAAACCGAATATCTTCCCCGCGGCCGTCGACAGCGGCGACCCCTTCGTGATAAGGAAAGTGGTGAAGAAGAAGAGATACAAGAAAAGAACACCTCAGCAGAGTGAAGCGGAGCTCCGCACGGGACCACGCTTCGAGCTCGCTGCATCGTGTACACGTCCGCAGAGATGGCCAAGGCGCTGTCGACGCATCACGTACGCACAGTATGGTGTACACCATGCCCCTTCCAGCCAGCAAGCTGCAGTGGCAGTGCTGCTGATCTCTCTCTTTCTCTCTCTCTGGTCTCGGCGCTGTTAGTAGTGTGCAGTAGAGATCCGAAAGCGGGAGCCACGTCCAAGCACCATAGGCTAAATTTCTATGATTGATTGATTGATTGATGGGGTTTTACGTCGCAAAACCACGATATGATTATGACAGACGCCGTAGTGGAGGGCTCCGGAAATTTCGACCACTTGGGGGTTCTTTGCGACATCGACATTTCGCCTCCATCGAAATGAAGCAGAGCCGCGGCCTTCGATTCGATCCCGCGACCTTCGGATCTGCAGTCGAGTGCCATAACCACTAGACCACCGTGACGGGGCTAAATTTAAATTTCTATCGAAGGCAGCTATAGAGCGTTCCGCGGTGTGCTTAATTGTCTATATACGCTGGTCTGTATAATGCGCGAATGGTGGTTGGCTCGCGACAACCGAACAATAAAAAAGAAGAAAAAAAGCTGACTTCAACTGAGTGCGCACACACACACCGAACCAAGCGCTGTGTTGGGTTCCGGAGAGTGTTCCATGCAAGCTGCAGCTGTCGTTGATTATCAAAGACGTCAAGATGGACTGGCCGCTTGGACACTAATGGCTGTTTTGTTTCCTTTCTAATGTCTTTTCAGCGGAAAAGTGCAGAGCGAATACTGATTGCCTACAAGTCAAGCATGAAGCCCTGTCCTGGATTACTTAGTAAGAAAGCACAGTCAGTAACACCGTCCAGTTGCTATGGTACAGTATATACGCGAGCAATCACTGTAGACGTGGTGCAACGACTGCATATAACACACGTGAGTGCTTAGGCAGTGTTTCCCGCTGCACGGAACTAGCGACTTGTGACCACGTTTGTCCGATTCGGGCGCCCCGCAGGGGTGCTTATCACGCATTGCAGTGGCTGCCACTGTGCGCGTCAGTGTGCAGCTGTCTTGCAGATTGACGTGCACGAGCCGGCCTATAGCAGGCGGCAGTGCTACACTACACACATTACTCAAGAGAGAGAGAGAGAGAGAAAGCAGACGACAGCAGTACATATAGCAGACGACAGTGCTGCACCCCATAGAGATAGAAAAGAAGAGCAGGCGACAGCGGTAACACTGCCACGGATCGCACGCAGACGACTCGCAGGCGCCGAGTACATGCTTCAAACTTGGCCGGTCAAGCAGTTTGTCCAGCTTTGCGGGCAAAATTTTCGTCCACTTATTCTATTTTTCTCCTGAACTACCGTTAGGCTAACGGACTTGCGCCGCTTAACGTCGGACTTGTGAGGCCCGAGATAAAAAAAGGCGCAGGAAAACGCTGACTGCGTTCAGCCCATGCGAGGTACACGAGGGCACCACTTCTGATTCCGCATGTGATACGCGGCGCCGTGTACAGACAGCTGAAGCAGCGGTCTGCACGCGCTGCCCATGTATATTGCAAACACAGTGTTCAGTCGCCGGTGGGCAGACACATTTTCGGGCTAAGCCTATACCTTCGCCTGTACATTGTTCGTCTGTTGGCAGTAAAAGAGCGCGGTGGCGCAAGTTAATGATTGATTAATTGATTTCTTTCTACTTCCCAAAACCACGATATAATTACGAGAGACGCCGTAGTGGAAGGCTTCGGAAATATCGACTACCTGCTGTTCTTTATAGTGACCTATTAAATCGCACAGTACGCGGGCCTCAGCATTTCGCCTTCATCAAAATGCAGCTTCCGCGGCCAGGATTTGATCCTGGATAGCGTTCTGTAGAATATAATACAATTGATGAGGTCTTGGATGTCCAAAACCACGGTGTTATGAGGCACACAGTGCAACGCTCCGGAAATTTTGACCACCGGGTTCTCCACCGGGTCCTTTAATATGTACCGCGCGCCAATGCACCCCAGTACACAATCTAACATTTCCATCTCCACCGACAATGCGAACGCCGCAGCCGGGATCGTACACGCATCCGACAGTGTTTCCTGTCTCTTTGGGTCTGATCATAGTTTCATAGTAAGAAGCCCTGGTGGTCAAAATTCCAGGAACCCTCCATTGCGGCTTTATATTAGGGGCGAAGTTCCTCTTAGTCTAACCTTGTCCCGCGTCAGGCGCCAGGCGTAATCCGCGTGCCGGGAGGCACGCGCTCGCCCTCGGCCACGTGCCCTCGGCGCGTGCCTCCCGGAGCGTGCCTCTCTCTCTTTCCCGGCGCGTGCCTCTGCTGTCTTGTGTGTGAGAGAGAGAGAGAGAGAGACAGAGAGAGAGCGAAAGGCGCGCGTTGGCTATGGAAACGCTCTTAGAGGAACGCTCTACCAGCCCGCAAAGAAGGAGAACGCGCCCTCACCCGCGAGAGGCAACGTTGGCGCAGGCAGCGTCTCCTAGCGAGTTACTGCTCGCGTTGGAGAAGCGTTCACCGGCAACCCATATATATATATAGGCACTGGATCTTGACTTGCAATGAAGTGCCGGAGGGAGATTTCACTTGTGCATAGTTGAACCATGAGGATTCGTAGCGTGCGCGTTAACTAAATTAATCCGGAACTCGGCACGATCTACGATGAACCTCCCGAGCTTCGCCCACTCATCATCATTCACTCCGTAGATATGCTGTAATTTTTTTCTTTATATCTCTCACTCCCTTTCCCCTACCCCCACGGACGCTTAGCCGTGCTCCCTACGTGGGCTGCAGAAATTAGCGCCATTTCCTTAGCCGAACCACAATCACCTTCGGGTGGGTAGCCGAGCGCCACAACCACTGTATACCACGACGGCGGACCGGGTTCTGCAGAAACTGTGTATTCTCCTTTTGCAAATATATAACGTTCTTCTGCGAAGCTATAAATCGCCTCATGTGGCCTATGTCCGTTTGGTTGGGCAATCACTTAATCTCGTGGCGCACGTTATCGAACCGCGCTGATAGACTATTGTCTATAGCAGAACGTCATCGCTTCGGTATCGGTGCATCCCCGGCGCCAGACACCCGTGGCGCAATTCGGCGATCGAGCGTTCCAGCCGTCGATAATTGCCCGAGTGGCAGGACGCCGGCAGTCGCGCAGTGCTTTGCGCAGTCGATATAATCAACGGGGCGAGCGGTATAAATTCTTGCGATCGTGGTGATCACAGGTATATGCACTGCACATGCAGGAAGTACTCGGCAGGTTCGTATATTTTTGAGCACCTAGCCAGAATATATATATATATCCCCACCAGGCCTGTAGCGAGGGTGTTCAAACGAGAAGGGGGGGGGGGGGGACGTGTGATTTCATTATTCATATTCCGCAAATATCGCAGTGTGTACATTACGTGACTTATTAAATGCGATGTCATTACCAGGAATAAATTTCGGGTTATTAGCACTACCCCCAAATGAAATTCCGGGAGGGGCCCGTGCCCTCAGGGCCGGAGAAGTCTGGCCGCCGCGGCAGGGGTTGAACCGGAGACCATATATGGCGAATATTGCCCATCAACCGAATGAAACGAGACGAAATTGGTGGCATCCGAAATTGAAGCCGCGCAGTATCTAACGTGTGAAAAGCGCGCGAAATCCCTTTAGTATTTACAACGAATACATTCTATGTTCCTCTCTAGCGCTTTGCAAGTGCTGTCGATGTCCATATCACAGGGGATACTTGGCTTTTGCGGCGTTGCAATACGCTCCTATAGTTAAGGCGAAAAACATTACCGTACATGTCTCAGTGGAAGGTATCCTTGAATGGCCTTCGTTGGATCATGCGATATATTTTGTAGCACGAAACGTGCTACAAAATATATCGCATGACCCAACGAAGGAACCAATGCAAGTCAGCCATTAATGAGATGATTAACGATTGCCAAAGGAAATTATATGATTGCTTAGTGACTGTAAACAGGTCAAATATCACATGGCCCGCGAACCCAAGACCTTGACAGTAATCGCATATCGACCTACTAAGGGCTCTATACCGAACACCTAAGACTCGATTCCACGTCGTTGACAGGAGACGGACTTATCTCCTTTCCAGGAGTGGAACCTAAGACCTTGCTTGGAAAAAAGCGTATTAAGAAGGGTAAGGCGGATTAAGGCACGTTAAAGCGACTTAAGGTCTGGATTAAAGTCTGCAAGAGACGACATAAGGCATGCACCTTCGCGTCTCTTAGGCGATGACTAGGTACACATGAGAATTCTTGTGCGCGGACTTTGCGATGGTCACGGATGGCTGTGGAACGCTCTGCGCACAGTCTTCCATGGCTATAGCTTCTGGACGCGATTAAGATTGCAGACGAACCTGCCAATTTAGATATTGCATTTCTCGTCGTATTAGCGCCAGTTCAACTTGCGTTCATCTTTCAACATACCCCGCCACGGGTCTAGTGGCTATGGTATACTCGGCTGCTGATCCTGCAGGGTCGCGGGATCGAATCCCGGCTGCGGCGGCTGCATTTCGATGGAGGCGAAATGTTGAGGCCCGTGTGCTGTGCGATGTCAGTGCACGTTAAAGAACCCCAGGTGGTCGAAATTTCCGAAGCCCTCCACTACGGCGTCTCTCATAATCAGAACTGGTTTTGGGACGTTAAACCCCACAAAACAAAACATCTTTCAGCATGTTGAATTTATAGCCTATATAGGCTGACGGGAGCTCCATGTTCTCAGCACTGCACACGCTTTCGCCCTTTGCTGAAGCGAAGTTTGCTGCTATTACGTCCGCTCCCACTTAGCATCTCGTCAATGCGCCTTCGACACATTATACACGTGAAGTTCATGCCGCTATGCATTCCGCACTCCGGTGCCGCAAGGCACACAACGATAAATGATGACAGTTCGCGCGCCTTAAGGAGACTCTGAACCTGTCTTGGCGATCTTCTACAAACGCACTGCGCCAGTATATAGCTCAAGTCCCGATCATTAGTAGGCCGGTATCGGCGCTCCTGTGTTAAGTGTATAATTTACCAAAAGATTTTAAACATGTACACCATTAAGGAAAGACACGAATCAACCTAAAGACGCGAATCAACAGCCCATGCCGTGCAATGGGCATGCAGCCAGTCATGTGATTGGCTATCCCCGGCTGACGTCATGACCATCGAAGGCCCAACCACCGGTATAGTCACGGCGCTATAGTAGCGCACCGAGTTGTCGTCGGCGCGCTACTATAGGATATACCTCTATGGGATATACTATTCTAGCCAACCCAGCACTACTGAGGCCTCAGTAGCGATATTGCGGCGGTTTCTGAGGCCTCGGTACTGTGGCTGCCGCGGGGAGGCGCAGGCGTCGCTATAGCACCGCAGCTATGAACAGGTTGAGGAACCGCAGTTGTAAGATGGAAGGCGACACAAACATCCCTGCCCTGGTGACATGTGCTCAGCCTAATTTATGCTGTGAATGATTTGGTAATGACGTAGACTAATCAGTGATAGAAAGTCAAAAAGCCGTTTCAGGTACCCTTGAGCAACAACCCCATTCGGAACTCAGCCGACAATTGTAGAGGACTTACTCGGCGCGTGCCGAGCATAATTAAGACGCCAGGGTTTATGCATGCAAGAAATCTTGTGTTTATGTATTACGATCCTGTGCACAACCAGAGGAGGCCAAGACTGATCCGCAGACCTCCATGTTGTACGCCCAGGAGTTTGAATGAATGAATCACTCAGTCAATGAACGAGAATTACGCACTCCTACTGACCTTACCACACTCGCTCAGATAAACCAGTTGTGACGTCACAAACATGGATCAATTCCGTTGGTTCACGCGCTTCTCGTAGTAGAGTGGAAGCGCAACAAGGTTCGACCTCGGCAGATGGAAACTTTGTAAATCAAATCTCGCCCACTCGGTTCGACATCCATGCGCAATCATCGCAAGTGCGTGCGAGCTTCCCCGCGCTGCAGCGTCTGCACATATGGCGCACCACGCAACAGCGGCATATTTAGGCGGGAAGGACGCGGGCTCGGCGCGCTCAACCGGAAAGTTGGAGTGGAGGTCTCACAACATTCTGCGACGTAACACATCTGGTAACCGAAACCAGTGATGACACAGACAAACAGACGGTGATGTGTCTAAGTGAAATCTCGTCGACACGATCTTCGCGGGAACAGGAAACTAAAGCGTATCTTTCGAATATCGCATCAACCGTATAAAAATACATTGCGCATGTGATGTGTTGGCTAGGTGGGGGGAAATCGCTACACGAACAGCGTATTAAGCGGGACCGTATAAACAAGGTTTAGTCGCTTACAATTTAACGTTAAAATTATATCGATTTCCTTTCATGACATTTATTTTTTTCTTGCCTTTGTGCACGCACAGTGCAGAGTGGTGCGCCTCGGTGAGAGAGTCGTATTTCGAAATTTTATAGCGGTTTACTGATTACCTGTTTCTGAGGAAACTGTACTAATTGACCACCACACCGCAACCAATAACAGAGAGGGATTTATTTAATAACCTTAGATGCATGTAGACATGTTCTCCTAGATCTCCCGGTGAGATGTTATGCGGTTCTAATAAAACTTCTATTCTGAGAAAGCAAAGTGTGTATACTCCGGAACAGATACTGCAATTTTGTGGCATCATTTAGCTGGCATGGAGTATAGACAGTCGTTACATTTGCGACAAGTAACAGTGTGTGCTGTAAACAAGTTAAAACAAAAGTTGCACATATTCTGTTTGCAGCTGTTCACCTTAGGGTATCTGTCCTGGCTTGCTGGAAAACTATAAGGGAAATGTGACGAATTCACTAAATAAAATCTTGTGCTTGACATCGGATTCGAGAACAGGTCATGAAAGTGTGCGCAGCGTCTCTTTGCTTCATATACCAGTGAACGCGACGAAGAAGAAGGGGGTGCCCTGAGCTCCATTTCATACATCAGGTTCAACGTCATCAAACTCTTGTTCGCGCTGCGCACTTCCGCGACCAAAAAGTAGTGCGTTGTTTGCGGTGAGCGAGAAACAATAAATGCGTCGCTGGCAGCCTTCAATCATCATACACTTCTCATTATATGGACAAAAAAACGCTCGTATTGCTGGGGAAACCATAGAAATATGCTACTTTGTATCTTATGTCTGTCGTTTATTTGTAGGAGCGATACACCTTCTCTCTTACTTGAGGCATTACTTGCGTAGCCTTCACAGCGTTGCATCTAATGTATGAAACGGAGTATGGGCATCCTCTTCCAGCTTCCCTTAAATTTTTAAGTAATTTCTTGTGAGGAGCATGTGGGAGGCTGCTTCGCGCAGCTCTAAGCCCGATATACAGGAGGCAATGCTGGAGTGGGTTGAGAGAGTGGAAAGAGGCGTTATTTCTAGTAGTTCCCAACCCACCCTCTAACTCACGGCCCTTTCCCTTGGACATGGACAAACTTTTCATTCATTCAAGAAACGTTCAAAAGAAGTCCTTAGGTCACTCGTAAAGGATGAACGAGTGGAAGGGACACTGTAGAACAACACACAAACTGAGTTGAGACCGACGCGGTGTATTAAAAAAAAAAAAGAAACTTAAGCCTTCATTCATTGAGGGAAGAGGAGATGAGGAAAAGTTATGACTAAACTGTAGCACCATGCACTAAGCCTTCAGTTAAGCACGCGACAGTCAACTTACAAGTTCTGCATTGTTGTACAGAGTGACTGCGACCGACGGTGACGTACTAGCCGCGGTGGCTTTGTCGACCTATATTTGGCGTTTCGCTGCTAAGCCATGTGTTCAATTCCCGTCCCCTGCAGCCCCTTTTCGGCAGCCAAAAAGAACTAGCGCGTAACAGTTAGATCTATGTGCATGCTGGAGAACCCGAGGTAATTCAAATTAATTTAGGCTCCCCGCCACGGTGCCGAACCCATGCTTATATGTTGATTTTGGCACGTTAACAATAGAGCTTAATTATTTATTGTCATACTATAAAAATGACCTCTCACACTGTTTCTCTTGGCGTGTATTAACAAGCCTGCGTCCTCCGGGCGCTTGTATTGCGCGTGCGACGTATAGTCCCGCACATGCGTTGGCTAAAAGGAAAATAAACGTTTAGCAACTGTGTGGACTGATCCGTTTGATGCGCAGAGGCAGTTTTAGAGAATGCACGACGTTCTATACGATGAGCCAATCTGGAAAGAGGACCGCTGGTTTGCATGTTAACTTCCAGTTTGTCTTAACTGAGACGAAAGTTCCAGAAAGTAACAACAAGTGCGCTTTTGAAACGAATTGACCACGCGATCAAGCAGGCTAGCATCTCCAGCATGCCATTGAAGCTCATGCGCATCTCTCTCAAGAATTTATTCTTTGCACGTGTACGTCGACTACAGTCACGAGCAAAAGTTTCAAAACAACTGGGCGCTACAAGTACTTTGTTTTTTCTTCGCAGCCTGAGTGTGATGGTTGAAATCTATAGTGGTCCACAGCCTATACGTGGGCATGTTCGACCAGTGCGAGGCACCGAAGCAATTCCACATTGTAGAGCTGTGCCAGATGGAATTTAAAGTTTCTGTTGGTGTCATGGAATCCCAACTTTCGCCCGTGACTACACAGTGACTAACGGAGGCGAAGGATTACCATAGTTCCTATGGCCACACCTGTTCAAAGCATGCACAGCAGAAACAATCGCAGTATGCAAAAAAAAAAAAAGAAATAAGGTGACGTCAATTGATGCGATATCTAGAAATGACAAATGTCCTGTAACAGCTGTGCAGTCGGACTCCTGTACGACGAACGCATGTACGTACTACAAGGAAATGTTCTCCAACGTCCGGCTGCATTGACAGCGATACCCGGTCCGCGTCCTTTACAACGAAGTGACCTTTATAACGTATTTCAGACTGCACTCGCGACAAAAATATACTCCTTCATCGCTGCATTAAAAGATGCCGATACCATAACGGCCGACGCGTTTTAGCACTGGACGTGCGATCTTCTCTCAGACGATATATAGCTTCCAGCGGGGCGGCGCCCCGTCAATGACGCAAGCACTTTTCGTCCACACACCGGACGGACCGCGGCGCGGTGCCACCTGCTACATCTACGGCGCCCGCGGAGCGAGCAGAAGCAAACCACGGGTCACCTTCGCGTACCGGCGCGGAGCTTTCGACTTTACAAAGCCAGTCAACTCACGTTCGGGGCTCGAGTTCCAACGCCGACCCGTCGAGGAGGGTTCGAAAGTCCAGCTGCCACGACCACCACCAACCGAGCCGTCGCCTCGCCACGGATGCCGCCGCCGGAGATGACTCGAGAAACCGGCTGTCAAAAAAGCCTCGCCAAGGGCCACGGACTTCAGCTGGAAAACGGGGCCAACAGCAAGCAGCTCGCTAACCGCCCTTTTCTCTTTCTCCTTCCTCATCTTGACGCCGAACTTGAAACGGCAGTGGAGGGGGGTTCGGCCCGGCGCGGCCCGGCGCCGTCCCGGCCCAAGAAGACCCGGGGGCCAACCATCCCGAGCGGACGCGAAAAGATTTTTCGAAACGAACACGCCGATGTGCCGCGCTTTCTCCTATATAAGCGGGCCGGCCCACATCCAACACCACGCCGAGCACGTGCCAGGGCCCGCTGCCGACGCGAACGGCACCTGGCGACGCGAGCGTAAGGCTCGCGCGCGCACGCTTTCGCCAATGGAAGAAAAGAAAGAGAACGAGAGAGAGGAGAGAGGGAGAAAGAGGAGTGGTGACGTCATCGACGTTGCTTGCCGCCTGGCACGCTGCCCGAAACGAGCGCGCGCCTCCCTGGTCGACGAGTTTTGCGCTTTGCGTTTTTGACGTCACGGAGCCCGCGCAACGCTTATGAGTTCCGCAAAAGAAAAGAAAGAAAGAAAGAAAAGTCAGCGAGAGGTGTGCGCCTACGGAAGCGGATATCAGCAGCCGGCGTTCAAGAATAAATCAGAAAAGGAAGAAAGGTATAGGAACGAAGGAAGAAATGAATGAAACATGTTTCCTCGGGGCTTGTACGCTCTTTGCTCGTTTTTTTGTTCTTTTTCAGCCACAACGCTGACTTCCTCTCGCTCTTCCCGCAACTTGCTCCGTCATCCTCCTCGCTGTAGTTCCAGAACTTTCGTTTTTTGCGTTGCCGAATAGGGTAGTTCCTCTCTCTCTCTCTCTCTCTCTCTCTCTCTCTCTCTCTCTCTCTCTCTCTATGAGTTTCCGATCGTGCCCGTGCGCTTAGAAGCGAGGCGAGCCGAGCGAGAGGCCCGAATCCCGTTTCTAGAACTTTCACATTTCCCACGCGGATTAAAAATGAAGCTCATCGACATGGAACATTCCAGTATTATCTAGCCGCAAGGCTGCGTGCCTGTTTACAGTTGGTTGAACGCTAAGCGATGCCGTCGATGCGTTTAACGCGTGGTTGAGACATCCGATCATCGTGGTGTAGTGAACAGGTGTGTGTGTGTATGTGTGCGCGCGCGCTTCGGCCAACGCCGATTCCTTCATAACTCTGCAGAGGCGGCGGCGCGGTACAACGACGGGCGTGGGAACGCCGTCGCCCGGCGGCAGGAGTCCGTATTGCATGGCACTCCGTAATAGATAGCCTAATAGTCACGACAACTAGTGATGCCCTTAACGATACCTTTAATATTTTCCACGCGTTTTTCTGGGTGTTCAATCCACGAAAACACAGCCGCACCTGTTTACGAACTGACGAGCAATCACGTGGACGAAGAAAACCACACGTCATCCACACCTGGTCACTCAACCTACCCCAACCCCTCGTGAATTGGTAATTACTTTTCTCTTTCTCTCTCCCTCCCCTATCTACTCAACAACAACAACAAGGACTACTGCTGCTGCTGCTGCTGCTACTACTACTACTATTACTACTACTACTACTACTAGAATTCATGTGGTTATAGCTATTATCGCTGCGAGGCAACCTGCGGCTGCGGACACCAGGTGTTGCGTTGGAGATTGCCTTGTACAAGTACATGAATTCTTAGATAATTTCGCGTAATTCGCATATACAGTGGCCGACGTTTAAGCGGGGATACTATATTATACGATAATCTTAATCACTCTCTGCTTTTTTTTTTTTCAGTGAAGTTTTTCATTTATCATCCAGCAACATGATTTTCTCGTAAGTATAATTGAGTTGATTTTTTTTTCTCATGGTTTACGAACGATGGATGGTGAAACTAGATTGATGAACATGCGAACTAAAAGAAAAGGATAGATTAATGACGTCGTTTTGAATGCCATAACCACAAAAGATATTGTGAGATATTCAAAAGTATATCAAATAGGTAACGCGAATAAGCTGCAGCAGGAAGCCTGCGTTTCAGTGCGTTTGAAGATTAGAAGGTAATCGGTCATTCGCTTTGGTGTATGTATACAACAGGTTGTATATATGCAACAGGTTCTCAGGTATTCGTATTCTTATCAATTCGAACGATCCCCGTGCGAACACCGCTGTTTTTTACGATGTATGAACGCATCAACGAGCACTGTTGAATGGTTAAACGCACAG
Source organism: Hyalomma asiaticum (assembly GCA_013339685.2). NCBI lineage: Eukaryota > Metazoa > Arthropoda > Arachnida > Ixodida > Ixodidae > Hyalomma > Hyalomma asiaticum. Next base: position 52,080,609 of record CM023484.1, read on the forward strand.
CTGACGCGCCACTCGTGGTATGGTAGTGGACAGGTGTTTCCGACTGTGGTACGATTCATTCAAGACGCCGCGGAGGCGGCTGCGGAAAGAAAGACAGAGAGAGAGAGAGAGTCGCCTAGCGCACTGTGCGTACGTTATTACATGTCGACGTCGAGGCGGAGACAGGGATTTATTTTATTTATTTATTTTTTTTTTCAGCTTCGCTCGTGCCTCATCACAACTTTAGGCCAGATGGTGGGCACATCTCGCGTGAACGCATGAACGCGCGTACAAAAACCTCCGTTACATCACATGTTTCCCACGAGGAAGAATGAAATATATACGGATGATTCTCGATTCGAAAATTGCGCAATACATTTTTAAAAAAATGAAGACAGAAAGACAAGCTTATAATACCAGATATACGGTGTCAACCCGACGAACTCAATTATCAAAGGCGCAACGAAGTCGCACTAAGCGAGGTTTCGCATCATCCTTGGCACTTCGGGATCGAATCCCGGCCGCGGCGGCTGCATTTCGATGGAGGCGAAATGTTGAGGCCCGTGTGCTGTGCGATGTCAGTGCACGTTAAAGAACCCCAGGTGGTCGAAATTTCCGGAGCCCTCCACTACGGCGTCTCTCATAATCAGAACTGGTTTTGGGACGTTAAACCCCACAAAACAACAAAACAACATCCTTGGCACTTCGCATCATCCTTGGCAATAGCCTTGGCACTCCGTTCCGGCACTATGTATACCCAGAATTAAAACTGTATGCTTTGCAAACATCCCACTGCAGAGGCGATTGATTGATTGATTGATTGATTGATTGATTTGTGGGGTTTAACGTCCCAAAACCAGCTCTGATTATGAGAGACGCCGTAGTGGAGGTCTCCGGAAATTTCGACCACCTGGGGTTCTTTAACGTGCTCTGACATCGCGCAGCACACGGGCCTCGACATTTCGCCTCCATCGAAATGCAGCCGCCGCGGCCGGGATTCGATCCCGCGACCCTCGGATCAGCAGCCGAGTACCTTAGCCACTAGACCACCGTGGCGGGGCTCTCAGGCGACAGCAAAATACACCAGGAAATTTTTCGTTGCAGACTGTTACGGAAAGTGGGCGGAAGGGTGGTTTCGGGAGGCATTGGATTGCAGAGGCGAAGCCATTGCCGAAAAGTGGAAAAGAGGGGGGGGGGGTCGTTGTCAAAACACTTTCCAAAAATTTCTTGAGCGCTACGTAACCCCCCTTTCCCCGTATTATCCTTTTTTTTTTTCTGCTTGTAATATGCACACAGCGCGTCGTATAACATCCCCCGAAAAATGTTTCGAGCTACGCCAGTGGCTACACTGAGCCACGGAAGCAGCACGTATTGATAGAGTGTAACTCGATTTCAGTCTCTCCTATCTGCAGAATGACGTCACGCGGCTGATGGCCGCGCCGTTTGCGAACAGGTGTCCTCACCGGAGGCTGAACGGTTCATTCAAGAGTTTCACAGAGGCGGTGTAGCGAGAGGGAGTGGCTGTGTAGGAGAGCGGGAGAGTGGGATACACCGTAGGACACCCCCCGGCCGTGGTCGACGGCTTATGGCACCACACACACACACACACACACACACACACACACACACACACACACACACACACACACACACACACACCCACACACACACACACACACACACACACACACACACACACACACACACACGTTTTATGGGCTTTCTCGTCTCCGGAGCTCGACCAAGCGAGCTGCGGAGGAGGTAGCCGTCCTCCATTTTTGGGGTCAACTCGAAGGCTGCGCTGTCGGCGAGGGCCAAGGCGACGAAGGAAGGCAGAGCGACGGCTATCCCTCTCGAAACTCCAAATACTACGTGTAACGGAACGCGCATGCGCTCTCTTACGAAGACAATGCGGCATTGTGGCGCGACGACAGATGGCTCCGACGAATGCGAGATTATCGTTACACCGACCGCATTGGGACCGCCTCGACTGCACTCTCGTTTCGTTCTTCTTTTCTCTTGAACCCGAGAAGTTTCGGGTTTTTCTTCTGTTTTTTTTTTTTTTTTGGTTTTAGACTCACCTACACGCGATGTTCCTTTTTTTCTTTTTTTTTTTAGCGGTCGCGCCACCGTCCCACTCGTTGCGAGGGAACGTACGAGAGATTCAGGTTGTGACGTCATCTAGGGGCCAGATGGTCGGGAAAAACTTTCGACGTGCTTCGGAAACGTGGTGTGTGTTTCACTGTGATATATCGCGAGGCCGCGGGACAGCGGTGGTGTTACCCGATGTGCTGCGATTGGCACCCGATAGGAGACAAAGCAAACGAATAAATAAATAAATAAATAAATAAATAAATAAATAAATAAATAAATAAATAACCGTGTTCTGGTCTTTGGTAACAGTGTATAGTTGCAACGGTGCACCCGCGATAGGTATGTTTCTTTAAAACTGGGAAGTTTAAAATAAAACTTTTGAACGACAGGCATTCAAGTTTTTCACTATATGCGATGGATACCAGTAGGTTTCCACGTGCGATGTAAGCGAGGCTTAGACACTAAAAGTGTGCCGCATGCTTATAAGAGGAGTGCCTTTTATTTACTACATTTAAAAGAATACTTTTTTTACTTAAAAAAAAGGAGATCTGCACTTTACTTTTCAAAATGGGAAGTGGGGGATGACAAGAAGATGGTGAAGACGGAGGAGGAGGGAATGCGAACAAGAATTCGGTGAAGCTCGCGGCTTTTTCTCTTACTCGGATTCCGAAACAAGATAGTCTTAATTACGTTTCCGTCACTCGGTTTCTGAGCTTCGCATTGGGGACATTAGAGGCCGGGCACGCGTGACATTGTCAGCGCGAGTCAATAAAGAATCAGAAGTAGATAGCCAGAACGTAAAAGGCTGCAATAGATACAACGCAACGTCGTAATAAACTGGTATCATCATCATCATCATCAGCCCATCTTATGTCCACTGCAGGACGAAGGCCTCTCATAATCCTCGCCATCCTTGCCTGTCCTGCGCGAGCTGTGTTGTCGTCGTCGTAGGTCCAGGATTTGGTTGGTCCGGTAACTTAGGAGGTTGCCGCCTCAAATTTAGAATGGGAATACCAATTGACGACCGATGACACTCATCAGTCATAAATGTACGTCAATGTCACAGTGCGATTGCTTGGTAGAAGAAGTGATGGCAAGTGTTAACCCCTTTGCCTGATACGAATCCTTGATTGATTGATTGACTGCTGGGGTTTTAGGTGTCCCAAGACCTCGATATGATTGTGAGAGACGCCGTAACGGAGGGCTCCGGAAATTTCAACCACCCGCGGGGTTATTTAACATGCACTAACATCGCACAGTACACGGGCCTCAACATTCCGCCTCCCATTGAAATGCAGCCGCCGCTGCCCGGAGAGTTGGGATTCGATCCCGCGACCCTCGGATCAGCAGCCGAGTACCATAGCCACTAGACCACCGTGGCGGGGCAGTGATATGAATCCTTCAAGGGGGCTCGGCGTCACAGATTAATCTCATCGGAAATAGCTCGGAAACATGGGGAGATATGTGCAAAGAGGCTATAGGTGAACGGAAATTGTTGTGGGAGTGAAGGAGGATGTATTTACCGTTTGAGTCACGGTCTAACTCTTTATCGCAGGCAAGCCTACATGCACACGCCTATAAATGAGCTGCTAAGCAAGAATACGAAGGATGAGTATGAGAAAGACTTCTTTTATATATATATATATATATATATATATATATATATATATATATATATATATATATATATATATATATATATATATATATATATATATATATATATATATATATATATATATATATATGTATATATATATATATAGAATGCCGTGGCACGGCATTCTGACGAAGCGAAGGCCGTGCCACGGCCGAAACGTTGAACAATAATAAACGTGCGATTTTCGCAAGTGTGCAATTCGTTTCTAATTTACTTTTGAACCGGACCCACGGAACTTCTTCCCCATTTTTGTTTTATATATATATATAGCAGTCATGGTGGTGAATAGGCCGGAGGCGTGAAGGCAGAGATGAGTAGTAGACCCTCGGAAATGGCAACAAAAATGCGGAAAGCGTTTATTCAACGTTTCAGCCGGAGACCGGCCTTCATCAGGAATGATGAAGGCCGGTCTCCAGCCGGTTTCCAGCCGGTCTCCGGCTGAAACGTTGAATAAACGCTTTCCGCATTTTTGTTGCCATTTCCGGGGTCTACTATATATATATATATATATATATATTATATATTATATATATAATATATATATATATATATATATAATAATATATATATATATAAGATTTGGCTCGTCACAGTCGCATGGACTGTGTGTTTTTTTTTTTTCTTCAAACTCAATTTCCTCTATCTGAGAAAGAAAGGGCCGCTGTTGGCGAAAAACGGTGGAAAAGGAGACCCATTTTCGATGTGGAACTTCATGTCAGTTCCTTTCAATTTCCGCCGCGTATATTTCAAGGTCTTTCTGTGCTGAAACAAACGCGGTAGTTGATCGATCAATCGATCGATTGGTTGGTTGACTGACTCGCTGAGTGAGTGAGTGAGTGAGTGAGTGAGTGAGTGAGTGAGTGAGTGAGTGAGTGAGTGAGTGAGTGCGCCCGACCGACCGACCGACAGACCGACCGACTGACCGAAACGCTATTTCAGGTCACACGGACCAAACCAAAATTTGGTCCTGAATCTGTTGCTGTGGATCAATAAATTCACTAATCGATTAATCCTCAAAACTAGTCGTGTCAACGAAAACGACAGTACCTTGTTCCTCGCATCATGGTCGCCCAAAACCCAAAACCCAATTTGCCCATATTATATCTGCTACAATATTTAGTCGCGGCAGTGTTCTGGGTGAAGGTAAATCATAAATTGACTGTCGCACAGCACCGATTACTTCGCTACGAATGCTTTAGACTTGCTGTTATAGGGAATATCCTGAGGGTCACAACAGTATTGTATGCTTGTGCGCTCTCTGTGTCATATATAAAGTGCCGCTACCAGTGCTATTGCTGCCGTTGTGCACACTTAACCGGTAACCATAGTGCAGTTCTCTCTGTAAGTACGGGTGAAAAAGTGAAAACTGAAACGCTGTTATAGGCATTTGAAAGAGAAGGCGAAATGTAACGAAGCCACTCTCTACCCATGTGTCATAATTATTATGATCTATTATTTATTGTTATCAAAACTTCAAAAGTCACCGCGGACATTATATATAATGTCATCAACAGCATTGTGTTCCGACTTATCTATATATAGATAAGTCAGGACACTCGATGGCAGATTTGAAGCCCGCTGTTTGCGGATGAGCGCAGTTTGTCTCGGGAGACCGGAAAGTTCAGACGAACAATTACTGCAGGGACGCAGTAGTGTATGAGCGCTTGGGGTGAGATTATTATAGGTATGCTAACATAAAACACACAAGGACACAAAGGGAAGAAGGAAGGAGCAAGCTGGAAACTGGCACCGAGTGGGGCACAACGCCTGCTTACTCTTTCAGGAGGAGAGAACAGATAGAAGAAGCGAAAGATGGGAGGAGAGAGGAAATAAGGTTAGAAATGGAACACTCGGTACAATCCATCATTTCTTCTACCAGCTGGCCTGCTTATGGTCGAGGTAAAACCACGCTTAGTGGCGATCTCAGTGGCAACAGCAGCGGGGCTGTCACGCAGGAAGGCTAAAAGCGGACACGCTCTTGCCCTTGACCCGCCACCCTCACTGTTACATGATAGCGAAGTATTCGAATGGCAATAAAGAAAGAAGTATGATTGATTTGTGGCGTTTTACGTCCCGAAACCACGATGTGATTATGGGAGATGCCTAGTAGCGGGCTCCGCAGATTTCGACCACCTGCAGGGTTCTTTAGCGTGCAATGACATCGCAAAGTAATGGACCCCTCACCAGTACAGGGTAGCCAACAGGAGGTCTTCACTGGTTAAGCACCTTGTCTTCCCTTTCCCTTTTTTATCTATCACTCTGGGACGTTAAACCCCAGAAATCAATCAATCAATCAATCAATCAATCATCAATCAATCAATCAGAGGAGAAGATAGACAGAAGACATAGAAAGGTATACGAGGAAAGAGAAAGCAATTGATGCACGCGCACACATTACAGCATTCGTAATGGGATGCGCCAAACTTCCAGGTAAAAACAAAAAGAAAGCAAAAAAGAACAAAAACATAGCGCCACCGCAGATGGCCACATAGGTCAATCGCATTTAGAAAGCGCGGCAGTGCTCCAATAATGGACAGCAGTGCACATGACGCAGTCGAGGCCATGGTCTCATATTTGCAACAAACCGCATAATATCTCCGAGTCCATCGAGGCTGCCAAAAAAGACATGACCGGTCACGACCGCTGCGTGCGTATATATATATGTGCTGTCCAATGACGTCCGACCGTATCGATCCGATCAATTTAGACACGAACTCTAAACAGAGAGCAGTATATAGCGCCGAAAACCCAATCGAATCGCAACTGTCCTGCATGGTGCTCGAAAATGTCGACGAAGACAGAAGATGTTTCTCGCGAGCGGCGATCGATAACTCTCCAATTTTCAGCCTCTACAACTTCCCTACCCACCCCTTTTGAGGTGCCTGCCCTAGGGAAGGGTCCGCGGTGTTTAGCTCCCTCTTTTCCCTTCGGGGATGACTGACGTCACTTGTCAATCGCGAAAGCGACCGAGAATAGAATAGGGTATGGCACTATACAACAATGCCCCATGCAACCGATCGCTATAGTTTCACGTGCTCTGGAATATATCCAAGAAACTGGAAGCAGGGTATCTCAATACCTTTTTGTATAGAAGGACCCCCCTGCTAGAGACCCTTTTCATAAACTGTAAAGCTAGCTTCCCTGCAATGCAACTTGCCCTACTAATGGCGACAGCTGTCTTCATTTAAATGCTGTGAAAATTCAAGCTGCACATGCTGCGGCCCGTTTTTTGGGGATGTTTGTATCAGAAGGGCTGCGTCGACATTTAACATGCCCTATCGCAAGCAAATTGCGTATGCACACGTTGTTTGCCGGATTGCCAATGCCGCCATTAGTAGGGCAACCTGCATTGCAGGAAAGCTAGCTTGCAGTTTATGAAAAGGGTCTATAGTATCGATTTAGAGAGAGGTGAAACCACGTCGTCCATAATTTCGAGTATATGGGGAGAGGGGTACCCATGGTGTTACCAGAACGTGTGTGTGTGTGCGGGGGGGGGGGGGCAGTGTAAGGGGTGTAAGGGGGTGTAACATGTGACGGGAGGAGGGGAGGTGTTGTATAAGTTCCTGGTCACACCATGCTCGTATTGTCAGTAACTACCGTTTCCTAAGAGACTTCACTCAGTGTCTGTTTCGCAACGGTGATTCAAAAACATCGCCGCCTGGACTACCAACAAGAATTAGAACTAGACTCTCGGTATAGCACGCCCATTCAGAGCCCGTTACATGTCGACGTGTTACGTACAGAGCTGGCCGCGAACGCGATGGCCAAGCGTACACACCGCGTGGCCTCAACGTGCGGTCAGTTTTCGATTCGTGCCTTCTCTATTAAACGCCATCCCCGAAATAGCCGGTGGCATTTGCTCTCGAAGAATGGAATCACGGCCGCTTCGCAGAGCAAGGACGTAACGCGCCTCCCCCCATTCATCGGACAGCACTCAGACGTCATGGCGTTCCAACGCAAGAGAATTAGTTACGTGGTAAACATCGCGCCTCACGAGCCGCGGTCCTACTCCAAGCCACGCGAGCTCTTTGTTCTCTCCGCTCAATCAAACGGTTTGAGCGTGAACGAAGAATAGAGCGCTGTAGTACCATATTTTTTCTCTTTTATTTTCTTCTCTCTTCCAAAAGCGAAGGTAATTGGTTTCCGTGGAGCCGTGTTTATGCCTCATATCAATGGGATTTCCTCAATCCATCCATCCATAGAGCGGCGTGTGTTATATATACACACGCTGTCAATACACACGAGCAGCTTTTGGTGCCTTCTGCTGTCGGACGCGTTTAGCAGACGACGCGCGCTGTAAACAGACGGCGCCCATCCCACAAAGCCCGTGAAAGCACGAGCTCGGACGCGTGACGCGTCATGTGACAGGCGGGAGGGCGGAGCCAACTTTCCGACATGCGGCCGCGGCGTGCATGGCGAAAAAGCAAGCACGAGAAAGAACGAGAAACAGCTAGAAGGGAGCCATGGGGGTTAGGAAATGACGGCAAATGAGGTAGTATGCGTAAACGATGACAACGTACATATATAATATAGAAAGGCGCCTTGCTTCAGCGCGGCCCTTTTCAGCCACGACGCCTGTAAATAACGGCTTCGTTTTTCGCGGTCACCCGCTGAGCAGCAACGTTCGTTCTGAGTTCCTGATGGCCGGCCTGCTTACGCCGATCTGTTGCGTGGTCGGTCTCCCTTGTTCGCGTTCTTGGCGATACGTGAATGGTATAATTGCGGCCGCGATATTGCAATAGTCGGCATTGACCGCAATACAGGTGTGCGATGCCGAGAAAGCATTCGTTCAGGCCTTTGACGAGTGATCTCGAATGATCCATAGAATGGCCTATCGCCGCATCTCACTGTCTCAATTAGAAACACGCAAAAAAGCCTTTGCTCCAACAGGCAATAGGTATACGTTTCGGGGTGTTGCGTCCCTATATCGTTTAACGACGACCTTCATTGTCGCAGTTTCAATGTCGGCTGAATACTTCTATAGCAACGACATTATTTCTTTATGACTATTATAATATAATATCCTTTGCTATATGGTGCATATAAATGGAGCAGGGACACAGAAGGGAGAACAACCGCAACCATTAGTAGTTGTGTTATAAAAGGCTGTCGCCGGAAGGCGAGGAAAGGAAGGAAGGAAAAAAAAAAGGGGGCGGGGGGGGGGGTGTAGAAGGCTTAACGCTCCTCCCCCCATACGAATGTGAGATGTTTAGCACCCCTAGCGCACAATCACAGTCACACAGTCAGACAACGCACAGTCACAGTCACAAACATCCATAAAAGAAGGTGAGACACCCGTTTGTAAACACTGACTACGTCCCTTTACTACTATTACTACTCCTACTACTACTGCTGCTGCTACTACTATAGTAGCCCTGCAACGGTGGCCTAGTGGCTAAGGTGCTCGGCTGCTGATCCGAGGGTCGCGGGATCGAATCCCCGCCGCGGCGGCTGCATTTCGATGGAGGCGAAATGAGGCCCGTGTACTGTGCGTTGTCAGTGCGCGTTAAAGAACTCCACGTGGTCGACATTTCCGGAGCCCTCCACTACGTCGTCTCTCACAATCATAGCGCGGTTTTGGGACGTAAAACAGCACAAATCAATCATTCCTGCTACTACCACGTCGACGACGAAACAACCACGAAAAATCAGATTAGGTTGGAATTTTCCGTCTCCAATTTTCTGCCTTTGGGAGCCTCCTCATTAGGACATTGTCACGGGGATGTATGCTGTACTGTTGCAAAATTGATAATTGACTCAGGCCGGTCCTGTTCATAAATTCGTAATCTTCACTATTAATTTCGTCGTGATTATTCGATTCTGATTGGTATTCCGTGGTACTTCTGACTACTCTTCATACTTCTCACATGCTGGCCAATCTCCCAGGTCGGGTACGTGCCAGAGTTGAAGAAAACAACAACAAATCAGACACGCGCACCGTCCCTTCCGGGATTGTTCCTCTCGTAAACACTCAAATGTCAACAAACATCTTTTGCGGCGTTTCTTTCTTTTACTGAGCGAATTCATTACACATTCAAAACAAGATGCGTTGCAACTTCCCGCCGCGTGCACTTTTGGCATAAAGAACAGCTGACGTCGACGTACAAAATATTAAGCAAAAAAATGTAAATAAATATGAACAAGCAGTGTCGAGATTCGAAGGTTACACGACGGCAAATGTCGACTAACCATGCTAGTGCGATGATGCTGACAGCGGCCGAGCTAATTTTTTTTTCTTTTTTTTTTCGTTTTGTCAATCGCTCACGACACGGACAACGATCGCAACTACAAAGAAAGAAAAACTGCGAGGTGACACTAGCTGTCATCGTTGTGACGTTGCGATGCTCAAATGTATACGCTGCTGACGAGGAAGGACGAACTGCGTTGTCATGAGACCAAAAGCTTTATACAGAATTTCAATATATGGAAGGGGGGATGTAGCGGGGGGCTATAAATCCCTGGATGAGACTAGTAAACAGCATTTTCGGAACGCATCTTTTTATTGCGCTGGGAAGCGCACTTGCTCAATCTAGAGAGGCGAAGCGTGAAATTTAGTGCAAAAAAAAAAGAAAAAGAAAAAAAAAGGACACCTTTTACGAGTGAGTCACCCAAGTGCGAGGCACCGACGATGATAACTGACAGTGGTCAATTGATGTGATAATTTATTAGTTCTTTTTGACGTCCCGTCATTTCAAAGCGCTCTTATAACTCTCAGCTGTCCTCAATAGCATATGATTGATTATATGTGGTTTTTGAAACTAATCGAATGCGAATCGAACAGTAGCAGAAGCGAATCGAATCTAATATCGAATGCTAATACCGAAATGTTCAGAAAGCGCTAACGGTCGCTGCACAGCCGACAAAGTCAGGCTCCCCGAGCAAAGAACCCTGTACGTTGCCCTATACATTAGGCACATAAGGTATGGTTAACGTTTTGAAGTGTCCGTAAACTACTGGAGAAACAGTCGTGCTCACAATTATGAATGTTCGATTCAATGTCCAAATTCTTTTAACATTCGCACGCCACTAGCTATGAAACGATCCTAATATTATTTCCCAGAAAAGAAAAATAATTGCAAAGGGAAAATTCTGAAGTCCTTAATTACTGCTAAAGAGAGGTAAAGGAGATAGCCAAGACCTTTCATAGTCGAACCAGGGAGCTAGGCGGCTTCGAACCCGGAACCTCTTAGTAGTCGAACATCACGCCGAGCGCAATTTAGCGTTAACGTTCAATCGCGCACGGTGGCATATGTCGAATACAGGTATGAGCCGCACGGGATTTAATTATCATTAATCGTGACGTATCGTGACCATCACGTCACGTTTATTGACGTCATGATCCTGTGTATCATGTTTGTCACCCCTCGACCCACTGCTACCTGATTGTATGCGATAGTTGTGATAGTTATGCGGTAATCCCTAGGAAAGGTCTAGCTCGAAGTTGCCGGTTCGAACCCCGCAGCCGCGGCTAAATTTACATCGCGCGATATGAAAAGAAAGAAAGAAAGAAAGAAAGAAAGAAAGAAAGAAAGAAAGAAAGAAAGGTGCTTGATGAAGGGTCAAGCACAATCGGTAGATAAGGATGAAGGGTAGAGTACCGAGACACCGCCAAGTGATAAAGGACATAACGTTGTTTTGGCGGAGTACGAAAGTATGACTAATGTGAATGATAGCTCATATATGACGTCGATAATTTCGCACCTTTTTCCAGTTACGTCACGATCAATGATAAACGAGCAGCTTCGCTGTTCCGACACTTTTGAGATGCGTGGAACGTACCGGTTTGAAATTTCGTACCATATTTTTTTCTAGCAACATTTTTTTTTTCGTGACCACCTTCGCGTGTGACGCACAAGGCTTTCACCTCTAAGGATAAGAAAAGAATAATGGTTTTCTTGGTCCCCCGTCGTGTTACATTTACACGACCTGGCAAGCGCAGCCTGGGCCCTATGCTACACCTGGACTGCGGGAACGTCGAAATATGTCTCCTGCCCAGAAGGTGTGGGACGGTGCGCGCGACTCTCTCGACTAGGATGTGGTGGGTGTTGTTGTTGGCTCCGGGGGATTTGTCTCTGGCTCCCAATGCGTATACAAGTGCGCGTTGCGCGCCCCTTGCATACTGCGATTAAAACGGAGAAGACGACGGGGCAGCTGTTCGCCAATACGTAGGCGCGCGAGTATGGAAGCTTGTTACTTTTTTATTTATTTATTTATTTATTTATTTATTTATTTATTTATTTATTTATACTGTCAACCCAGAATGCGTCATTGGAATGCGTCAGTGGAATAAGTAAAGAAAAGAACATACAAGACTGCTCCATTCCTAAAAAGAAAGAAAGAAAAAAAGGCCGTACAGATGAAACATGAAGTATAAATATTAGTATACAAGTTTATTTCTGTTGCGTGTATTTTTCAGCTGCTTCTGCGTCGTTTATTTGTTCATTTCTTACATTATAGTTAGGTTTTGTATAGAACTTTAAAATTGAAAGGGGTAATATTGACTGATGATTTCTGGGGTTTTACGTCCTAAAACCAGTTATGATTATGAGAGTCGCCGTAGTGGAGTGCTCCGGAAATTTTGAACACCTGGGGTTTCTTTAACGCTCACTGACATCGCACAGTACACGGGCCTCAACATTTCGCCTCCATCGAAATGCAGCCGCCGCGGCCGGGATTCCATCCAGCGACCCTCGGATCAGCAGCCGAGTACTATATAGCCACTACACCACCGTGGCGGGGTTAATATAGGGTGCTATTTTTCAACGTGGTATTCGGGGAGGAACCGGGTTTTCTGTTGCACCATGCCGAAATTCGGGTTCCTTTTTTTTTTTTTTGTTTCTCGGGCTATGTTTGCGAATTTAAAGGGACACTAAAGTGAAAAACGAGTTTTATCGTGCTAGTATATTACCTTTGCACATCGCCAAACGGGCACAACTTTCGCTCGGTAAGCGAGAAAATGCGCAGAAGATACAGGTGAACGCCAATTGTACTTCCTTGAGTCCAATTCAAAGATGAGAACTTTGACCTTGATTTCTCTTTTAATATTAAACATAGAATGACGCAGTTAGGGAGAATAGACTTCTAGAAGAATAATTTATCAGTCTAAAGCACTTCAGTGTTTGAAACTGAAAGACAACTGAAAGAGATAGAAAGGAGAGAAAGGCCGTAGTGGAGGGCTCCGAAAATTTTGACCCACCTGGGGGTTCTCTAACGTGCTCTGACAACCCACAGTACACGGACCTCTGGCATTTTCGCCTGCATCGCAAGAGCGACCTCCGCGGTCGGGATCGAACCCGCGTTTTTTGGGTGGCAGCCGAGTACGATAACCACCACACCACCGCGGTGGACCGCAGAGCACTGCGAGGCCCAGCGAACGCTTCTCAGTTTCGCCCCGAGCTTAGCGTAAAGACGCTCGCGTCGAACCACAGAAGGTGGAAGACGCGGCACAAGTGGCCTCTGCTTGACGCTGTCAGCACCCACTGTGCATGTTTGTGCACAGCTTCGCGCCATGAGAGGACGCGTGCTCTCGTGGCGCGAAGCTGTGCACAACCGCATAGCTTTGCTAGACGCTGTGCACCGAACAAATTGTCGTTGCTGTTGTTGTGGCCTTTATAATGGGCACATACCCACGAGGGGGATTGGCCACACTACAGGTGATGATATACACAACGGGAAAATTAGAAGGCCAAGGCCTTTTAATTTCAAAAGGAAGGAAGGAGTTCAAATTAAAAGAGAATTGAAATTTATTAGGTGAGACGTTGGGAACGAAACCCTGTGGTCGACAGCGCTAGCAGCGTAATTTTCCGGAGGCTTCGATAAATTTATGCAATGCTGACAAAACAGCATTACGGTTTGTACCATACTGAGAGACACCAAAAGTTAAAAAGATTTGGTGTTGTTAATGGTAACCGCAGTTTATCAAATAATGAATTTAAAATCGACGCACACTTTGTCTTCTTCTGCTGCTTGCACGTGCGCCCGCCAGCCGCAGTTTTGCCTGTTGTAGTGAGCTGAGGGCATCAGCGCAAGAGAAGAAAGAAACGCGCGTGCGAACGCCGCACATTGGGCATTGCAAAGAAGTAGCGCACGCGCACTCTTGCGAAGCAGAACTAATGATGATGATAGTTCTTTTCCGACACCGTCGTTTTTGTTTGGTTAACAGCTTGGCTGTTAAAACGTTCCAGCAAGCACTGCCTGGGCAACGGTTTTGGACGTACGACCCAGGGACTTCCAGCGACTGGTCAATCACAGTTCTTCCGAGGCTTGAAGCTTTCTGCCCCTCACTTTCCCCAGCATTGCACGACCTTCAGGGTCGACCCACCTTTTTTTTTTATTTAGCACTCTGTTGTGCCACCACGTGCCATTGCGTTACGTGGTGGCACGACAGAGGGCCACTGCGTTACGTGATTTTGGCGGAAACCTGTCACGTGACATTGCGTTACGTGTTGTTGGTGGAAACATGTCACATGACTTTTCGTTACTTGATTTGGGCAAGAACACGTCACGTGACGTTTCGTTACGCGATTTTGGAGGGAACATGTCACGTGGCATTGCGTTACGTGATTTTGGAGGAAACATGTGACGTCACGTGGCATTGCGTTACGTGATTTTGGCGGAAACCTGCCACTTGACCTTGCGTTACGTGATCCTGGCGGGAACATATCTCACGTAACGCAGTCATGTGACATGTTCCCGCCAATATACCACGTGACTATCAACTGACCTGTTTCAGTAAACTATCGACCAGCTTCGCAGTGATCGGCCCTTGCGCGACCTAGCGAAAGCTGCGTATATATATAAAAAAAATTTGTAAGTTTGAAGAGGACGCCGCCATGGACGGTCTTGGTTAATTAAAGGAGGCTGACAACTCCGCTTTCGGTATTTGCAGGGCTAACGTGGCCACAGTTAGCACGGGACCGGCTTAATTGGTTAAGTACGGGAGATGCCCTTGCCCTGCCAGTAGGTGTAGAGGTGATGATGATGATGATGATGATAGCTTCGCTGTAAAAGAAAGATGAAGCTCAAAAGGACATAAAGCTGAGAGAGTTTGTAAGAATTCATATTGCAAAGAACAGGCGTGTTTAACACGGACACAAGGGAAGAGAAGTGGATAACACGAACGCCGACTATCATCTGAAGCAAAGCACAGAGGCGAAAAAGAAGACACACAACTTATCTGCGCATGCTCAGGAGTGGCAGCGCCACCTGTCAAACGGTTACACGTGCCGTTCTACGCGAGAGACAACTGTTAAGGATTCTATCTCTTCTCTGTTTAAGCTAATCGACGGCTGACTCACGCGCGCGCTTCCACTAATACTGGTATGCCAGGCCTCGACCATTAAACGCGTTTCTTCATTCTTATGTCTGCACAGGATCTCGCATTCGTCTAACTTGGGCGTGCAGTTACAGTCCCGGCAGTGCAAAGACAGATTCGACGGTGTTCCACCTGATAGCGACCTTCTATGTTCAATTAATCTCTGATTAATACAACGGGCTGTTGTATTAATCATTGATAAGATCATTTATAATAATTACTAAGATTCCTTTTAGGTGGGCACGTTTCTACGTAGGGTTCAAAACGACCCGTTGTATTCACAGATTATTTGAACATAGAAGGTCGCTATCAGGTGGAACACCGTCTAATCTGTCTTTGCACTGCCGGGACTGTAACTGCACGCCCAAGTTAGACGAATGTGAGATCCTGTACGGTCATAAGAATGAAGAAACGCGGTTAAGGTCGAGGCCTGGCATATCAGTATTAGCGGAAGCGTGAGCGTGAGTCAACCGTCGATTAGCTTAAACAGAGAAGAGAGAGAATGCCTTAAAGGAGTACTGACACGATTTTTCGGCGGCTCAAGATGTACATTTTTCGTTTTCTAGCCATGTATTGTTAACACCCTCCGCACACGGAAGCCAGGAAACACGTACAAAATATTTTAGTTTGGATTTAAAGTTTTCTTCGACGAGCACTGCACGCCAGCCCCAGTGCCATGGACACTACGATGACGTATGAGCACAGTCTAAAAAAAGCGCCGAAATCGCTGTCAGAGTCACTGGACGACCGTAAAATTGTCGTTGTTTGCGTTCCCCGCGTGTAATTGACCACAGACGACAGAGTTGCAGCGGCACTATCACGAATTTCTGTCCCTACGTGACTCAAACTTCGTCCGACGATGTTGATACGTCACTAGGAAACCGCCCCCTCGAAATCGAAACCGAAAGTGGGCTTTTAAGGACACCGTATTAAAAATATATTCATTGCCTTGCGAGTCACCATCATACTGTTTTTGGGGTTCTCCACGCCAGTGCTTTCATTTACAGCAATAATAGGAGAATGTCAAAAATTCGTGTCAGTACTCCTTTAACGGTTGTCTCTCGGCGTAGAACGGCACGTGTAACCGTTTGACAGGTGGCGCCACCAATCCTGAGCATGCGCAGAAGTTGTGTGTCTTCCTTCTTTTTCGCCTCTGTGCTCTGCTGCAGTTGACGGTCGTCGTTCGTCTTGTCCACTTCTCTTCCTTTGTGTCCGTGTCTTGCACGCCCCTTCTTTGCATTATGAAAGATGAAGCGTTTCGTTTTACAGTATACATCCTGGCGATGCAGGGACATCTCGACTGGGGTCGCTGAGGGGGCATAAATCCTTGCGGCGATGGTTATGACACTTTGTAAACTGACACTTCCGTTGGACAACTGCGGTCAGTGAGACGGTGGGGGTCTCGCACGGCTTCAGCTGTCGTCACGTCGGGAAGGCTATCGCGCGGCGTCGTAACCGTCTCGAGCACGTACGATCACGTGCGTACAGCACAAAACCCACGACTTTTCTTTTTTTTTTTTTTTTCCTCCAGGCTGCGCACTCGCCTCCTCCGTGCAGTTGCAGCCGGCAATGGAAAAAAGACGGCAGCCCAGCCGCTGGCCAAGGTCTCCGTCCCGCAGGCGAAACCGGGGGCGACTCGGTACGCGCAGAACACACTCACGCACGACGTCTACGACGTAGTATGTATACGTACATGCCGCCAGCTTGCGCGTTCCACGCAGCTGCAGTCCCCCGCGAGAAGAACGTCTTCGCCGCCCGTTCAGGAATCGCGCGCCACGGGCTTGTCCTTGCACGTACGCTCACGCACGCCCCAGCCATTCGGGACGTGGAGAAAGAAATAAGGCAATAAAGAGGAAAGAATGTGTGGCCGTGCAACGCCGCTGTGGCTTTGCGGCGTCGCCATTCGTTGCGCAGTTCTGCAGAAGAACGAGAGAGAAAAGAAAGAAAAGAAATCTCGCCCGTGTTACGGAAACGTACAGCGCGCGTCCTGCCTGTCCGGCGCCGACCCATATTTACGGCACCTTTGTCTCTATATAGCGTGCTGTACATATGTGATGCGGTCAGGGGTTTATCCAGAATTGCGAATTCGATGGGCCCGGGTCTTAACAAGGGCTCGGGGGCGTATATTGAAGCGTTGAAGTGAATAAGCTTTGAAAATGGAATAAGCGTTGAATTAATTTCATTTACTATATGCATTTATTTCTTGTTATTGTAGCTACCTCTGCACGCTGTCATGTATTCATTCATCACCCCTATAGCACTGTACCCAACCTTGTATTATTGCGTTGTGTTATTACTAATACCTATATTTTGGAATATTCTAGGTCAGTTTTTTTTTTTTTACTTTTCTTGTTGTTCTTGTGTTTCCTTTGTCATACTTGTTACTCCCGTTATTGAGCCTTTCTTTGTTGGTTGATTGAATGCACTGTTGACACCCCCCCTCTCAGCCTCTCATGTAATGCCCGATCGATCTTGGGCCCTTGGGGAAAATAAATGAAATGAAATGAAAAATGAATGAATATATGGTACATCACTGTTTCGTACCGCCGACGTCCGTATGCTATGCGCCGTATATACTGTCCCCACTCCTGCGCACCAGATCAACCTGCATGCACAATGAAGGAGGACAGCGAAAGACTCGGAGACAAAGAAACCGCACTGTTGATAAACAGTACGCACGTGACGTTTCGCGATAATCACGTCGTCGTGACCAGAACCTTGGTCCTCTGTCACGTCCTCTAAGCTTGTAAATCGTTCACGCTCGATCTCGTACGCAAGCGCAGAGTCCGCGAGTTGCACGTATGGAGTACATGGCTGACGTACTTCGATGCCTAAAGCGTGACGGACCGCCCGAAGACGCTTTGACAGACGCGGTTTGGAGCGGAAGCAGCGTACGGCTTGGGAAGGTCGTCGCGTCGAGGTCGGACCACTTCTGATCAGCACCTGCCCGTCATTTTTTTCTCCCCGCGACGTTAAACGGTCGTGCACTCTGCACGCCCTCAACGAGACGGTGGTGGATGTCCTTCGTGCCGTGCATGCTTCGCTATTGTGGCGCTAACCAGATGTGGGACCAGGGTCGCTGAGTTTGAGGTAATTTTGTGGTCGGAACGCTGGCGGTCGAGTGTAGCAATTTAGTAGACCTCTGCAGTGCGTGCGCATGTACTTCACAGCTATGTGGCCTCGATAGCTATAGCGGGCCGCGTTTGAAGCACAATGGCACGTCGTGCGGGAGGAGTCGCGACGTTGTTTCCAAGAACTGCTTCGTGCGGGGCCTATTATGCGGGTAGGTTTACAATGGGCAAGACCACAATGCAAGCAATGTGTATTAGCACATGTATCAAATGTGGCCTATCTATCTATCTATCTATCTATCTATCTATCTATCTATCTATCTATCTATCTATCTATCTATCTATCTATCTATCTATCTATCTATCTATCTATCTGTCTGTCTGAAGCGCACGTGAAGGAGAGGTCATCTTTTCGTACGTTTTCATTTCGTGCTGTTGACTGGCAGCTCGCACGATTTGGAACACTCAAACATTATTTAATTCCGTAATGCCTATGATACGGCGCGAGTTGTATATGACTTCAGATAATTGACGGGCGTAGAAATTAAAAAAGAAAGACTAAATAAAGCCACTAAATAAGTTAAACTGATTGGTCGTCCTTTCAGCACCTTATTGTTAATTTCGCAATCCTATAGATTCCTTTTATTATAAGAGAAAATCTATTGTATCCTGCCGAATCCTCAACGGCGTACGTCAGAAATGGCAGAACGCGTGGGTATCGTGTTTTCGCGACGACGGCTGTGAGAAAATTCTCGACACCTTACCATTTTTTTAGGTTCTGTTTTTCTTAGTGTACTAGATATTCCATATTTTTGCCGGCAAATTATTGCGTGGTCCCTAGCAAGTGCTGTCAAAATATTATGCAAGGCCTCGGCAAGATAGTGTGAGAACTTCGAAGGTGGGTGTCGCCACCTGCACCCGACTTTTATGTCTTACGAAAAGTCGCCTGAATTTAATTAAATGTATGCATTAATTAAATGTCGTGCTTTTGGCGGTGTGGTATGATAATTTAGTAATACGAGCGACGTTGTTATTTTCATTGTGCTTATAACACAATTTCCGCGGTTGCATTTCTACATAATTTATCTCCCCGGATAATCCCTGTGTAACTGACCAGTCGTACGCCGAAAACCGTTGTCCACTGCTGCAACGATTTCCAACAGTTTTTACAGCGCGGAACTGGCTTGAATTTATTTTTCATCTGTTTTGTGTCTAGCCAAGGTACTTGAGGCTGCCCTGGGTCCATCCCTGCAAGAGGCCACGTCATTTCCATGACAAATGCACGTACAAGAGTGCGATATCGAGACGCAAATAAGTGCAAGGGTTTATCTAGAAATTCGATTTGGGGGTTAGGAGGGATGCTGGGGAGGAGGGGGCGTTGTATATAAAACCCTGCGCAAGTGTAACTAGCGGGTAATTGTCGGCAGTGATAAGTTAATCATAATTATTCTACTCCAAGCATGGCTAAAGTAAAATAGTAGGTGTGTGAGACTGCGCGCGGCCACTGACTTCGCACAAAGCGCGTTGACCATGGAGCCGAATGCTGAACGTTGAGTTTTTCTGCTTGTTGACACGCAGCTAAAAGCACATCGACTTGCCTGCTTAGTTTCGGCACAATTTCTGTCACCCATGTACTCTAGCCATCCTAACCCACGGGTTGGTTTTCTTCAATTTCCTTTTTTCCTGCGACGGACGAAAGTGACCACAAAATATCTGGCCACAAAGCGCTGGCTCCCGGGATAGTCCCGTTTTTTTTTTTATCGTTTTAAACTATTTTCTTTTCGTTACTTCAATCCTCCATCCTCTCCTGGACTTCTGACATTTACTATTTGGAAATGCAACACCAAAATGGCATCACGCAAGCAATGTAACGTTCTCGAAAGGTTGAATATGCCTTGTTAATTCTTACCCTGTTAAAATACTAGCATGTTAACTACATACCAAATACTCGAAACAAAAACCATGTTGTAAGCGGATTGGATTGGATTGATAAACACTAAAGGGCTAAAGCTTCATGAGTCTCATCGGCATTGTCATCGCCACTATGGCGGCACTCAGGTTTCGCTTGTAGAAGTTGTAGCCAAAGTTTTCCTTGTTTTCCCCATCTCTCGTACATCTCTTCTTTGAGGTTCTATCGGAATTCGGTGAATTTACAAATGTGTTAGCTCGTGAAGGGGTTCGAACGCCACCTTCTTTTCGCTTGTGCGTTTTCCTGAGTGGTTTTTTTTCCACGATACTTCCCTGTGCTGGTATCTGTCACTTCCTTTAGCGTAGTGTTCGCGCTAATTTTTTGCATCTACATATCGCTTGTGGGTACCAAATGAGCGCGGAGAAACCAGTCATCGGCTCTAGAGTCAATCAGGTATGGTTCTTTCGTATTATCTATTTAGTGTCGCGCTCGCATTACTTTCTGCATAGCCCCCCGGATCCAAGGCCGGAGCAAATCGTTTGTCATTCGCGTTTGTATGTTGTTTTTTTTTCTTTCGCAAACTATTACCAGATTATGTGTGTGCGCAAATCGGCGAAAAAATTTAACGGCGTGTAGTTGGTCCGCAGTCAACGCCGCTGCGCAGTTTTGCTTGCGTTCTTTGATTTGAGATGATCGGCAAGAATTTTTGGGTTCATATATTGGGAAAGCTACGCTCCGACGTGTTCGCACCACCCTGCTCTTACGGGCGTGCGCTCATGCTCACATTTTGTTCTACTTTCAGCTTGACGCTGTTGAACTCGACGATGAATTATTCGCGTTATTCAGAAACAAGCTGAGCGACGTGTTCAGGCACGCAGGGGTGAGTTGTGTTCCATCGTAGTCGAGTTGACTTGCCCTGTGTTTCATAACGACTTTTTTTTTAATGCTCAAATGCACGCATCTCTTCAGGGAACCTTCTACCCGACGTTTGAACCTGAGATCAAGGCTGTCCTTAAAGGCATCCTGTATGGGGTGAGTGTACTATATCCAAGCAATAGATGTGGTTGAATAGGCATTTGTTTGCCGTACGAGTGACAACAGGGACGCCGTTCTGTCGTCGTCCCAATCGCTTAATGAGGGAACAGGCTGTTTCAAATCATAGCTCTGCAGTGTGGCAATATGCAGCAATATATTTGAAGACATTCAAAACCGATTCCAGCTGCAGTTGTGCCAGCAAGCGCTGCTGTCATGAGACATTGCAATGCAAGTAGCATAATGCATTGTTTTCTACATATGCGGGGCAAGATGTTAAGGGAAGTAAGACAGGAAGGTTAAGTACAAATATTCAGTTTGATGTCGTACACTAGGTTGTGTGAAAAGGAGAAAAGGTATGTAAGAGAGAGAAAGAGAGTACATGCATACAATCACAGATGTGCAAAGCACAGTGTTACACTTGTGAGTGCTGCATTCATTCATGCAGAAGTAAGAGGACCACAACTTCAGGCCTGTTGCGTTTTGCTGGATGACTGACACTACCTTGACTTCCTCAAATCAAGCCCTAACGCTAAATGCATTTCATTGCGCACAATATTTCCTTGAGCAGCTGCCATCACAGCTGCGATCATTTTGGATCTTTCATCTGTCT
This sequence comes from Hyalomma asiaticum, assembly GCA_013339685.2. Classification (NCBI taxonomy): domain Eukaryota; kingdom Metazoa; phylum Arthropoda; class Arachnida; order Ixodida; family Ixodidae; genus Hyalomma; species Hyalomma asiaticum. The sequence goes on from CM023484.1 coordinate 52,102,281, forward strand.
TCTTCACGTGACTTTAACAGTGATCGCTATAGGTAAAATTTTGATTGTTTTAGCACAAACAGGCAACCTGTCTTTATTGAAATTACCCTATTTCTCATCAGTTCTCTTGCCTCTTTTCTGTTGCCATAGCGAATTGAATCTGCTTCAATCTGTTCTCCGAGCCATTTCTATTTACAGATACCATGGTATGGTATTGTTTTTCAGCCAGCTTCATTTATTGAGCTCAAGCAGAGGAACGACTGCATGATGCTTATTCACTATTAAAAAAGCCCATTTGACTCAAACCTCTCAGTCACCAGTTCCACTGAGCGTAGCATGGTCCCCCGACTGGCGAAGATGCTGAGCTTCAATAATGCTTGTCATTGGTTCCTGGGTTCAGATGTTGTTTTCAAAACACACCTACGCTCCACTGCATATTAGTTTGTGCTTTAACGGAATTTTAGCTTGTGAAACACTGTTTATGAAACGCTGCAGAAATAAATGAATAGCAGCAGTTGGCACATAGTCCCACCATCTACTTTATTGAACCAAGGGTACAAAAATTGTACAATATGAGATGTGCTGCTGTCACATGCTTATTTTAATGACCATTCGAACCAAAGATAATCAAAGTTTACAAGTTTTATTGTCTCCCCACCATGAGCTTTTATAAGGCAGTCAGTGAGGGTCACGCATTTCGACAATGGTTTTGTTATGGTGGTCAATAAACGTGGACATGTAACAGGAAGTATCATTCTGGTTATCTTTAGCAATGGAGCTGCTATGCTGAAACAAGTTGGCAGGCCATATTTTAAATAAGTAAAATGGTTTGTTTCTGTACATTGACACACACACTTCCCCAATCCCACTACAACAGTTTTTACTAACTTATTGCTTCTTTTTTATCCCCCTTCAAGCCTGTTTGACAACCTTGAAACTCTTGTGGTAACTTCACATACAGACAGAGAGAAAGTTAGCTGTCGTATTGTTTTTAGATCAGGAAAGCGTACACGTAAAAGTGTACGACAACCATTCCAGCTGTTGGACCATGCAAGGCAGTCACTATCTACTCAGCTAGACAATTATAAGTGACATTGAGGTGACAGTTAGGTCAGGTAGGGCTGCACACCATCCCCTTAGAACTGTCTCATCATTTGCTCAGTTGAAGTTTACCCATCAGCAGACAAAATTGAAATCCATGGCCCTGTTTCTCACCTGTTACTTCATGCAAATTGTGGCACTGACAACTTCGCAGTCGCAAATTTTTGTGTTTTGAAACTCCTCAAAAAAATGCTTCACCTCTGGTATCAGATGTTGCCAGTGAAGGTGCAACAGTTTTCTATTATGGTGTTCTTCTCAACATATCATTTTCTTTTCTGCTTTTTATATGGTTATATTTAGATCTTCTTTTTATAGTCTTCAGTTGTTGGTGCCACAGCTCCTGTCTTTAAGAATGAATTATAGCGAACTTCATCTCTGTGTCACCTTCTTTCATTAATTGAGCACTTTTACACAAAGGAAATGATTCCTAAAAGGTTTGTCTGTTGCTCATGAAAACTTCTACCGATGTTTTCAGTTCACTGTGTACGAGTGTGGAGCCACAGTAGGCCAGAGGCTGCTGGGGCTGGAGTTCTTCGCAAATGGAACAGGCCTTAGCCGTATTACCAGGCGCCAGACGCTGGCCATCATTCTTCTCGGTGTTGGTCTGCCCTGGTTCCGGGAAAGATGCCTGAAGCTTTTACTTCAGTTCGTTCCTCAAATCCAGCGCAGCAAGGTACGTTGACAGGTCGTCGGAGGTGCGTGTTTGCACGCTCTAAGATTATACACAGCTGTATTTAATGGCACATTTGGTAATTCTTTTATGCAATTGAGAAGAACAATTTCATAGCTCATGTTTAGCTAATTTCTCCGTGTTTGAGTGACAGCCTGCATCATTTGTATTATGTGTACTTTCTGTCTAAGCTAACTCTTCAATTACCATTAGTGGAAAATGGTGGCGTCTTACGGACTTCAGGAACGAGAAAAAGTTTGCTGCTCCGAATAATATCTTGGCACACGTTGCAGCGTAGCACGCAATGTACCACAAAATGCTGTCTACAAAAGTATAAGCTACTAACCGATAGTTTTTTTATATGAAATATTGAGATTTTGAAAAAGTGGACATTTGGAAAAGTAAAAGAAGATTTTTATATGAGAAATTAACATTAAAGAGTATTCAGAATGCACATTTCAAGGATAAGTAGCTCAAAAGCTGTGTAAGAAAGAAGAAATTCTCAGTACATCATCATTCCTTAGATACAGAATATAAACTACCGTATTTACTCGCGTAATGAACCCACCTTTTATTCAGTAATGTTCGCATCAAGTTGGGGGAGGGTTCATTACACGGGAGAAAAAAAATTGCGGTAGTTATAAGAGTTGAAATTTCGCATGACGGCATTCAGAAACTGGCTTTTAATACCTCACCTTTTTAAATCTAAGAGCCTGTACGCAATGTATGTAAAAAGAAATATATTTTATTGATGCCATCAACTGGTCACTTTTTGGCGTTCCTACTCGCAACTATCTCCGCTATCGCCGTCACTCTCCTCTTTGCTTATGTCGCTTGCTGCTGCCGCATCGTTGTCGTCGGACCACAGCACATCGTCTTCTGTGCCATCCAGGCTGTTGGAAATGCCAGTTTTCTTGAAGCTGCGGACAATAATATTGCTCGGAATCTGCCTCCACACCTCGATGCTGCCAGTGAAGGTGCAACAGTTTCCATTATGGTGCCTTTCTCACATAACTATTCCTTTCTGCTTTTTTTGTATGGTTATATTTAGATCTTCTTTTTTATAGTCTTCAGTGTTGGTGCCACAGCTCTGTCTTTACGAATGAATTATAGTGAACTTCATCTCTATGTCACCTTCTTTCATTAATTGAGCACTTTTACACAAAGGAAATGATTCCTAAAAGGATTGTCTGTTGCTCATGAAAACTTCTGCCGATGTTTTCAGTTCACTGTGTACGAGTGTGGAGCCACAGTAGGCCAGAGGCTCCTGGGGCTGGAGTTCTTCGCAAATGGAACGGGGCTTAGCCGTATTACCAGGCGCCAGACGCTGGCCATCATTCTTCTCGGTGTTGGTCTGCCCTGGTTCCGGGAAAGATGCCTGAAGCTTTTACTTCAGTTTGTTCCTCAAATCCAGCGCAGCAAGGTACGTTGACAGGTCGTCGGAGGTGCGTGTTTGCACGCTCTAAGATTATACACAGCTGTATTTAATGGCACATTTGGTAATTTTTTTATGCAATTGAGAAGAACAATTTCATAGCTCATGTTTAGCTCATTTCTCCGTGTTTGAGTGACAGCCTGCATCATTTGCATTATGTGTACTTTCTGTCTAAGCTTACTCTTCAATTACCATTAGTGGAAAATGGTGGCGTCTTACGGACTTCAGGAACGAGAAAAAGTTTGCTGCTCTGAATAATATCTTGGCACACGTTGCAGCGTAGCACGCAATGTACCACAAAATGCTGTCTACAAAAGTGTAAGCTACTAACCGATAGTTTTTTTATATGAAATATTGAGATTTTGAAAAAGTGGACATTTGGAAAAGTAAAAGAAGAGTTTTATATGAGAAATTAACATTAAAGAGTATTCAGAATGCACATTTCAAGGATAAGTAGCTCAAAAGCTGTGTAAGAAAGAAGAAATTCTCAGTACATCATCATTCTTTAGATACAGAATATAAACTACCGTATTTACTCGCGTAATGAGCCCACCTTTTTTTCAGTAATGTTCGCACCAAGTTGGGGGAGGGTTCATTACACGGGAGAAATAAAATTGCGGTAGTTATAAGAGCTGAAATTTCGCATGACGGCATTCAGAAACTGGCTTTTAATACCTCACCTTTTTAAATCTAAGAGCCTGTACGCAATGTATGTAAAAAAAATATATTTTATTGATGCCATCAACTGGCCACCTTTTGGCGTTCCTACTCGCAACTATCTCCGCTATCGCCGTCACTCTCCTCTTTGCTTATGTCGCTTGCTGCTGCCGCATCGTTGTCGTCGGACCACAGCACATCGTCTTCTGTGCCATCCAGGCTGTTGGAAATGCCAGTCTTCTTGAAGCTGCGGACGATAATATTGCTCGGAATCTGCCTCCACACCTCCAGAATCCAGCTGCAGAGCATCTCGATGGACGGCCTCCTTATTTTACCTGCAGGAGTCAGGTCGTGGTTGCCGTCGGTCATCCACTCCGTGTACAGCCGCCACATGTTATCCTTAAAAGGTTTATTGATGGAAACGTCAAGGGGCTGCAGCAAGGACGTCAGGCCACTGGGGATCACGGCAATGTCTGTGCGCATTTCCTTCATGTGGTGCCGGACGCCGTCCTCGAGATGGCCACGGAAGCTGTCGACGACGAGCAACGGCGGCAAAAGAAGAGCACCTGGTTGTCGTCCCCAGACTGTCTTCAACCAGTCCACCATCAGCTCTGCCGACATCCAGCCCTTTTCCTGAGCACGGACGTGGATGCCGGCGGGAAGGCTGTTCTTGGGAAGAGTCTTCCTCTTGAAGACGACGAACGGTGGCAGCTTCCTGCCGTCAGCTGTTATCGCCAGCATCACCGTGCACCGCTGCTTTTCGGCGCCCGTTGTCCGCACATGTACACTTATAGAACCTTTAAATTCCACTGTGCTGTTTTGCGGCATGTCAAAGTTAAGTGCAGTCTGATCGGTGTTCCCAGTCGGGGAAAATAGCAACTTCCTTTCCTGGCAGATTTGGAAAACGAAGTGATGAAAATTCTGCACTTTTAGTTCACAGTTGGCCGGCAGCCGCTGGCATAACGTTGTGCGCCTCCTAAGGCACAGCCCATATCGGCGCATAAATCTTGCTGTCCAACCGCTGCTGGCCTTGAATTCAGTGGCAGGAATACCATGATTCCTGGCTGTGGCCCGCGCGTGGGTCTTTATCATCTCGTGGGATACTGCGCATCCCTCATCACGAAGCCTCTTAACATAGTCGAGCACTTCGCTCTCCACAAGAGGGAACTTCCCTGGTTTTGGCCCGTGAAATGCGTGACGATCCTTTTTCGTAGCCCGAAGCTCTTCCACTTGCTTCTGCCACTATCGTACGCGCACTGGGTCGACGCTGAAGTGTCGTCCAGCAGCACGGTTCCCATGCTCCAGTGCACGTTCCACCACCTTGAGCTTAAAACCGGCCGTGTAGCTAGTGTACCGGCCCATCGTACCCTACGCAGCAGGCGTCCAACGAAGCTCACCTCGTCAAACACGACAACAAAGCAGCAGCGACGGATGGCGGCACACGAACCTTCAACGTCCCAGCAGTCTCACGTTGCGAGTGCACGGTGTGGCCGCTGCGCTTTGTTTCTTGTTTTGTTTGCATGCCGCTGTGTTTGCATGGCGCTATAAGCGAGAAGGTTTCTTCTACTTAGGGCAGATGGCGCTCCCCGCAAAAACGCGCGACGTTTAAATTTTGACCCGCAACCCGCTGGACAACTGCTCGCCCTGCTAGCAGTTGTCCATCACGGTTGCTAAGTTACGTTTTAACTTTTACTGAGTCGTTTTCAAATATAATGGCGTGACTTAACGTTGTTTCTATCATCAAAGACACTAAGCAATCATGCCGAAATCAAATGAAATTATAAATACAATAAAAAAGATTTTTTTTTCGAGGACCAAAGGGGGGTTGGGTTCATTATGCGAGTGGGTTCATTACGCGGGTAAGTACGGTACTCACCATGAACTGCTTTATTGCTCATGCCATGTGGCATTACGTTTTGGGAGAAGGCAAGTTTCGTGGAATAATGCTCTGTGTTCACTTGAATCCTTTTTGTTCAGATCAGAGTATTCTAACTGCACTGTTAGATGATAGATAGGCTTTAAAGGAACTGCTTAATTAAAATTCAGTTGTTGTAATCATTTTGAAACAGCCTGGTTGGTCCCAGGTGACTATTGTGACCACGTCTACTACCAGGCGATCAGTATACACCAGCGTATTTCTACCACTCATGCAGCATCTAGGGTTCACGGTGTAAATAGTCCAGATCACGAACATGATGTATGCGTTTCGTTTTTAACAAACCGACAAACAATGAAGCCTAGGAAACCACAGGGGAAGTTATTGAAGTTCTTAATTGTAGTATTGTAATTGTGGAGTAAGTAGAAAGGAATTAAAGTAGACGAAAAGACAAACCTGCCTTCGGTGGGAACCGAACCCATGACCTTCATCGGATTTATGCACACCGCCATTGTGCATAAGTTTATGCTGTGCAGGAAAGGTCTCCTGTAAATTCTGTGAATTGTCTATTGTCATCCAGTCCTTTCTTTAATTTAGTTTATGCATTTAAGGTACAAAAATAAGCAGCATTTTTTGAACGAGGCTCATAGCAACTGTGCTTGTACATAGCATAGAACATGATGTTAGAACATGTATATATAATTGCATATAGATAGCCTCACTTATCTTGATGTGTATTTTACTTCCCTTTGCGCAGGTGGAACAAGGAATTCGTCATGTAGAAACAGCTGTACGCTTGGCTTCGGTGGCCAACTTCGTCCTGTTTCTGGTTAGAGGGACCTACTGCTCGCTAAGCAACAGGATCATCGGTGTTGTCAGTGGCCATGCCACGCGACCTATGTTGCGTGAGGTAAGCCACATCACGAGTGAGAGTCAATGCGTAGCCAAATGAGGCAGCGAAATGAAGCTAGCTGAAAATCATGAGTTACCCTCCAGGTGGCTTAGCGGCCGTAATGCTGCACTGCCAGGCGCAATGGGCGCAGGTGCGATTCTTGGCCACTGTGGCTGCGTTTAGGTGGGAGCAAAATGTAAGAACACATGTGTGCTTGCGTCTAGGTGAGTGAGTGAAATAACTTTATTGTTTAATAGACGCAAGCATCTAGGTGCATGTGAAAAAACTCCAGGCTATCTGCAGTCTCCCACAATGTCGTTCCTATGGTTTTGGCAGGCAGAACCCCACAATTTTTTAAGACCACATGCTTTGCATATGGAGGAGGAGGAGAAAGGAATTAGAAAGGCAGGGAGGTTAACTTGGGCTGAGCCCGGTAGGCTACCCTGCACTGGGGAAGGAGAGGGAAAGTTCTGGAAGATAGAGAGAGAGCAAAAATAAATAAATAAATAAAACTAATAAACATGCTGCAGTGTCGCTGACATAATCGAAGTTATTTGTCCATTTTCAGAGATGGTTAATTAGCCCAGTAGCATTCAGAAAATGCAGCGACGCTTTTGTTGCTTGGCGCAGCCGAGATGCACAGCGCCATGGACCTAAGATCATTTCAGCAGTGAAAATGTTGCTGGTTGTCTTTCGCAGTCTTGCATGGAGATGCGTTCTTTCATTGTCATATGTTGGGCAGTGGCACAGGAGGTGCTGGATAGTCTCCTCCACAGCGTAGTCGCAAACGGCACAACACTGCTTTGCGTATAATAAGAAATATGTCAGGAGCTGGCATTGATTGCACCTTACAGAATGCTTAAATATGGTGGCCATTATCGAAGGGGTCGAAACAATTTCACACAATTACAGTGATCAAAACAGCAAAGTAGATTGGCACAACTGGGGACCCTGCATATTCAACAAAAGCACACATCTTGGAATAAAAAATAAAACAAATCTGCAGCAAGATCAACAACACTCGCATCCAAGTGATTCCATTCGTGAGTCGTGAAAGGAAAAAAAGGGTGTGTGAATGCATCCGTGCGGCATCTTATTTCTCGTATTCTTTTAGCATGATCATTTCTATGCAATATGTAGTGTGGGCTCATCGTATGTAAACTTTTGTTAATACGGGTTTCATCGTATAAAGTGGAGTCGGAGAATTCTGATCACAAGAGCTTTCTTCATTGCTGAAAAAGTTTCCAACCTAAGTTGGGGGTTATGCTAAAGTTATGATTGCCACTTACAGAGCTTGCAATACAGTTTTGTATACATTCAAGTTTATAGATTAGAATTTGGCCATGAGGGTCCCATGCTGTACAGGCATATTGAACTATAGGTTGCACATTAGTGTTGTACAGAGCTTCTCTAAGGCTTTCTTGGGCATACTTGAAGATTTGGTGAAATGACACTGCATGCTTCATGTCATGAAGGAGAAAAAGTGGATGTCTTATATGACCTTTGCAAAATATCAACCAAATCTATGCGTGAAGCTAGTATTATTACCACTAAACCTGTCTCTCCCTATCCTTTTCTAAACATCTATGAATGCATGTGATCTTTAGGGAACAGCTATGAGCATCTTCAAACATTGGCCAGAGTCGTATGTACACCATCAACACTTCGAACATTTTGGAACCTTGGCTTTGTTTTTGGACCACAGGACAGTAGCACAACATATGCTGCTGCACAGATACCTTTCTATTTGCTGAAGTCAGATGCTGTGGCAAGGTGGATGTAGCTCTGACGAGAGTGTAGGACACAAAGGCATCTATCCTAATTCCACGTTGACAAGACAGGCCAGCGATAGGATTCTTCCTTGGCATGCAACTGGTACTTCTCTGGCACCAGAGACCTTGAAGGCACATCTTCTTGCTTTGAACTACTTCAAAAAGTTGATGATAGGCAAGTTCGTAATGCGTGGTGGATAGTTTCCTCAGGCATGCAGGTGTTGCACGTTGGCGCGCTGAAGTAACAAAAAAAAAAAAATGGTGCTGAGCAGGCAATCTTACTGGATACATTGTTTCGAGAAGAGGACTTGCCTTTATTGTACCTGCTCTTCTGACAAAGACAAGTCCTCCCATAAAGATGGATGCCTGGCCACCCCAAGCAGGTTGTTTTCAAGGCCCTCCGATGTTCTGCACATTCCTGGTGTTAGCGGAGCTCTGAGCGGTATCTTTCCTCAAAATATGACCTTCACATTCTACACATGTTGTCCAAGTCCAACAAGCTTAGAAATCAGCTTGTTAATGAGAAGGATCGAAACATAGAGCAGTAATTACCCCAGTGTTTTCTGCAAGATACCATGCACACACTGCATTGCTGTTGTGTTGGCAAAACTGGCAACTTTAGAGGAGATTAAAAGAACATGATAGGGGTGTTTGCAGCAAAAGAAAGTGTTAAATGTCCTGGTCGAGCGCACCAATAATAATGGTAACTGCATTGATTCTGATAATGCCATCATACAGAGGAATTTCATGTATACAATCTTCATGGGAACCGGAAAACGAAATGTATTGTAAAGGTCGTCATAAAAAGACAGAAGTCACGGTAGCCCAACACTTGGGAGTCCATTTCAGCAAATGCCAGCAGCCACCTGTCCAAGATGCAGTAGGGACAACAACCATTGTAAAGGTAGTCATAAAAAGATGGAAGTACGACATCTCGAGAGTCGGGAGTCCTGTTCAACGAAGGTGCGTTGTTCTACTAATGCTTGTGGCCACCTGCTCAACATGCTGTAGGGATGGCAACCAGCCGTGGCATGGACTTACTGGTAAAACTGCTTTGTGTGAGCATTGCGTCGCCATGAGGCATTCTTTTTTCTTGGAGCATGTGCGTGCCACGCGCAGAGACGATGCCAGCATTGTTGTTGATGGGCTGGCGCCATCTTGTACGTTTTTTTTTGTGTTTCGTTCTTTTTTTTTCCTTCTTTTTTTTGAGTTCTATGGTGATCGGTATGGTCCCTCTCACTGGCGCTATGTGTACAATAAACTGGATGGGAGAGGGGGAGGTAGGAGTGCCGATAAGTGTGAAAAATGTTTATAATTTGCCGTCACTGATTTGGGGCGGAACAACCAAGGGGTTAAAAATGTCGCCCTTCGTCCCTGACGAGCAGGTCAGAGAGGTTGGAGCGGATAGCGCTATAGATGACTCCTAGTGCTAATTTTGGTGGTGATTGTGGTTGTAGGAGCAGTGCTATGCACTGGTCGGATCTGCCGAGTGGAAGCGACAGTTCCACCTAAGTCCCACCAACTGGGTTACTGTCTGTAAATATGTATATAAGTCTTGTACGTCTTGTATATAAAGTCAAGTCATGTTTGCTTGCATAAAGGGCTGGTCTTCATCCTTCAAGTTGAGACAGCACAACAAGAGACAGGCAGTAGGGAAAGACTTCGACCCGTTCCTACTTCAGAGCGGCTACATCAGCGGGGGGAGCTCTGCTCCACTAGGAAGAGAAGAAGTAGGAGGAAGAAGAGGGGTGGGGGGGAACCGAGCACAAGCCTTGAAAATTACTTGTATCATCCAAAATTCGTGCCATGAGAATACACTGAGTTGGTCACATAAAAAAAAACAAAAAACGTATTGTCCCAAGAAACGTATTAAGTGAGATCGTACTAATGAGATTGCACTCTAGTAGCTAAAGAGAAGAATTCTATGACAAGACTACTTTTGGAGCATTTATTTATTCAGGTGGTGGACAACTACCAGCAGGACTGATGGAAATCTGCTTGCTAACTACATGAGTTGTCTACGTCACATTTTAGCATAAACGGCGACCTATGGCTCTTGCCTGCTTTAGGGCAATCAAAGAGCTCGTACAGGTCCTGAAAAGTTTCTCATGAGTTTGATCACCTTGACTTTGTTGGTGATCACAACTTCCTCACCACGAAACTATTCTGATGCTTGAGTGGGTGTGGGTGGGTACAGTCAGTTGTGTTATGTACTGTGGCGTCCATAGAACTGTACTTTAATAAAAAGGAGGAAGATAACTGAACCCATAGAACTGTACCCTGCATTAGAAAGTTCTGGAGGGAGGGAAGCACATGAGTTTTGCCTTTTGTGAGATGGTCTTGTTTAGAAAAGCACAGTGAATTTGGAGAGTGAGCGAAAATCTTCCGTAATGTTTAACATACGTAAAAAAAAATTAGGCTAATCCACATTTTGTCTTATCAACCATAGCTGAACTTTTGAAAGACCTTCTCTGCATAGCCTGCTTATTATAGAAATGTGTGTGCACAAAAACTACGTGGATACATTACAAAAATGCTCTACTAGCCTCTTACTGGCAGTTCCACTTGTTAAGCGTCTTATAACTACTGGCAGGATAAGTGTGATTATAGTTTTTCTCAAATTGTGTGTCTCTTTTTTGTATAATGTAAACATTTGTGCCCTTTCTCCCAGTTTTCCCAATATCATTGATCAAACTGATGTGAATTATAGTTCGAAGATGCTGGTTTTCAGTTATGTTGACGAATCCAATTTCATTTGTTTTCCGTAGGTCCAATTTGACATCATGAACCGGGAGCTTCTGTGGCATGGCTTTGCTGTAAGTCAGAGCTTGTTGCTCATGCTTGGTGTTGTAACGCTAGTGACATAGACAGGCCCCTAAAAAGAAAAAAAGACACACACTACACTGTCTCATCAGGCTGAAGCACTGGTGTTTATATAAATGATCCAGAGAAGTCTGCCAGGAGCTAGACTCCGCTGCTCTGAATTACTGTGGAGGTACACATATTTTTATTTTTAATATGTGCTATCTTTCCTTGGATACTGCTTGAATAACGCATCTCTAGCTATAGTCGGATACAACTTAAAAAAACAGCAGTTGGCAACAAGGGCCGACGGACCGCGCACGTCGGTGTTGCTCCGCCAGTCAATCACAGAAGCAAACAAAATCGTCATCATGCAACCTTTTCGATATGGCGCCGTGTTTATGCCTTCGGTACCTCCGGAGCATCTGCTGTTCTAGAGTACTTTCATAGGTATAAGCCATGAGGTGCTCGAGAAGCATGGACAAACATGCATCAGGTCTGAGCGTTTCCATCCAGAAAAGTCTGTGACACGGTTCATTTCGCTTGCGAGCCTACTTTACGCTTGAAATTTCGCTGAACTATGCTGAAAAACTCGGGTGGCGACTCTTGTAGCGCGCCGGCATTTTGCATTGCAGGCCCTTGATTTTAGCTCAATAAAGTATTATCCTTTACATGTTCCACTCTAATAAACGAACGAAAATGTAAAAATTTATGCACCTATCCATTATTGTTTCCACGCTCGCTTTATTTTGGTGACATGGAAAGTTCAAAGAAGGAACTATTTGAGGCTTCGCGGAGGTACAGTGGCTGGCGGTTACAAGGGCATGGGAGGGGCTTCACTGCGGACTTGAGTTGTATCCGACCATAGTTCGTTCACCACAGGCAAAAGCAGCGTGCACTACACAAGGATGTGTGTCGCCTTGCCTTTATTTTTTCTTGTGTAGTGCACACTGTTCTTGCCTTGGAGGCTACACTACCAGTCATGCTACCAGTTCTAGTGTCATTTTTGTTTTTCCCATTGTCTTCTAGCATGTGCACGAAGTTTTGTTTCCAATTGCATAGTAATGACCATTGTGTTTATTTGCGTCTTTTATTGCCCCCTAATGTAGTACATACCCTGATCGGCAACGTAGTGACCTTGGTTGGCTGCAAGCCAGCACGGCGATGTCATTGGCCTTTTCATCGTGCACGCCGTGGCGTCATCGTTACAGGCGAGACCCGTGGCGACATAGAAACTCTAGAAACTGTGTGCATTGAATGCCACAACGTGCCGCTCATTCGTTTTTTTCGCTGCCGACAGTTTGACAGCATCACCATTGAACAGAAGCGAAAGGCTATCGCAATGGAACAAAACGTAGCCACCATAAGGCTGTAACAGCGGGCGCAGATTCACATGGTACCAACGCCATATAGCTGTTTCTTTGCTGTCTTTTTAAAAAAAACTTCGACACACGCGTCGATTTAAGCATTACCGCGGGTCGCAATGCAGTCTTTCTTGTACGTTAAAATGTTTTTTTTTCAGCCCGAAAAGGTTTTCGTAAAATTTACCCTCGTAATAAACACACCCCCAACTTTCTTTCTGTGTTTTGGGAAAAAGGTGTGTTCATAACATGAGTAAATACTATGTATATATAGCAGGTCACTCTCTGTAGCACCTGGTGTCACTTCTCTCTGCCAAACTACTCTGCAGGAGTTCATCGGCTTTCTTGTTCCGCTGATCAACGTTTACCCTGCCAAGAACTTTGTGAGTCGGCACTTGCTGCGTCGTAAGTTGTGTCCAACGAACCCGAGCGAGAGGACGCAAAGAGACATGGCTGAGTGTGGCATCTGTGGCAGCTGTCCAACGCAGCCACATGAGATCGGTTGCAAGCATGTCTTCTGCTACTACTGCATTGCGGTAAGTTGCTTGGCTGGAATAAGCAGGTAAGGTTGTTGTTGTTGTAATTGGCAGCGCATCCAAAGGGGGAGCTCTGAACACCCCCCCCTTCCTCTCTGTTACCTGCTTTCTTGAAGGAGTGTAGACCTAAATATTTGCCATGACACGTTTATTATCTTTTGTAAAAAGCCATTTATTAAGAACCATGATACTAATGGCTAGCATATTTAATATTCCATAATTTATATGCACCGTTCGCATATTCAGAAATCCCGCCAGAAGAGCAGGCAACTCGGGTGTGACATTAACATCACATGGACTACCAAAGCGGCGACAGCAGCAACACATTCTGGTGTGTGCTCCCCACTCACTGTCAAGGCCTTCTTAAACATGCCATCATGATCGCCATAAACACTTCCAGCATCACCATTCTCAACCTCTGATGTGACATTTCGCTTCTGCAATATTCCTAAAGAAAGGGAGCTGCACTACGTTAATAGTGAATTAGTTTTAAGCCGTTTGATTCCTGCCAAAGTTTATCACAATATTTCTTGTAAGCACGCAATGATTATGCTGTAGTAAACCTATCCTCCAGTTTTGGTGTCTACACTTCTTTTGTTTTGAAATGTATACAACCAAGAAGGGGACCTAACAGGCTGTGGATAAAGTCTAGATGGCAACAACTGAATATGATCAGATAGAAGTTCTAGCAAATAATACAAAGGTGACCTTGGGTGTTGATGCTTCATACTCATCTTTAGGTATCAGGTTTCTCATAAGCTGGCCCTTCCACTCCTTGGAAAGATCCTGTATCTGCCCCTGGTTGTAATGCTCAGTACCATAGCTAGGCCCATATTAAGTCATTAAAAATGTGGATGAACAATGAATATGCAAGCTTTCTATTAGTTTGTGTGCTTTTTCGTTACTTTGTTCTCGTGTAGTAATGTTGTGATGTTTGTGCGGCTTGCCATCTGAGTATCAGAAGCTTAAGGAATAGTACAAGGATAGACACAATGGAAAGAACAAATTAAATGCCTCACTAAAGGCGTGCATGTATGTGTCCATGTGCATTCATGTTTGAGTGTGTAAGCAGCTCTTTGATTCAACAATTTTTTCCGATTGAACATCACATTGAAATTTAATCCTTCATTTAAAAAAAAGGTCATTAAAAATACCTTGCAAGCTCTGAAAGAAAATGTAAGTTTGGACTACGATCCTATAAAAAATATTATGGTATTAAATGTAATAACTCAATGTAATTTGATTATTGTAAAGCAATGCACTAGAAGATTTCAAAAGAACATTTCATTGGATTTTATGTGCACTTAGTGTTGTTTAATGAGCACCTAAATCTAAGCAGACAAGCATTTTTCCATTTTGTCCCCTTTATATGTCGCCGCTGTAGCCGTGAATCAATTCCTCATCCTTGTGCTTATCATTGCTAGAGATAACTCATTGCACAATTTTGTCTAGATAAACCATTCCTGTAATGAGTTTGGTAATGAGTCTGTTTGGGGTTTTGGAAGGTGCATTTCAGTTTAGCGCCCTGCCCCCATTCGCTATCATGCCCGGAGGATTCTTACGAATCTTAATGTTCGCCTGGTATGCTAGTCGCAAGGCAGCTTAGGGAGAGAGAGAGGCTCTTTATTAGAAAAAAAAAGAAGAAAAGGGATTTTTGCCTGCATGTATATAACCGCTGGCATGCTACTCTGTTTAGAGACAGGGAAGGGATTAAAAGAGTCCAGAGGAGAGCGGAAAGAAAAAAATATAAAAAGGAAATAAAAATGAATAGGACAGATAATCCAGATAACGCCGATAAGGCAGCTCAGCATAAACATGCCTCACATTGTAGATCTTGAATGAATAACAATTGCTCTCAGTTAAATAGTGAGTGAGAGCTACACCTGTGTTGTCTATAGAAAAGTGCCATTGGACAGATGGAATGAGGAAAAGGTTGACACGAGGGATCTTTACCTATGTTCTAATCCATTCCTTATGATGTGTCGTGTCGTGGTGCCTGGTCAATATCCGTGTTAACAGATGGTTTGCATCATGCAACCCAATGCAACCCAGCAAAAAGAATGGAAAAATGAAAAGAATCATTTCAAAATGAGGTGCTCAGGTCAAGTATCCGCCTAATTTTTTCCTCTCACCATAGTATGTAGCCTACTCGATTGTCAGCAGTCATATTTATGCTGTTCGAAACCCGCCTGGATGCATTCGCCAAATTTATAAACCAAGCCAGGTACCTTGTCTTTTGAAGAAATGATGTAAGCATTAAAAATTATTTTGTATTTGATTGAACATTCTTCTGAAACAGTATTCTGTGTATGTGATTCAGTCCCATGGAATACTCTTTGCAAACTACTGTATATGTAGTATGATCAAAGGTCCACCTATACTTGGGGGAATGTTTCTGTGGTTGTCCTAGTATTCTAAGGGCCATAGTTGTGCAGCCAGGGCTGCAGAGCCGGAACACCTGTGTACATGTACCCAAATGTAGTCCCAAATTCAAGCTGATGCCTCGTGATGCAATAAAAGAATTCCAGCATTTCAGAAGAATGAATCCCACACTCACTCAGGCGTCAAATTGAAGTTGTGTGCATTTCTGAAGTAGCAAACTTGCTAAAAGCTTTCTGATACAGCTGTAATTATTGCGCGATTGGACACATTCGGCATCTAGTGGCGAATGGACGATGCTCTGAAGTACCAATGCCTCCTTGCGTCATCTGCTGGCCACTGCATGTGGATATACGTCATGCAAATCCTGTAGGATGTTTGTTTCTTTGCATTACTAAATGCTTCTGTGTAGTGTTGTTTTCCCATTTGAATACGTAAACATTTCACATTTTGGTGCTATATTTGCACTTTCCTGAGATCAAAGAGTGCACGTACTTGGCTTTTGCCTACTAACATGAGTGATATCTCTGCCCCTGTAGTCTTCCGTCCATAGCCACAGAAAGTTGTCCACGAGTACAATTTCATCTTTTGAAATACTTTGCACCATACATAGCAGACAATATCGTGCAGGCTGCGAAAGAGGTTTGGTCAGCAAAATTTATAACTCCATGTGTTTCAAAGCTGCCTTTCATTGTCGTAAGTTCTTGTGCGAGCAGAGCATGGGCGCACAAACAAAGCGTTGTGGCCTGCTTAAAAATTAAAAGCAAGGAAACAAAGACAATATGCTAAGAGACATAGAATAACATTTTTACAGCCATAGAACAGAGACAGAAAAGCTTCTAATTATGTAGCATGAAACTGAAGAAAATCACATTGTTCATGCAAAACAAGAATGAACTATTTCCTTGTGTCAATGCAGCTGTTGCGAGAAGTCTTGATAGTCTCCATGGTGTTAACTGCTATTTATGGAACATAGCGTAGATGTACTACAAGTCATTATACCTACCTTTCATTTTTTTTCTTTCTGCAGAGCCAAGTTACAGCTGATGCAAAGTACTGCTGTCCACTCTGCAACTGCCCTTCCCTGGGCCTGGAGAACGTGAGGAAAGCGGCACTCCCTTTCAGCACAAGCTGACAAAGCATAGACGAGTGATCCACCAAAGCACAAATTCAGGCAGGTTATCTTTTCTTATGAGTTCATTTATTCACGATGTACTTTTCTCAGGCTCAAAAACTTAACAACACATGCACAGTCTGAAATAAATCAACCACATTTGCTATACAGCTGCACATTGTCACAGAGAGTTGTTGTAGCTTGGACTTTCTCTCTCAAGAAGCTTATCTCGTCCAAGCTGATATGCAGACATGATTTTGGCTTTTCAACATTCAGAGAACATAGCAGAAACTCGGACTTCAAGAAAACTTCAAATAACATCAGACGCTGTAAACATTACAGCGTAGTTAGAGAGATTATGAGTCATCTTTTTTTGTTTTATAAGAAATTGCATTCAAATAAATGATCATGCATGTGCCAACCAGGGCCTAATTACTACTAGTGCTTTGTTGCCATACGATATTCAGCAAAACCTAAAACTCTCAACAGCCATGCAGGAGAATGGGCTCCTGTGTCAGGCGGCAATTAGTGGGTCTAGCATAATTGCACTCAGCCATTCATTTTAGTGACAGGACTTGCAAAAGACGATAAACAAGCTCTTCTTCCATCCTAAACCTCAAGAGTCCGCACATTGTTTCACGCAAATTGTCCCGCAAGAGGGGCATGTGCTCGGGGGAAGGGGGGGGGGGGGGGAGGGAGAGCGCCAAGTCTGCCCATTTTGACTGAAATGGCCTCGGTAAGAGGGGTTTGGGAGGAGGAGAGGGCCCTGCAGTGGACCTTAACACCTCCCCCATTGGAGAATCCTGGGCACGCGTATGGTGAGAGGCACCACCATTTTCTTGGTAACTCTTGCGTTAAGCCATTCTCTTGTAAAGGACGATTAGCGGGATATGGCTGACTAACACTTTCATATGGTGAAGTTCCAAAGACGAGCTCACCCATTGGTTTTACTTAATCCTCTAGTGAGATGTGCTTAACAATAGAAGCTCTCCTCCGTTGCAAGAATGATCAGTCCAGATGTCATGGCACTTGCGGCTGGCTTAACAACACGTGGGTTTGACAGTGGCACATCAACTGTGAACATATGCGTGGGCATGGATCTCCGATGGGGGGTGCAAAGGTCCACAGCAGCGCACAGGTATGGGACAGATTTGGCCCCGCCTGTGTACACGCCTGTGGCCGTGAAGCTCATTTGTGACACATAAAACACGAGCTGCCATGTTCTGTTGAAAGTTTGCTTGGTAGCTAACTACATGAGTAGGTTTGATAAGAGCACTTAAAGAGAATGTTAAATCCTTTCACGGATGAACGGTTGTACAGTATCCGGGGAAGTGTTTTGGTCCAATGTACAACACTAATCACAACCAGCACGCAAAACACTTTCTGATCAGAACAGCGTAAGATGAAAAGATTAAAAAAAAAAATTCATTGCCCCTGTTGTTTTTCCCAGCCATCACAACCAGCCATTTTTCATTCACTGACATGGAAAGTATGGAAACATTTTCTTCCCTTGTCAAATATACACTAGGGCTAGCAAGTTCAATGTACAACCTTCTTTTGCTCTTCTGGGATGAAATAACACAGCGATTCTTTTCTTTGCACACAGGTATGCAGTGCTAAATACTTTAGTACACCAGCACACATTATCAAATACTGCGTAATACTTGGGATCAATATGTGGCTCATTTCGAAGTACGGAGCAGCCTTAAGTGCACAGCTTGTCGGAGTCTGCGTCACTCCGTACAGGTGCAGGTGCATCAGGAACAGCCTTGAGGTGGTTCACACTTCAATTTTTTAAAGCACTGTACAGTGTCAACATGCAACATTGAAAATGGTAATCTAAAGGAAGTTGAGATGGTGATGGATGTATATTCCACACTCCCCAAGTTTGACTTGACGACAAAACTGAGAAGTCATTCATTCAAAGGCTCGAGACGGCAGTGCCCATGATTAAAAAAGTAAAATCGTATACAGGAGAATACAGATTAGAAGGACAAAGAGCAATTAAAATAAATTCAATGAGACTTCTTATTGGGGCTGGTTGATTTGGTACAATGTCTCTGAAAAGACATGGTGTACCAGAGGCTCATCTCTGATGCCTTGGTTTCTTTGTTTGAAGGTTTTGTTTTCTATTTCATTTTGATCAGTATTCTCCCTCTCTTGAGGAGGGAAGTGGAATAAAAATTCATTATTATTTGGTACCATGTAGTTTATAATTCAGTTTATTCATCTGTTCGTTCCTTATGCGCTGCTACCATGAGCCAACATTCTAAAATAAGTTTATCAGTTGGTTCTGTTCCTGTTCTTCTGGAACCCTTTGTTTCATTTCCTTGATGCTGCAAGTCACGTTGTCCTACCGTTAATACCAGGTGTGACCAAATACTGACACCAATATGAATGTGTGTAGCCATTTCCCTAATTAAATAAAAAGAATCACTTTGTTACCTCAGCCCTCGCATAAATTCAAACGGGCTTCACAACACCAACATCACACTTCTTTTGCAGGTTCGCACTGATCTTGGCATTGGTGTCAAGTCAATATCGTGAATCGCACAAGGATGCCACGCTCCATTCCATGCACTATGTACACTATGTACAGATGGATTCCAGGAAGATGTCCTTGGGATTACTACTGGTCATCACCGCTTCTTTGGCCGTTCTGCAGAGGAAAAAATGGCGCAGTGAGCTGGCTTCAAAAGCAAGTGTCCTGCTTTGGATGTAAGGCATGAGCAGCTCTCACAGATTGAAATGCGACAGTCTAGGGCTGAGCAGTATGTGTACTTTCACTTGCATCGTCTTTAGGTTGTGGTAAATGGGTGTAATGTTCACTTCTAAACTTACATTCTCAAGCATCTGCGCAACATTAACGTTCGAATTCCTAGTGGATTGGCATGGTTATCGTGAGCAATTGCGTATACGATATGTTATTAATCCAATGTTTATACATTGTGTTTAAGTCTGTGGTTATTGTGTACTAACTGCTAACCACATTGTAACAACGTATTAAGTATGCAATTATAGATCATTGTTGTAATCATTGCTGTGTGTCTGCACAGTGCACTGGGCATCATATACTATGCAATGTTTTTGACATGCCTGTTTACTAGAGGCTTATACACAGTTATAAGGAATATCACGGGTAACTTATTTTATTTCTTTTCAATACACGTATGCATCTACAAGTATCTTGGATAGTGTGCTTATTTTTGTGCCTGGTGTGCAAAGTTGTGACTGTTCCTAGATTTATGCACAAATAGTGCCTTAAGTTATACTGTCATCTGAGACGAGTGCTGAAACGACTAGAAAGAACACAGAACAAATGCTTGTTTGTTCCAAATGCCGGTTATGGTAACACTATTGAAATAAGCCTGCTGAGCAGGACATGACTGGGATGTGGCAGCACTACAATCACATTTTATGCAGAGAAATAAAAGATTTCACTCTCTACTGGCGTGGTATTTCTTGGCAGCTAACATATCAGTTGTCATGGTCATGTCTTTCAACTTTCAGCTCCATCCACTCCCTTCTTTTTGTATAGTTTACAAACTACAGTTTTATAAAGGGACCGTCAAGTGGTTCTGACAGCATTTTACTATCCTTTAATAAAGCTTTTCAGTCTATTATAAACCATATTTACTCGCATAATGATCGCACTTTTTTTTTTCAAAAAATTGACGCAAATTTCGGGGTGCCATCATTACGCGGGGTAAATTTTCCGCGAAATAATATTTTGAGCACCGAGAACGCAAACAAGTCGCGTATCACAATTCTTACGATAGCTAACATGAACATAATCAAAAATAAGAGTAGAGTAAGGCTTGTCTTCGTAATAAACGCACACATTACGCAGGAACTACATGCATTGCATATTGCCCTTTAATTTTTTTCATTCACTGACCCCCTAACTTTCATTCAGAGTCTGAAGCGTCACTGGCGTCCGTGTCGTCGCCGCTCGATTCCCTGTCGGAACCGGCACTTTCATCGCAGTCCCACAGAAGGTTATCTTCCGTTCCGTCGATTGCGTTAGATATGCCTGTCTTCTTGAAGCTGTTGGCATGGTGAAAACTACGGCATTTGACTTTACTGCTATCCTAATACGGCACGTTTCTGCCAAGGGTGGGCAAAAATTAGGCATCTGCTTGGTGCGTGCAGTTCACTTGGTGAGTCATTTACGTAACGTTCGACAGATGGTAAATATGATGATCGTCAACTAGACCTGGCACACGCAATATCGCTGCGGCAAGTTCGGGGTGCGATCATTACGTGGGGGGAAAAAAATCAAATTTTGACGACAAAATTTAGGGGTGTGATCACTACGCGAGTGCGATTATTATGCGAGTAAATACGGAAGGTCCTTTGGATTGGCGATGGGGTGGTCTAAATTCTTTGCATAATGTGTTTACTTCAGAAGCGCCCTCTCTTCAGCTGGTTGGCCCAACGTGGTTACTTCTGGTTACAGTGCACACTGTACAAATGTGTGAGAAAAAGACAATGATGTCTCCTTTGTGTCTTTGTGGACAAGGCACAGCGATTGTGCCTCATCTACAAACACAAACACGGGACGCCATGTTTTTATAACAGAGGATCCCGTATACATTATTTTTAGTTGGGACCCTTCGTCTGTATATACGCGTTCTGTACCTTGTTGCGTGCACTGTTAAAATTAAAACTGAAACTTTTTGAGACACATACTAGCACATTTTGCCCCTTAATTACAAACTTTGAATAGTTCCAGTAGTAAAATCTAAGTGCAAATTGAAATGAACAGCAAATGTTATTGAAAAATTATTAAAAAATTTTGAATATATGCCGTACCGCTACGCCTTACTACTGTGAGCACATTTGTAGCTGTATACACAAAATAACCTCTCTCCAAGTTTCACAACACCAGTGTTAACATTTTGGGTGTTGATGTAGTAGCAGTTATAAGTGGGCTGCACAGTCACTGTAACTTTGAGCGGCAGCTTGATTAATTTGTGGGGTTTAACGTCCCAAAACCAGCTCTGATTATGAGAGACGCGGTAGTAGAGGTCTCTGGAGGAGCAGCAGCTCCAAGCTCTGTTCAATTTCATGACAAACTCTTAAAGGCGCCCTGCAACACTTTTCCAAGTAATCCTGGAATGACATCAGTTAAGGAGCTTACTGCCTCGTGGATCGCCTGCCTCAAAAATCTTTCAAATCCGTTCAGTATTAACAGAGTTACAGCTTCTAGTTCGAGGGGAATTCTACCATTCTAGTGCATTCACTCTCCTTTCATTGTGACGAACGGGCTGGAAGCTACACAGAGGGAGGTGAAAAATTCAGGCAAGAAGCCACACTAGCACACATCAGGCCCTTAAGCATTTTCTCTTCTCTCTTTCTTTGAACATACTCTTACTTCCGCAGTGACAACAAGCTTGTGTCCAGAGTCACTGTGGGGACATGATGCCTTTTCACGGCATGCACGACAACTGCACGAGAACTACCATCAGCCAATGGTAGTTCTCCAAATTAATTTGTAGTCCGCGCCAGTTATGACTTGTTTTGCTTAAAGAAAGCAAGTGTTTTCCAGGTTAGTTTGGAACCAAATTGCAAATCCCCTGCTGCATGTAGTGCTATAGTATTCGGCTGACCTGTTCACAGAAGCTTCCCGATTTATTGGCAGTGTTTTCTTGCTGTGCTTACGCCATTGCAGGGTCCCTTTAAGCCATGCAAGAGAAGATTGGGAGACTGTTAGAAGATAGAAAAGGGGCTGACAAGGTGCTGTCTTGCTCATCATCTCAAATTATCGTTGGCTGTGTGTTGTTTAATGTGCAGCAAAGTGTGGTGCACATTTCATTTCTCAGTGCAGTCGGTGCACTCTAAAAGCCGCATGCCTGCACACTGCATTTCCAACTATCGCATCACTCATTGTGTTGACACGAGCCCACGCCTTTGTCTACAGTAGGTATGTGCAGCTCAAAACTATCAGGGGCCAGTATCAACATATGTGACAATCAAACGAGTCGCTCTAAGGTGAGAAACAGTGCCAGTTTTGCTTTCAAGCAAGCATTCATAATGGCACCATCACACTTGTTGCCGTTTGAACCTTTTGTTTTAAATGCAGTGTTGATCACAGAAAAAGGCTGTTCCCTTTCAAAGAATCATGTTAAGGAGCATACAGACACTGTTCCAGATGATTGTGGCACTAAGTAACTTGGCAGATATGCTCAGCCTCAAAAAAAAATTATTTTAGAGGGATCAAACAATGCCCTATTTTCCTGTAGTGCTCATCACCAACCTGTTCATAGCATGGGTATATCATGTCTGTTGACATTATTTTTCCTTGTCATGTAAGGCCACATGCTGATCTAAGCACCAGCACATTACTACAGTCTTAATTCAGACGCTGGTCACTACAGGTGTAATCATGGGCAGCTGCATGCAGAGCATGGGTTATGTTGTGAAGGCTAACGTCTGCACCTTTTAAGCAGACAGAGTGCAAATTGAAATGTTAATGTTTCAATACCATGCTTAAAGCTTGCATATCATAAGTGCGCATGAGAATTTTAGGAGTAATGAAAATACAAGGAAGCTGTTGTACTATCCACATTATTTTTGTATGATGTTTGTAAGAGTAAACAACTGCTTAATCTGTGTGTATATGGAATATCGGAATGTGTTTACATTCATGTTTCCTGCACTTATTCGGACAATCATAGACATATGATTTTGCTTTATTAAGAGGCAAAAACCAGCTCCAAGGAAGGGTTTCCTAATTCTCTGGCATCGTGGATTGTTAACACCACCCATGTTGCATTCTTGCATTGTTTTTGCAGTACCAAACCTCAGAATATGCTGAAATGGACAAACTTTAAAACCAACACTTATCTAATATATGTCTAATCATTAATGTTCCTTGCCCCGCCACGGTGGTCTAGTGGCTATGGTACTCGGCTGCAGATCCGAGGGTCGCGGGATCGAATCCCGGCCGCGGCGGCTGCATTTCGATGGAGGCGAAATGGTGAGGCCCGTGTGCTGTGCGATGTCAGTGCACGTTAAAGAACCCCAGGTGGTCGAAATTTCCGGAGACCTCCACTACGGCGTCTCTCATAATCAGAGCTGGTTTTGGGACGTTAAACCCCACAAATCAGTCATTAATGTTCCTTTAATAACTGCATGGAAAAACGTTTAATCTTCGTCTCTTGTACCTTCTCTCACAGTGCATCGCAACACAATGCATACTTACTGTGATCAAAGCTTTTTTCTGTTGAGATCTTGCATTCCACAGAGCCTTGCTTGCATGTGCTAGAAAAACAAAACAGAAAACATGTGTAAGCATTCTGGGTCACACTCATCAGCATGTGCACCCTGTACTGAGAT
This sequence comes from Hyalomma asiaticum, assembly GCA_013339685.2. Taxonomy (NCBI): domain Eukaryota; kingdom Metazoa; phylum Arthropoda; class Arachnida; order Ixodida; family Ixodidae; genus Hyalomma; species Hyalomma asiaticum. The sequence continues at coordinate 52,126,196 of CM023484.1, forward strand.
AACTGTCTCCAAACTTTGAGCTTGTACTTTATACTGCATAACAAGCATTCAAAACAACAAAATACGAAACTTAGGTAAAATTCTTAAGAATTCAGTTCTTGGTACTCTATTAACATATATCTTAGGCACCTTATACATATATCCAACAACATTGTATACAACCTTTCACCAGTCATAAACACTCATGCTGCCGCATTGATAGGTGATTTTGGACAATATCGGCAGTTATCTTTATGATAATGCAGTCACTATACATTATGAATAATTGAAACATAAATGATCTTATTGACATTGTTTCATTTGATGTGATTTATCTACAGCCGCCTTGCATTTGTCTGTGACATGCTTATTTAATAAATCCTTCACACTTATTCGCTTGCATTAAGAGCTTGTTCGTCACTTCCAATATTTTTATGTAATGTAGCTCTAGCAGACAAAAACAGAGTATCGTAGAACTTGGTTATAGTGAGCAACACTATTTTCCCAACTCTGTTCAATACATCACGTATGTTTCTTTATCTAAACCCATTTTTAACGAAATCCATTACTTAGTTCTCTATACAAACTGTTGTCTAGTTGGGTGAAAATGCACAAACATACATTCCTTTTTTTCAAAACTTGGTGCTCACCCCTTTCCTATCAAGAATATGATGTCACACTCATACCTGCACGTTGCTTGAGACTGGGAGTATACTGAGCGTGTGATGACAACTCAAGGAAAAGACGCAAGATGGATGACAATTACTATTTTTTGGCAGAAAGGCTCTTCAAATGCTCAGTGTCTTTTAGTTTTTTTTAGAGCTTACAAAATGTACATGCATGCTGCACTGCTTATTGAGCCACCCAAGTTGGGCATTACTGACTACCCCTTTGGCTTTGACGATATTCCATGTTTGGCGAAGCCACCTCATTTGTGATGCTCCTTTGTCTTTCTCAACCACCACCATAGAGAAGCTTCTTTGGTAGCCCGCAGCATCGGTGCGTGTGGGTGCTCATTGATTGCAAGCACTAGGTTCGTTATATCCAATGTACAGTTCGCTAGAGAGAGAACATTTGTATCATTTGTACCGAACACAGCTTCGTGGGTTCAATGCAAAGCAGAATTTGCTGTACCCAGGTTCTTTACAATTGGGTTTGACTGAACATATACTATGTTTAGCGACAGGAACTGGCCACTCAAGTCAAATCATTTGTGACCTTGCTTTATTGTGGTACATGACAAGTGAATTTTGAAGGAAGGTACTACAAAATAAGTGGATAACATGCGTTGCCATGATGAAGGCAGTATCACAGTTGTTTACAGAAAGTGACAATATTGCATAGCTCACCAAATATGTAGGAAGCTAAAAAGAGCCTTCATATATACAGTAACACCTCCTTATAATGAAGTTGAAGGGGAAGCCCTAATTACTTCATTATAACCATTAGTTCGTTATAACCAATATCAATTTCATCTATGGGAATTTCAAGGGGAATTGCGATTGCTTTGTTATATCCAATGTTTTGTTATATCCGGGTTTGTTATAACGAGGTTATACTGTAGTATAGAAATATTAGTTGTTACACCAACAGTAGGCTGCTCGTGCTGGTGCATTGTGTTGTGCCCCTGGTGTATTGCTGGTGCATGTTCCAAGCTCTGAGAACATAAACGCAATGTCACTGATGCATTTGTGATGCAGCTTTGCTGGTACTTCCTTACCATCCAGTGATGTAGGGCTTCTGCTTGAACTCTTCCATGCTCTTGTATTGCTCCTTGGTCAGGATGCAGCCACCGGGAAGGAAAACTGCGTGAAAAATTAGGAAAATAGGGAGAAAAAATTGCATGTAAACAGACCGCTGAGCTTATATCTCGGCGTCTCAAGTTCTATTCAGTGCAGAAAAAAACAAATTTTTCAGAGACAAAAAAACTCATATTATAATGTTGCAGGATACAAACACGAGCTTGTTGCTGAGTGGTAATACTGGAAAAGATGGCACTAAAGGGGCCAGGAAAGAAGCCACAGTGCAGTGCTTATACAGTCAAGTTCTTTTACAATGAAATAAGCTAGATAACGAAAGATTTTTTTACGTCCCTATTAGTATATTCCAAATGTCAGGTTTCGTGACCTTCTAAATGAAGTGACCTGTATAGCAAAGTATACTGAAGGTCTAGAGCTCTTTGTTGCAAATAGTACATTTGGCAATATCTGTGCCCATTCGGTGTCGTTTGATTCTATCTGTGCTCCAAGACACCTTGCATGGAGCCTACAAATGCTTGTGGATAGAGAATAAGACCTTAAATTCCGTAACCTCATTTCTATTTATAACCAGAATAAAAATACCTACAAATGTCTTGTCCCGTGATTATGCATTCACTTTGTGGTGGTGGGACACTATGTCTTTATTTCCTTAATTCGAAAATTTAATTATTTTTTTATTCACCAGTTTGGTGCCTGCAACACAGTTGGGGTACAGGCAGAGCATAGATCATTATTTTATTTAGTATTAATTTCTCTGCCCACCTTAGTCTTTATGCCCCGCCGTGGTGGTCTAGTGGCTATGGTACTCGGCTGCTGATCTGAGTGTCACGGGGTCGAATCCCGGCTACAGCAGCTGCATTTCGATGGAGGCGGAATGTTGAGGCTCGTGTCCTGTGCGATGTTGGTGCACGGAACCCCAGGTGGTCATAATCTCCGGAGCCCTCCACTACGGTATCTCTCATAATCAGATCGTGGTTTTGGGATGTTAAACCCCAGTAATCCATCAATCACCTCAGTCTTTATGTGTTTATGTATGAGTGTTCCATTTTCACAAACCATTTTTATTGTCTTGTATTATTGTTCACTATAAGGACTTCAATTTTTAACTGTGACAGTTGGCACAGCGCTGTGTTTTATAGAATATGCATGAAATAACAAGAGAAAAGGTAAATTCCAGGGGACCTGACCGGATCCAGGGGACACAAATGCATGCACACACAAGAATTTCATTAATTTGACTCCAATTAATGCAATATCTTGGTTCATTCGATCTAAACTGAAGGTCCTAGATGGCACCTATATATTTCCATGGGCTCAAACTGCTCAGCTGCCTAGAAAGTTGTCTATAAAAGCTTATAACCGAAGTACCTTTTCAGGAACTCTTCTTTCTGTGGAAATATATGAATTGAATCAAACTGAAACAAGAAAAGCCAAGAGTCGAACCCATAAGGGTTGAAGCTAACCTGAAACTCTGCACCATGACATGAACGCCCTTCAGACAAATATTTGCTTTCATAAACCATGTGGATACATTGTGGTCGAGCTGTAATGCTTTTAAATGCATCTGATCATTTTTAATCACTTGTCATGTCCCTAATGGTCTTACAAACCATTAAATGCGTACTGTAGGCAGCACTGGCTCTTCCTACAACAAGTTGTAGTTGCGAATGGTGTTGTTAGTGGATATCACGGCATCGCCAATCGTCAGTAGCCACTGTTCTGCAGGTAACCATTTCTTTAAATGTTTTATGTCACAAAGGAAAGTTTGCACACATATTTCACTTATTAACTTTGGCAATGAATTTGTTAGATGATGTTATCAAATGGCAGAGCTTGATGATGGCCAAAGGACTTACCTGTTTCACTGCCCAAGCTCTCCAGTTGTGATTGACTTCCTTCCCCAGAAGGTAGCGCTGCAAGCAACAGTTCAGGAATGAGCAGCATACTTAATGTAGCATGAAAAACAAAAGCTAAACTGTGTTATGCAAGTTACACTTCTACAATAGCAAAATGCTGACTCTTGCTATAAGAGTGGCTTTGCAAGCCAGAATAGTATAATGAAGAAGAGTGGCAATGGTGCTCATGCTAACAGCACGAAAATGAGAAAGAAGGAGCTAAGAATAGAGCAGCTGGCCAACAAAAGTACAATACTAGATGCAAATATGAAATGTGGTTAGCAGTGCCATCGTAAACTTTCCGCACCAGCTCCCTGTGATGTCCTTGATTGAGAGTGTTTGCTCATGCATTTTAATTGTTCATTGATATGTAATCACCACCTGGCAACCAGAAACATCGAGCTGATCAACCTGGAACTTTCTCACTATCTTTTTTTATGCTAGGATGGTATGAATGTCGGCATCCTGTAATATCCGCGACATCACACTGACGTGCCAGCACTGCACTACACTTGAGAAAAAAAAGTTGGGCCTTTTGCCACTCTTTCAGTAACTGTCTTTTTGGTGCCTGATAAGTAAAGCAGCTTTTGAAAGAATATAACAGTCACATCTAATGTAATGTATTTTTGGTCCTCCCTACTGTGTTTCCTACCTACTGTAATGTATCTTTGGTCCTCCCTACTGTGTTTCCTACCTTTGTTTCGTGCATGTAAAACTTATGAACCGGATGTCCAGTGCAAGCTGTAATGTCATATGGGACTGCGCTGTGTGCATAGTGTTCTTCCTAGCAACTCCTCTATGAGATTACTAATTTACAGGATGTTCACTGAATTGCATGATCGATCCCCAGAGTCTGACATGCTGCACTTAGTGACTCAGTGACCTTGATCTTCAGATGTTAATCATTATGCCGCTGTAGTTTTAATGCTTGCTGCAGATGTTTGTACCAGTTGCCGTCTAGTCATTGCTTCTGGGTGCAAACAGCCACTAGTGTGTCAGAAGTATAATCAGCCATATCCTTAAAAAAAAAAGCGCAATTTTTGTGGGAGAGAAGTATACATTGAAAAAGTTATGTTCTGTTGTTCGGTGCGCTTATTATCGCTTATTTCACTTAACTACATTATTGTGAGGCCTTGCGTGTGGTTGAGGCATAAACAGACCTGTTGCGGGGATTACATGATATTGTCTTCAACTGATGTGATTTGAACTTGAGGTGGCCACGTTTTTACTTCGTTTTATCTTCAGGTGTAAATGCATGGGTATTTATTCAACACACATGATCTACCATCTCTTTGTAAAGTTGTGGTGCATCACGGGAAGGCACCTTAATTTAAGGTCCTGGGACAGATTTCAGCGAAAAACTGGCCAACAATAGTAGCATGTTGTTGGTAGAAAGGAGCCTCTTGGATTAATATTTAATCCGAAGTCGTAACACTGTGCTCTCCTATGGTAGTGGCTGTCCCTTCAGAACGGTAGCGTCGACCACCATTATTCTTTGTTCCATTGCTTTCTCACGCTGTCCTTGTAATGACCCTGCGCGCAGTACACGCAACTTGGCACTCACTGGTCATTGCGTGCGGGTCGACGATGCACTCGCCCATGCTGGGCTGTCCGGTGAGCGGGTCTCCGACGTCCTTGGTGACGCACACCATGCCCTCGGGGCACTGCAGCGGCGCTGCGGGCGCGTACACTGGCGCCGTGCTGCACACAATACCTGCACAAACATGCAGTATACGTTACTTGGTTGGCCGCCCTGAGCTTTCGCATTCATCGTCATCATCATCGTCATCATCAGCAGCAGCAGCCCATTTTTATAAGTCCACTGTAGGACGAAGGCCTCTCCCAACGATTTCCAATTCGCCCTATCATGAGCAAGTTGGTTCCACTTTATGACAGCGAACTTTTTTTAATTTCGTCGCTCCATCTAACCTTTCGCCTGCCTCTGTTACGTTTTCCCTCTCTTGGTATCCATTCCGTCGCTCTTACTGTCCATCTGTTATCTGTCCTCCGCATTATATGCCTTGCCCAGGTCCACTTTTTTTCATTTAATTGATATAAGAATGTCAGCTACTCCTGTCTGTTCTCTGATTCACTCCGCTCGTTTTTTTTTTTTTTTTATCTCTTAGCGTTACACCTATTTTTTTATTTTTTTTCCATTGCACGCTGCGTGCTACTTTCGCATTGGTCGTCATCTAAACATTTCCGCTTAGCACTGTGAAAGTTAAAGACGTTGATACGAACTCCGCCCATGTTCGCGAAGCACAACAAGCAGACGAAGGCGCTTTGTCGTCTGCTTGTTGCGATGGGAAACTGTGAGCTTTGTTTTGTGGGAGCATGCAGACACACCGGGAAAAAAAGCACACCACAATGCATTCTTACATGTTTGCTTATTTTCGCCTTGCGGCAGCGCACTTGCGCCCGCTGCGAGATCACGCGCCGTTCGCGTTGGCGTCCTCCTAATCTGCGGTGAAAGTCCAAAGAGCAAGCAGCAAGCACCGACCGCCACTCGCTCACTCGCTCACAGAGAGAGAGGGAGAGAGAGAGAGAACTGACGCGATGTGCTCAAGGACACAGGTGCGATTCCCGGGCATGGTCACGTGTCTCATAATCATAACGTTGCTTTGGTACATAAAACCTCGGAATTTTAACCGCCAGAAAATAGGCGAGAGAAGGGGAAAAGAAACGCGGTCCTTTAAAAGCACACCGCAGATAAAATTAAACTGGTTTGTATTCGTAGACTAATGCAGTAAGTGAAGGGCAGCAGATCAATCGCGCACTCTTATCTGTGCACATATAGCTATATAATTAAACCATATGGAAGAACTTATCTAACTCATTCCCGTCCGGCGTAACGTTTCTTTTCTTTTTTAATCCACTTCACGTCGCTCTGTCAGGTTTCGTTCAAAACGAAAAAGAAAAAAAAAAAAAGGCGTATGGTGACCTATCTGCCGGCATGCACGGTATGGAAACTCCGTGATATATAACGACAAATGTATGCGCAGCTTACCCGTGAAGTGCTTCGGCGCCTTGGATGCGTTGATCGGGCGAACTTCTTTCGTCCAGTCGATAACTGAAAGGAATAAAGAAAGGTGATACATACACACATATAATCGTTATGCGTAGTTGCTCCCGAAATAAATCTTGTAGGCCGCTTTTCTTCTTTCCTTGCTCGGCACTAAGAATTTCCTCTTCGTTGCTACTCTTGGCGAGTGTTTCTTTATTCTCAAGTAATAAACGGAACTCAGTATAATAGATAGACCGGGTATGTTATGCGCATTGGAGCCAGAGGCGAAGCGCACAGCATTAAGTGGTTTTCCAATTAAGAAGGCGTGACAGCTATTCCAGATACCTTAAATTGCGCACATTTCACAACGCCTGCAGGGCTCATGGAGGAAGAAAAACGCTAAGAGAGAGACGTGACAATCTTGAAGCCTAGTCATAAAAAGTTCAAAGGAGGGAATCACGGGAAATAGGCCGTGGTCACGTGATAGGCGAGAGGTACATTCATGCACACGTTCAAGCACCACTAAAAGTTGCCGCATCCAAGACAGGCTCCGCGCAGTTTGCCGAGGACCAGAAGCTTCAATGCAACGTCATTCACAGTATAGTACGCTGAACTTAGTAAATGTCCTTGTGGCGCAATCAGCATCACTGAAATGAAGGAAAAGTATTTCCGGTATCTACATGTATTCTTGTATCGGTATTCCGGGATACTTTTTCCTCCCTCTTTTTGCAAACGTAGCTCCGGAATATCCCGTTATACGTCAAAGACAAATGTATCTCATTATATGTATTATACGCTTCCAGTTCATGCGTTTCGATATATGTATTCCGGAATAATTTTCCGAGTATCTCTGCCCAGCCTTGGCACTCACCAGTACGACGTTTCCTGGCAAATAAATAAAGGAAAAAAAAAGTGTTCCACACTCGTCGCCACGATTACGAGTGGCTGGCACTCCCAGGATTAAAAAATGTACAGAAATACTCACTAAAGTGGACGTGGCGAAACGATCCGACGTTATAGCTCAGTTCAATTGGTACAGCATCGACGCGTTATCCGATGGTCGTGGGTTCGGTCCTTGCTGACGGCGGGTGTGTTTTCTCGCCCACTTTAATTCATTTCCATTTATATCATAATTACTACACTGCAGCTAAAGAACTAGTTAATTTCCCCACGCCTTCATTGGCCTTATATTGTCCGTTAGATTCATTAGGTTGTATCTAACAATAAAAACGAGCCCTTATTCCATTATCCTTTCGTTACCGCTCCTTTTGCACCTAATCGCTGTCCAATTCCTTGCCGATTGAGCCCCCTTGACAGCAGATGATGTCAAGCGTGTGTACGATGAGAGCATATCCGGGTCTACTAACAAAAGGATGGGACAGGGTATATACAACGATATTCTCCTTGGAAGGTGGGGATCCGAGGAAAAAAAAAAAAGAAGAAGAAGGGGGGGGGGAGGGCTACAATGACAGAGGAGCCAGAACGCAACGCACTACCCATCCCCTAGCTTCAACGTCCTGCCAGTCCTTGCAAACATGCGTAGATGCCTCCAGAAGCACTCACTCCGCATCGCGCTCTTCCGAGAGAAAAAGAGTTTTCCCAACAACAGCCGCGAGCCTCCAAGCTGCTGATAACAGCTTTGAGCCGAACCACCAGCCCCTGCCCCCTCCATCCGGGGCTGTCTCTTCGGGAATTAATAAATAAAAACGAAAGGAGCGAGCGATGTGTATACAGTGCATAGATGCCCGCCGCCGGCGCTCCCTCGAAAGGATGGGTGCGGGGAACCCGAGGACGATGACACGCCCCCCTTCCCTTCTCTTGTCTATTTATCTTTCTCACCCTCCACGCCTACCTACCACGCTACTATAGAGTACAACCTCGCGCCGGCGTACGTGTCGCTAATTGCGCGCATCGCCGCACTTAATTGCGCACTGCCGGCCGCGGTGCATGCCTGCTGCTATGAAGTCACCACGGCACATGTGCGGAGACCGCGACCACGACGGATGCGCAACCGTGCTGCCACTACGAGCACCGATGGATGCCGGGAAGGTGGCAGATGGCCTAAAAGATGGCACGCCCCACCTCGTCGACTACGTGGCACCAGAGCATACACTTTCTCGAAATAGCGGGCATATCGCGATACCGCGACTACCGTGTAGGAAGGAGAAAAATTAGGGGAGTTTGTGACATGAGAGTCGCGAACATGGGCGTCAGCACGGGAGGGAAGGGCGGGGAGGGATGGATACAGAGGAATCACTTGACCCCTCTCAAGCCCCACCAGCACGCCCCCTCCAAAGACACGCCGGTACTACAACCTTTCCCCCTTGCTACGATATCAAGAGTATATCCTCCGCCCTCAGGACAAAATCTTGCCTACGCGCGCACTCACGAAGTCTTGCACAAGCGAAGATACGCGGAGAACAGGCCTCGCCACGTTATGAGCAAGCGGTGATTTTCAACCCCACCGGTTGGGAGAACTCTGTAATCACGACCAGGGCATCCCTAAGCGCCACCATCCATTCAAAGATGCGTGTGCCGCAGCCAGCAATGTTTTTAAAGGGTGGGAGTTCAACATAATTATGCGCATGCGTGTGTTTGCATGTCCGCGTGTCTGGATATATATATACACACACACAATGTGAAATACAGACCGGTGGTTTTCTTAAATAAAGCTGTGTACTACTAATACTCCGGCAAAAGAAAAAAAAAAAAGAAGGGGTGTGGGAGGGGGGGGGGGGTGACTTCACCCAACCGTCCCTCTGGTTGCTCCTATATATGTCCTGGAGGCAACCAACGTTTCTACAAATGGAGCTGCTATCGTCAGGACAGTTGATGTCCCGACTTGTCGAAACGTTGGGTCTAACAGTACACCCTTTCAACGATTTCTCACCATTTTAATACTGGTGTCACACGGGCATTTCGAAGGCCTTCGAACCAACTGTCCATCGACTCAAAGGTCAAGTTTGAGCTGCTACACGGGCGGTTTCGATGGCCGTCGAGTCAATAGTCTATCGAGTCAACTGAGCAGCCCACAACTCCTTTGAGATTTCGAAGGCCATTGAACGACGGAAGCGGGAGCAGCGCGAACTCCGAGACTTGGCGCACCGGCAACTCTCGCGCGCGTTAGTTTCTGAGGCCATGGCCCTATTTATGTCGTTGGGTCAATAAGTAGAATCCTACACCTGTGAAAAATATTGTAAACGTGCCGAGAGGCCAACGCTCTCACTTTATTTCATTATTTCTAGAACGAATACGCCGTCACTTGTATAAAAAACAAAGGCCATGCAGCTGGTGGGATGGATGGATGGATGCTATGAGCGTCCCCTTTGTAACGGGGCGGTGACTTGTGCGCCACCAGGCTCGTAGAACGCTCGTAGAACACCGCGTGTCGCGCCATCTGGTGTCTACAAATCAAACCAATTTCTGGGGCTCACGCTAGGCACTTAGGCTTAGCAGTGCCAAAATCGGCAATTTTTCTGAATAACGACTGCAAAACGTCGCGAATACATTGTCCCTTTTGGTACATGAGATTAAGAGAAAGCTCAATTTAAAGTTTGTTTCTTGGCGTCAGTGCGAATAGCAAGCAACTAGTGCGAATTAGAATTGAAGCGGGTGCCTTGGTTGCCGCCATGTTGTTGCGAAATCAATCGGCGACTCAACGGCCGTTGAAAACTGCCGTGTAGCAGCGCCAGAATGTATTTTGAGTCGATAGAGTTGTGGGCTTTTCGAAGGTCATCGACTCGAAGGCCTTCCAATGTGCCCGTGTGACACAGGTATAAGACTCTGTCTTCCAGCTGCATACCTGGTGGTGGTGCCAGTTTGGGCAGGCAGGTGAAGACGCATCCGTTGAAGCAGCACCGGTGGCTGTTCCATCGGCAGTCGTCGTCGCTCGAGCAAGGATGGGCACGGCACCGTGTGCGGGGCACGGGGACGCGAGGAGCCGGACAGTCGGCGGTGTCCGGGTTCAGGGCCAGCAGGTCGGCCAGCAGCTTGGACAGCTCCGACTGCCAACAAAATACAGTGCTCATCATCATTGACGAGGAAAAATAAGGACTGCCTCAGCTCGGCCAAAGCACAAACTCCTTGACCACCCCCTCCGCGATCTTGACCGTAAGTGCACTCAAGCGCGCATTGCGAATTCTCCAAGCAGGTGGTCAGCTTGTCGCTACAGCGTCTCTCGTAAGCATATCGTAGTTTTGGGGCGTAAAATCCCAGAAAGTATTGTTATGTCGTTACACCATTAGTATACGCTCGCAGATTTCCTTCTACACCTCTAGAAGACGGTGTGTTTGCACCTCCTAAGTAGAGTATAGAGTCCTTCAATGCTCTGGTGTAAATAACCAAGGGGGCGTGTATACGCCCCCTAAGAGGGTGTATACAAGAGGGTGTGTTTGTTTGCACCTCCTTAGTGGGGTGTAAAGAGGGTGTGGCATCATGGTGGTGATTGTTTGCAAGAGGGTGTGTACTACAACGTCTTTTTCTATAAGCACAAGTGGGACACCCATGTATCTTGCAGCACTCGTTGGGAACGAAATATCGCCGAACTGGTGTACGTCACCCTGAATATTGGATAATGTGAATGCAGTGTAACCATATGTTTCCCCAGGAGCTTAGAAATTAAGAGGCCGTCTAAATGTCTAAGGTACCGGTGACGAGAAGTGGTAGTTATCTTGAATTTTTTTTTTTTTGTATCTGTGTCGATGTGATTGCTTATCCCTGCCAACGTTCGTGACTACGAATATTACGATAAAGGTTGCTATGAAATGGTAACATTATACGAAGAATTAACTAGTACTTACGGAGATACGCAAATGAAGAACATATGACACTGCATATAATATGTTTCAATTAATTTGATTTACTTGCCGTGGTGGTCTAGTGGCTATGGCACTCGGCTGCTGGCCTGAAGGTCGCGGGATCGAATCCCGACCGCGGCGGCTGCATTTCGATGGAGGCGGAATGTTGGGGCCCGTGTGCTGTGCGATGTCAGTGCACGTTAAAGAACCCTCAGGTGGTCGAAATTTCTAGAGCCCTCCACTACGGTGCCTCTCATAATCATATCGTGGTTTTGGGACGTGAAACCCCGAAAATCAATAAAAACACATAATGACGCATATTAATAGAACAAAGAAAACAGAAATACGGGCAAATGTACGATGTTAAACTAGATCTGTTTCAGGCACGACAAGAACCGGCACTTTATTTTCGCTTGCTTTCAAAGATAGTATAAGTATGCGCCATGTAAAAAAGAAAAGAAAAAAGAAAGAGAAAATAGCTTGCGGGATAGTTACGAATGTCCAGGGTGGAAGGGGGTGCAACTAACGAGGACATGGCGTATCGATAACGTGTGAAATGTATACGTGATATGCAGAAGAACCAGACCGGTTTTCTGCGCGTTCTAGTATAGGGTTAGTAAAGAGATAAGGCCGGAGCTTGAGGTAGAGTGAAAGTATGGCAGGTGAATGAAGAACAAATAAAGCTATATAGGGCTTCTAGATTACGCACCATGTATATATGCAAACTTGCATAAAAACGACATGTAATAAAATATCGTACAAATGAAAACGAGCCTCCAGTTCGGCAAAGCATATTTGATAGCCGTGACGTGTATGTATGTGTATGTATGTATGTATGTATGTATGTATGTATGTATGTATGTATGTATGTATGTATGTATGTATGTATGTATGTATGAGCTTCCTTGAGAGATATGTTTGCACGTCGGCGGTCGGGAGTTATGCAAATGTTTTCGAGTTCGCGGCGCTGTTATCGGCACACACTCAACCAAAATAAAGCTCTCGACACCACTCCAACTCACTTCCGCTCCATGTCTGCGCCTGAGTGGTTTCTATATTCTAATTCTTCTTTAATCTTTCCGTGCGCATCAGTTCGTGGAAATGCATGATGCGTGTTGGCGCTTGAAGAAGGGCGACCCGATACCATCGCGTGCTACAAAACGCGAACGTTTAAGTGCGTAGGCTAAATAAAGGACACGACTTCGACTGGAGCAACGCAGGTTGGCGATTGAGACGGGCCTGTCATGGTCGATATCGTTGAGCGCCGTTAAAATCGCGCAGCGTAATTTATTGAAGCCGCCGGCTGGCATCCAATTAAAAAGCAGCAATTTTTTTTTTCATCACCCGCCGTGGTAGCTTATAAGAGGGACATATGTGAAGCAGTGCATACAAGCAGTGCAAGTGAAGCAGTGCAGTGGTTATTTATACCTGTAAATTTTATTTCGTAGACTATACGGATGTTAGTCTCGCCATATTATGTTCGACGTTAGAAGAGGAAAAATAAGTCAGCTTCGTGTTTGAATTTCGCGCCATAACTCGGAACTTATGACGTCACAAACGTCTGTATATGTAATTATGTGCCGTCAGAATATATATGTCGTGGCGCGTATTAGAGCGGGAACCATTGAGTGGCGTCACCCAACGTCAATAGAGGGCGTCGCCATCTGCATTTTCTTATAAGGGGCTTTACATTTTCCTGTTGCACGTCTTCTCACCGAGGTGGTGGTTCCGGTATTGTGAAAAAAAAAAAAATACTAATACGAGAATCGCTTCTCACTTATGGCTAAGGTTTCACGCTAAACTCTTGGGCGCGGATTCGATTCCACGGCTACTATGGCGGTTACATTTCGATAGGGGGCGAATTGTAGCAGCAGGCACTCGTGTGTACACAGGCGTACACTTTCCGTGATTGCATCGTGGGCAGGAGTGGAAGAAGGTAGTCAAGATCCCTTGCTTTTTTTCTTTTTTTTTTTTGATGTGCTCTATCATTACTGTTGCCGCGGAAGACGTTGAGATCGAAGTCGTGGCACTTTCGCAACGTGCGGCACTTGATGACGGCCGTAGCCGAAGGACACATTTTCGACGCCGAGATCTCATTGCAGTCGCTCTGGGGGCGTGGGCTTCCATGGTGAGAGGAATCGGGGGGAGTGCATATACAGAAGGAAAACGGGTACATTTCCACTGACAACACCACACGAGCGGAAGACATCCTTAAAGAAGCCGTTAAAGAAGCCGTCCTTAAAGAATTACGTCACAGTATCAACACTCGAGATGACGATGAAACCACGTCGTCGCCCTACCGCAGTGATCGCATAGCGCAATCCTTTCAAACGTACGCGATATCTTCGATTGCCCTGCCACTCCACTCGTGAGCTCATCCTCTTCTGTGTGCGCGTTTACTGCGGTATATAACGTTCGCACTATTTGCGGTATTGTTTTAACGCCACTGATAGCAGCTCGTGCGGCACAAAATGCGGTGTCGGCGTAGGCGTCCACAGTGAAAATGGTCGTCTTGATCGAGCTCTACAGCCGCTTCCCTGCAGCACCCCACCGCGTACGCAAGCCCTCGGCCATGGCACAGGTGCATTTGATTGATTGATTGATTGATTGATTGATTGATTGATATCTGGGGTATTATAAATCCCAAAACCACGATATGATCATGAGAGACGCCGCAGTGGAGGGTTCCAAAAATTTCGACCACCTGGGGTTTCTTTAACGTGCACTGACATCGCATGGTGCATAGGCCTCAACGTTTCGCCGCCGTCGAAATTCATGCCGCCGCGGCCGGGATTCGATCCCGCGACCTTCGGATCAGCATCCGAGTACCATAGACACTAGACCACCGTGGCGGGTCAAAGGCGAAGTTCTTGAAGGCTCTTAAGCGTCATCCAACTTTTTGTTGTTGCCGGGGGTCGTCGCAGCAGTTGCTGTTATCATTGCACTCGTTGTCCTACAGTGTTCGGCTCAGTGGTTCAGGCGAGCCTGTATACAACGCGCGGAACTTGGCATGCGTGCGTGGCCACGTACGCCGCTATCGAACTCGTTGATTGATTGGTCGGTTGACTGACTGCATTGATTGACAGGCCTTTATCTGAGCGTGTATTTCTCGAATGCGACCGCTCGCTCGGCGCCCGCCCGTCTGGTTGCCGAGTCCGAAGTGCGGGCGAGGCTGCATGACGAAGAAACAGCGATAAAGTGGATGCGAACGAGTTCTCACGGCAAGGCTTTCCCAGAGTATATAGTGCGCCTTCCGCGCATCCCTTCCGAGAAAAGTGGCGATGACCTTCGCACGCGACGCAGAGCGTGCAGAGTTACGGAAACGCCTGCATTCGCATATGGAAGAAGATGAAGAGGAGGGTGGAACTAAGGCGGGGGATGAGGAGGACAACGAGAGGAGAGAAAGTGGGAAAAATAAGGAGGAGGGTGAAGTCGACGATTATTATGGAACGAACTCTAGCACACTGCGATCGTTCAGCTACTTTGAGAGGAGACGGGAGTGGTACGCGGATAGCACACTATTTATTTATTTATTTATTTATTTATTTATTTATTTATTTATTTATTTCAAAGTACCTTACAGGCAACATGGGTGACATTGAGTAGGGGGAGGGGGGCACTACACAAAGTATACGTATATACATATGGGGGCGAAGCGTTGAGGCCCGTGTACTGTGCGGTGTCAGTGCACGTTAAGGAACTTCAGGTGGTCGAAATTTCCGGAGCCCGCCACAGGCTACGGCGTCTCTCATAATCATGACGTGGATTTGGGACGTTAAACCCCAGAAATCAGTCATCAGTCACTGCTTCATTTCCATGTATGTGGGCTTATTAAGGCTATGAGAAGAGATGACTGGGCGAGCTGGTATGGAAGCATGTCAGCACGGAAGCACTATAACGGGACACAAGCGAAGGCACAAAGACAAGGCAGCGCGAGGCAGCGCGAAGGGAACAAAACAGCACGAACATCGTTTGTGGTGGTGGTGGTGAACAACTTTTATTTGGTCCGGCAGGGTTTAAAACGATCGGGCCTAAATCTCCCCCGAGGGGACGGTGAGGTTTTGCCTCAGCGCTGCCTCGCGGGCCTGCTGGACGGCCCAAAGCTGGTCGTCAAGGGTGGAGCTGCGCAGAGCGGCGGTCCACCTAGACGGAAGAGTCTCGGTTCTAGCGGCTGTCTTATCGCCTATAACCTCCCATAACATGTGATTTAGCGTGGCCGGAGCCGATCTGCAGATCTCGCACATATTTGTGGTATATACCCCTGGAAAGATTCTGTTTAATTGGACTGGGTTTGGGTAAGAATTTGTTTGGAGCTGGCGCCAAGCAACTGCCTGTGCCCTGTTAAGCTTGGTGTGCGGTGGTGGAAGCGTTCTTCTCGAGTTAGAATACATTTTCGTAATATCATTGTACCTAGTCATACGGTCTCGCTCAACCCATCCTCCCCCGCTGTTGCCCAAATTCGCGTGGTCGGTCATGTCGCGCGCGAGATTGTGGGCTACCTCGTTAAGGTTGGGGGGTGCTCCTCCCTCCGAGGTAATGTGTGCGGGGAACCATATGAGCGAGCTGTGGTCTTTAGGCCTATCCAAATTTCTAATAATGTTGTACGCAGTAATCGATATCCTGCATTTGGCGAAATTACGGATTGCTGCTTGGGAGTCGCTGAGCACAATACGAACGCCTTCGTCTGCTAGGGCTAGGGCAATGGCCACTTCCTCTGCGACCTCCGAGTGCTCCGAGTTAATGCTGCAGGCGCTTTTGATCTGAGAGTTAGTGTCTATGACCACCGCTGAAAAGGCCTGCCGATTTTTGTACGCAGCGGCGTCGACAAACCGCACTTCCTCCCCCTTGCCATAAGAGCGCATCAGGGCCGTTGCTCTGGCTTTCCTTCGACCTTGGTTGAAGGTTGGGTGGACGTTTCTAGGTATATTTTGGACCCGGATGCTGTCTCTGACTAGACGCGGGAGTTGAACTTTCGGGCCGTGCTGGCTGTGGTAGGTGATCCCTAGTTTAGCGAGGATACTTCGTCCAGCTTCGGTGATAGTGAGGCGCTCCAGTTGAGATATTCTCTGGGCCTCGGCGATTTCTTCCAGGGTATTGTGCACCCCCAGTTGCAACAGTAGGTCCGTACTTGTGGACTCAGGTAGGCCCAGTGCTCCTTTGTAGACTTTCCGTATAAGGGCGTCGATCTTATTTCGTTCGGCCATGGTCCAGTTATGGAAGCTTGCCACATACGCAGTGTGGCTGATCACGAAAGAGTGTATGAGGCGGATTATGCTTTCCTCCCTCATCCCAGCTCTTTTACTTGTGATCCTCCGGATTAAGCGCATGGCGTTTGACACCTTAGAAGTTAATTTTCCGATGGTTTCCCCGTTGACACCATTGGCCTCTATAATCATTCCGAGGACTTTAATCCTGTTGACCTTTGGAATAATTCCTCCGTCCTGTGTACGCAGTTCGATGTCTTCGTAGCTTCTGCAGCGGTTGTATCCCTTCGGCGGACGGCCTTTCAGGGTAGGACGGTACAGTAGTAATTCGGACTTGCTGGGTGAACAACGGAGACCCGTGTCTCTGAGGTAGTCCTCAACTTTGGTTATCGCTTCTTGTAGCCTTGTTTCTATCTGGCCGTCACTGCCCTTCGTTGTCCATATGGTGATATCGTCCGCGTAGATGGAGTGCTGGATATCGTCAACCTCTTGGAGTTCTGGCGGAAGGCCCAGCATGACGAGGTTGAAGAGCATTGGGGAGATTACAGATCCTTGGGGAGTCCCCTCACTGCCCAGTATCCGCTCTTCCGTTTGGATGTCGCCCGCCACGAGGGTAGCCTTGCGGTTGGTGAGGAAGTCCCTCACATAATTGTAGGACCGCTCTCCTAGGTTCAGCCTTTGTATCTGGGCGAGGATGGCTGCATGTTTGACGTTGTCAAAAGCCTTTTCCAGGTCCAGGCCGAGGATGGCTTTGGTATTTCGGGTTCTGTCGTCTAAGACTTGGTTTTTGATCTGGAGCATAGCGTCCTGCGTTGACAAATGAGCCCGGAAGCCCAGCATGCTGTGTGGATAGGCTCCAATGTCTTCAAGGTGATTGTTAATGCGGTTGAGGAATGCATGTTCCATCACCTTGCCGACACATGATGTCAGAGAGATCGGTCTTAAGTTGTTGAGGCTGGTTTGCTTTCCTGGCTTAGGAATAAGGATCACCTTTGATGTCTTCCACTGCGCGGGGATGCTGCCCCGGGTCCAGCATTCGTTAATGTAACTTGTAAGCTTGGTGATAGAGCCGTCGTCAAGGTTCCTGAGTATTCTATTCGTAACCTTATCGGGACCAGGGGCTGATTTCCCATTGAGGTCGTGCAAGGCTTTCCTGATGTCCGCATCACTGAACTCCTCGTCTAGCTGAGGATTAGCCTTCCCCTTGTAGTCGCTGTGATGGGTAGTCCGGCGATGAGGCAGGTACTTGTCCCTGAGCATCTCTGCCACTACATCTCTGCCGGATGTCGCTGTTTCGCTATGGAGAAGTTTCTGGAGGTTATCCTTCTGCTGCGATTTGCTTTTGGTGTTATCGAGCAGGTATCTGAGGAGTTTCCACGTCTGGCCATTGTGGAGCTGACCATCAGCGGCATTGCAGACTTCGTCCCATTGCTGGCGAGCAAGAGTCCGACAATGATCCTCTATTTTCCTGTTAATCTCGGCAACTTTCTTGCGTAATCTTCGATTTAGCCTCTGTCTCTTCCATCTTTTCTGTATGGATGACTTTGCTTCAATGAGATGTGCGAGCCGGCTGTCCATTTTTTCCGTTTCTACTTCTGTGATAGTGGTCTGGGCGGCTTCCTTCGCATCAGCGACGAGCTCGGACATCCATGCTTCTATGTCGGTGATTTTTTCTTCCTTTCTATTAGTCTCTCTGTTTTTTCGGAATTTTTCCCAGTCCGTCCACACAAATTTCTTGGGCGGTGGGGGGATTCCGGATAGCGAGGGTATTATTATTTCCACGATTGCGTGATCACTGCCTAGATCGTCTAATGTGTTGCGCCACTCCGCTCTTTGGATGTTCTTAGTCAAAGATAGGTCGGGCGTGGTGTCCCTAGAAACTGAATTTCCTGTTCTGGTTGGGATTCTTGGGTCAGTTATGATCACAAGTCCTAGTTCTTGTATGCATTGCCATAGCCGTTTACCTTTGGCAGTGTCATAGCCATATCCCCATGTGGTACTTGGGGCATTGAAGTCCCCGCCAATTACTATCGGATTTTGGCCCGCCAGGTCCGTAGCTCTCTTGAACAGGGAGAGGAAGCGCTGCCGCTTGCTTGCAGGGTTGCTATATAGATTAAGCACAAATAGGCTGCATTGGCGCGTTTTATCTGGGATAACTTCCACTAGAATGTGGTCCATTTTGACGTTTTTGATTTCATGGGTTACCACTACCAAACCCTTCTTTATCAGGGCGGATACCCCCCTGTCATTTGACTGTGGGGGCGATGTTTCCCGATATCCGGGGATGGAAGCGGACGCCCCTACCGTTTTTTGCAGCATTATTATATCTGGCTTAACTAGCGCGGTTCGAACATATTGTTGAAAGACTGGCCTTTTCCTGACTATACCTCTGCAGTTCCATTGCCAAATTGTCAAATTTTTACTGTTGTTGGCCATGATGAGTATGTAAATGGGAAAGCACTGGATTAGGCGTGCCTTGTGTCAGACCACATCGTTTGTCTGCTTTTTTTTTTTTTTTTTTACTGTGCATGCCCGTGTCTGCGCGCCTGTAAATACAATTTCTTTGGTGGTGAGTACCCACCAACTAAAGCTCTACTTTCTTGTGGTTCTAATTGCCGCACTTTATCTTTCCAAGTGTCGGAGTGATATCTCTCTCTCTCTCTCTCTCTCCACACAGGCACTCGTACACCTACTAGTGTGCGTTTGCGTTAAGGGAAAGAGAAGAAGGGAAACCGAAGAGGGTTCATTTCTATATCAGCCACAAATGCACAAAGGCAACACTTGGCTTCGCTAAGGTATGATCTCGGAACGGACGACACTCCTCAGTATGCCCAAGAGGCATGTTCTTTCTTTATTCTGTTTCTCATTCTAGACCTTGTATTCGTGATCCGAGAGAGGCAGGGAATTGGAAAAGAACGAAAGAAAAGAAAAAGAAATAATAGGAGGGTACAACACGCAAGGGAGACAAAAAAAAAATTAGACTGCGATCTGCTCGACGCCCCTCGATACTTCTCCACTCCTCCACAGAGGGCGTGAGCCACAAATTGCCAGGTGAACAAGAACAAGAACTTTTCGCTACGGATACAAAAATAAACGTTACGAAAGGGGGGAAAGGGGAAGGGGGCAACATGCGACGCAGCTAGCGTTATTATTGGCCGAGAACTCTTGCTTGGTGGCGCTGTCTTAGCTTTGCCTGCACACGCGCTCTTCCGATGTGGAGATCGGTTGTCGGACCTATACAGCTGGCTCGAAACGCTTAATGTTTTTGGCCAGCTCCTTCGGCAGAATCGTATTTCTAACTCTGGCCCACATTACGTGGGATTGCTAAAACAGGCCACCCAAAACTGATACACCAAAGCTAGTCGATATACTTTCCGGAAGGGAGCAGTGTCGGAGACTTGTCACGCCAGCGAGGATCGGGGAGACTACTCGATCAGGCACGGCGGAACGCTCAAGCCAGTGGAGGCGTGGACTAGGGGCACCACACATCCGCTGCTATGCCTCTTTTTTTATTTTTTCACACACACACACACACACACACACACACACACACACACACACACACACACACACACACATATATATATATATATATATATATATATATATATATATATATATATTATATATATATATATATATATATATATATAACCCGTAACGCCCCGTAATTAAAAAAAAGCGTGTCATCCTTGGCTAATTTGTGATATTGGCGAGTTGGAGCATCGCATATATGGAAAATTCGTAGAAGTTCCAGATTTTAAGCACCGCAATGACGGATTTACTTTCTCTGCTCCCATCAGTGTATATACAGCCACAGCAGCGGCCCTGCCTGTGGGCAGAGTGGATGGAGTTTCTTTTCTCCCAATCTTTTTTCTTCCGCCCTTACTCCTTCCGCGAAGACGTCTGCTTCAAGAAGCGTGGGACGCATTGGAAGAACACGGCGACAAGAGATGGACGTCACGGGCGCGCGCAAACGACTGCTTCCACTTTTTCACGCGTCGTGATAAAAAGCTGTCTCGCTCCTTCTCTCGCTGTCGCGAGCGCGCTTGAGATATATAGATGTATCTGTCGGTTTGACAGGAAAGAACGGTGAAGGTGAAAATAAAACAAGACAACGTAAAGTGGGAGGCGGCAAGGAAGGACCGAGTCCAGGATAGGAACCGGGAGCAAGGAGGTGAGATGTAGGATTCCGCGTGTTGCTGGTTCTCTCTAGCTCTTTCTTCTTTTCTTTCTTTTTTTTCTTTTTGCTCGCGTTCGTTTATGTACCCAGCCTCCTTTCGAGGGACAGCGGTGGCCGCGTTTACGTCAAGGCCCGTTCCGACCAGTGTCGTCAATCAGCGCCGCGGCACACTTTCGGTTGCCGCGGCCTACATAGTTGCACCGTCGATATGTGCGTGTCCTATATTTAAGCAACTATGCTTGCCTATCTTTGTACACGTGATTAAATGTACTTCCCTTCGTGCGTGCCTCTATAGTGTATTCATATGTAATATATAGTATAGCTCGGATACAATTCGCCGCAGTAGTGAAGTGGTAATTGTGCTTTAATGCGGGCCCGAAAGACGCCAGTTGAAACGAGGCCGAGGCGGTTGCATAGTGACGGAGCAGAAATGCTGTAGAGGAGGACCGTGTACTGTGCGATGTCGGTGCAGAGTAAGGAACCCCAGGCAGTCAGAATTTCCGGAGCTTTCCGCTAGACTCCTTTCCACTCTTTCACACTGTTTTTCCCACACGCTCACGGACGCTGAGCCGTGCCAACGCCACCTAGACTTTCTAGACAATCTAGTTGGCGTTGGCCGTGCTCCCGCGCATCGGTGGCCTAGTCGTTGGAGCGTCTGTCCCCGGTGCTGGGGCTTACTAGATTCGGTCCCAGTGCCGCCGGGAGCCCACCGGTTTCTTCTAACGGAGGGAGAGGTACCGTAACCCATAGATTCTTTGGAAATGAAATTTGGTTGATAGAGAAGGATTCTTATGAAGAGGAAATTTGGTTTGGAGTGCGCTGTAAATGTCTCTTGACTGAGGACACCTCAGCCGAAACACACACAGGGGAAGGAAAGAATATAGTGGAAAGGAGAGGCCTTCTTCACGAGACATGTATATTACCTACAGCACCGAGCGCTAAGTCGGGGTACCTCTCTCCCCTTTAGAAAAACCGATGGGTTTCCGGCGGCAGTGGGAGGCGGACGCTCTGACCACTAGGCCACCGATGCTGGAGCTATAGTTGTGTGGGTAATCTCCTGTCTCGAGAACGTGACCCCCCTCACTCTCCGTTCTTATTTCCCAACCCCTTCACCTGTGAGTGTTTCGCCTGAGGTTTCCCCAGCCAAGAGAATGAATGAATGAATGAATGAATGAATGAATGAATGAATGAATGAATGAATGAATGAAAACTTTATTGGAGGAGCTTTGCGGCGCATGTGCCGGATACTGGCAGTCCCCTCCTCACAGGAATCCATTTGCTTCCCTCGCCTCCTGGACCAGCTGGTCTTCCAGGGCGGGCTGGGCAGCAAGATCCTCTATCGCTCTCTAACGGGTGGGATAGGATAGGGGAGCATGTTGAGAATTTGCGTAGTGAGGAGTAGCGGTGGGTGTTGTTGCATGGTTGGAGTTGCATTCTCCTATATCATGTGTTTTAGTGTTCCTGGCTCCTGGCACACGGGGCATTCCTGCCCTTACTGGTTTGGGTGCATTTTTTTAAGTATTCTGGGGTGCAGGAAACTTTCTGCTTCTATCTGTTACCGCTCATCGGCAATTACCGTGCTCTCCCAACGAAATTTCATTTCCAGAGAATCTCTTCTCCCATCAAGGACTGCGGAAAATAACGTCCCTTACTTAGTCGAATCGCAATCAATATCAACGCGCTTATAGTGCAAAACAGTACGCAGTTGGTTTCCACGCAAATTTTCGCAATCCCCGACTTGATGTCGGCAACAACCACGCGTATAGACCGCAATGACCGGCTGGAGTACGTTGTCGGACTGTACCATGTGTTATTACGGACCGCTAGACCAGTCAATGCTCGTTCTGGCCAATAAGAAACAACGCGCGCTTGGCGTGCCTTCACGTAGGCACGCATTCCTGCTGTTGTTTGCGTGCCGTCGGTGTACCTTCGCGCAAAACCAGGAGCCCAGTTGAGAGCATGGGGTTGTAAAAGACCGTTCGGCCGTAAACACTTGTGTCGGTATCGCAGGAGTGCTCTTCTCATACTTTTAAGTGTTTCTTTCGTATGGCACGCAGCTGCCTTGTCGATGAGGCGACGCTCTCCAGGCAACTTATATATACTCGGGAAAGCCGACGTATATCTCTCGACAACATGCGTGAAAAAGTTTACAGCTCACTTCTCGGGCTAACTGGGGAAGCTGGCATGCAAGCCTCGTATATCATTCGGTTCTTCAAAACGCTAACATCAACACTTGTGTGTGTAGTACAGGCAGAGAAATGCAGCCACTGTTCTTACCACAACGGTGTTTGCTTGCCCCCTCCCTCTTCTACGTTCATCTCTCCATCTTCGTGTCTTGCAGTGCACGAAATAGGTGTTGTTTATACCCGACACCGCATGTGTCAATTGTCAGCGACCCTCCTGACTGGAATTTTTTATTACGGATGTGCTTATCTTTTCTTGAATACGACTCTAGGCGGAGCTATACTTGATATGGGCACCAGCCTATATTACTGAATGTAATGCCGTAAAAGGAGTATATAGCTCTCAATATATGTACTTTACGTGTTGTTCTGCTTACACTGGCGTGTTCAGGTGTGGAGAAGGCTGCAGCCTCCTTACCCTTTCGAGTATATTTCTATGGTTTATCGAAGGAAAGTGGAAAGTTCCATGTACGAACCAAAGCATCTAAAAACTTTGGTACGATCGATGGCACCGTGGCTTCCTTAGAGCATTCCGACACACACAAACACAAACACACACACACACACACACACACACACACACACACACACACACGCACGCACGCACGCACGCACACACACACACACACACACACACACGCACGCACGCACGCACGCATACAGAGAGAGAGAGAGAGAGGCGCGTTTGTGGCTGCCTGCCTAGAGTCGCCGCTACGAATGACGCATACTGCAGCAGCATATAGGGTGCGGCCTGTAAACGTCTCACGGTACCTGTGTAACCTAACCTAAATATACAACAGCGTGACTGACGCGTACACGTTCGCAACTCAGGTGCCTGCGAGAGGTCGAAGGCGTTTACCACATGACATGAGGTGCTGCGAGGGCGGGATTGCAAGGAAACGCTGATTCAGCAAAAAAAAAAAAAAAAGAATAAGGAATGAAAGGAAACACGAACAGTCCATAATGAGCACACGCATACGGCATGGCCAAACTATGTGCGACGTATGTACGTCTATTACTTACATATAACTTTTCTTTTCCGACAGCACAGCTAGAACAACAAAAAAGGATTACTTTTTTGCTTTTTCGCTCGCACGCTCGACTTCGTGCGCTAACGAGTTCGTTTGGCAATTGTCTTGCGACATCGGTTTCTGTAGCAAATATATATACTACACCTGTGACAAGCGTCGCAGAAGTGCGACGCTTTAAGACAACCGGCTCCGCCAGTTGCAGCGGAGGCCATATATATAGAGCTGGCAGGCCGGCCAAGTAAATCAGTAACGAGAACAGACTGCATTTTTAAAAGGAAAATAGCAGGATGCTGCGTGTTCGACATACTAGAACACTTCCATTCACGCCTATACACACGTTCGGTCGCAACACAGTTGATAAAAGATGTAACACGTACCGCATATTCAGTAGTATCGTGCGATCGTATCAGAACACGTGATCCCACGTTATCTTATGACCATAAGATACCAGACAGACCCGTCACAGTGATAGGGGGAGAAAGAAACTTCGCTCGGAGGCGTCCGAAACCCCTATATGGACAATGTATGTATGTATGTATGTATGTATGTATGTATGTATGTATGTATGTATGTATGTATGTATGTATGTATGTATGTATGTATGTATGTATGTATGTACCGGTTTTGGCACGTAAACCGCCATCAATTATTCTTACCTGTTTCTCAAGGTCGTTGAATACTTGTTATAGATGTTATATGTATAACACTCTTCGCTATGCAGGGCCTCGGCGAGACAAAGCGGAGGCTGGTCACAAAGCAGGAGAAGCCTTTCCCTTCTCTCAGATTGGCTGGACGCCATCGATAGCTTTCTCCGCACCGCATGGTGGTAGTGAAACGAAGTCTACCTTACGCGCTAATTGGAAGCGAACGCGGACAGACTCCGACAGAGCCGGGGGCGCCCGAAAGAAAGACGAAGGGAAACACTGTTACCCTTTTCGGCCCTCTCTCTCTCTCTCAACCCTTCCCCTCGCGAGGTTGTAAACGAGGTTGCGTTTTGAAACGGCCGGTTTCGACACTCACGACGGCGTCGCTCATTCCCTCCTCTTGTTTTTGTTTACTCTGCTCCCTTTCGGTCCGCCGTTTGCCTTTGCCGTACGCGAAAAGTAAACTCGAGAAAACGAGGCGACCGTGCGGAGGTCGAGAGGGCCGAGACCCGATCAACTGTGCGGACCGTTTCAGCCGTTTCCTTCAAGGAGGGAGCCGGAACGAACGAACCAGTTGCTGAAGGAGGAAAGGGTGTCAAATGAGGAGAAGGGGATTGTGAAGTACTTGAACTATATGTCTCTAGTGGCGACGTGTGACGTTTGATTGCGTCACTGTGCGACGACGACGGAGACGCAAAAAAAAAAAAAAAGAAGGTAGAAGGGAAGAAACTACTCTACTCGTCTCGCGTCCTATTTTTGAGCGCGGTTGCGTGAGTACGTGTGTGAGTGAGTGAGCCTGGGTCGCATATGCCAATACGCCAGCATCACCCCCCCCCCTCCCCCTCTCTTTTTTTTTTTTTTTTTACGATCGAAATGTGCGTCGTCACGTCCCACCTTTTCCTCAGCGTAGATCTTTATCCTCGTTTCGTTTGTATTTTCTGCACCGTCGTCTGCGAGAACGTTGACGTGCGGCGGGAGGAGTGCCGATTAAAAATATCGTTCTTTCAGTCGGGCATCCGTTCCCAGGTTCGCGTGAAAGACTCGTCGCCACGAACGCATGGCAAGAGCAGAGGTTGGACGTGCATGCAGTCGGTGTGAAAATTTGGGGCTAGTTGGTGATGATGAACTGCAGCGCGATTAAAGACAGGGAGGGGCTACAAGAAATGCAAGAGAATAGACGAGCATAGCGCCGTGTGAATCTACGTTCTTGTATTCTCTGTCTTTGTTTGCGCTGTGTAGTTCACATTTCATGCAGCCGTTAAGACAACACGCGGGGCGTCTGTGTACATATGAACTGGCTGGTTAGGCGGGATAGTTACAGGGTACCTTAGCAGACGTGAGTAGCTGATCGGTTATGGTACCTGATCAGCTGTAATCGGGCACCGTGCATGTACAGGAGAACACGAAGTAACGAAGAAAAAAAATAGTAAAGGAGCTAGAACATGATCACGTGCCGAGAACGTAAAGCACGTATCGGGCGCGTGACAATGTTCTTACTTAATTGTCACGATGTATACTGCGCATGGGGGAACAAAAGTCTATCGGAAAACGACGGTTGTGCTATATATAGATGAAACTTATCGTATACTCAATTTTGCGTCGATAAAGTTTGAGCCTAATTGGCATTGAATGTTCGTAAGCTATTCAAAAGAAACATATTCGTGCGACCAAATAGCCGCGTTTTTATTCGAATGCCGAAATTGAACAGGAAGCTTACGCGATTCTGTATGAGAACATTTCCGAATATTCGGACGCTCTTACAAGTGGTAATCAACGAAGTGGGCTTGCCTTGTAAAACAGCGTGCTTCCATAAGTGGGTGCTTCCTCCGAGCCTATAGAAGGGTCCGGATGGATCAGGCGGGCCTGATAGTGTGGTACACAAAGTGCGTACTACTCTATACGACTGAGCATACTCCAAGCGGAACGATCGCAGATGCGGAAAGTTACCAAAGAATGCAACATTGTAGCTAAGAAAACCTTTCTTTCTTTCTTTCTTTCTTTCTTTCTTTCTTTCTTTCTTTCTTTCTTTCTTTCTTTCTTTCTTTCTTTCTTTCTTTCTTTCTTTCTTTCTCCTTTCTTTTCTTTCTTTTCTGTTCATACCAACCGACCGCGACCCTAGGGACCGCGGAAACTTCCTGGGAAATCTTTCATAGAGGACTTCTCGAGATAAGATCTCTTGCAGTGCATACGCACTTAAGAAAAGTGCATTCCTTCAGTTGAGCCATTCGCCATGTGACCGACCGCAACCTTCCTCACATATATACGGCTCAACTCATAATCATGTCGTGTTTATGGGATGTATAAAATACCAGAAATTAATGGAATCTACGCTCTTACGAGTTATAATAATGTGCACTAAAGGGTATTCAAAGGCTTCCAATGACATTCAAAACTTGCACGCGTAATCTGAAATTATGCTTACAATATCCCGTTATTACAGAGAGCATTAAAATGCTTTGCAAAGAACACATTACAAAGGCGTGAAGCGATACAATGTAACCTTTCTATATTAGTTCTTTTTTTTTTTTCACTTTGTTTGTGTAGTATGCGAAAGGGGCATGGAGCCGCCGATCGAGTTGCTGGGACAGCTCACGCACTGTTTGCTTTCCTTATCACCCTCCTTTAATGAGCCGCGCCCTCCGACAAAAATAAATTAACGAAAGAGAAGCACAAAGCGCAAGCACAGAGCGGCGCCTTTATATTGCACTGCACTGCCTCGTTAATCCATTCGCCCCGTGCAGCCGCCACCCCTATGAGGTCGACGATAAATTTGGCTTAGCGGCGGCAGTCGAGCACCGAGCGCACGCGCTTATAATGCTTATAATGCGCTATAACAGACCGAGGCGCGTTTGCAACCAGCGCCAACATAAAGCGTTCTTTCTTTCTTTCTTTCTTTCTTTCTTTCTTTCTTTCTTTCTTTCTTTCTTTCTTTCTTTCTTTTATGGTCGAGGTTGCCTTCGCTGTCCTGTCGGCACAAGCTCGCCTCGTTGTGCAACCACTGCAACGTCACGTCGTCCACGGTCCAGTCGTGGAGAGCCGCTAATTCAATCTTTAAGCGTGCGAAAAACGTACTCATTCGCGTACACCTGCGGCCCTTGCGAAGTTTCTGATATGAAAGACGTTCTTTGTGTTTCGCAGTTTTCGAAGTTCCTTAAGGCGGCTCGCACGAAGCATTTGGAGGTTGTAGTATCTACCGCAGTATTGCATAATGAGTGGAATTTACTCGATGAAGTATAGGACCTTATAGGATACAACCACGGATATGTGTCCACATATTTAAGGGGAAGGAAATTTAATAAACGTATTGTGGCGCGTTTTTGCGTGCCAGAACAACGGTGTGATTTGACGCACAGTAATAATGGTTGGGGAACAGTATCGCTCAGTATTAATTTTATGTCTTGCGTTTATGTCTTGCTTGGTCAAGTTCAAGTGTAAACGAACCACCGCCCGAGAACAAGTTATCCCTTAAGGAAATGAATTCTGGGGCTTTATAACGACTCGAAACTGCATCGTTGTAGTAGTTTGAACACTGCCTCTTCTGTTAGGTGCACTTGACCTTGCGGTAATGCGTCAACTTAACTAAATTGGGAGCATTAACAAAAAATTATATAGTTCGTATGTTCGGCTGAGTTTCGGAACGTTCACTTGACATCACCAAGAAGACATTTCCACCTAAAAGGGTCATTTGATACATTCGGTATTAAAGCAGTGCGCTTGCAATGGCATATATGCATATACGACACTTCTTACCTGCTGAAACGAAAACACTGCCTTTAACGCAGCAGCAATGAAGTGCACGTGCCATCGCAAGAAAGTATGTACCTTTTCGACGTTGCCAACTGAAACTTGATAAAACTCCATCGATCTTGCTATATGCAATTTTTAACGCTGCCCACTGTATATAGCTGGTGATCTCAGTGAGGCGCAGCAGATGGAGGAAGAGGCAATGTCCAAGATTCGCATTGCCACGATGCACAGGATTTGTTCTGTCCATCTGATGTTATTTAAAACGCGCACGGGCATGTGACAGCAATTAGCCCTGCGCTCGATCTCTATGACGTCATGCTGTACAACCTATCCTCGTCGCACTCTGTGTGTTGCCACTCCATATGCATCGCGTTCGCAAGTGGACGCAGACGGCACGACAGTGGCAAACCAGGAGATGGAGTGGCGGTACGCGCACATACACCCATTTCGTGACCGTGCATAGGCCAAGTTCCTACACGTATATACGATATACTGCCTGCCTGTGTCTGGGCGAAGGAACACGCGGGGATTACATTCCGCCGACGACGCGGAATGCAAAACACGGACGGCCATGATTGATGACCGGCGGCGTTCGTGGCTGGACGGGGATATATAATGCGGAGGGCCTGCATGCTGACGCTGTGGCGAAAGACGATGCTCCCGTCTTTGCCGCGCTGGGGGAATGCCCATAATGCGTCGGGCCCCTGAACATGCACTGCGTCGGGTGGCACTGTACAGTAACAGGCCGGTTATAGTATCACATAGAGTAGCGAATACTGGGTTGATGGATATAGTGGACGTGCTGGTTTTTAGCAGATACCGAGGAATATCTATCTATCTATCTATCTATCTATCTATCTATCTATCTATCTATCTATCTATCTATCTATCTATCTATCTATCTATCTCTGTCTGGCTGGCTGGCTGTCTGTCTGTCTGTCTGTCTGTCTGTCTGTTCGTCCGTCCGTCCGGCCGCCACAGGTACTTCGCTATGTACACAACGCGTCGAAATTTATTCGCTAAAGTTACCAGCGTATCCATTTACCCGTTATAGATATAATTTATAGTTGGCCCGAGTGTATCACGTTTACGACGGTTTACAAGCCAATACGCTTATAACAGACGTTCGGATATAGCGGACAGTCAGATTTTTCCTTCTCCGCGCAGTGTAATTCATTCACTTCACAGTAGCCACGCAGTTTCATAACCCTGACGGCGCCGCCGGACGTGCTCGCGTAGCTACATATGAGACTCCAGGATGATAAATGGCCCCTCCTTTCCGCTAATCACTTTCGCTTAACCTGCTTCGGTTATTATATTTTTCGTTATACTTGCACACGTCACGGGGGCGCTGACGCGGAGCTCCGCTCATGCAGGCGGGATTAAGAAACCCACGACTTTCGTGCTTGTGCGCTTAAGCGACTTGGGTGTCTACTTTACTCCACTCTTCGAATCATTTTCTTTCTTTCTTTCTTTCTTTCTTTCTTTCTTTCTTTCTTTCTTTCTTTCTTTCTTTCTTTCTTTCTTTCTTCTACGGATGGCGGCAAGGGACAACCATTCTGGCTTATTCGCAGTGGACCGGCGCTCTCAAGGCCTTGCAGCATCCGTATATAGTATTCGACGTACTGAAGGGAAGGCGATGTCGCGACGGCACGGCTGTCCGCAGGACTGCGCGAGTGCTGGAATTCTACACGTGTTATCACATACATATGGTGCCGAGTGGAACGATTACACGTGCACATTGTTGGACATCATCATCATCATCAGCCTGTCTACGCCCACTGTAGGGCAAACGCCTCTCCCACAGATCTCCAATTATACCTGTCCTGTGCTAACTGGGCCCAATTTATCCCCGCAAACTTCCTGATCTCATCTGCCCACCTAACTTTCTGCCGCCCCCTGCCACGCTTGCCCTCTCTAGAAATCCACTCTGTTACCCTTAATGACCAACGGTTGTCTTGTCTTCGCACTACATGGCCCGCCCACGACCATTTCTTCTTCTTCTTAATTTCTATTAATATGTCCCTAACACGCGTTTGTTCCCTAACGGCCACTCCGCTTTCTTCTTGTCCCTTAAGGTTACACCTACCATTGTTGGACAAGCTGCAGACAAATCGAATTCGCTGTCTGAACAAAAATGTTCTGTATACCTCACGAGAAAATTTAACAGCGCCTCGTTGTGCGACTGTTAAATCGTCGCCTGCGTTAGATATCACCTGGCAGCAACGACGCGGAGCACATCAAGCAACGGACGTGCGTTTCTCGACGGAAGCAGACTATACTTGTATTCCTCCGCGTCCACGTCGTCTGCTATGCCGTGGTTTGTCTTTCTCTCTCTCTCTCTCCCTTCCACTCCTCTTCCCTTTTTATCTCCGAACTCCCTTCTCCACGTAGGGTAGCGAACCGGAAACATACTTTATAGTTAACCGCAGTCTCTTATTTCTCTTTACTCTATATCTAATTGTTCGAAAACTAGCTCGCGTCAAGCATTGCCTCTCTGTGGTGTTTAGAGATTTTTAATGAGTTCGAATTATCACCGACAACCATACGACCGCAAGCAGAATACGAAGTGGATGAAGCGTTTCTTCGTATGCAAAGATTTAGTCACTCACGATCGAGAGATGCCATCTAGATCAGGCCCGACAGAGGTCGAAAGTGGCCGTCCCACACTTCTCTGTAAGCAAGTAGCAACCTCTGAACGCATATGCAGCAAAGACAAGGCTTTCGAAGTTGCCTACAAATACGCCAGCGAATTGCGTTCGCTCATTACCGTGGATTCATGGCGGAGGCGAACTATCTTCAAGCATTGGCTCAGGATGCAACGAACGCAAGAGTAGGTACAGCTGCTCCACTGCAGCCTCAGCTTGCTTGAAATTCCTTGTTCTGTCGCCGAGGTGAGCTTGTATTTTACAGGTAATGTGTGCGATATGAATCACACTGAGTGTATGATTTTAGACAATGCGAGTGCGAGTATATATCGTCCCTACCAACGTTACTAGATTAGCCAATCTAGTAACGCTGATGCCTACATAATTCTGATATCGCAATTAACGGTAATTTTAAGAAGCATGAATTAAAAGTGCATAGCGGGGCAGACATATATGTTTCGTGGTCGCATTGCGCGTAGTATTGCAGCGACGGAAAAACAAAAGAAAAAGGAACAAATATTGGATCTACGTTAGCTCCGAGATATAAGATATGGGAACAAACGCACTTCCGCAGATTTCATTGTGAAGTCCTGCTCCGCTTAGATAAGAATCAGATACGAGCTCCGCATACGTGAAATCTACGTGCTCGAACCAACGCGACTCTCAAAAACTCCTGCGATTCTCGGTCGCTTACGTATTCAGAACACGATCCCACGCAAAGTAAGGTTGCTCGTTCGTCCACGGGCGCTATATCCCGGCCGGGACGAAGCCGACACCTGGAAGCTATACCTCCGCAGCGTTTTGCATTTCCGCCACAGTATAGGCGCGACTTGGCATGGAAACGACACAAGCAGTGCGCGCCCCACACTGAAGGGTGAAGACTTCAGGGAGACACGAACCTACGCAGGTCACTCACCTGCCAGCTAGCCAATCAAACAAGCAAACAAGGAATGGCACTTACACAAAGAACGGTACAAACCGCCCGCGATCGCGATCATCCCGTCGTCTGCAAGCGTGAAGACGCGTACGTTCGATTCGTCTGCACCTTTGTGAATCCAGACGGTACAGTATATAATGCGCATGCTCGTCGTGCACCTACGCTGTATAAATACACAAGACTGCACCCGTCAGCAGAAGCGGCGGCAGGAAGCGAGATGTCAACCCACTTCACGGTGAGGGAATCCAACTAGAGCTGCTACAGCGACTCGAGACGTGCGCGGAGGAGTTAAAAGGACGCGTGTTCTTCGGTCGCCTGTGTTAGATATTCCGTGACAGCAACAACGCGGACGCAGTGCCAGGCATAAGAACGTCCCGGACAGGAGTGCGCGCGCTATCTCGACAGAAGCAGACGACATCGCTTCGCCTCCGTAAAACTGTGCAGCATTGCGGAAGCTAATCCGAGCAGAGAAGGCGAGCGCGTCAGCGCGCTTGTATTCCTCCGCGCCCACGTCGTCTGCTATTGTCGTCTGCTCTGTCGTGTACTACGTCGTCTTGCAGCCTACCGCGGGTTCGCGGTCGGTGTTGCGTAATGTTGAAAAAGAAAATATTCGCCTTATGTGTCGTGCTCTTTCTCTAATTAGGCAGCTAGTGCATGCATATAAATTTCTGACACGAAATTTGCATTTAGAAGGTGTCGTCCTATGGTTTCGGAACGAAACTCTGCACTCTAAAATGTCTCTTTCGCTTCGCTTTTCTTCTTACGACCGACACTTCTTCCTCAGCACCTAGAAATCACCCACCCTCAAACAGCATGCAGATAAGCAAACCCGGAAGTGCTGCCAACGTCCGTTCAAATCCTCAAGATTCAAAAACTACACACTCCAATCCGCCGTTCATTTTCTATGTTCATTGGCATTTATAACGGCTCACCTAATTAAGACCGCAAAACGCACAGTTGGTGCACGCCTATTCAGAAACCGGCTACGGAGCGATTAAGTGCCGCACTTCCGTCTAATTAGGCGCATAAGCCTAATTAGGCGTCCTGGTCAATTCTTTCCCGTTCGCGTTTCGATTCATGCGATGGTACTAGGGCTTTGACGGCACAATTACGGAACGCACAAGCAGCGTATAGTATGTAGTATAGTAAAAGTAAGACGTCCGGCATGGCAGCATAGCCGACGCGCGTAATGTTTTGTTGCTGAGCCTCTAAACCTGACAGGCGGGGCGGTCCGACATGTGGCCATAAATTTAGTTCGAAAGGTTTATAGCTTGCATCTTGCGGGAAAAAAAAAAAAAGGAAACGTCTGCAGACGAGTCAGGCAGCCTACGATGAGTGCAGTGAGCTTGTTTCTTCGTCAGAACAAGGGACACTCGCGTCCAATGCGAATGAATGGTATACATTTGGATGTTACTTAAATAAATATCTAAGGACGACTAAAGTCCTTACATATTTTTTTCCGCTTAAGGAACGAAAAAAAAAATATCTAGGGACTTTAAGGACGACGACGGCAAAGATAATAATGATCTGGGAAACGTAATGTCGTGGAAACGCAAGAACACGTTGGCTCCAAGGACGTGGTTTTGACCATGCGCGCTTGAGGTCGAGGCACGTAATTACGCACTGCCTAAGTACTTTCGAATGACGATAACGTGCTCTTAGCGTAAAACCTTTCGAGAGCTCCCCGCAAGGGGTAGAAAAAAAAAAGTGAGAAATTGTTCGAAACACAAGAGTGAGATGCGAATGTGAAGCGGATTCATGTAATTCGACTTCTCGATGTACCAGCTGAACATAGGTAGACTCATATTCACATACGATTCGCATAAAAATATAATTAACTCCGATGGTTATATTGATCATAAAGCTCGCCATAATTCAGGGATCGGCCGGGACTAAGTTTGACAACTTGGAGTTCTCTAACGCGCACCTGAATCACGGCATTTCACGGGTGTCCTTGTGTTTCGTCCCCATCCAAATTCGGCCTCCATGGTAGGAAACCAAACCCGCGTTGCCGAGTTTAGAACAGCTGGCACAGAACCCCTTATTATTCCAAAACGCCTGTACGCGCATATATCAACACCAAGCAAACTCCTACGTGAACACCCATCGAAACACGGCACTGCATTCTTCCGCGCACTAACTCTGGCGACCGTTTCCCACGCTCAAAACGCCCTTTTGTTTACAAACACGTGACGTACGCATATATCAATACCCCGGAAACTCCTGCGTAAACACCCACCAGTTCAGAATACGCATATTCCTTCGCGTCTTCACTGGCGACCGTTTTCTACAGGCAAAAAAAAAAAAAAAAAGAAACATTTGTTTACAAGCATACGGCGTATACGCGTAAATTAACACCCCAGAAACTCCTCCGTGGACACCTGTTCAAAACGGGGCACTACATTCTTCTGCGCCCTTGCTGGTGACCGTCTTCTGCACTCAAAACACCCGTTGTTTACAAAGACGCGACGTATACCATATATCAAAGCCCCGGAAAAAAACATCCCCTGCTAAAACCCTTTCAAAACAGGGCACTACCTTCTTTCGCGCCCTCATACTGGTGACCGGCTTACAGCCCGCGTGCCTCGCATACAACTTCAGCAACGCTGCATATATATTTAGTGAGACGGGCGTACGCACATAAAGGCAAGAGAGAGCGCTCGCATTGCGCGGAAGAAGAGTGTGCCGAGGCAGATGGAAGGAACACGAAAACAAGAACCTCATATAAGAAGAGCGCCGGCGGAGGGTTCCAGCGGTCGATGCTCTCTCCCGAGTCAGAGCCGTCGAGTTCGCCTTGCACGAGCGAACCGCGGCTTCTCTGAGGACGCTCGCTCGGCGGTGAAGGAGTCCGGGTCCAACGTACGCGCGCTCGCCGGCGAGGTGGTTTATGCTTCGCGGTACGTGAAAATGCGTCTTCCGCCCGCCCTCCGTCAGAGATGAACGGCAAAACACGCTTAGCGAAACGGCACCCATCATTCGCAGAGTGCATGTGGAACTTGTTGAAGCCTAAATATACAGCCAGATCGAGACAGGAAAGAAGGAAGCGGTTGGGAGAAACGCGAGGAACGCGAGCAGACGAACTTCTTGTGTGTCTACGGTTTTGCAAAGCCGGACTCGGCGCAGACGACATCTCAGGAAAGAACCAAAAATGGAAAGAAAGAAATTTGGAATGGGCGGAAGCTTCAAGGGCTCCGTCCGAATAGCGAACTCGCTGGGTTTACATTAACATGACACTAAATTGAAACGCTCTACAGGAATGCTATCCAAGTTAATTTCGTCGCTGTAGCTTCGTTGGTAGAAGTTAATGGCTGGTTCGTGTTCGTTTTTGAGCTTCACTACGAAATCTCAGCACCCAAATGTCAGTGTCACGTCAGAGGTTTCAAGGTTCCTTTTACTTATGCTATCGGCTCGGCAGTGTTCCCGGAAACTTCCCACGTTATATTCCTGGATCCCTTGGAACACAGTGCCATCAATATTTTTACCCGCAATAAAGACCCTCGCGGACGGCGTGATTATCGATGACGTCACGAAGCGAATTGGGGCAGGAAGCTCAGAACGGCGACGCCCATCATGCGGCACACTCTTTTCGCACCTTTCTTGGCTTGTACGAAACATTTTCCTGCGGCAAGAGTGGTGATTTGAATTGGTTATGTTAAAAGGGCATTCTACGAACACGTGATACTGTTTTATTCTTTCCTTTGATGTACCTAAACGTGCTGGTGGGGCACAATAACTTCAGCCATGCGCACACTTCTGTGATCTATGTGCTTACGTGCTCTGTTCTCTCATTTTCATGGCTTGACAGAGCCTTTGCGAACGTGTTATGTACATCTGCAAAATGTCCAGATGAAGGCAAGTCCGCCTTTGTTGAAGCAAAATCTCCGGTATGCGGCCTCCATTGTGAAACCATCGAACCTGTCCAGGCACGGAAATATTATATACCGGGCAACAATGGGCGAGTCATATTCTTCTTTTTAACTGTTGCCCAACACTTGCTCTCACTGGGTACAAAATCAGGCTGACCTTATACTATACAAGACGCCAATCCCGCCAAGTCACCGTTTCCCTCTGCAGACTTCATCGGATCACAAGAACTTGTCGCCCATGCATCTATGGCCGCCATCGCACGCAACGGATGTTTGCCTCGCCGTCGACTCGTTCGTGCGTTCCAGCACGTTGTCGCGACGCATATATTTATTATATACGAGCCGACATCGCAACAGCCTCTTTTTTTTCTTTTCTATATTGCCACTGCGAGAACCAGCCAGATGTGCAACCGCGTTCGCGAACATTCTGCGAACAAGCAGTGTCGATAATGATCAGTCTCCTCGATCCGCGTCCACCAGACCGGAACGCATCAAATGCACGCGGCTGCCCGCAGAAAACCAAACGCACGCAACTACTCCACTCAATTACGCAAAACTCCGGCGGGCACGGCATTTCCTTCGCAGCGTATATGAGCGAGACTCGAAGAAATCTCTTCCGCGCACAGAGACACACGGTCTCAGCGAGCGACTCTCGCCCAACACAGCGCGGTTCGCGTCGTTTCTAGTCCTGCAAGAAGGGCGACCCTCAAATTGAAACAATCAGATAACAGCGAGCAAATAAACACAAATACAAATAGAACGCCGCGGCCCCAAGGCGTCTCACACTGCATATCCGCGGTGTAGAATGAGTCGTCGTCGTCTGCTATGAAAAATCGTCTGCTCCCTTCGTGACGCGTCTGCTAGCCGTAGCGTGAAGAAGAGCGAACGCGCTTGCCCCGAAGCGGGCTAGGCTAACGTCCTCCATTCCGGATCACCCAAAAGCAACGCCCGCTGGAGACAGCGAAAGAGGAAGAGAACCGCGAAAGTAAGGATAAAAGAAAGAACAGACTCGACACGACACAGAAGTCGCCTTCCTCTTTCTTCATCTGGACTGAACCGCACCGCCGCGAGGAGTCGCAGTACGCGACGCGAGAGCCAACGTCGTCCCAATATAGCTGGCCACACGAAAAAACGCGTCTCTCTTCACGCGTCGTGAACGATGTGGGCGCGCAAGCTTTGGTGCATGAGGGGCACGAGACACTGTGGCAGCGAGTCGTCCGTCTTACTGCTCATTTGCTCTTTAAAGACGTCCCCGTTTAACAACGGGAGGATGGATGAATGGCCCCGCGCCGACTGATTCGGCCATTACAAAT
The DNA here is from genome assembly GCA_013339685.2 of Hyalomma asiaticum. Lineage (NCBI taxonomy): Eukaryota > Metazoa > Arthropoda > Arachnida > Ixodida > Ixodidae > Hyalomma > Hyalomma asiaticum. The sequence continues at coordinate 52,163,386 of CM023484.1, forward strand.
AGACAAATAGCCCGTTCGTAAAACGTCGTGCGCACGTGCGCCCCTCGTGGGTCCTTCTTGCTGGGGTTTATCGACGACTAGCAGGAGCTCGCCAGAGAACCGCATGATAAGCCTGTCGATGTGGGTTGTTTCATTGCGTTTATAACTTCGTGTTGCCCGATGCGCATCGAGATGTGTGGACATCACGAAGGCTATGTGCTTCCGTGCGCTGAAAGCGCCTGATTCGATTGTGAGATCAAAAACAAACAAGGAAGCAAGCAAGAAAGCAAGCAAACAAGCAAGCAAGCAAGCAAGCAAGCAAACAAACAAACAAAAAAGCCATGGCATTTCAGTTTAGGCATTTAGGGAAGGACTAGTTGAGCTTCAAATTTTGAAGCTCAAATAAGCTTCAAAATTTGACCACAACATTTCTTGTTTGCGGTCCTCAACACACAGTCACTTCGGCTTGACCCCTCGTCGCACAGTGCGTGGACCTCCAACATTCCGCCTCCATCTAAATGTGACCCGCCGCGGCTGGCCGGGTTTGAATCCTCGTCTATCGGATTCCGCAGCCGTAGCCACTAGACCACCTCGGCGGAAATCGCGCGAGAAAAGTAGACGTATATGTAAACCAAATCGTAATGGGCACACACCCGCACTGGGTGATTGGCCAAGACAAGAAAAAGCACCACATAGCATATAAGGCACCCCAAGTGTATCTACCGTTTTTCTTCTTTCGCCTACGTTTGCCACACACAATGGTCGTATACAGCAGCACAACGCTTCTGACGGTCGCCTTCGAGCAAAACACGGGAAATCGTCTCGCGCAAAAACACCCACGACGCCGTGAGCAAGAAAAACAGCTAAGGCCCGAGGACGAAAGAGAGAAAGCAATCAAGGCACACAATGCACAGCTCTTCCGCGCTGTCATTATCGATTCGACACGCCCGCCCAGCTGGTTTCATGCATGCGACGGTATATCGCGCTTATGTTCACCGCTGCACGCGTTCAACGTAATTTACATAATTTCATAAACGCCTTCCAAGTCGGACACGTCCGAGGCCCTCGCGCCGCCACCGGTCTACCGCTACGTACTACGTAGTACTTCACAAAACCATACAGACATGCCTCGCACGTGCCTGCAGCACACCTTCCTCCCTTTGCCCCCGCAAACACAAACACACATGTTCACATTATTGTGCCCGCACCTTTTTGTATATTACATCTCTCTCTCTTACTATAGTCTGTTGCTCTAGTTCCATGCAGCACAGCCAAGGCTACGAGGCCATCGAGCGCAGAATTCCTCCGAAGCGCGACGAAATGCCATTGTTCGGACACGCACACACCGCTTCGTCTTCTTCCTTTCAGGGTTACAGCTGCCACTGCAGCGCCCGCCATTGGCAGGCATGGACACGTTTAGCATGTGTTCACCCTCCGGATTGGCCGAAGAGGCCTGTAGCTTCCACAGTGCTGCACGGAACTTCTGAAACAAACTATGGGTACGCACATGCACGCTACACCCAATGTGAAAGAGTGACACGCACTCCGCCAGCCTACGCACACATATATATCATAACACAGGTACACATACAAGCGCGTTTACTACGCGCTTGTCATTCGCTAGCGCGAACGCGAAAGTGGCACTCGGCAGGCCAAAGACACTCTCCAACTTCCCGCGAGGCCGCGTATCGGCTCCACGTTCCCATTCCGAAACTAACGCAGGCTTTCTTTTTTTTCATCTTCACTGCACGCGCGAACCGTCTTTTCTTTCGAACAGGCTCGAATGCGCACAGCCAACAACCTCCATCTCCGAATGCCGCCACCAACTCGGCGGGCTTCGTTTTTTGCCGGCTCACAGGGGGGTTTCTGGGACACAGCGTGAAAAATCCAGTCGTCGCCTCCCGCTGCAGCTGTGCTCGCGGTGCGTATGCTTGTGTAATGGTGGTTGCTTCCTCTCTCTCTCTCTCTCTCTCTCTCTCTCTCTGTGTGTGCTTCATTTGGCGCGTATCTGCATACGTGACGACGTTGTGCCGTTATCGTCTTCGGGGACGTCTCCTACTGGTGAAACGCCTAAGGTTATAGGCGAACGCCTCTGAACAACGAACGTTCTTATACAACGAAGTGACCGGTACCACGTCACGATTCATCTTGTTTAAAGAAAGTGGGGTGAGGGGGGTGGGCGACCGCCCATGTGTATGTATGTATGTATGTATGTATGTATGTATGTATGTATGTATGTATGTATGTATGTATGTATGTATGTATGTATGTATGTAATATGAATATTACGGAGGGCCCTCCGTACCGACCCCGCCCCTCTTCCCGTGGCTACGCCATTGACTGCGAGCATTATGCTGTGCGATCTTTATAGCCAAGTAAATCGTTACGAGCATTTCACTGAGGTATTTCACTGCGTGTAATACAACAAGCACAGAGTCAATTCCTTTAAATGTAAATACTGGTAATACGTCCTTTAAGTCATCGTGGCAAAGATATGGGTTGTAGTGGTAATCTGTCTTAATCCTTTGGGCTTCAAGCATTGCGGCGGCACTGTTCACTACGTTATTTTTCATTTTTCCTTCGAAAGTTTATTAAGCAACCGCGCTTATTCTTTAATTTAAGTGCATGAAGACTAAGTTTCCGCGCACGCAAACTAAATCTTATATAGGACGACTGTTTCGCTTGCAGCCCAATAAATATAGGTCGTATAGACTATCAATCTGCAAAAAGTCCCCAAGCCATTCGATGGCTTGGGGACTCCGACTTTTTAGGGTAGCCGAATGCACGGTATACATAACGAGGACGTAATTGCACTTATCCTGTTTATGATTGCCTAACCGCCATGCGCGCAGCTCCGATACGGAGTTTTAGTGTCTATGGGAGCACTACGACATCAGGTTGCCCCGGTACCTAATGTACTGCAAACACATTAGTAGAACAGCGCAAAAGAGAAATCAAAGGACAATAGGAAAGGAAGACGCGGGACGGCGCTTACAACTAAGTTCGACCAATACGTTCAACCAGTAGCAACTCGCCCAAATTTCGATCCTTCTGCCGTACTCTAAAGGACCCCACGAGTAGCTATAAATTTCCCGAGCCCCTCAACAACAGCGTTCCTCTCTTTTCGACTCCTTCATTCTCTTTCACCCACCTTGCCCTACGGACCGCTAAGCCGTGCTGCAGAAAAAAAGGCGCTTTTTCCTTAACCGACTCACAATAATTATATGACAGCGTGCACAGAAACATCAACTGTATACCCTCTTGCAAGAAGCTCTCTGGAACGGAGCGAGTGCACAGGGAATAAAGAGGAGGAGATTATTGCATCCGCTGTTCACTTCATTTGAATTCCGGTCCCGCTCTCTTTTAAAGAGAGTTAATGGATGCTCAGGGCGGTCATATAGACGAGGTGGTTACCGCTCTGGTTGCGCGTTTGCCAACGCAAATGAATCGCGTATCGCGCCAGCGGTGGGACGCGCTAAGGCTGAGCGAGAGAGATGGTTATCACTCAACAGGCAAGATTTCTTTCGCTCGTTACGTATTCCTCGCGCGTTCCGAAGTCGCACAGCTCTCTCTCTCTCTCTGTACGCGACGAAACGGAAGCGAAAGAAAAAAAAATCACGTAACAAAACTCTCGGTCGAGACGAAGAAAGAAAAGGCTCAGCCAAAGACGTGTCTTATCACCGCGCTTCCTTCCTTCTTAGCAGCAGCAGTCGCATTCACTTCGCTCGGTGAGCGCACATAATTCATAACGGCGTTATCCGGAATTTCCTGATACCGCGCGCAGCAGCGATAGCTCTCACGGTCGGGTGGAGTCCGCAGTTGCGTTTAGTCGCGCACGCTGTTGCGACAGCGTCCGCGGATTCTAGCTGCGAACACTTGCACGAGGGACCTTGCGACAAATACGGCGAGCTCTCTCACTATTTTTTATTCTTTCTTTCTTTCTAACCACAGCCTTGTCCCATGCTCTGTTTCCGTAGTTCCGTGCAGCACTGTGGAAGATACCGACCTCTTCGACCAATCAGCATTGCGAACACACGTTAGGCGTGTCCTTCCCGCGCCACGTCGTCTGCCAATGGTGAGCGCTGCAGTGGAAGTGGCAGCATTGGAAGGAGATGGATGAGGTGGGCCATCTATTGGCACGATAGGTTCGGGATGTGCGGCTCTGGATCCGGCAGATACGTCTCCGAACACTGCCTCTACATCTCGCTTCGTAGCAAGAATCTTCACTCGATGGCATCGTAGCCTTGGCTCTGCTGCACGGAACTATAGTGGAACTGAGTATGAGCGTCCGCCTCCGGTGCGGGAGGTGCTGAGTTTGATTCCCAGCTCCGCCGGGTGCTCATCGGTACCTGGCGGCGTTTGCAGGCGGCCAGCAGACGAAGAATGTTTGCTTTGAACTTGCAGCATTGTCTTCGAACGTTGTTGAGGCGAAATCCTTTGATTATGTGCATCATCAAACGCGAACAATGACAGGCGTCGTCGGCTTCAACGCGCATGGTACCAAAAAATCGGATGACGTCAACAAAGGTCGTTTCGTTCTCTTGGTACACGCTGAAATTCAATTCAATTCAATTCAATTCAATTTTATTCAACATCTGACAGATGTTTGGTGCACGGACAAAAAAGCCTGAGAAGGCTTGACTAGATCCGTGCACCAGACTATGGAAGGTACGAACCATGGAAGGTACGAACGCATGGCTAACACGACCGATGGGTCCTACATGACGTCATCAACATGGCGTGCTTCTCACTTATGTGGCAATAAGCGGCGTACAGTCACGTGTGGCGTAGAGCCGCATTCCTTGGCCGGGCGTCGAATGTTAACCTGTACAGCCCACGTCAAACCACACTCGCCCAACGATCCGACATAATGACTTCTGTCGAAGACAAGTCCACTCTCTCGCATAACGTTGGCTCCGGTAACATTCGCTGTTCCAGCAATTTCCCGTCACTTCCCCTCTACAATAAGCTTTCCTTGCATCCATTATCATTACATTCGAATGTGACTGTAAATGACCGTGATGAACCACGTACAGTATACAGCAAACTCGTCAACCAAAAGGGGTCTTGTTTTTCGCCTGACAGTTCCAGCACACGCGAACGCGAAGAAGAAAGATGGACCTAGACGTGTAAAGAACTCCGGGCGGCCAATATTTGCGGAGCTCTCCCCTGTACAACGTGCCTCACAATAATATCGTGGTTTTGGGACATAAAACACCAGCAATTATATTATTATTACTCTTCCGAAGGACGCGGCGAAAGAAAGAATAGAGATGCGTAGCGACACATGCACAGTCAGCATCGCTCACGTGTTTTAAAGAAGGCAGCTGTTCCTTGCGCAGTCGTCATGTACCTGAAACCAACTTTCTCTTAACGATTTCGGCCCGGCCGCGGTGTGTTAGTTAGCAACGCAGAAAGACGTCTAACCGTTGCCAACAATTCTCGGCTCGCTGTTGTATAGCATTCCCCACGCGGCTTTCCATCACGCAACGACGGAAGAGTGACGAAGACGCACAAAGGGAAGAGGAAACTTTGCTCTCGGTATACGTATATACAAAGACGGCATCTGCTCAGGGGAAATTGTGATTCGGTTACGGAAAGTATACGCTACTTTGCGACCGCACTGGCAGGACTCGAACCCGTACCCTTGGGATCCGCAGTCAAGCACCATATACCCCCTACCGCGGCGTACCGCAGGGAAGAATTCTTAAAAAGAAGGAAAGCGAAGTGCATGCCCCCCCCCCCCCCTCTCCTCTTTGCACTGCGCTAAGACATGCAGCGCTAATGATTATGGCGCTTGGAATCTATTAATTTAACGAGTCATATTGGAGCAGTGTGGTTGCGCTCGCGTGAAAGGTGTTTAATAATTTACACGAAGTAGAGAGCTTAAACACATCCGAAGTGCCACAGAGGCAGGTTGTTTAGAGAGACACCGGTTGTCTAGAGAGTGGCATTCTTCCGAAGCAGGCAAGTTGAGATCGAGTTGAATCAGGCCTCACCCCAAGGGGCCGGAAGCGAAGTAACGAAAGCTATTTTTCTATCTGTAAGTGTCAGCAGAAAAGAAATTTTGCGCCCTTCCCGAGTAATAAAGAAGGGGATGGGGAAAGGGCGTGCCCCCCCCCCCCCATCTTCTTCCCGTCTGCGCGCCTATGGTCGTTATAAACTAAGAACGTGGTGGCACTCACACAGAAATAAGATACTGGCTGCAGCCCTGAGCTGCCTTGCCATGTATGGTTTGGTAGGCTACCATTCAAGAAGACAAAAGGAGACCTCGCCCAGATGACCGAAGCCGATTGCCTTTTCGACTAACGGAATATGGTCTCGCTCAGCGGGTCGCCGACCGTTCGGCTTACGAAGTCAGTCTATAGTATGTTTCACTATAGTTCCGTGCAGCACAGCCAAGGCTACGAGGCCACCGAGCGCTGAATTCTTCCGAGGCGAGACGAAATGCCATTGTTCGGACATGCACACCCCACTTCCAGAGCTGCAGCTGCCCCTGCAGCGCCCGCCATTGGCAGGTGACAAGCCGCGGAAGGACACGTTTAACACATTTAACATGCGTTCGCCCTCCTGGTTGATCAAAGAGGCCTGTAGCTTCCACAGTGCTGCACGGAACTTCTGAAACAGACTATAGTGCGCGAGCTCATTTGGCGCAGGCTTGTGTGCACCCGCCTTTCAGGCGGAAACGCCACTGCCTTGTAGTATACGACTCTTTGGACGAATATATGGACGCAGCGTGGGCTTATCACACATGTAAGACGCGCAGAAGGGAAGAAGAACAGCAGCTATATGGGATGTCACCGCCACGCAGTTGCTGAGGAAAGCATCTGGAATTTATAGTTGACGCTGCTTTATTACAGCACATAAACGGAGTTCGTGTAGTCGGGTGCCACCCGAAGGGACTGCGCGATTACTTGTGCGCTGCGAACAGGAGTGATAGTGTGTCGTGCGCTCTGTATATATCTGTCTGTTTCATTCGATCAAATCGCTACCTCCGGACTCCCCTCTTCCGCTTCCCATTGTAGGGTATAATCAAGCGAATTTTAATGTTCTCGTTAATTTTTCTGTATTTGCTTTGTTTCATCTGCGTGCGCGCACGGACGTAATGTAGGAATCACAGTAAACGTGGTGTCAACGTATGCGTTTGCTTTTGTTCCATAGTGTAAACATATCTACTGCGAAATTGAAATTTATTTCAGTGCTTCAGACCGTTGACTAAAGAAAGAAAGAAAGAAAGAAGAAAGAAAGAAAGAAAGAAAGAAAGAAAGAAAGAAAGAAAGAAGAAAGAAAGAAAGAAGAAAGAAGAAAGCTGTAAACACAGCCAAGTGGAAGAAACCGTACACAAACAAAACATGGTCTTGGGAGGAATCAGTCACTGCACCGTGGCAGCACGGCCGCTGGAAGCAAATGTGCGTTTGCATTCAGGGGCCATACAGCACGGCCGCTTGATGCAAAGCGCACGCCGTGGTACTGGTATGCCGTGGTTCTGGTATGTTTTCTCCGCGACTCGACTGCACTGTCTGTACAAGGGTTTTTATTCTTATTCTCGTACTCGCCTCAATATAACTAATGCCCGACCATATATGCATACATAATACTGCCTACGGAAGCCATCGTTCCACAACCATAGCATACAACAGACCTCATTCCAAGCCACAGAAAGTGGTTCTCGTCTCTGGCGTCCGTGTCTCCTCGGTAATGCACCACGCTCTGTTAAAAAAGCCCACAATGCTGAGGGAAGAAGTGCAAGCCCCACTACACCAGCCCGCCTCACCCGAAAAGGCCTCAGAAGATTACTACATATCCCCCCTCAGCACGAGATCGACTGCCACCTCCCCACCTCCTTCCTGGGCCGAGCATCAACCAGTGCGGAAGCCAGCGTGCGGCAAGGGGAATGGGGGGACTCGCACAATGCGTGCGTGTGTCATTTGCCGAGCAGGCGTCCTTGGAGGCTCTCTCTGCGACGACTTCGGTGGCAGCGATCACGCACATCACAAGGGGCAGCCTTGGGCGAGCGCCCCTTGCCACGGTGCAATTCAGTCATTCCAGCGACGCAGGCGGCACCACGCGGCCATCCTTCGAAGCAGTCACCCGGTGATAACGACGTGCGACGCAGTTCGGCGGCTCGGTCTCGCGGTAGTCATGGACGCGCAAAAGAAGCAAAAAGCGAAGAGTAATCGCATGTGCAGCGTGCCGCAGTGCTCGAACCGTGCCGTAGCAGGAGAGATAAGCCTCCATGTCTTTCCGAGAGACAAAAAACTGCGGAAATTGTGGGCTGCAAAAATGCGCATCGGCAAAAAAGTCACTGGCGAGATGTATGTTTGCAGCGAACACTTCAAGCAGGAAGACTACTTCTGGAGCCACCTTGGTAAGTTCTTTTTTACCTATCCAGTGGTTTAGTGCTTACGTTGTTAACCTTGTTTGGCTGTGCTGTGGTTTTTCACAAGATGGGAACCTAAAACCCCGTCTTCCGCGGTTGAAGAAAGGAGTCGTGCCTTCGCTGAAAGTACCTGTACGGACGCACGAAACCCAAGTCAAATGCAGACCAAACAGAAGGAAAGTGACAGAGGCCAGCCGTGGTACGTACTGTAATTCCTTGTTTATATGTTAGAAAAGTATTTCTGTCTGTTCTTCATCTGTGTTTTTATTCGCGGTGCCGACATTCAGTAGTTCCCCGAGTCATTGCATTCGTGCGCTTGATACGCACGCCACGCTTACGCGTTTCACTGATTCTGCTGTACGTATTGTAAGGCAGTCACAAATGTTAAAGTATCGCTATTGGTGTATTAGACATGGCTGCGACTGGATTATGAATTTGCAGGAAATAATACAGACGATTTACCGCCAGCGGTGTCCCAGGAGGAAGTTTGCGCCTGCGCGCCCCCAGTCCTTCCATGCGCATCCGAAAATTGTGGTGAGTACTCATCCTAGCAAACGTTGCTAGATGTGCCTTGTTACCCTGTTTACAACTGCGTCACAAGCACAGAATGCTGAAAATTTTTGTTCATGGTGAGAAACGTGTTGACATACAAAAGACACATCACATCGACAAGTTACTGCATGGTTGTGTTATTTTTGTGTTCATTCCATATGAGTAATTTGTAAACAAGTGCACATGCTTTTCTGACAGAACTATTCATCCATGTTTCCCCTTGTTCATGCACCACAGATCAACCTGTCCAGGTCTGGCTTCCTGCAGTAAGCTCCTGCCCAAGCAGCCATGTAGAAAAGGAAGAGATGCCAGCACGTAAGATATGTCGTTATTATTACGATAATTGTTGCACAAGGCAGATCACTCCTATCTACTGTAGCATTATGTTACCCATGCTCCGGAGCTGCATCCTTCGTCTCCATCACCAGTCCTGCCTCCTTCGCCATATTCTGACAAATGTTAGCTCCACCCTGGCATGTCTATGTCTACATCACTTCCATCTAGACTGATCTTTCCCCAACTGTCCTTGCCTGTATGCTAATATGGAATGTTGGCTCTTCGTTGTCCCTTTGCTGCCCAATTCCCTTATCCTTCCCACTTATTGGCATTACCCACTATAGGTAGTCTTGGTGCATCAACCCACGCACCTGCTGGGAGCATCATTGGGCATCAAATTAGGCTAATTACGTAAACTAACATAGCCAATATTAATGCTGCTACTGAATTTTTCATTCCAGGACACAGAGAAGCAGAGGTGCGAAATCTCGTCCATCAATTATGGAAACCACCCAGTGCAGACAAAGCAACGCAGGCCAACGTACCTCATGACATGGCTCAGAAGTTTAAGATAACAGAACTTCTCACTACGGATAGCAAACTGAATGCCTTTACCGGTATTCCAAATCTGACACTTCTGAACAAGGTAGTCCAGCTTGTGGAGAGACACGAAAGAGAAAACAAGTTCGAAGCAACTGCAAAAGATAGAGTTCTGTTAGTGTTCATCATTCTCAGGCATGCTATTTCATTTTCATCAGTTGGTGTGCTCTTTCAATGCAGTCCATCATCTGTGCACAGGTATTTTGTTCACACACTTCCTCTTCTTGCTGCAATTTTTCAGTCAGCCATTGAATGGCCCTCAAAAGAGGAGGTGTTGAACAATACACCTTTGCACTTTGAGAGGTACAGCAGGGTAAGAGGTGTTGTAGACTGCACTGAAGTTGCAGTTGAACGATCAGGTTGTGTGACGTGTCGTCTGTTGACGTACTCCCAGTACAAATCAACCTATACGGTTAAATTTCTTGTGTGTGTCAGTCCGGGAGGTACAATCACATTTATTAGTGCTGCATTTGGTGGACGTGCGTCGGATAAAGCCATCACCGAACGCTGTGGCATTCTTGACAAGTTTGAGTCTTATTGACGACATCATGGTTGACAGAGGTTTTTTTATTGATGATTTATGTGCATCTCGTGCTGTGGGCATTGTTAGGCCCCCATTCCTAGGAAAGGAGAGCCAGTTTTCTGAAGCTGAAGCCCTGAAAACAGCTGACATTGCGAGGGCTAGAGTTCATGTAGAAAGGGCTATACAGAGAGTTAAAATATTCAAAATGTTTAGTGGCACAATATTGTGGGAAATGCTGCCGCATATTGATCAACTTTTTACAGTAGCATGTGGCATGACAAACTTGTGTTCACCAATATTGGCAGATGATAAATTTTTGTAGTAAGGGACCGTTTTCGCTTTGGTGCTGAATCCAAATCATAAACAAATGGCATGTTGTGTACTAGGGCCTTGTATTGATTTCAGCCTTTTAGGGTTTGTTCAAAGCCCAGTGAACTAAAGATACAAAGCAATACAAGGAAGGAATACTTGAACAACTGATTTTATTTTTCTGTGGCAATTAAGTGTGGCAAAGCAAATGCTGGAATAGTTTCTGCAGACTTAAGTTGCATCCTGCTATAGTCAGGTCACACACCCCTGCATCAAAATAGTTCGCTGGCGATAAATTCAATATAAAATACCTACACAATAGTGCATGGTTTTACCCTAAGTACACGTCGTTCGCCCTATCTTATGAGTTTTTGTAGATGCGGCATGGCTTTGCCATGTTTTGCACACAACTTTACCTCTTGCTTATGTCTGCAAGTTTGGGAAGCACTTTCTTAAAATAGACATATTGCAACCTGTCCAGCAGTTCACGCATGTGCTGTACATCTTTTGTCACTGGTATCACCAAGCTTTCTACCTTAGAGTGCACTACTAAGTGGCACAGGTCAAGGTTTAAAAGCATGAGGCCCAGCTGAATTTGCGAGTAATAAGTGTGTTTAAGCTTCAGTGCATAGTTCTCTCCATGTTCGACTATGTATGTCAGTTTTTTTTGTCGTACCAGCTCGGCGATGCTCTGCTCTTGCCCCAACACGGGGCACTTGACCTCAACAAGTATTCTCTTGTTGCCCTGAATTAAAACACCGTCAGGACTGTAGCCCAACCATGGCACCTCGGGGACAACTACGAGCCCCAGCCTGTTAACTGTAACATTTTGCAGTCGCTCATACTCGCGGAGTGCACAAGGTTCATTTTCTCTACCATAGGCTGTTGCTTTGTTGCCAGCAAAAGAGCGGTTTTGATATATTCTTTCAATTTTTGCTGCCCATGTGCGACTTTCTGTTTCGTGGAAAGTGTACAGCTCTCTGCATATGCTACCAGTTATCCTTTTCTTTCTCTCATGTTGCCACAGTGTGCACTGCTGATCCAGTGTGCTTTCACATATCTGTTTTGCTCTGTCGTCACTTACACACACCTCATTCTCGTAAAATTCTCTCTCTTTTGTTGTTAGCATATCAAGAGAGAACCTCTTGATCGAAATTGTCATCTCACTGCCCACATGTTCAAAGAATTGAAACTTTGCATAATCACTTAGAAGAGAGTTTGCATGGTCCTTCGTAAATAAAGTTTCAAATATGTGAGGAACATCTGAAGCATTGCTTGTTCGTAGTGTGTGTGGCTTTCGAGTACGTGTCTTGTGCTTAGCTAGTGCAGACTCTGGCGCAGCATCAATTAGTTCCTTCAGAATTTCCTTTTGAATGTCTTCAGGAAACTCTTTCTGTGTTGGTCGTTGAACATGGCAAAATGTGTTCACTGGACGTGGCTCATACAAGCAGGATGAGGCAGTACGGCCCCACTGCTGCTGGACGTCTGTGCACGAGAGTAAATCCAGGCTGTCTTTGCTTGTCCTGAATATGGAAAATAAAATGATAAACAAAACTCAGTCTTTCAGACCGCTGCTATTTTTGTATGCAATCTCTCCTTAGAAGCAACCAAATCATAGTGGCTTATGCACTACTGGAGATGCATGACTAAGTCGTAGTTTTAAAACATTTTCTCATGGAAAACCTGTTATTGATAAGGCAGGTATTGTTTATCTTGCTCTTTACTTTTACTTACTAGGGGCATAATTTTGACAGTGTAGGCAAGTACTTACCGGTTCAAGTAAATCAAAGTAGCAAAAAATGCTTGCATTTTCCAGAAAGGCCTGCCTTGCATGTGCATGTTCCCTAAAAAAAAAAAAGTGTCAGACAAGGTCGCAGCGTAAATTTCGGGAGGGGAGCTAACTGGCTAGAGGCCACTGCTACGGTATCATTAAAATGCACTTGGCAGGCATAACGACTTGAGGCACTGGAAAAAGTTGCGAAGCTCGTACTACGCTTGCATGACACGGAATCGCGTACAAAGGTGATCGCACTCGTCTACAGCAATCGAGACGTGCTCTGCGCGAGAAAGCAACAAATTTTAAAGCAAGTACCAAGCTGCGAGGAAACAACTCGAAACACGAATGGAAAAACTTGAAACACGTTCAGGCACAAGTACATTGTCCCTAGCCAGACAGCTACACTAAGTTTCAGTTCATCTGCACAGCTTTAGGCTACTCTTAATTTCGACACGCGCTAAATTTTGTCTCTTCCTCGAGAGGATTTGTTGAAAACAGGAGCGGTCGAAAAACATGTTACCGGTATGCGATTGCGTTTACAGTTTGCGAAAACAAAACATATGGATTCATGCCCGTGAGCGTTTTCAAGGCTAGCAGCGATATACTGACCTTTACAGAGCCTGTATCTTGACGTACTGTGACGTTCACGCAGTGCGGCGGGCCCTTGATCGCACTCGTCTGCAGGCAGAGTGATTCGACGCTGACCTCGGTGTCTGTACTGGACTTGATGCCGCAGCAAACGACGTGCCCAGCGTTGAACGTCGCTTCGCCTTCATTTACACACCTTTGCGTCTCATTAGCGAGAGAAAGTATGGCCTGCAGCGAAACTAAAGGGCCTGACGTGCTTTGTTGCTCGAGACGCACACGCTTCCGAGATTGAGTTATCACCGTCTCGGCAGCCATTTTGGATCTACCGTCGCGCCGCCTATAGTCGCTGGAATGACTGAATAGCCTCACCTCCCACTCTTCCACCCCGTTGCCTGTAACCACCCCGCCTGCTCCGTACCCGCGGGCCAGGGATAAAAGAAACACGCGCGCGAAGTCCTCAGGAGAAGTGTGTTTATACCGTGCAGCGTTGTATGAGCTGGAGGAACGTTTGAAGAACAGTGGCTTGTGCTTATGGTATCACGCTGAAATTTGATTGTGGGTTATAACCGCGTGCATGGAACTTTAATCGTACTTTGTTATACGGGAAGCTTCGTTGTAAACGTTTTGCGCTTCGAATCGCTGACATTGTAGTTACGTTCGCAATACGTGTAGTTTCGCTGTGCTTGTCCTTTCACAGGGCACGTTCCCTCCGCTGCGGGCGCGATGCTCAGAAGGAAACATACGCGAAAGTGCACGACACCAAGACACCAATATACAGCACATCACCCCCCCCCCCCCCCCCCTCGCCTACTTGCCATTCTCTGTTATAAATACGTTTAAAAGTTGTACCCTGGCATTTCTGCATCCCCCGCCATCTTTCACTTTCCAATGAAGAAGGAACATTGCTGACTACGGAACGTCGGGATGAATAGGGTCATGTTTGGCATGGGAGCGGCGTCATCCGAAAGTCCCATTCCATACAAGTGTGCATGAACACTGGAAAGAAATTCTACACGCAGATTATAAAAAAAAGGCGTGCGAGCTCAACTCGATTTATTTTTCACACGTATAACACGTTTTCAGCTTGACTGGATACCCGGATGTTGTCGTTTGGTTACACGGGTGATCTCGTTTGAGTGCCCCGATAACAGCCTCCTGACTTTTGGCTCAAGGTCACTTTTCAGGTTTAGCCGACGAGTGGGGAGTTCAAAAGCGTTTATGCACACGTAAAACACAAATCGTTCGCAATCCGACGCGCACTCTGTGTACATTGTGGACAGCCTACAAACAGTCCGTTAAGCTGCGCTGCACGCTTTTGTGCTCGCACATCATCCGTGCAGCAGCGCTCCGCTCAACTCAAGCCATGCGATGCGGGGAGACCGGAAATCACGGCATACCGCCGCCGTCGAGGAGACGACGACGGTCGACCCCGCATGCCGCTTCTGTCGGCGACGGAGTAGTATCACGGCCGGCGCCATGTGATGTCACTCTTTCGAGACGATTAAGACACAGATTGCCAAAGACAACTATCGAAGCGTCTTGGCGACCGAAGTGAAGGGTGCAGGAGCTTGCGTGGACTTTACCGTCTTTACTCACGTAATAGCGGCACTGAAAGGCGAAGACGATTTTGTGCTATGAGACAGCGGATGACAATTTTTGATGCCCACGAGGACAACGATGATAATGGTAATTTATGGCCGCTCTCTTTCTATACAGTAGAGGCGACGTTTGCATACCGGCTTTCCTTTTCACATTTTGCTCCACTTTTCGGGCTTCTGCTATGTAAGTTACACTCCGTTTCCACAGCTAGAACTGATTTGTAAACACGAGTACCGCTGGCTATTGCGTTGGCTATAAATGTATATTGATACGGTAGTTAAAGTGAATCAAAGGTAATTTAAAGCTAATGCTAATGCGAAATTTCTCTCGAATATAAGCGCCACCGAACACATATATCGGCTCGACGCCGGCGTTATTTTAGCGCGCATGCGTCAAGAGACGAATGCCATTTTTTGTTTTATTTCTTTTTTTTTTGGGGGGGGGGGGGGTAGATATTACCAAAGTCTTGACGCCGTTTAGAAGGTCGCCTGCACAATTATTTACCCGTCGTATTCACCGTTTCAAAATCCTGCAAACGTTGCCGTCAGGCTCGAACTTCGAATGAAAAAGACAGACACCGATCGATTCGTGTGAGATATAGGAGTGACATGTCCTCGCGAAAGGCGCGGTTCATGCGTGGTTCCGTATGACAGCAACGTATAATACTATACATTCACGGAGGACAGTGTTTGTGTATAGAGTGACAGAGCGACTCAATCGTCTGCTATCATGCTCGCGTCGTCTGCAACGCACTGGCACACAGCAGACGACACGGCAAACAGAAGGCAAAATGTAAACAGACGTCTGGTCTCGTCCCATAGCAGGAAGCTGTCACAGACGTGCCGGCGCCAGCCACCGCGAGCTGTTTTAAGCCTGATGTACGACGCGCTTGCAGCGTACCCGACACCATGTGTATAGGTCGTGTTATGACGGCTGGATGACACATACTGCATGCGCCTACGCGCCGAGTTTCAAGGCTCTTCATTGAGCCATTGAGGGTATAGCATACGGACGTCACGCCAGAACTTTCGATCGTGATCGAAAGTGCTCCGTTTGACACTATAAACAGATCGCTAAAGACGATGGAGAACAGGGAATGTCACTGGAGCCAACGACGTCTTAAAATTGAAGCCAGACCTCCGCAATCTTACTCAGGGCACTGTAAAACGTTAGCCTGCAACGAAGAAGTAGCGCTTTATTCATATGCCCAAGGAGCTTAGGATGGACATTTTGCCTATAAATGTATTACCAGGTCGTCCGGTGCTTTCAGTGTATAGCTTCACTGTTTTTCCAAACTGTTCGATACGTGTCCTTTCGTTACTGGTTCTCTTAAGAAATCTCGAACTCTTGGCAAATATTTTTGGAGATGGCGTCATCAGTACTAACTCGGATGCTGCATTTTCGTCGGGAACAAATATACCTAATTTATAAGACTGCAGCAATAACATTTTACAGCAGCAAATGCACTTGCCGGCAGCATTCGACTAGGATACGTTTCCGAGATGAACTCAGGGCAAGAGTCAGCTTAACATTTAATAACCGTGGTTCGGTTAAGGAAAGGATATCCACTAGACCACTGCGGCGCACAAGTTGGCAAGGCACTGCGAACGCTTCGACTCCAGAAGTCACGTCAGCGAAGTATGTGCTATGCGTCACAAGTGTCGGCGTTGTGCGCATAACACCTGCAGGGAAGACGATTGTATACATGAGAACATATCCTCTGGGACTGTGGGTCACTTGGCCCTGGCATTACTCGTGACAGGTTCTCAAGCATGATCCGGTCGCAAGACCACAAGCAACAAGTCCTAGCTGTCCAGTACGCCCATGATAGGGCCAGGAGACTTGACCTCCCGGTTCCAACGTGGGAGTAGTTAGGCAGGCTTTTCAGCCATGTACAGGACATTCAATAAAGTTTATTCCTCCTCCTCCTTCAGTGTGCGCCCGGCAAACGAAAATCCGAACAAGTCTGAGTCATATGAATCCCTTGGATGTCCTACCGAAGAAAGGACAGAACGAATGAAAGGTGGAAAGAAAGGGAGAAGCAACCAGAGAAAGAAAGAAAAAAAGAAAGAAAGAAAGAAAGAAAGAAAGAAAGAAAGAAAGAAAGAAAGAAAGAAAGAAAGAAAGGGGCACGCGCCCTCCAAGCTTCGCTTACCATCAATTCCCCGCTGGAGGAAGCCTTCCTCCAACGGGGAATTGAAAAAGAGTAACCCGGGGTATATAGAATGCTTCTAGAGCACAGTATATTTGACAAATGTATGAGAACACGCCCTTTGATTTCTCTCGCGACGTTTGGTTTAGTTAGAATAACTTTATTCGGTGGCTGCACATGTGGCGTCTGGAAGAAGCCCGGTGCGGCTCCTTTCGGCCCAGGCGGCGATGGCTTGCTGCTTGTTCCTGTCGGAGGTCTCATCCCAGGCTGACTGCGAGGAAGCTGGCAGGGTGGAGGGGGGGGAGAGATAATCTCTCGCATCCCCCCATAAATGACCTGGACGCACGTCACGCTGACACTGCGACACCATTGGCTGGAAGGGAAGCCCCTTTGAGGGGAAGAGTAACATTTTTCCTGACTTGGCAATCATGTTTTACTGCTGCTAAATTTAGCGACCTGCTTCAATGGGCAAAAACCAGATGCTGCTTAGGATCGGCGTGTTTACAAACAGTGAACGGTATCGGGTATCGAGATACCTGATCGTATGAAACTGTGCGTGGTTGTCTCAAGCTGATGGATATACACGCGCTACGTGTATAACAGTTAACAGATGTATACGATGAACAGAAAACGTGCACACCTGTGATTGCCACGTGTAAATAAACATATGTAAATAAATTTTTTTCTAAACACACACACACACACACACACACACACACATTTATATACTATATGCTCTTTAAAAAGGGGTAGGCGTATTCACTAAGAAATCGCTAAGCATATACCAGTCCCAAGCAAGGACTACCTTCTTAGTATTTGCAGTTAGTAAAAGTGTAGATAGTGAAATTCACTACCAGTACTGCACTCAAGCTCACCATATTAATAAAAAAGCTAGTTGAAAGTAATAACTATTTGTTAATAAGCTTTCGTAGCAATATGCACTAAACTGTTTCGGCAATTCGGGTTTGCAGATATCGTAGGAAACTGCCACTATCTTGCCGCTTATATTACGACAGAAAACAAAAAGGCCATAAGGCCGGATTTCATTACACTAACACTCGCTAATTAGTTGATACAATTACTATTCTAAATGCGGAGCACTATGATATGCTCGAGTAAGAATACACATAGAGACGTCAACAAACGATATACGAGAAAAGGCAGACATGCACATGGTATCAAGGCTTCTCCGCGATATCTAGTCTAACAGCAACCTCAAAGGTATATATTAGCCTCATTTAGGGTAGCACACGTTGTACCGGTGAGCAGTCTCATGAATAAAGAGAAATAAAACATATTCTGAATCCGGATTTTCATGGCTTACTCTTTGTGTACATGCGTGTCATGACGTCGCACAAAACTGTTATTTAAACATAATGAACAAATTATAATTGTAGCTACAAGCTACGGTGGTTGTTAATCAGGAGCAGGCACCTGCGAAGCATCTGGCAACCTAGGAGTGGCTTACTAGTTACCTAGTTAAAAACCCCTAAGAAACGTCTGTGGGTAGTAAATACCGCAAATACTAGCTTCCGAAATTTCCTGGCTAGTAAAATGTAACTACGAAGGTGGTAACGTGCCCGAGAAGTTGCGGGATGGCGGACAGCCATACCGGCGGACACCAACCAAAAAGGCTGCTAACACCAAGAACGAGAGCGGATCAGCTCCGCCCGGTGGTTCGCTCGCATCTGACCCGCGTGAAAAGCCCAAAAGTGCTAAGCAAAGAATTATAGGAGCAGGAAAATGCCACATCTCCCCACGGACGACACCGAGGTGGTGATTCGCTCGAAAGGTGGACTTAATATATCCAAGATTGGAGGATCAGCCATAACGGCAGCCATCTTCCGAACTACGGGAACCCCCAAAGAGGTTCATTAGAAATCGTCCCGTAACTTTCAACCAACGCTTGTTATGCCGTTTGCGACGCGTACGACCATATGAATCCCTTGGATTCTCTGCCAAAGGAGCAGGGTCCGTAAATGTTCCCAAGAGACAAATTCAAGAACTTTTCAAGGTCCGATAAAATATTTGAAGAATGCTATGGTCGTTCATACGCATTAATTTTATTGCACATTTAATTCATTCATTTTTAATTTCATTCATTCAGTTTCATTCGGCCAAATGAAGTCCTCTGAAGCCCAGGACAGGCTGTTCAGTTTTTCTGTCTTCACTCTCATCATCATCATCATCATCATCATCATCATCAGGCTTTCATCCACCGCGGCGCAAAGGGCTAATGCCTCTCCCACAGTTTTGTAACCAACCCGTCCTGCATGCAACTCTGTCCACGTTATCGCCGCAAACTTGATATCATCTGCACCTCGTCACCAAGGGCAACCTCGTCACCAATAGTGTAAGATGCACCAGTGGCGAGTGATCTGCTGTATCACTAGACACTGCACGTACAAAAGGTGAGTGATACGGTACGATACACAGCACTATGATATGCTGGAGTAAGAATACACATAGAGTGACATCAACTAAACGATATACAGCACTTCCCATGTCCTTTTTTTTCGCTCGAAACATTAAGGAATTTTAATAGGCTACCGCCAGTCATTGTTCAAAGTTTCATGCTATTCTAGCGGCATAGTTTTCCCCGGTAACGAAGTGAAGGCTACACCTATTCGAAGAGAAGGCTACACCGTACATCAAGCGTAACAGCAATGAAGCACCGTTTGTCACTGCCACTTTTATCACTACGTCGCAAGTGCTTCCGCGTTTGCCTGTTTCGCAAGACCTACCATCATCCATCACTATTTAGTGAGCTCATTACGCCTCCCACTTATCATTCATCTAGGATTGGTCACAAACACAAGGTTAAAGGTACTTTTTGCAACACCAACACATTTTTTTTTTTTTTTGCTTCTTCATACCGGCCACATCGAACGCTTGGAATCAGCTACCAGGTGACATCGTTGCTGTTTCTGATCACTCCCTCTTTTGTCATTCTTTATCAGCCCACCTATTTCGCGATAACCCTCCGTAGTCATCTAATCTAATCCCCCTCCCTATAAATTTCTTTCTATACGTGTCAAGATGCCGGCGTTTCTTTTTCTTTTGCATTTGTATTTTCGTTTATATTTTGCCGCTAGTGAATGTGGTAAAGTTTTACCACATTCACTGTGTTCGTTTCTTTTATTTTATATTTCTTACTTTTCCGTTTTGTCGTGTTTCATCGAGTAGAGATGTTATTCGCTTTAGCCCTGTTTCACGTATATGTAGACCGTTTTGTTTCGGTGTTTTGTATTCTTCGTATCTTGTAACCCGCTCCCATCTATAATGCTTCGGGGATTGAGGGTAACAAAAAAAATAATAAAATAACCAAACATGATTCTGTCCACAGCCACAGGCAACGCTCTCTCCGTTTCACACTCCCGCGAGAGGCGTGCGATGCTGCTCATCAGTGCGGTCATATATAGTGTGCCGCCGGCAGTAGCGTAACTCTAAGCGGGGGAAGCCCTAAATATGACGTACGCTGTAGTATCTGTACATAAATACACACACACACACGCACACGAAAAACACACACACACATGCATACACACGGATGTCCCAGGAGGAGGCAGCTATAAGCCAGTTATAATAGCGCAGCAGCCCTGGTTTATTTCGTCTAGCCGAGAGAACGAAACAGAAAAGAAAGAAAAGAAGAAAGAAAATCCCTGCGGCTCACGAGTGATGGTGACGGGCACGCAATAGTTTGTTTGTCTTACGTTAACTCTTCGCTCATCATCAGAGTCAAAACACAAACTGCGCGGCCGGAGCGAAAGAAACTGCGGGAGATTTTTTTCCGAGCAGCGCACTGGGCGCTGTGTGCTACGGAGGCGTGCTCTCTGTCTCTCCAGTTGTGTGCAGCGCTGCGCGAAGGCCTGTGTATGTCGGGCTCGTGTCACATAATCAGTATAAGCGAAAGCCGGCAGCACCCGTTTACGGGAGAAGAGGCCCGGCCGTAGTGCTCCGTGTACTGTATACACTTCCTTGTACTGTATACACGCTTTCATTCACCAGGGAATGGAGACAGACAGACAGACAGACAGACAGACAGACAGACAGACAGACAGACAGACAGACAGACAGACAGACAGACAGACAGACAGACAGACAGACAGACAGACAGACAGATTACATATAGTTCACATTATGCGGTGCAACGTATACCTACAGTCGCGCAAGCGTGTGTAGGATATACAGGAAGGTGGGCAGAGTCTATGGCAAATTAGTTCTGCGACATCTCTCATTGCGAGGGAATGTTCTTGAAAGAAAAGAAAGAACAGGTTGTCATACACCCGTTCGCTGAACGAAACTACCAGCAAATCCGTACGTATTCTTCCTTTATTATTATCATTATTTTGTGCGTATAAGCGAGAAATGTATCGGTAGATACTGAGTATATACGCAAGCTTACGCGCGGCACCGACTGGCCGTATTTAATACCAGCACTCTTCAAGTTCGATTAACTCCCCTCACGTTGCAATCAAGCTATTTTCCTAATCGGCTAAAATGTTACAGCGACCGCGCCCGGGTAGGCTTTGGTCTCTGATTCGCGTATACCAGGCCAGGACGAATTTTCCGTCCTGGAGAACTTACTTCTTTCTGAGCAATAAGCACACAACTACTTGTATATAGCAGCAAGTGACTGGTTGACATTTTCCTCTTCCATAATTAAAATTGTGGTTAGCCTTCCTAAATTTCCTTCTCTGCCTCTCTTTCTCTCTATCATGCTTTTCTCCATTCAGCTGGCGTCGCTCGCTCTTTGCGATCAGAGGCCGGTCAATTGATAAGCATCCAGGATTTCGATTACGGGGCGTGAGGAAGGTGGGGAGGGTGTCACCCATGGTGTTACCAGAACGCACGGGTGTGTAGATACGAATTTATTGGTAAGCTGGAATCATTTAGAGGGGCAGGGGATAGGGGGGTGTTGGAGGGATGATGTAGAAACCCCTGATTGAGGAGGAGCCCCAACTACGCGCGGTGTAGCCGGCACGTACCCTTCGCGTACGAAGGTGCGTGCCTGCTCGGAGTATACACGGATAGAATCAATCAGACTCTGATCGATTCTATCCATGTTGATTGATTCTATCCGTGAGAATTGATCTTCAGCTTGACGCCGACTATATGGAAGTTTCACGGAAGGTTTATATAGTGTAGATGTGATCGAGGGGAGGAAGTTAGTCCGAAGCAGGCTGCCTCGGTTGTCGCTTTACTACATCTTTCGACGCGAGCCGTGTCCCAGCCTTTCCCGCACTGCACGGAATTAGTGGGATAGCAGTTGCGCAGCGGTGTTGTCTGTTAGGCCTTTTATCTATGACTCTCTGTCCTGTTCCATATTATTTTCCTCCGTACTGTGGCTGTTTCAGGTCTCCTCCTCATCCAAGGTTCTTGTTCAAGTTCTCTCCTTCAGTTCACAAAGCGGAAAGTGATAGACATATGTATATACGCACTAATACGTATATCGATGCAAACGTGAAGCAGTGTACCTGTATCAACGCCTGTATATACACGGAAACGAGACACAATGCCATTTTTGTGGTCACGTGCGTGCCCCGCCACGGTGGTCTAGTGGCTATGGTACTCGGCTGCTGATCCGAGGGTCGCGGGATCGAATCCCGGCTGCGGCGGCTGCATTTCGATGGAGGCGAAATGTTGAGGCCCGTGTACTGTGCAATGTCAGTGCACGTTAAGTATCCCAGGTGGTCGAAATTCCCGGAGCCCTCACGTACGGCGTCTCTCATAATCAGATCGTGGTTTTGCGACGTTAAACCTCAGAAATCAATGGTCACGGGCACGGGATCGAGACACGGTGCACGAAGGCGGTTCGCGTCGGTTTACGGCCATTTCTGTCGTGGAGAAGGCCTTTCTTTTGCAGGTAGCGCTTATTGTCCGTCGTGGCTGGTTACCTTATCGGCAACATGTATAGCTGATAAGAGAAGTAAAGATGATGGTGATGATAACGAGAATAAGAAATGCTTTGCGTGCAAGCCTCGATTTAACGAAAGTGAATTTTACGAACTTTTACCAAGTGGTTTTCCAACATCGCATGCACTTGATAAAGCTCAAACTCTTCATTTTTTACCGCAAATTTACATTTTCTCTTGACTGTGTATAACGATGTTCTTTTTGTGTTTTTTTTTCTCGTTTTGTATTTTACTGAATTTGCTTACAGTGTGTTTTTCCCCTCGCAATGTACAATTTTCTTTGTTTCTTCTTCGATGTAGTTTCTATTATGCTTTATTGCGATTTTTCTGTACCCCCCCCCCCCTTTTTTTTTTTTTGCTTTTTTACTCAATGCTCCTCTGGGGCCTGTAAGGTAACACGAATAAATAAATAAGAACTTCGAAGCAACGAAATGTCCTCGACGTCTCTCCCGATTTAACGAATACTTGAGCGGAAAAGGATAGGTGAGCGCGCACAACAGGCTTCATGTCGGGCGTAATAATGAGCAAGCAATCAATCCATTTTTATTTTACTTTGCTGCTCTCGAGTAAGCATCGTGTTATCCGCACGAGGGCGCCAGTTGTCTTCGATTTAACCATGTTCTCTATTTAACGAAATCTTTCATCGTTTCCCACTGATATCATCAAATCGAGGTTTACCTGTATACGCTGTAGTCCTTTCCGCAACGTCACGTGGACATAATGGTACTAGAGCCCAGTGACGCAACCAGGAATTTACCTTGGAGGAGAGGGGAAGTGGGGTAGGGGGAGGAGGGGAGGCACACCCTTGACACAAGGTAGGAGCTATAGGCATGTGTTATTGAGCACCTTGTTATGCTCTGAATCCAAACTAGAGGAGAAGCTCAGGGGAAGATGGAGGCTTGAATCGATGAACAGATCGCCAAAAACGATTGAGAACAGCGACTGACGAAGAGAAGTCCACTTGTCGAAACATTGGCTCCTGCGACATTCCCTGTTGTCAATCGTTTTTAGCGATCTGTTCATTGTTATGCTCGGAAAATTTATGCGGGTAGAAATTTCGTGAGGGGCGTGTGCCCGGGCACCACCTCATTCCCACGCTCCTGCTAGAACCAATATCAAGGGCGAGTACATGTTTCTATAGTTATTTAAGTAAACCATAATAAGAGCGGCCCGTATTATAAAGGGACTAAACGCATTTATATAGGGCTTCTTTCGACGACCCGGCGAAGTATTTAGAACAGAAAAAGAACAACAGAAAGCGAGGCCGTGGTGTAGATACATGCGTAATCTCGTCTGCACCTGCCATGGTATCAACGCTCAAGAACATCTAATTAACGAAGGAGCAAGCATACATCCACAAGGCTGCGGTGTTGGGAGCGTCGCATCGAAAGGTCATCAATCAAGTCTAAGGGCTTGACTTTGACATTCATCCTGCACGACCAGATCACAGTTCCGTCACGTGAAGATCCACAGTTTTCTCACAACCGTGTAAGAAAAGTGTTTCAGTACTTCAGTTTGAGCGAAGTGAGACTAAAATGGTAACCATGCAGCTATGTCTGGGTGCACGCCAATCAAAGAAGATGAAGTCGAGAGCTGGACGGAAACTCGTCTGGTCAGGACCATACATGAAGACAATTAAAATAAGACACTGACCTTTTATCGTGGTCAGTGTCTTATTTTAATTGTCGTCGCACCAATCAAAGAACCCCAGGCGGTAATCCGGAGTACCCCTGTTACGGCCCGCCTAATTATATTGTAGTTTTGAGAGTTGAAACTTTTTTTTTTCTTTCCAAGACTCGCTTGGTTTCTAAGTTTCCGCCTTGCTCCGGCACCTTTCTGCTTCGCAAGCTCAGTTGACCGACACGCAGGCAGCAAGCGACGAGCGAAAATTCATCGATTATTCTCGACTGCTGAACAGTTCTCGAAATACTAAGTTGTCCCGCGGATATGGTCGTGCATACAGACAAGGAAGTCGCCCCCTCCCGCACCCTTTTGCCCCGGTTTTGGTCAGTGTCAACGACATGAGGGCAACATTGTGTGACGTGGGTTCGATTCCCACTACGGCGGTGGTCGACGACGGACGAAAAACGGATGCTCGAACGAACACTTCCACGTCGAATTATTTGAATACACTGCAGAGACATCCACCTGACAAGGAGTGTGATTAGGTACGCCGACTCAGCGCACTGACTGGCTGTCAGGTTGTTGCGACAGGCTGCGAGGAGATAAGAACGATTCTTAGAATTCGCATGGACAAGGGGAACTCTTATCTGTAGGAGGGCACCCTGTGTGATGAAGAAATAGCGGTAAATAAAGAAACGATAGAAAAAAAAGTAGGGTAGGGATGGACACATCTTTTGTGTTGTTTTCCCTGTATGCGACACAGCTGCGTAGCACTTCCTCCAGAAGTTGCTGCAGTACCATCACAAAATTGTACCGTACTTCATCCGTCACACATTTTAGCCTCTATGGATTAGTGTTAACTGTAACCGGGATAATATCGAATAAGAACAGTGTTAAACTGAATGCTCGAGCCCAACGACAAGTCGTCCGCTCCGATAATTCCGGCATGTACATTCACATGTGCATGCCAGAATGGACAGTGTGCAACAAGTACACACGACGCCTCCATATCTACCTGGCAATGTGTGAACAAACTAGTCGATTAGCGTACATCGCCATACGATTAACATACATTCCTATACGATGTACGCTAATTAAATAGCTCAACAAAAAGAGTAACCAGAAGTGAAGCGACATTCGCGCTACATCGAACTTGCGCTGTAGCGAGGACTTTCAAAAACTCCAACAGAACACGTCGACTCGCTCACGCGGTCGCACGCAGCACAGCCCGCAGACTTTCGACGCGATCAGCTGTTACATCGATTGCAAATCTAGCAAATTACCTTGGTCTTCTCAAAGTGAGACGCTCACCTGCGTCAGCGGCCGAAGATCTTTATCCGGGGTAGCCGCCGCGTTTGACGGATGGCGCCCGTAGCAGACGACGAAGGAAACCACGGCGACCAAGAGCGCTTCGCTACTCCGACGCCGACGAGCCATGCTCTCGTGTCGTGCGTGCGGCTCGCCTTTTTCCTCACGTTCTGCTCTCTCCACCGCTTTTGAGACAAGTTCATTGCAGCGGGGAGGATGGAATAAATAATAAAAAGAAAATAGCCATCACACTCGCTCGCGCTCGACGCGAGTGCAACAACAAAAACGAAAGCAAACATATCCCCAAAAGCCGACATGTGCTGGTGGGGACGTGGCGCTCCCTGTCCCTAAACAATAGAAACACTGGAGTGCGACTACGGCCTCCGCGATCTTTGCGCGCGCCTGCAGCCGGCGCGTGCTAGATCACGGAGGCCATGACGCGACGAGCAGACGTCGCCGCCGCTCCGACGCGTCGTCTAGCGTGCGCAACTACGCGCATCCGCCGGCGTTCGTAACTTCGTACTACAGGCAATCGAAGGCTTCGGTATCCTGCGTCGAAGAAAGCCCGGAGAAGACTCTAGTATCCTTTCACGTCTACGGAGAAAGGTAAACTCGCGTAGTAAACAACGTAACGTCGATTCTCGGTTAGTGCGCTCGTTCCTGGGTTTCGTTTTATCCGTATGGGGCTACTCCGTGGAGCGCGCTGGGTTGCGGGGCTGTACGCGCGGTAACGGCGTAGTTAGCGGTATCTGCGTTAAAGTTGGCTTTGCCTAGACGTTGACGGCCCGAAACTTTCGCTCGATAACATTAGTCGGCGCGGCTGCCAGCGTAGTCGCGGTACGGGCAGTGAAACTGCTACGTCGCGCAGCTGCTTGCGGAGGTGGCAACGGCACATGTGCGGCGCGCGTGTCAACCTTGCGTAGTGTCTCGTGGCACTTTTGCCGGCGTCGAAAGATTGCTCGAGAAGTACGCATTTGTACGCGTCGGCGAGCAGCGTACGACGAGCTTAGCGGTACCACGAACGCGTTGAGCCGTGTTTATCGTGCGCCAGCTTGCTACGCCGTATACGTTTTACAAGCGGTACGGCCTATCTTGCCTGGAACGCCTTAAACGAAAAAAAAAAAAAAAAGCACCACGCACTACGCCTTCGTTCTCGTCGTCGGAGAGGCGAACTGAACAAATTATTCTAAAGCGTAGGATTTTTACGCGAGACGGGAAAGAAATAGCGTTCGGCAAGTTTTCCGAACAAGCACTTTTTGTGTGGTTTCGCAGTGTAAAAAAACAAAAAAAGCGGCTGCTAGACATTTAGACCGGAAGTCGATCGACGCACAGGAAGTTGAAAAAATACGTCGTCTTGCGGTGGGGTACGCGCCGAAGGCAGCCATATTGTTCACTCCGATGTAAAATCCCATCCAATCTAAGGGCTAAAATAATTAATTCTCGCTTTTGTGGATGGTACGTCGACGCTCTGATGTCTACTCTAGGACGTAGAGTGGTTATTTTATGAGTGTGCGACCGTCGACGACCCGTATGAGGCATCGCTCACCACCTATGAGGACCCCAATTCATCCCTGTCTCGCCTTGCAATGAGCCTACCTCAGAAGTCAAAATACCCTGGGGTTTCGCCAAACATAGCGCAGCAGTCAAGAGGACCTCACACGTATCCTTTTCGCGGATTTGGGCCCAGGAACTACCCGCAGTGTGTCGGCGAGTCGCCCAAAGGTTTGACTTTGGCTCACTCTTATTTTTTTTGTAACCCTAAAACTCGGCGATATTATTTCCCCCTTGCTCGGCGGCGGACGCTCGCAGGGGCCGTCGACTTTTTAGGCCTAGGCTTATGACCCGACGTCGTCGTAGCCGCTTCGAGCGTGACTCTTCCTTTTTTTCTGTTCTAATCCTCTCGCGCCGCTGCGATCTTAAAGTCGCAGCTTCCGATTACGAGATGGTGCAGCCTACGGTGAAGCCGACTGTTTCTTTGCCGGCCACTTTTCGAGGCGCCCGGAGGCGAGCATTTCGCTGCCAACGTCGGCGTCGGTAACAGCTGGGTTCGCGGGGCCGCCAAAACCGCGCGGCGCTCCTAGAAGTTGTTTGATTTGTGTGAAAGACGCGCGGAACGTCTGGGAGAAGACGTGTGGGACGGTGTCGTCGTGCCTCGAAAAGCGCCGTTTTCACGGCGCCCGGCCGATTCGACCGGCGATCGGAATTTTGCGGACGCGGCCGCGCGGTGACCCTGACTGCGATTTCGCTGGCCCAAATATTTGGGTCAGCGGACGCCTCTCTCGCGGTCGCCGGGAGACGAGGTACCGCTCACGTCACGCGTGCAAACTCGCGGAAGCAGGGCTGCCCTGGCAGCGACGTTAAAAAAGAAAAATTCCTCTGCCCACGGTTGGGAGCTCTCCGGCAGCCGCGGTCAAGATGAGATCCGGTGAACACCGGGCGGCACCCCGCCTACTCTGATCTATCAATGGTTGCGCCATTGCCTCGCGAGCTTATCGGCTCGTCTCGGAATTGACACCCCGATCCTTGAAACTGTGTCTATGCCTGGTTTCAGTTCGTTCTGGTCGACGATTGGTTTGGAAACCAGCTTGTGCTCCGGCAACTTGGAAGCTGCCGTGCTTTCGGTTTTGAATGGCTCTTCTGTTTCCAGCAGCACACTTTACTAGCCGAGTACACAGTTACTGTACACTGAGGATGGGTTAGGTCCTCTTTGATGAGCTTCTAATTGACGTTCATCTGCTAGGCACGCTGTCATTGAGATCCATTCTAGGTGCCACGTTAGTCTTTGTCGACTCACTTTGGAAGTATGACAGCTCGTCGGCTGTCAGTCGGCCATTCACTGATGTCCGTCATTGCAGATTGTGGTCTGCACTTGCCGTAACGTCGATGAGGTCAGCAGCTTGCCATGTTTCAACTGTAAGCTCCAGCTGTGTGTGAGCTCCAAGTTGTCGGATTGCATAGGCTGTAGCTGTTTCACCGCTCGATGGTATGTGCAACATCGTACTGGCACTGCTAGTATGGGGTTCATTCTTTAGTTTGCACTCTTTCCTGCTTTTCTTTGTATTCAGGCAATTTTGTTCATCGGCTGGCATTTTGCTCATACGAGAAGTAAAGCTGATGGTAATTCTACAGAAGCAAGTGTTGGCACTGAAACCCATCCTTTGTTGCAACTTGCAGGCATGTAAGTAGCTTTTCTTAAAGAAGTTATAACTTGCATTATGTCGGTTTCAGTATGGCCGAGTGCACGAAGAATGCTTATCACATATGCAACACATATGGTCGCCCAAAGAAAGTCACTTGACCTCATGTTTGTCATATGTATAAAACAGGCATTTTATACTTGCCTTATTCATCTTTTGTTCCCTTTTGCACAGGCTGGATTCTGGTAAAGGCTGCGGGCAACTCTCTCGCTGGGATGTAAATGCTTGCACAGATAAATGTCTGCATTCCAGAATGACTCGCTCGATAAGGTGTCATCTGTAGGAGGCCACATGCAGTCATTTGCGATGTCTACAGCTGCCATTCCGTGAGTGGGCATTCAACACTGGTCACAGCTGCGTCGATCTCCGCTGTTCAGCGGTGCGGGTCCCTCGTTTTCAGAGCTTAGCAACAAGTTTTGTGCCAGGCCAGCCTGTTAAAGTGTCAAGATGGCATGTGGTCCAGCATTTTTGTGGGGTCAGTTCGGAAATCTTATCGTAAGTTAGGAAAATATCTCCTCTCTCTTACTCGTGACTAGGGTGTGCTTAATCTTGTTGTTTGTGGAGGGTGGTTTGTCTTGAGCAGGCATGAATCATTTCTTGTTAGCTGCAAATAGCGCTTTGTACCCTCCCCTTCTCTCCTGTTATCCTTAATCTTGTTGGGGGAGAGGGGGCTCCTTTTGTCTTGGGGTGCCTATGCAGTTGCTGCTTGTGAAACACTGTTAGTCTTGCAGCACGCTCGGCGGCTGATGGAGAACTATTTCTACCCCTACTCTCGATCGAGACATGACATTGTGTACTTCCAACACTGGGGTCAGTATCTTCAGCGTTTTTTTAGATACCCTACTTTGCGTATCAGCCTGTCGCCTCCTTTCAACCATCGCCTGTCCGTCCGTTTCCTCCCCCCTGATTTCGTTTTTGTCAGTATTTCAGGGCTAAGACATCTCATCAGTGCATTCCATAGCTGCCAACACTGATTGTGTGGAGTTAGTGCATGCACTGTGTTTTCTTTTGTTAAATGTGCAGCAACTTAGATTCATCTGACAAGCTGTTTGTGATGCTTTATTGGGGTCAGCATGTAAAAAGTAAATAATAAACATGTTGAAAGTGGATATGCCTTTGATATACCTATTGTTGTAGAACATAAAGCATTCCTTGAACCTACACCCTCGACAGCACCGCCGGCTAAATATTGCCAGTCTAATTGTAGTGTAAACACGACTTTGAAGCTTTAGCTTGTTGTTTAGTAATAACACTGGCAGACTTGTATTTGGTAGGCCCACTGTAGTAAGGTGCTGCAACATTCATGGGTTTCTTTAGAAATATCTGGCAGTTAAGAATTCTGGCCTTCTGACGGGACAGGTAGATTGTGGCATAGAAATATTAGCTTGCCATTTATACATACCTTGAGGCTCTTAAAGGGCAGACTGCTGCATTGTAAGTGAAAGCAGTGCTTGCTGTTTATTTGACATTTAGACTAATTGCAGCCATCGTATGTTGATATTGGATCGTAGCACTGTGTAGTTTTTTGCATTTACTTCCAACACTGGCACATACGTGTGAGAGCAGTGGTATGCGATCTGAAGCTTTCTTGAACACTTGGAGGCTGTAACACCTGAAGTGCATCAGGGCCTTACATACTCACTTTCTGGTATCTTCTCACGGTGATTGCATCAGTCTGAATTCCAGGTGGCCGTGCACAGAGTGAACATAACAGAAAATTGCAGGGTTTCAGTGTTTGTGTTGACAGGCTTAATTAGGGTGATGCTTAAAGAGCGAGTGTACATGACACCATACTGTTGCGTTGGAGACCTACAAGGCCAAGCATCTGTTGCTCACTTGCTTTGAAGACAAGTGGCAGTGCAATGTACTGCTTTCTGTGGCGTCATGAAATGTGTGCCTCGTACTATTTTTCCACATAGCCACCACCGTCATCGAGAGGTTTGTTTTAACATGCAATCAGTTTGAAAGAGTCTTGCGAGACTCTCGGGGGCAAGCATGGAATCATTGCACAGTCCGCTTCACTACAGCATCTTTTTGAAATGCCCTGAGAGAGCAATCTTTCAATTCAGAGAATGGGTGAAAGCACGGTGGCGCAAAATTGGGGCTTCAGTCCGGGTTATCCAGTCTCTCCCATCCGAAGCGACAGGTTAGGTCTTTGTGCGTGGTTTTGCTGTCCATGAACACAACACCTTCATTAAAAGGAGTACTGACACGATTTTGAGACTGCGCAAAACGTACATTTTTCGTTTTCTAGCCTTGTCTTGCCATGTCCGCACACGGAAGCTGTCTTGCCTTCCTCCGCACACGGAAGCTTGGAAGCACATACAAAATATTTTAGTTTGATTTTAAAATTTTCGTCGCCCAGCACAGCAAGCCAGCCCAGCCCCGGCACAGTGCACACTACCATGACATATGAACACAGCCTCTTAAGAATCGCTGTCAGAGTCCCTGGACGACCGTAAAATTGTCGTCGTTTGCATGCCCCACTTGTGATTCACCGTAGACGACAGAGTTGCAGCCACGAGATCACGAATTGCTGTCCCTACGCGACTTAGATGCATGTCCCCACTATGTTGACACGTCACCAGGAAACCGCCCCCTCAAAATCGAAACCGAAAGTTGGTTTTTAAGGGAGCCGTATTAAAAATATATTCATTGCATTGCGAGGCACCATGACACTCTTTTTGGTGTTCTCCACGCCAGTGCTTTCATTGACAGCAACAATATGAGAATGTCAAAAATTCGTGTCAGTACTCCTTTAAGAGCCCTGGTCTTTTTTTCAAATGGTAAATCTAAATTTGGTTAGGGTGCTGCAGTAGCCTGCCGCATCGACAATACTTTCATGGAGGAAATCAAGGATACACCTCTCGCGTTCCAGAACACTGTGGATAACTTTTCCTGTAGAGGGCGACAATTTGAATTTTTCTTCCCCACCTGGGGGGGGGGGGGTGCTCACTAAGTCCATATCGTGCATACCACACCAAGTGATCGGGACCAATTCCTATTTTTGCACGCTTCTGATCTGGGGTCAGGTTTACTGGCGCATATCTTGCACACACTTTTTGATAGCCCAACACATCGTGGCGTATATGATGGGCATGAGTGCGACAAATGTGCTGTGTGGATGTCTGACGCCGTTATGCGCCTGTTTTCTAACACCGTGCCCTGTACTCTTGTAATCTTTTCATTCATGGATACGAAACAAGGCCCACTTTGATGTTTGAGCTACACGCTCTGTCTTCCTTTACTCTGCAACACACTGCCTTCCATTTGATAAAACATGACCATACTCGTCTGTATGCATTTGTAGTTGATGGACACACTAGTCTTGCATGCCCATTCCTATCGGGTAACGCAGTACATCCATTGGTGACCACATTGTCGGTGTGCATCTGCCTGCCATTGTGGCTGGGGCTCGAATAACCTTGGGGCTGCTATCCTCTTCAGTGCTCTGCGTTTGCTTCATTCCTCCTCCACTAATGCTCCTTCCATCAATGAACATGCAACAGGCACGCGTTCTTGTGGCAGTTGTCTGACCTGTTGCACCATGTTCTATGTATAAAAGTTTATGAAAGTTGCTCTCAGAATGTCCCTCATAAGCTGCAAAACGTCATCTCGCCACAGCGATCTTGAAACCAAGTGGTTGCGACGCGCATGTGTGTGTTACCATGCAACAATTTCCATTCGCTGCAAGCGGTACCCTTAGACATTCTTTAATTTGCTCTTGAATGTATATCTAGAGAGATTTCTCGTGGAAGTATAATGCACTTGGTTTAGAACGGATTACATGATGTGACAAACATTACTTGCATAACAGAAGGAAATTGCTGCTTAGATAGCTAAAATTATATCCTAGTAGATTTTATCTAGTGCATACCTCCTGAAACTGAAAAATTGCAACCAATTATTACACAAGTCCCATTTGTGTATGGCAAATCCTTGGATAACTCTCCATGTCCATCCCCAAAATGTATGCAACCATGCTATTACATTGCCGCTATTTCTCATCAAAGCTCTTGAAGCTGTTAAGCATTTGGAGATTCTGCACTTCTTGAAGTTGTTTGTAGGGACACTGAAGTTTTCTTGTTTGTTCCCGTCTTTAAAGGGTCCCTGAACTACCCAGAGGTCAAAATTTAGGTGTGGTGTTGCTTTTGTGCCGGCGTCCACAACGACACGTAGCCTAAGGATTTTTCGAAACTGTGCCGAAATAGTGGAGGTTTGTTTTGCTCTCTCCTGCACCACGCACCGACAACTGCAAGTGCCACCTCCTTGCTGAGTGCTCCTCTGAACGTCACGTGACATACATTGTCGATGACGCACAGTTCAAACTGTCCCCTTCCAGGTTGATGTGCCTCCGCGCTCGCGCAAGTGTTTTGTTGATTTCGTGCCAGTGCTATGTGCTAGCGCTTCCCGTCGTGTTCTGCTCACTGGTACAGTTGTTACGGTTCCTAGTCCACCTAAACGACACACCACACGAACGACACACGACAAGGAAGAACAGACAGGCAGGGATTGCATGCAATTACAAGCAGACTAACCGGAAGTCGAAGTTCTCCTTTGACCAGATAGCGGAGCTCTGCCTCTGATGACGTCGCCGAAAACCAGATTGCTGCTTTTGCTGTCGTGACAGGTCGGGAATGCCCGGAGAGGTGTGCGGGATTATTTTTCGAGTTTGGGGCCTGGTCGCGGCTCGTGTGCATTTGGCATCATTCATCGTGACAGCGTTCTCATCTTGATGAGCATGTTAACTTGAAATGTTGAAAAAAATGACGGGGGTGGTTTAGGGGCCCTTTGAGCATGTGGGACCTCTCAGCTTCATAATTTCTATATATCAAGAAAGCATTCAAGAGTTGATTTGAGAATCTTATCAATGACATATGTGGGCATTGTGACTATCTGCGCAAGATATGTCTGCCCCTTCAATTTCTTCAATTCACCATTTGAACACTACACTGCCAAAGTGTTCTCTGAAGTGATAAGGTACAGTGTACTACAGACATGCCTAAATTTAAGCTTTGTATGTGGCTTTGCACTGAAGAAGTGAGGAAGACAGCCGAATAGAGAGCAGGCAGGACAGCGAGGTGTTTCCTTGTCCAGTTTTCCACGGTGCAGTCGTTCTTCTTTTTTGTCACGAACGCGGTACACCTAAATGAAATGCCGATATTTCTCCAGAGGTTACCATGCTGTCGACAAGGCTAGTGTGCCTCGATGTCAGTGCCACCTCCCCAGGGAGCAGGGTGGTGACACCCTTTGTCCATGCGAGTGCCGTATTGGGTCGAATTCGTTGACACAGATGCCGCGTCTTCTCTTCTCACGTAACTGCAGAAATAATAAGCTTCTATAGACTCAACGCACACAGGAATTGACACTATAACCTCTGCATCATATACTCAGACATCATAGCCTCCATGTGCTCCGACACATCGTGTTCCTTTCGGATGTGTCACTAACCAGTACAGCATAGTGTTGATCGAGGCACTAGATCACAGCTGATAAGCACTGTGCAAATGCATTTATAGTTTTAAAATTCTTTCACTGTGCAGTTACAAAGACTCCGTTGCCCAAGGACTACATTCAGTAACCGCTTGCAACAATTCAGTGCAGTTTTTCATTTTGAAATTTTTGTCTTGTTGCATATCATGAGTGCGCTTCAAACCACGGTGCCGCTGAGCCCTCCTTGGCTTTCTGTGTTCCACTTTATGTGTTGGCATGTTCGCCTTGTCTAAGTGTCAATTGCTGCTGTGATACAATTGTCCACCTTGACCTCTGGATGAAACAAATTTTCACTTATTTCTGTAAAGCGTTTAAGCTGTACGTTTGATTTTTTATCACTGCCGTGAACGTGTGGATGTTGCACTCCGACACATTTATGAGCTGCATTTTGCATTGTAGCCAAAAAAGGCATTTTAACTCCTTCCCTGCCATGATGAAAACAGGTTATTTTTCTTGGTTTTGCCATCCTTTCTTTCCTAAAGGAGCTTCTGAAGTCATTATTTTAAGTAATACATCAACAAATAGTAGAATGAATATACTTTTTATGCATGAAATTTCTATTAATGAGATTTATATCACACAAAGGGTGTGTTGTCACGGTCAAGATTGTGGTGTAAAATTGTACAAAAAAGGATGTATATGTATTGTCTAATGAAAAGAAGAAAATGTAATGAGATTTCTGAGATGTGCAAAATTTTTTGTCCTCCAATTGGCACAATCTCCAAAAAAATTTGGTAGTTTCATTGGACAGGATTTAACGGCACTACAGTTTTGTGTGCCGTGCAGTGAAACAGTTTCTCACTGTAAAACAAAGCACAACATTAAATGTCTTGCAGTGAAGCCACTCTTCCCGCTTGAGTTTCCTGTTCAAGCATTTCTTGCAGTTTCTGTAAGTTTCCATCTTGGCATGCCGGTGCTGGATAGCTCCAGATGATGGGGGAAGGTGAAGTGGTGACTGAGGCTAACCAAGCTTTGGCTGCAAATGTTCCAGTCTCATTTGCACAAACGTCGCTCTCAGAGTTAAACTCTGACGTAAAGGCAGCACCCTCTTAGTGCTCGTTCACACAGCCGTCAAACGGCCTGTCGCGTCACCGTCACGGCACCGGTTTTCGTCGAGGGAGAGGATTTCCGAGACGTTTTCTCCTCAAAAACGGGTTGACGGCGACGTAGAGCATTGCTCTACGTCTCCGTCAACCCGTTTTCGAGGAGAAAACGACTCGAAAACCCTCGCCCCTGACGAAAACCGGTGCCGTGACGGTGACGTGACGGACCGTTTGACGGCTGTGTGAACGAGCACTTACTCTATAACATCAATAAAATTAGCTACAGGTGCAGGGGAATCACTGGATTTCCAAAATGCGGAGGCCACATCCTGTGTTTTGCTTTCTACATTGATGATTGCGGAACTTTGGAGTTTGTTTAAAGATCACATTCATGTGGGAAAAATGCAAACTGCTTGAGAAACAGCTCTCTTCCTAGACGTTGGATGGCTCGGTGTGTCCGTGAATGTTGCAGAAAGTCCCGAAAGCTGCATTTCAGTCCATTGATTGTGGGCCAATGATGCCTAGTGGGTGTGTTAGAGAAAGTGCTAAGGGCAAGTTAGCACATCTCTGTAGGGAAAATTGCCCGCACGTTGCCTTCATTTGCCACGCATGTGATGTGGCATGTTTGAAATGGCAAGTCTACAGTGATGTGGCGATTTTGCCCAGACTAAAAGGGCAGGACTGAAAGGCCTTTTGGAGGGGAAGCATTGCCAAGTACCCCTTTGCTATCCCTTTCGCGTACTCAATGTCTTGCGAATGTTAGTCTGTCATGTTTGTGCATTAATTTTACGTAGCGATGTTCCATTATTTTTAGCTGATCTTAGCACGCAGCTTTCGTGTACACTGAGCTTGAGCAGCAACTTGATCGCTTTTCGGAATGCAAAAGGACAAGTTATGCACTCATTTACTGCTGTGCAATTAGGAACTGAAAATAACACGCCCTGTGCTCTCTCGGCTTTATTATCTATCGGCTTCGTCTTGTTGTCTAAGATTAAATGCGTCCCTCGATTGACCTCCCCTCACTTTTGCGAGAGTTCTGACTGGAATGTGATGCCCTTAAGTAACTGCCAACTTGTTTAAAGGTTAACTCTATCTGATGCCACTGTGCAAAAGCAGTGTCCTGCATTGCGTTATGATAAGTGGCTCTAGCCAGCACTCCTGGGAATGAAAAAGCTTGAATGCTGGAAAAAGTCAACGGGGTACGGCTGGCGTTGAAGCACAGTTGGGAGATCATTGCAAGTGGGACACATGTGCCTATGTCTGCTGGCCATCTGTAATTATAAAATGTCGTGGACCTAGAGTGCCCCATATTGAAGTTTCTCATGTCAAGCAGACAGTGCGATTCTGTTTGTATTGCCAGGTTTTTGCGATGGAGCTTCATCGAGCAAGAATCCCAACTCTGTCCGCACATGAATTTAGTTGGAAATGTTCCAAGTGCTTGTGGCCTTACATAATAACTAGAGGGACGTGCCTTGCGTCATGTGGCCGAGGTCAGAGACCGCCGCACAGTTTCAAGGCTGTGCAACTGTAGATAACAATCTCTAGTCGTCTCATATGTGCAGTTTCACATTTAATTTTTCCGCGAGGCTACCTGTGTTTTTCACTTGTGTGCTCAGTTTGAAGGTGTGTGTGTCTTCTCAGCTTGTCAGTACAGCCTGGAATCGGGTTTATGGAACTTGCTGCCATTACTTCTTTAGAAAGGGGTTGGGTAGACTGGAATTCACTCTCTTTGAGCTGCATTCTGAGATGTACGTTTCATCCTGTCGACTTCGCAATCTTAATGACTGTGTTCTGCAGTTCGTCTGGGCCAATGCGAGAAACCTGCAGCACCAGTGATTCTTGTTTAGTGCCTTCAAGTAACCACATTTTTAGTCACTTAAAGAATGTGCAAGATTTATGTAAGGTTCTGTTTTGTGCACGACTACTGGTGGTGAGAATTTCAAAGATGCAGTATTTAAATTTCTGACAGCGTTGCTGCCGTTAGCCATCTTGGGTAATCTTGTTTTGGGAAGAGGTATTACTAGTTCGATGACATCCTTTGAATTTAATCCTTCTGAGACCCTGCATTGCAGGAGTTGTGCAATATATTGGATGTCAGGTCATAATCTGCCACATCTACTGATCTCCTGCTTCTGCCTTGTGACTATGCAGTCTATGCAGCAAAAATCCACTATCCTGAATTCACTCTACGCCTCAGGAGACTATAATTCGAGGTGATTATCGGCACAGGATACGTTGATGTGCAGTGATCGCACACTGGTCAGATTTCTTTGTGCGAGCGTATATGGCACCGCTTGTGCTTGCTTGATGGAATTTCAACCTGCAGGCCCGGGCTGTTTCTTTTTTCTTTACTGCACATCGTGTCATATAGGTGAAAAATCCCGATGCGCTTGTGTCGAGTGCACTCTCGTTTGTACCGTGAAATACAGAATTCAGCTGTTCATCATCTATTCCAGCAAGCCAATGCAGTTGGAATGGCTGCAGTCATAGCACGGTTGAACGTCACAGTGTTCTCTAACGATCTTACGCTTGGCACCCCACCTTGATTTTTGCTGGCATCTGCTGTTGAAATGCGGTGGTGACCAGCTGTCGCCAATCGTCACCAAGCCTGTCTATTGCATGAATATATTACTCCATCTATTGCAATCCAGCATCCTAGCTATCCTTTTCTCATTCGTCACACAGCCGTGTTTTTATAATGCACTGTTTCGTACACCTGCAGCAACTTATCTTCTACCAGTCGTGGTCCACTATGATGTCTCTCATAATCATATTGTGGTTTTCGGACTTAAAACCCCAGAAATCGATCAATCTTGGTCCCGTCTTAAGGCGAAAGCCTGATGTCATGCCAAGGTGACTTTGAAAAAACTGTGGCAGAAAAATATGGTACAAGAAGTTGATAGCTCTCATCTCGTTTTCTTGATACATACCAAAAGTGGCACGGAAAGCTATGAACGTAGACTAGTGTTACTGACAGATAATGACATCATTAACGCTATATTCTTGTTGGTTCAGCATAATTATAATGATGTTAGGTGCGTCCCATAGCCACGTTTGATGTGTGGGCATGAGCTACACATAATTGCATGTTTACAGCCTATGCAAATTCATGTTTTACTGTCAAAGGTCCTTGTGCTTGCCTTTCCATTTGTTAATTGATGGCTAGGGACTTCTAGGAGTTTGATTCAGAGCAAGAAATGGGCATGGGCAGCCACGTCATGGATTAGATTGATGGAATGGATACCAAAGGAGGTGAAGCGCTTCAATGTACAACAGAAAGCAAAACAAGGTGACAAGATCTTTTTAAAATTGAGGCGTTAGATGGGCTCAAGTTGCGCAAGACACGGCAGGATAGTGATTGCTGGGAGGGTTGTCATCCTGCACTGGGCATGAGATACCATCAATGATGATTCTAGATGGCTCTTGGATGTAGCAACTGCTGGCCAGTTAATATTTCAATCCACATTCAAACCTAGAGCCTCTGAATGATGCATGCCTTACCCTGTTCTAGCTGCGTGAATATAACGGCATTGCATTACAATGTGCTGAGTGGTCAGACTCTTCTTGCATCATGTACTTGTTGCCGCCTCTTGTGAAAGTGAATGACAGCGCCACTTCTCGATACGCGTGAGCTACTGCTCTGCATTATTTATCAATGATTGTTCTTGATTAGTATTATCTCTTCTTTTGTTCAATTATGGCGCTGCGCTGACTTTTCTTAGAGTTACACTTCGGGTAGTTCTACTAGGTGGTAGTTACATTTGGCCTCCTCCCCCGCCCCCTTTTTTTCCCCTACACGCACACACAACCATAAACTCTTGACATCCTGTCTCTACATTATTAAGTGTGCCTACTTTTCTGAAGTAGTAGTATTTAGAGTGGATGAAAGAATATTGAATAGCAGGGAGAAAAGCGGGATATCCCCTTCAGCAGCGGCGTACACAATTGTGTGCGTAACTTGTTCTTTAACAGCGCCTGTCTGTTTCTTTTGCTCCACTCTTATTATTTTGTTGTG
Source organism: Hyalomma asiaticum (assembly GCA_013339685.2). Taxonomy (NCBI): domain Eukaryota; kingdom Metazoa; phylum Arthropoda; class Arachnida; order Ixodida; family Ixodidae; genus Hyalomma; species Hyalomma asiaticum. The sequence continues at coordinate 52,202,715 of CM023484.1, forward strand.
CCACATCGTGTAGTTAAACTTGTTCTTGGCAGTTTAGTGGACAAGCGGCCACGAAAGTGCGAGAAACACTGAGCTTTTGAGTTAAACCCTTGACGTATGCAGTGTATCGTCAGTGTGCTACAAGGTGCGACGTATTCCTGCGGAAAAATAATTTTTTGAAGGCATCACAGTATTTGACGAGTGCGTTGACTTGGTGCGCTCCTGGATTGGCAACAACAGTATAATTTTTATTGACTCGTAGTGAACGCAGCCGATAACTTCAGCCCCATTTCAAGCCTTATCTGTGGTTCCTCTTATTACAAAATAAAGCGCAACTGGCTGCGGTATATTTTTATTTTAATTATGCTCTAATTGCAAGCAGTTACCCTATAATGAACATTTCAACATGTAACCACGTTTCCTTTCATGCAATGGAATAAGCAGTGCCAGGGAAATTACGTGTGAAGAATAGGCGCATATATTGACACTCCATTGTAATTTGGGCCTGAAGGGGATAATTTGGAGTATATATATAACAAGCAAAAAGTAGATTGTTAGAATTGGAGCTGTTGCAGGCATAGAACATCACAGAAATAAAGGCCCGTATCAGGGGAAAAAAAACTAGCCTGGGTGGTATAATTATGTACCATCACTTGGACCATGTACCACCACTTGGAACCATGATGCATTCATGGGTGGAGGCCGAATTTTCCGAGGTGTGGCCTGTCAGCCTTACGGAAAGGCCTAGTAGGCCGTCTTCTTGCTGCATACATTGAAGAACTAAGGGGGTCTGTGTGTAGGTCAGGATCTCCAGGCCACCCCTCTGGATCCATCAGCGCTCATAATTGAAAAGGAAAAAAGGAACAAGGGGACGGGGTCCAGTAAAGGTAGTCATGATGGCGTGGAAGGTCGTTTGAGAATGCACTTACAAGTGTTCCAGGCGTCGGGAGAGTTCTACGTTGTTTGCTCGTGCGTCGAAACCTGCGTCTTCGAGCTCAGAACGCTCCACGAACAAAGATTGCAGACACGGACCCAAGAGACAACCGAACCGGCGTACAGTGAACCCTTACCAACTTCCCTCAACGGCCGTATTGTTAAATGTGTCGCTAGAGGCGATGGTATCGCCTTTGCTGCCTCCTGCGGTGTGATTGGCTGGTTGAACATTCCTGGTTTGTGTAACCAGCCAATCACAACCGCGGGAGACAATTACGTCACCAGCGATATTATCGCCTTTGGCGACACATTTGCAGAATACGGCCCCAGCTTTCTGCCGTTCTCGTGACGACACGGCTGATTGACAGTTGCACGTGGGCGTTGTTGCGTCAAGGCACGCCGCTCTCCTTTGGCTGTGCTGCTGCTGTTGTTGACGTGGCGGCCGGATGACTAGTCGTCGCGGTTGCTGGTGGAAAAACCCTGCGCTGAGAGAGAGTTGTAAGCGACCGCGCACGAGGCGGAAGATGGCGCGTTTATAAGACTAGCGCGACCAGTATGGCGCGATACATATAGATTAGTTTATCAAAAACTGGTGAAGTAATCTCTGCAAATCTTGTGAGCTTTAGCGCGAAAAACTCGTGGCAGGTTAGCTGCTAGGGCTTTGGCTTGCGAAGCTAAAGGTCGCGGGATCGAATCTCGGCCACGGCGACCGCCTTTATTCGATGGGAAGCATGGGAGAAAGGGGGGGGGGGGGGGGAGGAGAGAGAGAATGCCAAAAGACACCCGTGTGCTTAGATTTATTGCACGTTAGAACATATCGAGGTGGTCGAAAGGTACTCCGAGAGCCCTCCACCACCATTTGGAAAAACTCTACTTCCTACAAAAATGCGCCCTTCCCTACCAGTGTGGGCTACACTGCCGATCTCCCGATACCCCATGGCTAGCGAGAGAGTTGTCTTGTGCAAGTGGTGTCCCCCTGCCTTTTTCAAATTTTTTTTTTCTTGCACGAGAAATCACTCGCGCATCACAGCTTCGCATGTGGCCGCCTTGTTTGCAGTCTCTGGATTAATCGCGTTTTTATTTTCTTCTTTTGCCCCACGCCCGCGTGATCCTCGAGTAGTAATCGCAGCTGCGGCAACTGTGGATCTATCTCCTCGTCCTCGATTTCGCCTCTCTCTCTCTCTTTCCAACTCGGGTCAGGTGTTGTGCTTCGAAGTGTAGCATATGCCTGCGTTGTGCCGCGCGTGGGCTACGTTTTCTCTTTTTTTCTTTCTTATTCTTCCCGGATGGGAGAAAGGGAGGGATATCTGTCACGAATGCGGGTGGCACGCGGAAAGAATAAAAAATAAAGAAAGCGCTGCAGGCTGGTTTCTGTTGTTACCGGCGCCCCTCTCTGGTGCCGTGAGTTCCGCGTCGCGAGGCCTCAACCTTGAGTCCTCCCCGCCTCTCTCTCTGTCTCCTTTGGTTGTCGCATCCACTATCTCGCCGCGGATGATGTTGTGCCATTCCTTTGTAATGGGTCGTCGCGTAAAGCGGCATGGCAATAATAATAATAATAAAAAAATGTCAAGGCACCGAGCACACCTTGGAGGGATAGGGCGGTCTATTAACTCGCGCACTTCTGCAGAGATACAGTTCTCCACCTTTCTAAGCGCCTGATGGATGGATGGATATTAGGAGCGTTCCCCTTTTAACGAGGCGGTAGCCCGCGGGCCACCAAGCTCTAGCTTTTTTTTTTTTCCTCTACAAACATTTTTTTCCCCCGAATCATACATATTTTCACAACTAATTTTTCTCCTCGCCTACCTATTTTATCTATTATCGTTCCGCTGTGATGTAACAGGTCTTACCCGAACTACCTTGCGCTTCTGTTTGCTCCACACCTTTGCGCCACCAATGCTCTAAGCGCCTTTTACTTATCTCTATCGCCGACATGTTCAGCTTTCCCGTGCCACCCCAGAAACCCATGGCCTCCTGTAGGGTAGTGTCCACAGCTACACCTGGGTGGACATCTGTACATTCAGTCGAAATATGATCTGTCGTTTCCCTAGCTTTTCCACAGCACGTACATGTGTCCCCTTCTTTATTGACTTTCGCTCTGTAACTTCGGGTTCTCAGGCAACCGGTACCTTGCTTCAAACAGTAAAGGCTCGTCCCTTTGAATTATCGTAAAATTTTTCTCTCTTCACGTGTTTTCAGTTTTTCTCTCTTACGGCTTGTTGTTGTTGTTGTTGTTGTTGTTGATGATGATGATGGTGATATGGTGCCATTCCCTTTGTAACGGGTCGCTGCGGCTTGGCAAAAATAAAATTAACAAAATAAAAAAAAAAAAATGTTTTCACGTGCCGTGGAGCCATCTAGCGGCGGCCGCCAAAATGTCTCAATGGTGTCACGGCCTCCGAGATTGACTTGCCGGAGCGCTCGATCACGGAGGAGGCCGGGATAGTGTCTGCCCGAAGCTCTAGATGATCGCACTGTCGGACCTGCCCCTCGTTAGTGCGTTTTAGCTGTTCAGTTGGTACGCACCATGGACTTCGTGCAACAATAATTGGGGTGCCCTCCACCCAAACACCTAAGTACTTTTACTACGGTCAGCCGCGGTTGTGTCTAATGGTTATCTATGGTGCCTGGCAGCGCACGCAAATAACTCGGGGGTTGAATCCCGATCGCGGTGGTCACATTTTTCATGGAGGCGGAAAACCTAGCAGCCCGCGTACGGTTAGTTTTCAGAGCTCGTTGACGGTGCCCCGGTGATTTAAGGGGCCTGTGGACCTGTGCGGCGTGCCTGTGGATCATATCGCGGTCTTGACACGTAGAATCCCGGCAAATACCACGCTGGACATACCCTAACACCGACGTTGGTAGAGACAGGTGGTCAGAAGTTGTTCATTAAACAAAAATATTGCCCACTCAGCTCGAATCCTGCTGAGACAAGGAGGGAGGGGGGCGGAGAGTACGCGGGGCCACGTGTCTCCATTTCTCTGATGTTACGCATCGCTGCAAAATACTAATTTGAAAGAACAAAAATAAAACGAAGTGGGAAAGTTTACACTTCCACGCTGCTTATAAAATAGGCTTGTGTATAACACCTCTGAGAAGACCAGAGATGTACTGGGATCTTGTATCTGGTGGCGTGTGGTGTATTTTTCTTTTTCTGCGCACTCATAGCATGCGTTTCTTCTTATGACTTGGAATGCGGAAGGCACCTGTAATCAGCCACGTGCGCTGCGCAGTCACTCACTCACGCACGCACTGGGCGTACATTGGGTCAGCCACACCCGAGAGCAGCCGTGGATGAATGGTAGCGTGCTCGCTTTGCACCTCGCGGACCTGGGTTCTACTCTTACCCGAACAGCGATTTTTTTTTTTTTTGGGAACCATTAATTGGCTTTGTTGTCAACCACTATTCTGGGGAAGTAATTGATATCAATAGGAGCTTGTTTTTTTTTTTTTTTTCTTTCGTGGACACTTCGACAGTGAATTCGTCACCCGCGTGACGAAGTTTGTAACGTTACTGATGTCGGGATCGTGTTCGTCTACATTCACACCCTGTCATCCCAGTTTTGGTGCATGGCATGTGAACGACACGACCAGGAGAGCACGGAGACGTAGCCGTTTCAAACATCTGGTGGCGTTTCAAACATCAGGTGCAACTGTGAAGGCTACGCAAGTAGTCTCTAAAGAAGAACGTGTGTCACTCCGATCACATGAAATACGAACTCGCATGTTTCGGTTGTTTTCCCGGCGATACGAGCGTGTTTTTTTCAAGCTGATGAGAAATGTATTATGATGTAATTGTTACTCGCCCACCGCTAGCAACGCGCTGCTTTTTGGACGCGGAAGCGCGCACAGCCTAAACAGGAGCGCTAGCTTTTGACAGCGTTGCACCCTCCGTGGTTTCACTTGATGGAGTAAGGCAGCTTGTTTGTTTCGTTCCTTTCGTCTTCGCCTGGGTGGCTGTTTGATAGTGGAGACCTTGGAACTCCCCAAAAATTCTACTACAAAGCCTCAGCAGTGCTTTCTTTCGTTCTTTCTTTTTTTTTTTCCGGGCGGGGGGGGGGTGGGTGTCACGCATATTTAGCACAGTCCTGCAGGGACTACGACCACGCCCTGGGAGTTTCCTGTGATGGATAGATAGGGAGGTAGTTCAATAAAGTTAAACTGACTGTCAAAGTGTTTTGACACGCTTTTGGGCATCTTTGGTTTGGATTGTGGCACGGGAGTGCAAAAGCTGACGTTACAGCCTCGGCAGTGCCTTTTTTTTTTCCTTCGTTATTTTTCTTTTGTGTGTGTCTGTGTGTGTGTGTGTGTGTGAGGGGGCGGGGGTGTCACGCGTATTTAGCGCCCAGGGAGCTTTTTCTGTGCACGCATGTCTTTGGATGACATTTCGGGCCCATTCCTTTCACCCCCCACTACCTGAACTGGTTCGCTGTCTTGGCGCGTGGATGCCGCCGTTGCCCATGGAACGCTTCGAAAACTGCGGCAGCAGCGCGATGGCGAAACGAATGTGCGAGGGAGCGCAAACGTTGTCACCATTACCTGCGGAACTGGATACCTTCGCGCGAAAGTTACTGCCGGAGAGAAAGTGACACTGACGACCAGTCAAAGTAATGTTGTACCAGAAGTGGTGGACGGGAGGAGCACAAGAAACCTTTTCGTATGCTAACACGTTAGGTCCACCAAGGGGTCTGTTCTCGCTCAGTCTGCTTTCCGCACGTGCGCGGAAGAGTGAAAAAATTGGCTGTCACGCGGTATGTATGGAAAAAAAATGGGAAGTCGGTGCCGGTCTAGCGGCCCCACCGATCTGGGCATTTGGCGATTCGTTCTGTCTTGACAGCCTTTTTCACTTTTCCAGCACGCGTGGGGTGACCGGACCTAGCGAGAATGGACACGAACCTTGCAAAATTGGCTACCTTCTCTCTAGGTTGCCATGTGCGGTGGTGACTCTGAGGTGGTGCCATAGCTGTACCACGTGTGTCCGTTGTCTTTTTTGGAAAAGAATGCGACTGCTGGCGCATCGCGCCGCCTTTCCAGCGCATAGCATCTGTGCAAAGGAGTACAGACGAGGGCAGGCAAGGCTGGCCCAAGGGGAGCATGTTAGCAGTGGGGTTATGAGCTTTTGTGCTAAGTTTGTGTACTGGTGACAATGGTGTACATGGCACCACTTTGGGGGTCGGGGGTGGGGGGCGGTTAGGAGGGGAAAGCTAACGTGCCTCGTGTATAAGGCGTAGGGTTGCCTTTCCTAAATGCGCTTGGAAATGCGATGAGCCACCGTCGCGACGATATAAACGCGACTTTTTTTTTCTTTTTTGGCATTGTATAACTTCGCTGGAATGCCCCAGACTTGTGACAACACTGCACAACTCGTCGCTTTTACAAACGCGGATGTTCCGGGTTGGGTTTAGTTAAAAATTACGCCGAAAACGGGTTACTTCTGCAGCCCAAGCTGCGAGCAAAGCATTTGACTGTTGACCGCCAAACTGGCATGAAGACTTCCACTCGTGGCACGGGTGAAAAACGAAATAATAAAAGATATTTTTCACCCGTTTCGGCGCACATCTGCCGCGACAACTGTCCTGGCTTTAACCAGGAAATCTTGCGCGCACGCTGCAGACCGGAAGGTCGCGGGATGGAATCGCGGCTGCTACATTTCGATGGAAGTGAAATGTAGAGGCCCGTGTGTACTGTGCGACGTCGGTGCACGTTTAAAAGGGCCCTGAAACGCGATGTTTGCCCGAGTCAGTCTCGAAAAGTTCTTTTTGATCAGGGCGATTCAAGGAACATGTTTCAATGCAAAAATCCGTGAGGGAAATTTGGTATCAGGGCCCCTTCGAAGAACCTCGTGTGGTCTAAGTTCAGGAGACCTCCATTATAGCGCCTCTCATAATCGTCTCGCGGTTTTGCGACGTGAAACCCCAGCAATTATAGCGCACACACCACCACAGATCTGTTTGTTCGGAGTCTTTCTTGACGAGAAGTATATATTTGCGGATTCGTAATCGCTAAGTTTAAAGGAGTTCAGATTTGATCGGTCGCTAAGTAGCCCTTGTTATTTTTAGTCAGTCTGCTTAAAAAATATCCTTCCGGGTGACATTTTGCATTCCCCGGTAACCCGCCGCCGCAGGGCTTTATTCAGGGCGGGGAAGCAGTCGCGCTTCAAAGCTCGGGGGTGCAGGTTGGATTGCTGTCCACGCGGCCGCATTTCGACGAGGTCCGAAATGCGAGTGAACTCGTGTACATAAATATGGGTGAACGATAAAGAACACCAGGTGGCACTAATTAACTTAAGGCTTATTAGTGGGCTAGTTGCTTGGTTATAGTGACAATAGGCAGCGCGCGACAGGCGACGGGACGGGACCAAAAAAAAAATAAAAAGAAAAAGCTTGTTCTTTCATTCGTGCGTGTGAGCACGTCAGTTCCAATAGTGAACCCAGCTGGCTCAGCAAGATGTTCTGCTAAAACAATCGGTGTTTGTGTCGGGGGGTCTACGCGTTTTGTAAGGATTACTTTCTTTTTAGTTCAAATAAGCGATTGATGAGTGAGTGGCCGTTTGAACTCCACTTGACAGACGAAGTGATTGATTTCTGGGGTTTTACGTCCCAAAACTGTGCCGAGTATATGATTAGCTGTTTAGCAGTATTTGCTTTCTTTTTTTATCTTTGGAGTTGAATAGGCCGAGATAGCTGGGCGATATCGTAGCCAGGCGGTGAGGCCTTTCTTTTTTTTTTTTTTGTGTGTGTGTGTGTGTATAATGTCTGGCCGAGGTGGTGTGAGCAATTAATCTTATAGTTTTGTCGCCTCTGCGGGGGACTTCTTATTTGCTCGGAGGAGATTTACACTGAGCACGCGGGCGATCAGTTTTTTTTTTTTTTTTTTTTTCAGATAACAATTCTCGTGAGATTGTGAGAAGCAGCCCGTCGATAATGCGGGTGACTGAAGTCACGAAATGGGGTACGACAGAGAAACTTTCTTAAAAGTATCATCGGATGGTGATGTGAACGAAGACTGTTCGTGATGCTACTAGAGCTGATGGCCAGCGGTCAGTTAACGATCATGTAGTCGTGTTACATCGTGTGCTAGCGCTAACAAGAGCTGGGTAGTGTGCCGTTGAAGTCGCGTGACTCGACGAGACGCTCTGCTGGAGTCTGCCCTATCGTAAATTTAAGCATCATTCTGTACAGCGTTGTTGCTAGAGGCCTAGGACGACGGTTGGCTCGAAAAATTTTAGGCGTGTCAGGCAGTTTGTCATTTACATACCGTGCTCGCAACGTGTGCGACATTCCGAGTGTTGTCGATCGCTCGGTTGCGCCTAGTGGTCTGCGGCGGTCGTTCGCTCGCTCTGAGAGAACAAACAAAAAGCAAAGAAAGAAAGGGAACGGTAGATTGATTTGTGGGGTTTAACGTCCCAAAACCAGCTCGATTATGAGAGACGCGGTAGTGGAGGTCTTCGGAAGTTTCGACTAGCTGGGGTTCTTTAACGTGCACTGGCCTCAACAGTTCGCCTTCATCGAAATGCAGCCTCCGCGGCGCCGGGATTCGATCCCGCGACCTTCGGATCGGCAGCCGAGTACAATAGCCACTAGACCACCGTGGCGGGGCATTCCAGGGAACTGATACAAAAGTTTGACATCGGAATGATGTCGAACTTTTGACGATATTCAACACGCGCACTTGTTTTCGTTTGTTTCGCTTGTGCTGCCTCCTTTCTGTCTAGCGCGCTTGCTCGCCGCGAGAAGATGTATCACTGACGCGTTCTATAAAATTCTCCCTTTTTCGAGACTTGCGGGGTGACCTTGGGAGCCTCATCCGTGCGCTCTGCTTGTTTTTTTTTTTTTTTTTTCGGGTTTGCCTTCAGCTCGACGCCAGGTCCGAGATGAGCGCAGGTCGCGCTGATCTTGGAGGCTCCTTCTCGAGTGATACGGAGCGTTCTACAAACTCCCGACGGTTGTGTTTTGAGTGTCGTCCGTAGCATCAGTGAGGATTCTGGAATGATACTGTGACGCAGTTATGAAAGCCGACGCATTTCGTCGGCGATACAAGTCTTTTGGACGGCCGACGACGATTACGCTCGCAGTTGCTGTTGTGACACGTTCCTATGCCGGGCACAGTTCCGCCCAATAAGACCTTCATTAATAATGGCTCGGATTTGCGTTTTTCAGCGTCGCGACCACGTGACAATACATGGACACGACATTCCGGCTAAGAGTATCGTTACTCTTGGATCACGTGGCCTCGCTGGCATGCTACCGAACTTCTATTAGCGCTAGCTGTCGACTAAATGTGACAATGATGATGACAACCAATGACCTGGTGCCTTTCCCTTTGTTACGAGTTGACATAGGGGGGCAGAAACTCCCGAGAATAACAAAGAAGCACGAGAGGAAGTTAAGAACCACCGAAAGGGCGATGGAACGAAAAATGATAGGCGTTACATTAAGAGATGGGAAAACAGCGGAGTGGATCAGGGAACAGACAGGGGTCGTCGACATTAAGAAAAAAAAAAATGAACATGAATAGACCGCGCTGGTGAGAAGGCTGGGTAACCGGTAGACAGAACGAAGGAATGGATACCAAGAGACGGTAAGCACAGCCCCACATACGAGAGTGTATTTGGGTGTCACGTAATTAAGAAATTCGTATGTATCAAATAGAATCGGATCGCCCAGGACAGGAAAAGATGGAGAGCATTGGGAGAGGACTTCGCCCTGCAGTGGCACGTGAAAGATAGGCTGATGATTATGATCGCACATTTATAGTACAGTGGCGATAAGAAAAAGAAAACATGGAAAAACAACAAACGTTAAGCAGAAAAGGAAAGAGAAACAAATGGGGTTATTTTAGAGGAACAGCTCATTTGGCTAGCGCACATTTGTGGCTTTTCTCCCAGTCCAGCGGTGTAGCGAATATATTCTCTTGGGGGGGTTTAGGGGGCGAGACCACTCCAATCTCATGTTCAATTGAATTCCGGCTTGCTCTCTCCTTTCCTAGGCCGTCCCCCCTCCCCCCCTATTTTTTTTTTTTTTTTCAGCCTGAAAGACGGGACATTCCAGGCAGCGTCCATGGCAGTTCCTGCCGGATCCTATGGTTTCAATCGACAATGTATGACAGCGGGGGGGGGGGGGGGGGTTCCCAATGGGGGTGCACCAACCTCCCAAAACTTTTTTTTGTGTTGTCTGTGTGGGAGACCAAAACGACTGTGACCGCGGACGAACTGCCATGGACACTGATGTGGTCATGGGTGCAGGGGTGGGGTGTGCCCTCCCTCCCCCCCCCCCCTTTTTTTTTTTATTAGCTACGCCACGGGCGAAGCGACCTCGTCCCCAGTGTTGAGGCTCTGCTTGGGTCTCTACATGGCGTCCCTGTTAACCTTGCTGTTGCCCCCTGCAAGGCCTAGTGCAACCTGCACATGTCTTCTACTGAACAGGTCCTAACTTTCCTTTTACCAGAGAAAGGGGCTTTTACCAGACAAAGCCCGTTGGACAGTTTGTGTAAATTATTCCCTTGGCTTTTAGGCAAGGAGGTTTTTTGTGTGTGTGTGAGGGGGGCCAGGTATTCGCGACCACTGGGTTCACAGAATTCGCGGTAACTCCTCTGCTCCTGCATTCCAGAGGCCGTGTTCTAGTTCTTCAAGATAAAACAAGAAAGTCTATACTGCTTAGACACATAGGAAGCTCTGCCAGGAATGCGCGCGCGCGCACGCACGCACGCACGCACACACACACACACACACACACACACACACACACACACACACACACACACACACACACGTGGCGATAGGCATGCCTGCTCTGTGGGGTGGACACAAGGAAGAAAAACGGAAAAGGCCACCTGCTTTAATGGCAAGCAGGAGACCTTTGGTTTTGTTAGAGGAGCCCAGCATCTAGGGCTGTCGGAATAGCTTTGGTATATACAAATTGAACGAGACACTGAGTTCTGGAGTAAAAAAAGATAAATTTTCCAGCCGGCGCATATATCTTTTTCCCAAGGACACTTTGCAGTGAGCCATGGCTTTCGCCTTTTAAGAAAAAAAAGACACCCACAACAAAGATACGTGGGCAAACGCCCGCATTCTCATGTGAAACTTGCTATCGAAAGCACCGAAATGTATGTGAAAGCGCACGCTTTATCATCTTGGACAGACTAGATAAAAATAAAAAGAACGAGGCACAAAGAGTTAGGCTTAGCCAAGCCTGTCAACCGGGTGGTTGGGTCAGTGTGTTAGCGAGCCGTCTATCGCACTGTCCGATAAGGCGCTTATTTCCTCAGCTTACATGCGCATTACCGATAGTGATAACTTCTTAGCACTTTTTCTTGTAATCTTTTTCTGACAAGACGATGTGATAATGAAGAACGCTGTAATGATGGGCTCCGGAGTGTATTTTGACCGTCCGTATTTAAAAAAAAATTTTTTTTTTGAAGCGCCGTTGCTGTCAAGTTTTACGCGACGAGTTTTGCATTGTACCACGAGATGAATGCAGAAAGAATATCGAAGATAGACGCGGGAAAAAATGTATTTACATAAACAAAAGAAAGGAAAAAAAAAAAAGACGGAGATGTTGGTGTAGTCTTGCACATTTCGCGAACGGCGATATTCATTAAGCTGTTCGTCGCGCCACGGTGGTCTAGTGGCTACGGCACTCGGCTGCTGATCCGAAGGTCGCGGGATCGAATCCCTGCCGCAGGGGCTGCATTTTGATGGAGGCGAAAATACCATAGGCCCGTGCACTGTGCGATATCAGTGCACGCTAAACAACTCCAGATGGTGGAAATTTCCGGAGCCTTCCACTGCGCCGTCTCTCACAATCATATCGTTTGGGACGTGAGACCATCGAAATCGATCAAATCAATGATTGCGCTCTTCTCACCGCAAGCGCTCTGTGACGGCGGCCTCAACATTACGTTGGCTGTTACGCCGGCGTCTGAATGACTACAGCGACTTCAGCGCAAGAACACAGCTAGGCTGAAGGTTCAACTTTTTGCGTTAGAGAAATACGAAGTGTTTAAATCCGATGCTTAAATGCAGCGCACGAAACAATGACGAACATTGTGCAGGGCGTTGGATAGCATTCGTCGTGTTGGCTACTCATGAATGTTTGTGTCTAGCACTGACAAGCATAAACATGCTTCGATTTTTAAACTCTATGGACTTCTTTGTCGACGTACGACCCCGTACTGCGCACGGGAACAGAGTTCAGGAACGGTTTATAGTACCAGGCACTTTGATTTCGCGTTTGTTTGTCTTCTTTAGTATTATTTCTTGTTGTTGTTGTGGTGGTACCCTTACCATCAAATCTCCGTAGGGTGGGCAAACGTACAATAAAAACGGCCGCGCATTGTGGGGGTGCGAGCGACTTTTAACACGCTTCTTTAAGTACGCGTGTGTTCGTGCTACCTCGTCACCTTTGACCAAAGTGCGGAAGCCGTGGCCAGGGGTTCGAACCCAGAACTCTGTATGGCGCCCTACGAGTTGATGAGGTTGGCGTCTAACGTTTTTCTGCGCCTCTACAGTGGCCGAGTGGCAGTGACACTCGGATCCCGATCCGAAGGTCGCAGGGTCGAATCCTGGCTGCTGCATTTCTATGGAAGCGAAATGTCGAGGTCCGCCTACTATGCGATTTTAGTACACTTCTCCGCCTCTCCGCGCGAGTGTCGTCGGCTTGCCCATGGAGGCGAAACTCGAAAACCATTCTTTTGTTAACAATTGGGGAGGCCCCGCCACGGTGGTCTAGTGGTTAGGCACTCGGCTGCTGATCCGAAGGTCGCGGGATCGAATCCTGGCCGCGGCGGCTGCAATTCGATGGAGGCGAAATGTCGAGGCCCGTGTGCTGTGCGGTGTCGGCGCACGTTAGTGAACCCCAGGTGGTCGAAATTTCCGGAGGCCTCCACTGCGGCGTCTCTCGTAATCACAGCTGGTTTTGGGACGTTAAACCCCACAAATCAATCAAAATCAAATCAACTATTGGGGAGGCTGCGTTGGAGAGTAGGCCGGTTCTTCGGCTCTATTGTCTCCTTCGTCCGCCGTGTGGATGCGCCTGCAGCCGGACATTCCGCGGAGTTCCCGTCCACGTGGGCGAAAAATCTGGTTTTCGTGCTTCGACTGGATGCGCCTTAAGGAACCCCAAGAGGCTGAGATTTCCGGAGCGCTCCAGAACTGCGTATCTCATAATCATGTCCTGGATTTGGGACGTAAAACCTCAGAAATCAAGGCTTTTGTTCTTCCACACGTGCTGCGCGGCACAGATGACGAATTGAGAGAGAGAGAGAGAAAAGAAGGGGTTGAGGTGACGAACGTACACTGCCAGGCCAGGTAGTTCGTTAATGGTTAACCGAAAACTGTCTACAACGTGTGGGGGAGGGGAGATATCCAGTGGAAAGTAAATTGGCGTTAATTTCAGCAGGCCTTTATGCAGCACTGCTAAGCGCCAAAACCAGTGTTATAAGAGACTGTTGGAAGCTGCTGCTTGTTCTCTCCACCTTTACTCTCTCACTCTCTTTGGAGGGTGAAACGGTCTTGATTTTTGGTGGGCTGAGAAAGAGAAAAAGAGGCAGATCTACGACTCTTCGTTGAAACCACGCCTACGTCGGGCCGTGACTGGTCGACGGCGTCCACCAGTGGCGCCACCTACAGCTCCGTTCTTCTATAAGAGTTCGGGTACCAGAAGACCAGGGCTTCACTCGCTACCGCAGGAGCTCCTTAGCGCAAGAAGCTTCTGTCGTAGGCAAGCTTCTTGTAGGCAGCAAGCTTCTGTCTGGTATCGAGCTCGGCATTGTCGGTAGTCGTGCGGCCGGCGAGATCACGGAAGCCCACGCGTCTCGCTCCCTTCATCGTCTCTCCAAGCCCCGGTGGTGCCCGTGCAGCTAACCCCGAACTTCTCCCTCCGCAAGATGGCTCGCCACAGGAAGAAAAAGCAACGGGCTGGTCAGCAGACCAGCTCGACTTCATCCACGTCGGCCGCACCACCAACCGTCATCAATGCCCCTTCTGACCACGCCGCCCCTCCGTGCCCCTACAGCCCTACAGTCTTCCGTGCCCCTACAGCCCCTTACGTCTTCCGTGGCCCTTTCATGCCTGCCGCGACATACTTCCGTAAGAATTTTTTCAGCATCATTTTTCTGTTATGCTTGGGTTCGTAAACGAATGTTCATGCGATCTGCTCTGGTGACTCTTTTCCATTCGCGGAAAAGGTCCATGGAAGGCAGCAGAGGCGCGTTTGGCGCCAGTTTTGAGCGTGTGTCGTACCCGGCCTTTGTCCGGAGCGCTGGATTTTCGTTTCCGAACCACGCACGGGATGATGGTATATGGTTCCTGGGGCAGCGATTCGTATTGCAAACGCTGTATTGTGTTCGTCGTTTTGCACGCCGTTGTAGATAGCGTACGATGAGTTCGTCGGGCCTTCCGTTATGTATAGGGAGTGTCTGAACGCACGTAATGCCTTCGTTAGGCAGAAATTGCTGAAAATTTTGCCTTCTAAGGTAAAAGTATCGGGTGCTTGGCCAGATGCTTCTTCATTCTGAAACGACCGTTTGCCAGTCTGATTTACCGCAAACGAAGCAAAATATTGTGATCTGAAAAATTATTACTTCTAACAACAAAAAAATTCCTCCAAACGCGTTAGCACCGCCAATCGACCCTTTCTGCATCCGTCTCCGCCATTCCTTTCTTTGTTCGTCGCACAACTGGCTTTGTGAGACTGCACGCTGCTGTGCACATTCCTGCATCGTGCCACGTGACAGAAGCTGTAGGGGCGCCGCCATGTTTTTTTGCTTCTTAGTTAGGCCTAGCCAAGTGTTTCCAAGATGGCCGCCATGCGCCGGCCCGGCCTTGCGCGCGTTCCAGGAATGCTCGGGTTTTACTGCGGCGGGGTAGCTCAGCAGGCGGGGTGTCGCGCTGCGAAGCTCTGTAGGGTGCAGGTGCGATTCCCGACCACGGCGGTCGCAGTTCGAAGGGACCGAAGTTCGAGGGCAACCGTGTAATTGAGTTTTGGACACGCGCTAAAGGGACAGCACGGTTACTGCACGCGTGTCACTCGCGTGTCCTGCGCACGCCGGACAGTGTTCCTATTAGTTTCAGTGGTGCTTGACAAAAGCGGTGTAGTGCCGTTTTCCCCCCTCAGGCGAACGTTGGGGACCCCGAGTCTTTTGTTGTCCCTGCCTCCTCCTCCTCCTGCGATGCTTACAGGCATATAGTAGTACAAAAGAGCGCGTCAGCTAAGCCTATGCTAAAGCCACAGGGGTGCCCCTTTTCGATTTGAGTGACGTCCATTTAGGAAGGAAAACGCTAGAATAATGGAACTCTTAGCTAGGCTGGTTAGGTGCTCTGATTTGTGGTTGATTTGTGGGGCTTAACGTCCCAAAAGCAGCTCTGATTATGAGACACCGTAGTGGAGGTCTCCGGAAATGTAGACCACCGGGGGTTCTGTAACGTGCGCTGACATCGCACAGCACGCGGGCCTCAACATTTCGCCTCCACCGAGATGCAGCCGCCGCGGCCGGGATTCGATCCGGCGACCTTCGGATCAGCAGCCGAGATGCCATAACCACTAGACCACCGTGGCGGGGCGCTGGTTTGGTGCATGGTTGGCGTTGGACAGCGCCTGAACAGGACAGGCGAGACAAGGGAACGTGTGCGCTTGTACACTTTCCCTCGTCTGGTCCTAGAGTCAAGTGTAGCGGGCTAACCCCGCCCCCCCCTCTCTCTCTCTCTCTCTCTAAGTGAGCCGAAAGTGTAAGTGGATCATTGTCGCCAGTGCAGGCTTTGCTGGGGAGGCGTGATTTCATTCCATAGCCTGTAGGAGACCACGAAAGCGCTCGCGATTTGAATCCCGTAGACGTTGGCACACATGGCAACCAAAGCGGCGTGCGCCTTGTGCGCCTCCCGCTTAACAACGCTCTCGCTCGCTAGCCGCCGGCCTGCGCGAATCTAGTTTCCTTTTTCGTAGCCGCCGTCGTTATCGACCCGGATTTCTTTCGTTCTTTGTGGATTTTTTTAACCGTAACCGCCTATCAGCGTGTGAACCACTAACGAGATGACTTATCGATGTAATCTTGATGGCGCTCGCGTTCTGGGCCGGGGTAGCGATAGAGACGTTTTATCTTATCGCATGCGGCCCCACCGGGGACAAATCGAGAGTTGAGGGACGTCCGAGCGCGTGACTGATAATGCATGACGGGATGAGCGCACGGGCAGTGACAAGACTAGCTCCTCCTTGTTAGCAGATTTGCTAGCGTTTTCCGGTAACGAACACGAGTACAGGGGAGACCGGCTATATCGAACCCGTTTATATAAAATTATTCCGTATACCGAACAAATTCTAAAGAAGGTAATTTACATTGAGAATATATAGCAAATGCTACGGTTACATCGAACGAAAATAGCAACGACAACCGATATATCGAACTCAATGTGCCTCAAAAGTGCCCTGCAAGTTTGCTTTTCATCACGGGGGCGGGGAAAACTGCCGGTACCATCCTAAGAAATGTCGTTTAGACCGGCTGTGCAAGTATAAAGTATAGCGGGCCCATATGGAATTATGCCATATATCGAAGTACTATTAAGTTTTTGGCGAGTTCGATATATCTGTGTTCGACTAGAGTTGGAAGCAGAAGGAAATAAAGTGGAAAGGCTTTCCGTCCCGGTAGTTGCGGCCGTGGGGTCGCCTAGCGAAAGATGAAAATGTTCAATAGTTGTGAGAGGAATAGAATACTTCAAAAAGAGGGCATCCGAGAAAGCCGTGATTATTAGCAGATTTAAACATGCTAAAAGCGACACGCATGCGGGAGCCACTGCCGTTGAGCAGGTCGCCGCGCGCTCTCAAGTCACGTGTCGTCCGTACTGACGACAGGTGGTCACTCTCGTTCGGAAACCCCATTGTCCTCATCCATGCGCATTATTTTGCAGGATATGACTGGTCGATATTTGCAGATCCCGACTGCCCAATTCACTGGCGCACTCGCTGCTCTCGCGAGCGTTTCATACTGCTGCCTATGTAGATTCGGCTCTCGTTGACACGAACTTCACAAGCTCAATTTGCCGAAAAAACAAGGAACCATAGTTTCGAACTACGCAATAAGCGGGAACGTATCAACGAGGTAACAGGGGCCGATGACGCAGTCTGCCCTCTCTCTCTCTCTCTCTCTCTCTCTCTCTCTCTTATGTAGGTTTGTTTCATTCTTCCAATTCTAAAACAGCCGCTAACATAGGCTTCATCCTTGTGTAGCTCATATATGCATTTCCCTGGCCCATTGCAGTACCGGGCTCTGCACCAGCCTTTCTTCAACCCGTTCTGCTCGCGTCCTCGCTGCCAGGTGTGTTAATGCAATCCTGATCGAGGACTCTAGCGTCTTTGCTTGCGGCTCTATTGCTATGGCTTCCTTTTCGAGTCTGCGGGGTTGGAGATAGCCATTTGCAGCGATGACAGTTTCCGGGGGGGAAAAATCGCTGCCAAGTTTTCATTTTTTCCTCGTTCACCCTCTCCAAAGCCGACGGAACGGTCGTCGTGTGGTGTGGTCCTTGCGTCACGCGTTAAATCGGCGCGTCCGACCGGCTCCCTTTACTTTGTTTCGGCAGTTCTGTGCAGAACTATGGGAGCTACCGCGTGTCGGCGGCGAGCGCTGCGGCGGTAGCGATGGTAGCGGTCTCCGAACACTGGCACATCGTCTCGCCTCGACCAGGTGGTGGAAATTTCCGCAGCCCTCCACTATACGGTGTATGTTATTAGGGAATTTTAGTTTGTCCGGTAACCCGCAATACGCAAAGCACTTTCCGTAGGGCGTTATGCCAAATGTAAACAGCGCGTGCGCAAACATGGCCGACCACCCGGAGCGTATGCCGTCCGCTTCGAATATTTCGAGTGGTCGTCGCGCTCTCTGTAGCCCTCGAGTTACTGACTGTTGCATTTGCTTTAGCTTTGTATCATGTAGCTTCGCCAGTGAAGCATCCGTGACAATTCGACACGGATTCTTTGAGCGCGGCACTCAGATAGTGGAGGCTGTAGGCTTGAGTGGTCGCGTGAAATTCGGAGGACAGATCAATTTGGTCTCGCTTCTGTTAATCTCCCATAGCTGTCGCCACTTGACAGTATCCTGTGCGCGTTTGCGTCTAGTTTGCCGAACACCGTCGTTCTCTAACGCGAAACTTCAGAGCTTGTTATATTACGTTGTGCTTCGCAAGAATATGGGCTGGATGGTCGCGCGGCCTTGACTGTGCTGCGCGCAACTGGTGAAAGTGTCCACCCCGCCCTTGTTTGAACGTGTGTCGCTTCGAGGTTCGGTTTCGGAAGATGCAGTCGACTGTCATTTCGGCTGGTTACAGGGGAGGTGACGTTACAAGCGTAAAGCGAAATCCCTAAGGCTTGAAGGAGGGTGTCCGAGCTTAGCGAGATACCAGCAGTTTGTCTACCATTCGCTAACCCTGATTCACCGCCGACGTGCGCGCACCAGAGCATCTAATACGTCTGATACGGGTGTCTGACGTGTGTTCGAGGCCGGCGACTTGCAAGCTTGTCGCATTAATGATGCCTCGCACATTGTTAGTCAGCACAGTACTGTAATCGATATCGTGTTAGGCGTGTCTGCAAAAGAACTGTCAGCTTAGGGCAAGTCACTTATTGTTGAAGAAAAAGTGGGCTACGGAAAAAGAAACAGGCAGTCAGGAGAATCCGTGCAAGGGGGTGCGTTTGTCTTGTTTGCGTAGTGCTATAGTTAATGGTTCGCAAGCCTCTGAATCGTTTTTCTGGTCATTTTCAAGACGATGAAGCGTAGTCAGGCGTTTTGTGTTAGCGCATTGTTGAGTGCACCGGGGGGGAAGGGGGGGGGCGGTGTTATTTTTATTTCCCGAAACGACAACGCTTTCCAAGAAGTGCGTACGTATTTCAGTGCGTTTTACTGTTGCGTATGCATATACACTGGCACTAAAGCGCAGTTCGGCTTTGTCTTTGGGTTTTTCCTCACTCCCGAAGGTTCTGCGTGGGTCACGTTAACTCCACTGCGCATGTGGTGAACCCTGAGCGCAGTTTCGATGCCATCTCGCAAACTTTGAAGAATCCCAGAACGTACTACTCACAAATGTCAACCATTTTCAAATTCCCCTACGGCTGGTGCTTCGCCGCGCATTTCCCTTACGCGCGGCGCCCAGCTTGATTTTACGCAGGAATTAAAAAAAAAGAGGTGCCGCTCTGGAAGTCCGTATTGCGGCTACTTCCGCCTTTTTGCCGACCCACTAACGTAAACCGGCTGCTGGAAATGTAGTGCGAGAGCCCGTTTTTGTCTTTTCTTTTTTTTTGCGTTCTCGAGCCACAGTCGAAGCGGCGCACAGTTTTCGATACATTTTGTCGTGTCCCTGTAGGCGCACCTTGCGCGTTGTACTAGCGCAAGGTGGTAGCAGCGTTGGGCGGTAGCCGTCGTGTGGGGGTCATTGACGCTATTTAAACTAACTGTCGCGTGGATATATATGTATCTACAACAATACCTATATATCCACAAATTCGCCAATTGTAAATGTGCTGCGTGAGAAGATTGATTGATCTCTGGGGTTTAACGTCCCAAAACCGTCTCTGATTATGAGACGCCGTAGTGCAGGTCTCCGCAAATTTCGACCACCTGGGGTTCTTTAACGTGCACTGACATCGCGCAGCACACGGGCCTGAACATTTCGCCTCCATCGAAATGCAGCCGCGGCGGCCGGGATTCGATCCCGCGACCTTCAGATCTGCAGCCGTGTGCCATAACCACTAGACCACCGTGGCGGGGCTTGTGTAATGATTAGTGAACATGGTTAACTTCGCACACATCATTCTTGATACGTTAGACAATATAGCAAAAGTCTATTTCTGATCGTGACGTTGTACACGAACAGACTAGTATCGAGCGACGGGCAGCACACACTTCTACTGCGCAGTGCGCGACGGAAAGGGAGAGGGGGCGCGCGGCGGAATGCGTTGACCTTTGAGCGAGCGAGCTGGCGCGCGGTGGCTGCGGCGTACTACGTTTCTGGTGGTTCGTCGGCGGCGACGCTTTGCTTGCTTGCCCTGGACGCCCGAACGAAGGCGTTCTCCCAGCAGAGCCGTCGCATCCGTCGTGGTGGACGGTGGTTGCTGGCGGTGTCCGTCGGCACAGGAAAGCGAGTTGGGGGAACAGCGTGGCAGCTTGTCGTCGTGTCTTGCGCTGTACCGCTCTCTCTCTCTCTCTCTCTCTCTCTCCTCCTGATCGTCACCACTGTACTGTTTGGCTGTCCTCACGTTGCGTGGCGTGGTTTCGCCTCTTCTCGGATTTTTTTTTTTTTTTTTGCTTCTCCCTCGGTGGTGTCCGCGTGCTATTTCCGGTGTGCTCTCTCGTCTCCTGCCACGGGACGGCTTCTTTCTGGAGGTCTGGGCGCGCTTGGAACTTCCGCTCATAGTGGCCACCACGGCGTGGTGGCGAAGTTTTCCTTTTTTTTTTTTTTTTCTCGTTTAAATTTCGGGATAGATTTCTGCTTGCAGTGCCTTTTTCCCCGTTGAACGGTGCGCTGCGTTATCGAATGGCGTAGGCAAGCAACTTGTGTCTTTCGACCCTCTTGCTGGCTTTCGTAAAATACTCCCCCCCCCCCCCCCCCCCGAAAAAAAGTGCAAAAGAAAAGGAATTTGTCAGTAAGTCCATAGAGGTACAGTAGTGTAATATAGTCCCAAAAGGAAAACAGAATGGCGCATCTGCCTCCCATACCGTTGATGATGCACTCGCGTTTCCCCATTAAAGGCCGCTGCCTAGTGTTTCGAAACTACTGCAACTGTTTTTTTTTTTTCTGTTTTTGCTAGCACGCCTCTGACGAACCGCGCGTGTCGAATATGCGTCCTCCCGAGTGTCTGCTGTCCACTGCGCAGAAAGCTGCCAAGTGACTGCGAAACCGCGAGCGCGCGTTAGTAGTATCGCCCAATCGAAAGCGGGCCGCCCGTCTGACGGGCGAGGCCTCACTCAAACGGCGGCACCCTTTCCTTTCACCACTGTCGCTTCCAGCACGTGCGCTGCACGTGCCCGTCCCGCGACTTGACCCTGCGGACGACGGCGGCGATCGGCGCTTGCGAAGCATGTTTCTCCATCGCACGCGCGAACGCGCTGTTGTTGGTTGCTGCTCTGTTCTCCAACTCGTTCCTTTCTCGCTATGCGGTCGCATTTTCGATGGAAGTGAAGATGCCAGAGGCCGGTGTACTGTGCGTTGTCAGTGCAAGTTAAACAACTTTCACTCCCTTCCCCCCCACCCCACGGACTCTTAGCCGTGCTCCCTACGTGGGCTGCAGGAATTAGCGTCCTTTCATAACCGAACCACAATCAATCAATCAGTCAATCGCACACACCCTCTTCGAATGTGTTCGGCGTTGACACCAAGGCTCTGAGAGGTGGACAGCGCAGAATTTCCAAGTTCATGGGAATTTTCGCAGTCAACTCCCCCCCCCCCCCGCCCCCTCTCTCTCTCTCTCTCGGTCTTTAGGACCTTAATAAAAGTTCACTGTCTGTGTGCCTATCAAAGGGCACGTCTCTATCCAGTGGTACCGCTCTATCAACGTGATGTGGTCTATCGCGACGTCACGTTGAGAGCGACACCATTGACTGAACGGGGGGGCCCTTTGACAGGCAGAAGTCGCTTTTTCATAACCATTGACGGGCGCTGACGTCGCGGGCTATTGCCGATGCTTTCCGTTGTTCTCGCCTTTCAGTAGAGAATAGTTAGCGCTGCTCAAGCCGCGCGGGCAGAGACTCATCACGGTACGTGTATCGAAAGGATCACGTAGTGCGCGCGTTCACCGCGCCGCCGTGTACCGTGCGTGTTGTAAGGCGCAGCGTCCTCGGACTCGGGCGCTGCCCCCTCGTTGCGCAGTGCATGGTCTGCGTTTCGTCTGATGCTGCTGCGCACTCTCCTCGCGGGGCTGTGCCTGCGTTGCTCGCCTTCGTGTAGGCGGAGAGAGGGGGGCTGCGCGCGCACGTGCGAATGAACTGTCGCGCGGCGGCTACCGCTCGGTCGTTCGCCGATTCCGTTGAAGGACGCTTCCATTCGTCGCGCCTGCTCGGCCTTCGAGGCCGGGATAGGGCCGCGAGAATCTTTCTTTTGTTCTTGAAAGAAAGAACGCCCTTTACGAATCGCATTGGTCGAGTGTGCGACATTGCCTTTGCGAAGCGAGTTCATTAGCATCTTGTTTTAGCTTGAGCTTCTCGGTGCGTGCCGGAAAATTTTCGCATATCAGAGCGCCGAATTCTGCTTTGTTTCTATTGTAAACTGGAAAACATCGCCAGCTAGTTTCGCAGCACTTGTTGCCGGTTATGGTACATTTCGCTCTTTTTAATTACGCTCATGGCGTCCATTATCATCACTATTCCATCGTGTATCCACTTTGTGAGGCAAAAGCGGTTTTTTTTTTTTCTTTCGTGCTTGCGGGAGCGGCCACTTGATGTCCAGCGGCTTCGTCATAGTGCTCCTCCCATTGAGAGGGCAAGAAGCATGTGACACATATTGGTGATGTTCCAGAAATAGACTATAGTTAAGAACCCATTTTCGGGGAAGGAGTGCTCTTTCGCGAGAGCGCTGTCCTGTTCAGTCTAGTCTTCGAAGCCGTGGGATGAAAGAAAAGAAAAAAAAAAAAAACGGCCGCGCTTGCTTATTGTCCGCAGCTTAACTCTCCTTCCTTTTCCGACTACCGAGCCTTTGTCAGCGAAGAAAAAAAAAAAAGGGGGGGGGGGGGGGGGCTCCCTCCAAGTACTGGGGACGCTCAGGTGCAGGGCTCTACTTCCCCGTTTCTTCGAAACTTGCGACCCCAACTTGCCCACTGGTTTTGCCACGCGAGGCGGCGCACGTGGCCCTCACGTGTGCACTGCTGTCCGAGCTCGACTTCAAAAAGAACAGTTCACTGCAGCACAGCAGAGGTTGTGCATGTTTGCCCTGATTGAATGTGGAGTCGAAGAACGTGCTTTCTTTTCGTCCGCAAAGATACTTCATTACCGCGCCATTACCGTATGTCGGCGCATATTTTGTTGCTGCGCGTGCGTAGGAGTTCAAAAAAGTACACAGATCGGTGACGTAAACGCCGGTGATCGCCATCCATCGGCATACGTGGTGCGCACACTCACTTCCAGTAGTGAGTAGAAGTGTTTGGTTTCAAACACAGGGGGGCAGAATCGACAATTTGTTAATGCAAACTACAGAACATCGATGACAAATCGAGAGAGCCTTGCGGCGCTAGAAGTCGCCCGGATAAAAAAGAAGGGGCGGGGGGGGGGGGGGGGGGAAGGTGCCTTTCACTTTCAGCCATCCATGCGAGTGTTGCTTGTTTCTGGCACTCCATACAAGAAGTTGGGTGCAAGATCGAGGCTCGTAGCGATGAAAATAGTTGAACCAGGGATGTCACCAGAGCCAACGCCTCAAGTGGTCTCTCGCATTCGTCGGGGCACTGTAGTGTAGTACATATGCACTCTTGCACGTCTCAGGCTCCGCAGTGTGCTGCAGCAAACTGCCTTTTTTTCTCTCGAGATGGTCGGTTGTTGTAGGCTGTTTCTTGCCCGCAAAGGTTGGCGCGAAGCAAACTAGTTTGGAGAGGGGGTTGCAGAGGAGGCCGTTGGAGTGGGGATGGTTGTTACTCACTGGTGGAATCGCGCGTGTTGACAGCGTCGAAGGGATTGACACATCGCCGTGTGTGCTCGCGCCCGCGAGCAGCAAGTTTCGGTGTGGCCCCCGCGGTCGTTTAACCCCGCTGCTGCTGACGCCCCGGTGTTTTGCAGCCCGGCTTGTTTACATTTTTCTTGACGCTGCGTAGTTTTGCGCACTTGCGCCACCGGGAGGAGGAGGTTTCCTACGGATGCGGAGTGCTTGGGAAAGAAAAAAAAGGCGGTACGTAGTCGCACCTGCCCTTGTCCTTTTCCTTTTGTTTCTTTTTTTCTTTCTTTATTTTTTGAATGACAGCAGTGCCGCGAGCGTTTCCGTTTCGCTGGTCCAGAATTGCTTGTCCCTTTCGGCGCGCGTTTCCGGAGCTATTTGCGCGTGTCGCTTATAAGGCTTAACGGAAAAAGAGAAAAAAGCGCCAAGGCGACACAAAGGAAGTAAGGGTATAGGCCACGTAGCTTCTTCGTGCGCAGTAATTTTTCGCTGTCCGTGGCGAAGACGTTCACATTGCCGCCTTCACCGTTGAAGCTACACTACACAACGCTTAGATTTCTGTCGAAATAGTGGCATATACAAATCTTTTTCTCCCGTCAATATCTCGATGCTACGGTTGATTTGGAGACAAAATGGAAGTTGACGGAGCCCCAAGTGGGCGCGAGTTGAGGAAATTTGACAATGCTGTAGTATTACTGGAACCTCCAAGGGGTAGTACTTGCCGTGCTTGCAATGCCGTCCTCGTTGTAGTATTAAGCAGGTCGCGCCGAGCGGGAACCGAGACGTATTGGGTGATGCACGCATGGTAGGCTTGGGGCTAGGGCCATCGAACCGCACCGAAATATTGATGGAACAGCGATCGGTTCGACCTACATCACCTCGCGCCCGCTTCGTGGGTACGAATATGGCTGATCAGAGCGCTTACGACGGTAGCCAGTGTCGTACTGCGTAGTCACTGGGAATTTCGCACATTGATCGGTGGCTCGGTATCTCCGAAGTGAATCCATGGGAAAGTTTCTTATCGAGGGGGAGTTGCTTGCGCAGCCCCGAACTCGTGACGCGATTGGCTGAATTTTAAAATTCTGATGGCGTGCTTTCATATCGGTGGAACGCAGCTCGATTGCTATTTCAACGAAGCACACGTGCACGCGTTACCGTTATCGTTAGTGCTACCCAGCAGGGCCAACCGCGCATGCGCGGCGGCATTGGTGTCATTTTCATTAAGGGCGTCTAGCGTTCTTGAGCGTTCTTGATGTCTTTATATTTTTTTAAATCTAACTAAAAAGCCCGCCATTTTCGGTATGTAGGAGGTTTCGGTGATTTCTGTGGAAATCGCATCTTCGCGGGCACCCCATCTGTATGTCGGTAGCACTGGTTGCTTACGTTTTTAAAATTGATTTAAATTTGAATATTGCCGTCCATCGCCAGCGAACGCTACCCTCCAGTTGTGCGCAAAATAGAGTTGTAATAAATTTTTGCTCTTAAGCATGATAAATCAACATGCATGGGTATTTCTTGTTTTTGTTTTTTCGTTACACTTGGAGTTAGATGCACACCTCGATGACTCCTTTGGTCATTCATTCACGACCTATATTTGTGGCCGTCATCGTTTGTTAGGTGTATTTTAATTGCTCGACCACCGGAACCCTGACCAACCGCGCAGCCTCCTCTAGGAGGAGAAAAACTACTCGAGCGGTTGTTGCACCTTGTTTCGATTTGAATCTATTATGCCAAGCTTGTTTCTGCGGCCTTTTTTAAAAAAAGCAGGAAGTTGTCAACATTCGCAGCACCCGCCCTCCCCTCTCATTCCCACACACACGTCCGACCACCCCGACCACCCGCGCGCTGTGCTTTGCGCAATCGGTGCTTGCCGCGTAGTGGGTTTGGGGAGGTTGTTGGTTCGAAGCGATGCCCGGGGCGTCCTGTTCTTGGGCTTTCTCAGGGGCGTGGAATATACATGACCATTATTTTAAATACGAAGTTAATCGATCGCGCGATATCGCCACGCAGTGCTTTGTTTCGCTTGTTGCCCGCTATCTGTGTTCTGCCGCTCACAAGAAATACCGGCGCGTTTTTCGAGGCGTGCGGTGCACACACCATCTCTTGTATTGTCCATGAAACGGCTCATTCTGAAACGAAAAGGAAACGATCAAAAGAAAGAATTGGTCTGAGACTGCGGCCATAGGGATGCTGCAGCCACGTATTCCTGTATGAAGGTGCCGGGAGTGGGGGGAGGGGGGCATGGGAGGATTAAATGCGCAAGGATGTCATTCCGCGAAACACGCCGCCAGTCCACCACTGTCGGCGCTTTGTGCGCGGGCTCTCCCAAACCCGCTGTTGGTATTTTTATCTGGCGCGGGAGGAGGCGTCGGTCGAAGAAACGGGCGTCGTCATCGACGTAGGCGCCTGACGTCAACGCTGCTCTGCCGACGTCACCGTCGCTGCTGCTGCTGCCGCTCTGCGCCGCCTCCTCCGATTTGTGCGTTTCGTCGGTGGTATATTCCGACGCGCCGCCGGCGTTTTCACGTAGTCTGTGGTGTTACGTGGTACTGTGCGGTTGTGGAATGATGCGGGACGTTGCGTTCACTTTCTGCTGTTTTGTGCATCCTTCCTCGTCCACGGCTTAGTGCGCCCCCGATGGGACCCATCTTCATGTGACGGCCGCGAGTGGGTGCTCCGTTTTTTTTATCTCCGCCACCGTGTGCGGCGGTGGTAATACTACAATGTCGCCGCCGTCGTCGACGACGCTGCGTGCGAACCAGCGGAATGGCATCGCCCATGCGCTACGGTAGGAAGAGGCGTGGGCCGGCGGCGTCCACCGCCGCTGCCGCCGCCGCTGCTGCTGCTGCCGCGGCGGCGGCCGGCTTCGTGCCGTTGCCCGTCGAAGGCGGCGCCGGCGAAGTCGAGGAATCTAGCAGCAGCGGCGGCGGCGGCGCCTACTTCATCGTGACGGACAGTCCCACTTGGTGGAGGCATCCTTTTTGGGTTTTTTTTTTTTTTTTTTTTGCATACGTTATCGTGAACCGCCCGCCTAACCCCGCCCCTCCGGCAGCCACCCGCTGCTGCTGTGCTGCATCCCGTCCTCTCCTTTCCTTCCAGTCCTTTACTGCGCGTTTGCTTGCCCTTTCTTTTTGTTGGGATACCGTCTACGGTGTAGTAGTGTTCTTGGGCACGTATTTTTACGGGTTAATGAGGCTACGGCGTCGTTCATGTTTGCAGCGGAAGCGTCTCGTTCATATTTAATGGGGTGAAACCTCGGCGGGTTTGTGCGTCTCGTACGTAGTGCCATATTTGACGCCTGATTTCTGGCGAAACGGGTACTGCTTTTCCCAGTTGCCTCTGACGAGTCTCCTGTGAACGTGGTAGAGCCTGTATTACTGGGTCGTGGTCTTTTTTCGGTGGTCTTTGTCATGTAGGGCTATCGTAGGGCTTAATGCAGGCTCGTCTGTGTTCCACCCTATCTTCCACGCTGCATGGATAGATAGGGGTAACGGAAATCGCTCGTTTCGGTTTCATTTCCTACGCGGTCTTTCAGCGGGGGAGTGTCCAGAAAACATTCCAGAGTGCAGGCTCCCATCTGGTCGGGTGATAAGGCGTCTAGCTGCGTTCACATGACTTTCGGTATTGTCTACTTGCTGCTGTAGTTGTTGCTCGCATGTTGCTCATTTATTTCTTTAACGCAAAACATTGCCTGTGTACGCGAACTTACACATGCGGTAAGGCTGTCAGTTGTGCTGTTCCTACAGCTTGTTGCCTTTGCCATGATTTTGTACACTGTCCTTGACTGCTCCTTTGGATCAGTATACAACACAGAACGCAGAATCCAGTGCAGGTCTCTCGAGGTAAGTACAGCCGATATTCATTTTTTTGTTGCAGTGTTCCTCTTGGCACAAAGGCACTGTTATGTATAGCTCTGTATTGTATTCATGGATGTACTGCCATAGGGAGCTTGCAGCCAGGCTTGGCTTTATACCTTGCCAAGTTTCCAGTCCACTAGTTTCTAATGGTTTCACTTAGCACAGCAGATTTTGTTTGGGGTACATCCAGCAGAAATTCAGTGGTAACACACAATTCAGGCGACGTGTATAAAGGCAGTTAGTTGTAAACGTTCAACAGGACAACAGTTGTTTAAACTTGCACGCTTTCTCCTTTTCCCATGTTCCTGGCCGGCCGCAGAAGACTACAGATTGCAGCACCCTGCCTACGTAAGTGTTTCTGTAGCATGTTGAGTGTGTCTTATACTAAGTGAAAAACTGGCGATATTGTCATCCCTTGAATGCCTCCTAAAGTTAAGGAAACCACAGCTGCATTTTAAGGTATCGGAAATTAGTTTTGTTCACTAAACATGTTGACTGTCAGCATAAAGTACCACTTGTATCTCATTTGCTAAATCTAGCATGCACAACAGCTGTTTTCCACCTGTTTCTGCCATACAGGCCATGTTTTTGTGGCAATGGCTGCTTAGTCTTTAAGGCTCATTTGATTTAACCTGCATTACCATGAACTGGTTTATGGCATAGTGCAGGGAATGAATGCAGGAGCACAGATATCATGAGAGCACTGTCTGCTGATGTGGTGGGTGTGGTTGCTGAAGTTTTTGAAGTGCATTTTGTGCAGCACAGACCCTGTGTGGCACCGGGAGGTGCAAGAAATCCCATGAGCTCTGCCTGCATGATGCTTCAATTTTTAAGAATACTGCAGTGTGCCGAAGCTGTCTCATTAAACTTGTGAAACAAATTGTGAGTGCAGTGCTGAAGTGTTTGGACCTTTAATGAACCTTGAAAGTAAGGACCCGCATTCGGCCCTGGTTTGAGCGCCATATGTTACCATCTGTTCTGCGCAGTCGCTATCGAGAGGGGGTGTGGGCAGCGCTGGCGGGGCCCATGAGATGAACAAGCAGGCGCTGGGGTCTCAGCCTCCCCCACCTGGCGGGCTGTACCTGGCCCAGGGTCCAGCTTCCCTGGGGCAGGGTCCCCCCCAGCAGGCACCCCAGCCTCAACACCCAGCCACAATGGTGAGGATGGCCCCACTCCCTTTTGAGCCCTAGAAATGCAATGGGTCGCTGAAGCAGGTGCCTCAGTGTTGTGGGTTTTTTTTTTTTTTTTGTAGTTTCTTTCAATACAGGGTGGGTTTTGGCTGCCACTGTAGAGGGCATGTGTGGAAGTTTGTCTGCTGACTGGGACTGCTTTTGGAGGCATGGCTACGATTTAGTCATGTTGTAAATGTATATTGTTAATGCTGCTTTTATTGGCAAGGTTAGCCCCGCCACGGTGGTCTAGTGGTTATGGCACTCGGCTGCAGATCCGAAGGTCGCGGGATCGAATCCCGGCCGCGGCGGCTGCATTTCGATGGAGGCGAAATGTTGAGGCCCGTGTGCTGTGCGATGTCAGTGCACGTTAAAGAACCCCAGGTGGTCGAAATTTCCGGAGCCCTCCACTACGGCGTCTCATAATCAGAACTGGTTTTGGGACGTTAAACCCCACAAATCAATTATTGGCAAGGTTAATTCATTAGAGCCAAATTTGCTGTATCTATGTTCGACGTATCTTCAGTGCTACATTTCCCCATGAATATCTCAAATCTTCTTACCCTCTTTTAGGGGCACATCTAGAAATGGTTGGTTCTCTCGAGTCAGTCTTGTACTTCGATGTGACCATTTTCTTTCCATTCTTGCAGCACGTGGGGCAGGCCTACTACCAGACAAGGCAGCCCCAACAGGTGCAACAGGGGCCTCCACAGCCTCCCAATCCACAAGCAGCACCGCCTCAGGTGAGAAATTGCCACTGCACTTTTGTGGGGTCGTGGTCTACACCCAGAAAACTGAACAGGCCTTTCATGATGTCCGAAACACTGTGACCAAGCTTTAGTTGCCAATGGTGTTCCATTTGGGAAAATGATACAACAGCCGCTGGCTTGAAATGGTTCCAGAGCAAGGTTTGGCGATCTGAGGTAGCATTTTGTGAAGTAGTGCTAGCTGCCCCATAGAGCTCATCCTTGCTATGTAGTTCCATGCTGTGCAGTCAGATGCTCGCACCATAACTGCAGGGGTGCTTGCTGTGGAGCGTTCGCTTGCTTATCCTCAAGTTCTTCGGCGACTCTCATACCATTGTCGCTCATACGTTGTCGTTCATGCCCCTCGCAAGTGCAGCAAGTGTCTTGGGTTGATGTGATCATGCAGAGTTGCTTTTGTTTCGCAGCATGGGTTCAGTCCCTTCTGTGCACGAGTCCTACACAGAGCGGCACCATGTCAGTGGCGCGCTAGTTTGGATCCTTCCTTTCAGATTCTCTGTCCGCTGCTGATAGGGCAGTTATTCCACTAAAATGCTCCGAACTGCTTCAGAAACAGTTTGTCTGCTTCGAATATTGCTCCAAAATGACTGGACAGTCCCCTTTGGTTTAGCTAATAAGGGAATGTATTCAAGGCAAAAATTGTGGTGCCCAGTGACTTGGAGCCAATTATCACTTGCAGTGTTCCACGTCAACACATTGTTCATGACGCAGGTAGCTTAGTAAAGTTTCTGCTAGGGCACTTGATGTGCCATACTGCCTTTAGTTCAGACAATGCATGGCTATCCCAGCAAGTGCCCACAGCATGCAAGGGCAGGCACCTGCAAGTGTTGGCCTTCAAAGTATTTTTTCTAAGATCTCCTGCCTGCCAGCACTCAAACCTTCCCGGCCATGGCACATGGGACGTACACCCTTCTGTGATCTTGGTGCGGTGCAAAAGAGATGTGCCATGCATTGGTAATCTGACTGAAATCATTGTGAAATAAATGGAGCCATATTAAAAATATATTCATTCCGTTGCGAGATACCCACTGCAATACTCTTTTCAGGGTTCCACATGCCAGTGCACTCACTTACAGCAGCCATAAGAAAATGTCAAATTTTTCAGTACTCCTCAATGACCCCGGTCAAGTGCCCTGTTGAGTCTGTTGTGGTTTTTGTTCACTGTATATTAACTACTTCTGTTTAAAGCAGATTCACAATGAGGTTCTACTTTACTGTGTCGCAGCGGTGCAGTATGCCGCATTTAGTCCATGTTCTCTCGCGTGGATCTCTGTCCATAGAGGGACATTGGACGTTGTGTCTGATGTCCCCTGATTAGGCTTCTCTGCAGGCTTGAGTTCTTTCTCACTATAGTGCCAAGATGCAGAGCCTGCAAGAACTTGTCTAAATTTTCCCTCTACATCTTTGTGGACACTCCCTCTGGTCTGGGGCAGGTTAGGAAAATACACAGGGTTGGTTGCCCTTGCAGGTGCAGGTTGGGCCCCAGCAGGTGGGCGGAGGGGGTGGCAGAGGTCCTCCTGGTGGGGCGGGGCCCCCATCATTGGGGAGACCGCCCTCACTGGCACAAGCAGCTCAGCTAGGGCTCAGCCCACTGAGCACACCCCCTGGAGCACCTCCACAGCCCCCTGTAGCCACAGCAGCCGCCTTCCCAGGTGCCCTGATGCCCAACTTCGCTAACCAGGCAGCAGGGTACGCGGCCCCCCAGCACATGCCACAACAGCCAATCATATTGGGCAACTGCATGGTGAGTGGATTTTTGTGATGCATTGGAAAGTTAGCATGCTGTAACATTCGACAATGCTGCAGTAAGAAACTGGTCTCGCATTGTCATCGACGCCAGTCATCATTTGAATTATGGGAAGCTTTCTAGGGAAGTACCAAACAGGTTGATCACAAAGACATGTGCAAATCCACCAAACATTGAAGGCAGACTACATTGCTTCTGATGTCATTTATAGGTTAGTCTAGGACTGCAAAGAATGAAGGCACGTTCTATGCAAACTAAATGTGCAAGGACATACGGCATGGTAGTGACTATGTGCGGTTGCGATTTACAGCATGTCGACCATCTTTCACGCACCTGTGCTGTGTAATGCTAAGTGTGCTCTAGGGCCACTAGGCTACCATACCGCTAGCTTAGTTACTGGTATGAACACTGTCTAAACCTTGCTGACAATGTGTGTTCATCCACTTTGAGGAGTGTGCACCCAACGTTGCCACATATATTTGAGCCAGGTTCAAGTTGAGGTTTTGACTTATAATTGAAAACTGAAACTACACTGCCAATAGTGTTTTTGGAGCATCGACATGCACTCGATTGGACTTCCACTCGTGTAAACAGGTGCTTTGAATGCTAGCCTCTTCAGTGGCTGATGTGTCACTTGCTCTGCCTGTCCCTAGGTTCCAGATTCTGCTCCGTGGCTGGTAAGCATTTGCAAAAGGTGCAGCACACCTGCGTGCTTTTTCCTTACCCTAATGCCTAAATTGCACTTTTGCTATGGGGGGGAAGGTCTCTTTGCTTGTAGGGCATTCAACCATTCCTGAGAGATGCTGCTTGTGGAGTGCTAGGGCCCTCTTTACAGATTGTGGCAGTGCATAGCACATGAAATTGCTTGCTTGCCCTCATTTGGTAGTGTTTCATGGCGCGCCCTTGCATGCCGAGGTTACTCTATCACACTTCAGTGTTCTGCCTTGGCTTGCCCTGCGTGATCCTGGAGTCGTTCAATCAACTGGGTCCAATTTCAGATGGTTTGCTGGCCTTGTTGCTTAAAAGCAGCTTAATTTTAAACTTTTAAAGGGCCTCCATTGCAATGAAACATGTATTGCTCTGGTTCTATGGCATAAACTTGCTGCAGACTGACCCATTTTTTCAATACTGCAGGGGGAAGAAAAACTGGGTGGGTAATATTTATTAAGAAATATGTTAACAAAACTCCACAGCAACGCATCATCTCCATCCTATAGCGGTGCAATTTTAATCCCTACCCTCTGCCTCAGTGGCATCACTGAGTGAAATCACTGGCTAGCTTTCTTGAAGGTGGCAGAGGAAGAGAAGGCCAGGCCAGGTACCAATAATTGGGCATGGGCAGCCATGGTGTAAGAGGGTCAGTCTTCCATAGACAATGTATAAAGGTTGATGGTGCAGCTGCTCCTCATTGTACATCGCAGCACTGGCACAATCACTGGTTGTGCGATTTCTTTTCCTTCAGAATAGAGGAGACTGTTTCATGATGCCCCCTTTGCGATTGCCTTTTTCTTACTGTGGTGTTCCTGTGCTTTCATTGTTCATTGCAGCCGTATGCTTCGCAACGGCCTGGACAGTTCAACCCAACTGCCCAATATGTGTACCACCAGCCATACCACGTGGCCGCACCACAGGGTAAGCAGTGTAATGATCAGAATCGTGCTCGACTGCATCTCTGTACAAATGCCAGTGTAGGTTAGGGCTGTGCAGATTTTTGGGACCATATTTCAATTCATTTCATTTATTAATACTGTCAGCCCTTGGCGGGCTATTAGAGGAGTGCAATGAAATCAAATAAAACAGCAATGTGCGTGAGAAAAAAAAAATATTGAAGTGGATTGGGTACTCCTTCACAACAGACCATTGGGTGCGAGGCACAAGTTACTCTCACGATTGCCTATAACTCTCCCATTGTGCTGTTGGCAGCAAACTGCAGTTATCATTGTGAATGTGGCAATGCTGTGGTGCAGACAACTGCTCCTTCCTGCAACATTGGGGCACATTGTGCAGCAGAGCCAAGGCTACGAGGCCATCGAGCGTAGACTTCTTCCAAAGCAACGCCCACTGTTCTGCAGATGGACTGCCTAGCGTTTTCGCCCGTAGCTGTAGCTTCCACAGTGCTGCAGGGAATTTATGGCCAGTTAAATAAGGGTAATAATGCAAATATGGCACTCTGCTTACCAGAGAGCCCCTCGCATAAGGGACAAACTGCTTTCTGGGGAGCACCTTAATGTATCAAATCCATACACAGAGCTATCGGGAAAGCATGCAAGATCATTGCATAGCTCGCATCCTACTAACATTGTGCGACAGCTGTACTTCGTGGCCATGTGAAGCCTTGTGGCAGGCCGAACAGCATTGCCGCCACAAGCTTGACTAGCTGTACAAGACGGGCAGCAAGATCAGTCTGTTACGTGTTATGGCTAGCAATGAAGGCTGTTGAGGAATCCTCGGTACCCATAAGTGCACCGAAGCAAGTGCATAATGCTCGGACCTATGACTGCATTATTACGTTGGACCTCTCTCATCTCCAGCAGCTTCAATTTGCATCTCTTGGCCTCCAGCAGCCTCAATTTGCCTGTCTTGTCCACGTTACTGCAAAACTGAAGACACTGCGATGAGCACAGCAGTGACACTAAGCTCATTGTGAGCAAGCAGGGTGCCGTGGACCACAGAGCGGATGATCTTCGCCACTACTACTCTGAGTAGGCTAACATTGCTTTGCTGGTTCCTGTCTCAACGTCTCTGGTCTCTCTGAGGTCACGCCCAGCGCCATTGGTGTTCAGTAGTGTTATTGGGCAGCTGCAATGAGAGAAGTCTATGCACTACTTTCCCACCCCAGAACACAAGCGACTGCATACTGTTGTGTTTGTCCCTAGGATATCTCTACAGCTACCCATCTTAATATGTCCAGCTAGCCAACGTAGTCCCTCGGAGGACTGCAATTAGTATGCAAGCAAGGACTGCAATGGTACATACCTGTGTGCCACTGCTTCCGTGCATCTGTGTGGAGAATGCGAGGTGGTTTCATCGGGCCGTGCCATTTTTTTTTGGATACTTGGCTTGCAATAACCATTGAAAGGTCAATTTTACTTCGTCAAAACAAGGTTTCGTGTTATATCAATTATTTTGTTACTTCGAACTTCATAATGTGACTGAACATGTCTGTAAACAAAGCAGTAGTGTGCTTCCTCCTCTACGCTGTAATTATGAGCAACTGTCTACTTCCAGGAAAAAACTAATTATGGTACTTGCTGCTACAGTATCCAATATAGCCTATGCCATGATGGCTTTGTTTTATTCAAAAGGATTTGTCTGCAATTTTATATGTTGAGGTTCAACGTAATGGCCTCTGATCTTGTGGTCCTGAAGGCCATGGCGAGCTATCATTGCTGCCACAGAAGCTGCAACTCTTCGGTGGCAGCCTGTGTAGTGCATAGCAGTTTAGCTGGTAAGGTCCGTTCACAAGTAATACCTGTGTCACACGGGCACATTGGAAGGTGTTCGAGTCGATGTCCTTCGAAAAGCCGACAAGTCTATAGACTCAAAATACATTCTGGCGCTGCTACACCGCAGTTTTGAACGGCCATTGAGTCACCGAGTGGTTTTGCAAGAACATGGTGGCAACCATGGCACCCGCTTCAATTCTAATTCGCACAAGTTGCTTGCTATTAGCACCGATGGCAAGAAACAAACTTTAAATTGAGCCTTCTCTTAATCTCGTATAGCAAAAGGGACAAAGTATGCGCGACGAGCCTTCTCTTAATCTCGTATAGCAAAAGGGACAAAGTATGCGCGACGTTTTGCAGTCGTTATTCAGAAAACTTGCAGATTGCGTGAGCCCTAAAAATTGGTTCGATTTGTAGACACCAGATGGCGCGACACGCAGTGTTTCCCATCAGCTGCATGGCGTTTGTTTTTTATACCAGTGACTGCGTATTCGTCCTAACTAATGCAATAAAGCGAGTGTTGACCTCTCGGCACGTTTACAATATTTTTCACAGGTGTAGGATTCTACTTATTGACACAGTGACATAAATAGGGCCATGGCCTTGGAAACTAACGCGCGCGGGAGCCCTTGAAATCTCTGAGTTGCAGGGTGCTCCGTTGACTCTATAGACTATCGACTCGACGGCCATCGAAACCGCTAGTGTAGCAGCTCAAACTTGACCTTTGAGTCGATGGACCGTTGGTTCGAAGGGCTTCGAAATGCCCATGTGACACCAGTGTAACCTTATCTAACACTGACCACTGGAATGGTCTTTGTGCAATAAAATGCCATCTTATTTTGCTTGGACTAGAGCAGATTCTTAAATCGGTAGTCTGATCGATTGCTTGCTCAATTATTTCTTCACTGTTTGTTCATTGTGTATTGTAGTTTATGTAAGTTGTCTCGCTTGTCCAAAGCACTGTTCAAAAATTTTTTCGTAGCTTTGTGCAATCTGTTTGCCTGCAGATAAAATTTTAGTTCATTGCGCATTCTGCACTGAGGTCTCCCTTGGCGTTCCTAATGACTGTTAATTGCGTCGTTCTCCTTGGTCCAGCTGTTTGTTTTGTTAAAATGTGCATTGTGGGAAACAGTCACTGTCGATTTATTCCTTGGTTCCAATGATTGGTCAATAAACGCATCTGTGCCTTTCTTTTGTATGCAGCCACACAAATGTACTATAATGCTACGCAAGGTGTGGTCTCGGTCTCCCTACCGGCTGGTGGTGCACCGCCCCAGGTGCAGGCACCGCGGGGGCAGCATGCATACCAGCAAGGTGCCCCCCAACTTCAACCACGACAAAGGCACGTCCTCGAGATCAAGGATCCAGAGACGGGGAGGAACGTGCTCGACGACCTAGACGCGGCACCAACCGAGACGACGCCAACTGCCTCGGTGAGAGGCCACTCCTCATTTCCTCGCCCAGACAGTGGACAGCGTTAAGATTGAGGAAATAAATGGACGGTGTCGAACTTCTTGCATCCTGTTATCCCTCCACCCTTTCGCTTAAGGTTGCACCTGTGCACTAGGAGGTGACGTCAAGTGCAGTGTGCCTTGCGTAAATGAGACCTTGGAGGTCTTGCCATTGCATGAAGCAAGACCTCGAGAAGTCCTCCGGGGCCTGATATGAAAGGCCCCAATGAAACTGGAATCATAGGCATAGTGAAACCTCTATGAATGAAATGTTGACTTGCTTCCAAGCAGTCTGATATGCCCATTTAAGAGTCGAGGCTGTGGGCAAGCTGACTTTGCAATCAAGGCCTCGAGCAGATGCAGTGTCTTACTCTCTGACACTGCATTTGCTGGAGGCCTTGACTGCAAGGCCCTCTATTTCAGAGCCTTCATTGCTTTGTTGCACCTATGGCATAAGTTCCACATTGTTGTGCTGCTGCAATGCATGCAAGGCTGCTGATGCCCACAGCTAATGCCACACATAAGCAGTGTTGCCCAAGGGCACTTGCTGTTGGCCTCATTGGATCACATTTAACTGCTGACGACCCTCCCGAATCACGTTAGCCTTTGTACTGATGCCTATCGCTGGCTCCGTGAGGTTTGTCAGTGCGCCTCTGAAGACTGAATCCCTTAGCGGCCCTGCTTTTGCAGTCCTATGCCTGCATGTGTACAGCATGGTTACACAAGCACCAGCAGTACTGCCCATGTAGTGGTGGGGTTGTTATACCGCTGTCGCATGAGGCACCTAAAGTGCACTTTAAGCGAGTGCACTTACTGTCACAGAGTGCACTTACATTCACGCGCTGCTACACGAGAAACAAGTGTGCTTTGTAAATGTGCATTCCCCTAGCGGATGTGGCCGCGAACTGCCCCAGGGCAAGAATAGCGAGGCTCTTTGTTGAAATGTTTTAATGCATAGCAGTATTTATAATAAAGAAAACAATGCTTTAAAAATACTACGGGTGCCGCGCTGTGGATTAACATATTTGTTTATAAGCCACTGCTACAGAGGCTACACACTTCCGTCGCCGTGAAGAGAGTTCGGCGAACGCACTGTTTTTGTAAGTGCGCTTTGCAGAGAGTGTCGCTAAACGTTCCCATGCGACAGCGTGCGAATGACACTAGCTGCGAAGTGCATGTAGCGAAAAATACGAATGAGGAGAACCGGACCCGACCGTCTGGCCTGTTCGAACGAATGGCGGAACTAGTAGCGCGAGCCCGCCCGTGGCCCCTGCTCGCGTTAGCGAGCAGGGGCCACAGGCGGGCTCGCCCTACTTGTTTTGCAACAGTGCACTCTGTTTTCACAAGATAGTAGGGATCGTATAGTTAATTCAAATATTTCCAAATATTGCGAATATTCAAATTCTGTTAGTACATCACTCTTTAATCGTATTGTATTGTGGCTGCTACAGTATTTCTATGCACTTTGTTCTTTCTCTAGGAACAGCACACGGGTGCCAGTGACATTGCGGGCATGTTCGCCGCTCAGGTGGCAGCTGCGGCTTCCTCGTCGGGTCCACCACCAACCAAGGTCTCTGCGCCAGTGCTAGAACCCACTCCCCCTCCGCCTCCTCCCGTTGAAGAGGTCAGCCCCGCTGAAGAGGAAGTTGCCACTTCAGTCGACGAGAGGAGAGAACCTCAAACCTCTCCTCCGCCTGCAGCAGCAGCAGCAGCAGCAGCAACTGTCCTGCCGACAGAGGTTCGAGAAGCCGAGGCGGCAGCAACACAGGGCATTCCCACAGAGGCAGCAGAGTCCGTTGCGGCCCCGTCGGCCAGTGTAGAAATGCCCGAAGTGCCGGCGTGCACCGGCAATGCAGAGAGTGCAGTGCTCGCTGCAGATGTGATGGACACTCGGAACAGTGCTGCTGTTGCAGCGGAGGGAAGGACGCCTGTGGTTGTAGATGAGGTAGCTCCAGTGGTAACGACTGCGGCGGCGGTGACCCCGGCTACGAGGAAGGAGGCTGAGGAAACACCAGCAGCAGCAGTGCCTGCCAAGACACTGGCTGCTGTGGCAGCACCAGTGGACACCGCACGGGAAACTTCAGATGGTGAGTCTTCTCTCTGCTTAAGGGGGGTGGTGCCTGAATGAAGTAATGCCCACAAAAGGGCCTGGGTGGTAGATGGGTACAAATAGTTTGTGAACACAACACTGTCTGACTCGAGACACTGTCTCACTCTTGATTCGAGAGACCTTGAGAAGGTTTATAGGCACACTTGAGCAAAGGGCAATAAGCAATTTCAATTCCTGCAGCATAGGCCACATTTTGTGAGGCTGAGGCCATAAGGGTTCGAGAGTGTAGCTGAGCTTGTAACAGTGACTGGTCAGAATTAGGTGACCTTGTGTAGGTGTCCTTGTGGCCTGAACAGTAAGCAGTCATGAAACAGCGGCATCAGTGATGAAGAGTGATTAATATTGTGATATGTGCTAGCTTTTTTTTTCATGTTCCCACTGCTTAGTGTTGATCCTGGATGTATTGAACTTGGCAGGTAAAATATTGATATAGCAATAATTCAAAACACAAAATATGGCTATTTGAAGGCCATTGTAAAACAGCACGTCTGATTTGTACCAGTTACTGTAACATGGTAGCTTAACAATTTGCTTACAGTATGCAAGAGACATGAAAGCAATCCCATGTTACCATCTTGTTGAGCACTGTACAAAATCAACCTAGCAGAGGTACAGACATTCATCACTGCTTGGGGCCAATCCCTCTGCACCGGAGGAGTCTGCCACGATTTCTGCATTGGTGCATTCAAAAACTGCTTGTACAGTGTTATCGACACTAAGGAAATCACTTGTTTGCCCAGGAACGCTGACAAAGCTCATGAAATTGAGGCATCTGATTACATTGTAGCAGCTATAACCCAGGCGCGATGTCAATTCGCACCACAAAGCACACTTTGGAAGCAGTTCACAACACAGCATTTCTTGCTGTGTAGATTGCAGCTAATGAAAATATGTCCTTCGAGAGGCACTGAAAAGGATGTCTTAAGGGGCTCCTAAACCACCCCCGACATTTTTTTGAACATTTCAAGTTAGCACGCGCATCAAGTTGAAAATGCCGTCGCGATGAACGATGTCAAACGCGGCAGCGCTACGCGCCGCGAGCGCGCCACAAACTCTAAAAACAATCCCGTGCGCCTCTCCGGCCAGTTCCGGCATGCCAAAGTTAGCCGTGACGACATTGTGGTTTTTGCTGACGTCAAAAGAGTCCGAGCTCCGCTTATTGGTCGAAGGAGGACGTCGACTTCCAGTTAGTCTGCTAGAAAATGCACGCGCTCCCTGCCTGTTTGTTTTCCTCGTCGTGTGTCGTTCGAGTGGTGTTCGCGTGTGAATTCGTAAATGCGCTATGCAAGTGCAAGTGAGGTACAGCCGACTAGAAACTGCAGCAACTCTCAGAACACGATGAATAGCGCTAACAGAGAGCGTTGGCACAGCACCAACGAGACATTTACGCGAACGCGGGAGCCCGGTGGAGGCAAGTCAACCGGATGCGCGTCATCGCCGATGTATGTCACGTGACATTCGGAGGAGCACTCGGCGAGGAGGTGGCACTGGCAAGCGGCCGGCGGGCGCAGGAGAGAGTGAAACAAGCAAGCGCCGCGTTTTAATAATCAAACGGGTGTAACTCTGCTATTTCTGCACCGTTTCGAAAAATTCTTGCGGCTGCGTGTTTCTTGCGGCTACGTGTTTCTTACAAAAGCAACACAACTAAATTTCGACCTCTTGGTGGTTTAGGGGCCCTTTAAGGCCCCTATTCCCGTTGGCTATGCTTTTGCGAATTACATGTGGTAGTGCGAGGGAAACCATAGAATGCGTACAGGGTCGTCCACTCTTAGGGTGAACACGACGCAACGTGGCTCCCTTTTTGGAACGCCAGTGCTTGCGACGTGGGCACGCATCGAAGCTAATAATGTGCAGGTGCACAGAGTGATCCAAGCCCCTCTACGTCTGCACTAGATTAGCGTCGACGCGCAGTCCCATCGCGAGCGCTGGCGTTCTAAAGAAGGCAGCCACGCTGCGCCGTGTTCACCCTAAGAGTGGACGACCCTGTACATTACGTTGACTCAAGCCGCCGCCACTGGCTCCGACTGCTGCCGGAGCGACTGCCGCTTCTTAGTCACATCATTTTAGTGCAAACGTGGTTGGTACGCGATTCCCTGTCTGCATTTTTTTTTAAATGTTGCTGTTTGCGTTACGACCTAACATTGGTGCAGTAGAAGTGCACTTTAAAGCATTGTGCAACCTGCCAAAGCAGTGCAACTATACTGCATTTTCAACAGCTTCGCGTGCAAAAAATTGAAATGTTAAAACTTGGTTGGTACGTGATCAACATATGCAAGGAGGAGCACATGAAGGCCTCACTCTCTCTGTCAACCTTTGATATATCAGCCCTACACATGCATTGGATGTTAAAGGGAATTCAACTGTTCGATATAGCCAATAATTTCATGTACCAGTTTCATATATCCCGGATCGACTGTACATGTAGCACCTTACGTTCTTCAGCAATCGCTTCCATGAGGTTTGACTGGAAAGTTACATTCCAACAATGCTGTATGCAAAGATGCTATTGTGTTCTGGGTCTAGATGCTCAGTCTTCGATCAATCTTAAAAAAACACTGGGAAAGTGGCAATGGAAAAGGGTTTTGGTTACAGGTTTGGCCAGGACTTATGGTTGCACTACGCTCTCTAGCCTTCAAGGTGCTGAGGGCGTGACTGAGAGCTGTAAGCGGCAGTCTCACTTGTTGGTCCTCCAGCCAACTGTACCCGGGGAATTCTCTTCCAACACTGCACATAGTGCCAGGCTTCTCCCTTTGGTGCAGATCAGGCAGAGGTGGACAAAACTGGGTTTGCCAATGAAGATGGCATGAAAAAGGCAGCTTCTACATCTTGTTCTGTGTTGTTGCCATCATTCGATCTTTTTGTGGGCGGCAATGATGCACCCCTTTGTTCTACTCTTGGCATCTTGGCCACTGACTGACTATCATGTTTTCCTTTTATGCAAGTCTGAGGAGCCAACCACATCTAAGGTACAGTCGAACCCCGCTACAACGAACGCCGCTTAAACGAAATTTCCGGCACAGCGAAAAGTTCTGTCCCCCGCCAACAGACTACCGATGTCTGTTGAAATAGCGCGCGCGACCTTCGCACACCACGCGGCGCGATCAGTTCAGCGGAGATGGCCGGGTCATTTCATCTCTGCTTTAGCCGCGTTCGTCCCCAGCGCTGGTGTGCTTTTACTTGCCTGTAAAATATCCGAGCTGGGATTTGTACAGAACAACGGCGACTGCAAAAACGTCAAAAAGCGTTTGCGGGTGGCTGTAACGGGAGAATAGATGTTTCTCATCACCGCACACAAAACTGCTCATTGCATTTGTCCCTCATATCTGTGCTGAGCCTGAGCCTCTCGGTTGTGCGCGCTGCATGACGTCAGAGATTGCCATGATGGAACCTCGGAGGCCACGCCCTGATCATGCTTAGGCTTAGCTGTGCCAGCCATGCGCAGCACGGATGGCAGCATGCGGTAAGGTAACTGCAATAGCACGGAGGAATGCAGCACTGCGAGTAAATGTTACCACTCCTTGCAAGGCAGCTACGCCCACCAACGCGCAGCAGTTTTATCGGGACGCAGGAGTTATGAATTGGTGTTCCGAACGTCCTTGAGGTGCCGCGGATCAAGCGAAGCGGGAAAGCCAAAGTGCGGCTGTTCGAAGGAATTCAGGGGTTCAAAGTAGGCGGTGCATTTATGCGAGTGCGTTCATTACGAGAGTACATTTGATTACCATCTGTTTCAATCTGTTTCTGTTCAAGCGTTACAATCTGCTTCACTTCTTTTTTTGGGTCACTGGAAACGGGTACGTGTTACAATCGAGGGCATGGTATAATAGAGTATATCTCCTGGATTCTGTTCCTGCAAATTTGGCAGGTATTGTTACAATACCTGCAAATTTGGTAGGTATTGTTTCAGTTGTGCCTCAGTCTTGCATGCTGTGATGATGCGTGCAAGACTGAGGCACAAGTTTCTTTGTTCTACCAGCTCAGGTCTGTTATATTTTTGATTTCACCACGAAATTATTTTATGCGCACCGTCAATTTCGTTGTAGCGAGAGCCAACTGTAGTAGAAATTTGGACATGTTTCATTTAAATCTCGCTCTCGGCAGATTTGTGTAAGTACACCTGCAGTTATGCTGGTTAGTGCAGCAGAAGGCAAGTACCGAAGAATCATGTCTCGCTTTAAACTTAACTGAAGCTAGGCCATATGTGGAGGCCAACTGCACGAGCATGTCATGTTTTTAAAAGCGGTGAATGCTTTTGACTCCGCTCGTACTGCCGCAGCATGGTGCGAGTGAGGGAGGTTGATATAGCAGTGTAGCATAACTTGCAACTTGGCGTGTTCTGTCTGGAGAACGAAAAATCCATGCCAGTTTACAGCGCTCTTTCAGCGATCTATTGGTATCTGTATGTTCGAGGCCACATTTTTTTGTAGATGCGCACTCTCAAATCTACCTGGCAAATTACTGCACCTTCTAAATTTTGACCTCGCCGGTGTGTGCCTGTCATTGTAGATTAAAGGTAAGCATGTGGCATTGATTTGTAATAGGACATGAAG
The DNA here is from genome assembly GCA_013339685.2 of Hyalomma asiaticum. Lineage (NCBI taxonomy): Eukaryota > Metazoa > Arthropoda > Arachnida > Ixodida > Ixodidae > Hyalomma > Hyalomma asiaticum. Next base: position 52,245,333 of record CM023484.1, read on the forward strand.
GGCTGCAGTGGTTATATTTGCAGTAATTAATGTGTATACCCATTACATCTGCAGTAATTAATGTGTATACCCATTATATTTGCAGTAATTAATGTGTATACCTGGTATATTTGTAGTAATTAATGTGTATACCTGTGATATTTGCAGTAATTGACATGTATTGCAGTAATTAATGTGTACACATGTATGTAAAATTGGCATATGCAATTGGCAGCAATGTCCATGACCACACTTCTGCAGTAGCAATAAGTTTCTGGTCCACGGTGAATGCAGTTCATGCCGCACAGGATCGGACTACATGTCGGCTGCTTTGGCAACACAAAGGCTGGTTTCTGACCAGATAGCGCTACGCTGCTCTCATCGGGTGGCTGAGATTTCAACGCTCTTCATTTCTTTGCTGTTCTTCAGTCATGCTGCTAAGCAAATTGCCCTCGTTAACACTTGTTGGGACATTACTCGTGTCCCCCACTGCAGGTTTGGAGCGCATGTGTTGATGCTCTCATTGTGCAGTCGTAACTGGGCCAATTTTGTCTTCGTTCTGCAATGCTCTGCATTCTGGCACTGCTGTTGCAGGTGCAAACCTCTGTTGCTTGGAGCCTATGGCCCATGGCAAACAGGAGTGGTCACCAACAGAGATTGTTTGCATCAAATCCTTGAAATCTGTTGCCCTAGCATGCAGGTTGGTTGGGGACTGTTGTACAGTATATTGCGAGCCATTTTTACAAATTTTCCTGTTCACAATGGGCACTGCCATCCCCGGAATGCTGGCATAAATATTAAACTTGCTGTTCCCAGATTGCCTTGCACTGGAAATTAAATGTCAGTGCTTCTTTGCAGTCAGCCCAATGAAAATTGAGCCAGATCAGGATTGCTTTTGCACATTTGAAGTCTGCTTTATTTCTCTTAGCTTGCTTCAAGATTCTAATAGCATGGTATAGTCCAGGAACAGCTGGTGCTTGGCAGTGTGCTTCTACGCTGCTTATTTGCTCTATAGAACAGTTGCAGCACCCACACCTGCTGATACTAGGGATTGTGCACAGTCAGGGTGTGCACAGGTCCTTGAAATCCTGGAAAACCCTTGAAGTTGAAAATTTCATTTTCAAGGGGGCCTTGAAAGTCCTGGAATTTCGTTTCAGTCCTTGAAAACCCTGGAATTTTGGGGATTTTCACTGGGTCCGATAGTACTACTCGCAATTCACGGCACTCGAACGTGTCTGGGACAAACTTCACTGGAAATCGCGTTCCACGACGCCGCGATCGCGGAGTCACACTGTCAAAACTCCTGTACTTGATGGATCGGGGCATGCGCACGCTCGCAGCGCCATTTCTTTTATCTGGTTTGCCTCTGCTTCGGCTACTGATGGCCACAATGAGCATTAAGCCACAATAGCATTAAGATACAAATAGAAAAAAAAAATGAAAGACCTGCCTTGAGCTTCAGAACTTCTAGTCTAGTGAAACTGCAATCGAGTGAACAGAATATCCTTTGTTTTGTGCAACACGTGAACTTTCTATATCTTGCTGTCCAGCATGAAGAAAGTGCTTCTGTGCACTTGCTTGTGTAAACATTGTTTGGTTGTGCTAGCTTAGAAGAATGGCACGATGTTTTCCTCCCTTCCTGCCCATTCTTCAATTTAGATGATCTTTGGGTGTTCCCTGGTATGTCACAGATTTTCTGTCGCCTGGATTTGAACGTGGAACGATGTTATAATTGCAGGCGTTTCCTCGTGTGGGCATTATAAGTCTACTTATTCGGTGGCGCAGTGCCCAATGATTATACTCTGCTTCATACAACAGGCGCAACGCTGCGAAGGCTATGCAAGTAGTCCATAAAGAAAAAAAGGAGAGGCGTATCACGACGACAAATGAACTACAAACATAACAAACTCTGATATTTTGATGGTTTCCCCAGCAATCCCAGCATATCTTGTGAAGCTGATGAGGAGGAGGAGGAGAAAGGGAGGAAAGACAGGGAGGTTAGCCAGTGCTGAGACCGGCTGGCTACCCTGTGCGGGGGAAGAGGGGTCAGGGGAATGAAAGATAATAGAAAGGAGACACGACACGAGCGCCAGCTTTGACGGCGTTGCACCTGCGGGAAAGAACTGAGAGGCTGACATTTCCTGCAGTCTGGTAGGCTAGTTCGATGGTTGCCATGGCGCATGGCCGTGGACCTAGGATAGAAGATGTCGGGGTTACTTCTACTTATTACTACTGCTAGCAGCGGCATCGCCGCTAGCAACCCCTTGCAGTGGGTTCGAGCACTCAACGAGCAGAGAATGAGGTCGTAGCGTCCGCACGTCCGCTATCTCAGCCGTGCCATCGCCGCGCTGCCGCGCGCGTCGACCCGCGGCCCGACTCGAGGCAGGGCAGCGCGAACCGTCGCACGCGGCGAAAGAGGAGAACATTAGGCGTCACTCTCCGTGCATGGTGATTTAATAAACGTTAAAATAATACAAACAATAGCAAGGCCGAATGTAAGGTCGAATTACATATTAACAATAACAATAACGATAAACAACACGCGAACACAAACAAGGACGCAAACAAAGGACATTAACAATGAACAACACGCGAACACACAATAACACACAAAAATAACCATGCAAGGAAGGAGAGCCTAACCCCGGCCAGCGTACCCGCGACCGCGCCCCAAGAAAAGGAAAATAGAAAGAAAGGAACATACGTAGATGGGCGCAGATCGCCGGCCGCTGCCGTGGGTCACTGGAGCTTGCAGAGGCACGCCATCCGACCGATGGCCCGGTCGGCCGGAGGGTCACAAAAGTACGTGCGCACCTCTCCAAGATCCAGCAAGTTCTCCCCAGGCATCTCCAAAACCAGAAACGCCAGAACGCGCAAACATTCTGGGAATTTCTCGCTGCCCAATGGCAGCCTATGTTAAGACCACATGGGCGAAGCGGGCGGCCGCCGCTCCGTTAGAGTGTACTAGAATATTCTAGTACACTCTAGCTCCGTCCTGCAGGGAAAGGGGATGCGGGGCATTCCTACGAAAAACATGGCGTCGCGCGGGACGCGGCCCCACAAAGAGCACAGAACAGAATAGGTGCATGCAAGCAATGAAATAAATGCGAAGTGGACCTCGAGGGCGGGGGGGCTTGGGACCCTAAACGTCCCAAATTCTGCACTGTTTCCATTGGTTCCGATGTGGGCTGCCATATGCATATCTGCATATGCTGTGCAGGCAGAAGCGAGCGAGGGCTGTAAGACTGCGCCGGCACATCACAACACCTGGCACTGGAACTAGTGGCGGCGATACAGATTTATTTGGATTCACGCACCCAACAGATGGAAGTTGCGCGTCGTTTTTGATGGAGCGGTAGATGACGAGGAAGACGAGCGGCGGCGCGTGTCGCTCGCGCGGCCAGTGGCAGCCGGGTGTGGGCCCCCGGCACGGGTGTGCCGGCAGCAGCACGGATCCCGCAGGGATACCAGGGAGCGGCCGGCGGCGCCAACGTCGCCGGCCGGCCAAAGCTGCGGCGGCTGCTGCGGCTCGTAATACCGTCGCCCAGCCACGTACCGAGTCTGCTGCTGCAGGAGTCGTAAATCCCGTGGCGCCACCGTGCCGGAAGCCTGCCAGCGCTGCCGGTACGAAACCGCGCTTTTTGGTTCATAGAGCGCGTCCAACGGTCGGTGGCATTTAGTGCGTCGTGCCCTTAAGCTACACTAAATGGAAACGCCGACGTTGCTTTACCACCCACCAAACAGCAATGCTATTCGTTTTGCGATAGGGTAATCCGACGATCCGCTGCCGTATCACGTCTGGAGGGCTCGGGACACGTCACGTGGACGTCTGCTTTCGCTGGCTTAATGAGGCGCTACCTCCGGCATTTTTATGCGTGGAAGGAACTCTCCTGCGACGAGTTACGTCAGCCGACACCATATCGCGAAGCGCAGTCCTTTCCACATACCGCCTGTTGCTGCCTCGGCGAGTGCCATTGACATCGCGTTCCCGGAATGCTGTGTACCAGTCTCCCAGATCGGCAAGGGCACGACGGCTAGTGTGCACACTGCGCTATTTAGAATAGACCACTTTTATAGCTGCCTTCTTCGTCCTGTCGCTCTCGAATCAAAGACGGCCACTTGCTTGCTTACTTTCTTGCTTCCTCGACGGCCTTTGGGGCGGTCGTCCTTGTGACGTCATCGCCGTCTCTGGCGCGTGCCTGGCCCCGCCGTAGTGGCAGTCGTGGTTGACCGGCTGCCGTTCGCTATGCGCGCGCCTCTGCGGCTGAAACGGGTTGTGTGCGTGTGTGCGCCGCGTTGGTTGCCGGCGCGATTGGCCGCCACGACGGCGACTAATCTTTGTTCTTTGGTTTCTTCGTTTCGTCCCTTTCGCCCTATCTCGCCGAAGGCGTCGTCCGCGTTTCGCTCGCCCGCACTCTCGCATCTTCAGACCGAGCAAACGTGGCGTGTCTTGACGGCCGCGGCTGTTCGCAAGCCGGCTTTCCCGCAGGCGACGCAATTTGGGCTTCTTTTTCCCCCCTTTCGTTCGCCCATGTCTCGCCTCCGGCCGGCCAGCAGTTGCGTTGTATGCCCCCCATTACTTGACAGCACTGGTTTTCTTCTCAACGGCCGCCACGTGATGTAGGACCTAGCCGGTCGAGCAGACTGCTGCGGCCTCCACAAGCGCCAAGTTGAGGTCGGCCCTCTTCGACGGATGCTGTAGCGGGCGTGTGCCTCCGTCCCCGGAAGGGCGAGGTGACGTCACTTCCTTTTTGGTCTCTTGATGGAGGAGGTGGAGGGAACGGAGAAACCTGCGCCACAGTGGCGCGCGGCCGAAAGTGCTGTGGTGGTGGCGGTGCTGTGGCGGTCGTCTGTTGCTGGCGCTTGTGGTCGTGTAGTATGGGAACCGGAGGGGAGGACCTGGTTTTGGGGGCTTGATTGATTCGGGAAGCCGGGCCTCTGACGATGACGACGACGGGGCCTCGCTGCTGAGCGACGACGCGACCTCCCCCCCACCCCGACCGTCGGGGTCGACCGCTTTTGCTTTCCGCTACGCAGCGATCGGCGGCGGCGTGTGCACGTCCTGTCTCGCCCAGCAGCTGTTGGCGTTGCGTCTCGTGTTCTTGCACTTAGTGGTTGTTGCTTGCGTCGTTCACCGAGACTGAAGTGTCTCGACCGTAACCATTGCTGTCCCCTGCTGCTCGACCTGAGAGGTCTTCGCTTCTAAATTGTGCCGACGGAAAGTTACGCAATCCCGTCTGACCGTGTTTGTGCCGACAGTATCCGGGACTACATCCGCCCCGTCCTTGTGCTCTTGAAGACTGCTCCCCGGCCGTTTTCCTTTCGTTGACCCCTGTACGTTTTCTGGCCCGTTTGTGTGGATGGTGGGGGGATGCCGCTCTTGCCAAGGAAAGTGTTGTGTAGCTTGCGGCGTTTAGCTGTCGTGGGGCACGATAGCGTAAGCCAGTGGCGAGCTTGTCCCCATGGGCGGCGGTCCGCCAGTGGGTACGCCTAGACGTTTGTTTCTCGTCTAAGACCTGAAGACTTATATCGTGGTAAGTAGTCCTCTTGTGCCAAGTGCTCTATAATACCTTCCCTTTGTGTACAGGGTCGATAAAAGGAAATTGTCTACTCGGTAGTGGCGCAAAGCGAAAAAATTTCGCGACCGCATTGGTAGGCTTGAACTGCGTCCCAGTTCGCGAAAGCTTATTCCTAAACCGTGACTCTAACCAGAGACGAATGTTGTTTGCGTAATGATCGAGTAACGCGTAAACTAGTAAAGTCGACGAGTAAAGCCCGCAGATCGCAACGATCGACAGCTTAATTATTGAGCCAGTTGACTTCATTCGGTCGCGTAAAATTGACTATGCAACGGGGAAACCAACAATAGATTCTGAGCAGGCATTCGTGACTAGACCACCTTAGTGACTCTGTCGACATGCGGCAGATGATGCGCAAGTTATCACACGGTCTTCTCCATGGACACGTGCCCATTGCGGAGTGAAGCTGCGTGAGACGCACATTTCCGCCTTTCCTGGGGGGTATTTTTTTGAGCCTACGTAAGCTTATCTTTACCGCTTCGTCGGAGGCGGTAGACTAGTCGGCCAGGAAGCAAGCGTTTACATGTGGGCGTACTAAAATGGTGCGATTGAGGTTAACCGGACTCATCGCCGCCACTGGCAAACAGCGGCAACGGAAGTGAGGGATAATAGAAGCGGCACTGTAATCAATGTATGGCGAAGAGCACGCCACTGGGCGTGCAAAATAACTGGAATCCATCGACGATGTTGCAACTTGCACATAGCTGTGCGACATTGTCGATGGCTTCGGTCACCACGTATATCAAATTGAAATTTGCGGTATATGCTATTCTCGGTACTGTAATGAAGCTTTCCTGAAATTGACCTTTAAATTCTTTTAGCGAGTTCCCAAGCAGACCGCCTTGTGCTTTTTACGTCATTATCTTCAATGTTGCGCCTACCCAAGCAGGCGGGCGGCTAAGAGAAAAAGCTGATGCTTCAGCCATCGCTGTCAAGTTCAGGAAAACTGGCATAACTAGCTATATCTCCGGATTTCGGGCGCCGGCTCCGTATTTCTATGCGGGGAGGCTGTGACGTCATCGCATACGCTGCATGAAACATCTACCCGTTTCGGTTCGAACTAATCGTTGAATGAACCTTACCATTGCCGGCCCTCATGAACTGTTCACTTTCCTTCAAGGACTGGGAACCATTTCTGCTGGTGTTATCTGCCAAGGTGGTTCATAATTTCTCTTGACAGGTGGCGGCAGCGTTGGTGCGGTGGCGCCGCCTGACGGCGTTGTTACGCCTATTCTGCGAACGTGTTTCATTTTCACTTTTCGAATTGGTGCAGCGTGGTCGTTCCTTCCTAAACATTATCTTGAATGACACGCGATAATGGCCCCGCCACGGTGGTCTAGTGGCTATGGTACTCGGCTGCAGATCCGAAGGTCGCGGGATCGAATCCCGGCCGCGGCGGCTGCATTTCGATGGAGGCGAAAATGTTGAGGCCCGTGTGCTGTGCGATGTCAGTGCACGTTAAAGAACCCCAGGTGGTCGAAATTTCCGGAGACCTCCACTACGGCGTCTCTCATAATCACAGCTGGTTTTGGGACGTTAAACCCCACAAATCAATCAAATCAATCAATCGACACGCGATAATGGGTCTGCGTAGCTCCGCGCCTTAGCGGATTCAAGGAGACTGTAAGGCTGTGTGGTTAGCAAATGTTGAGAAGAAATGCAGTATTTTGTTAGCTAAGAGTGGCCGCAAAATGTTTAGCTGAAATTCTTCAGGGGTCGAAACTTCCGCATAAAGCAAGTTCTACTGAAATACGGAATGGGGGCCGCGATCCCCCATTTTATCTGGATTCCCCCAGTTGGTACATGTAGCAACTGTGCCGATACTGCGGCGTAAGCTCTGTTAGACCAGATGCCTGCCGCGTCAGCTAAAGCCCGCTCCTAGTTGCACCGCGATGTTGTGCAGATATCGGTCGTCGATCCTGGGTGCCCCCTTGCGGTAGTTCACAGGCATGACCACCAACTGCTCCGAATACCATCGCTACACCTGTCTCTTCGTCGGCTTACTGTAGTCGGGCGTACTTTTACTAGCAGCAGCAGAGGCGACCCGCTTCTCGTATCGATTACACGCGGAAGTGAGCTGTTCGAGGACGTTTCTCTCTCTCTCTGGCTGCCATCGGGGCAACTGCTGCTTCGCTCGAGCCGCCCCCCTCCCCCCCCCTCCTTCTCTATGCATTGTACGCGAACGTATGCTGTGCGCTCTCACGGGGACGGCTGCCGCCGCATCCGCGGATGGTATTAGGTCGTCGAGCACTGGATGCGTTGCATAATTCAGTACCCTTCGTTCCCCTGTCTAGCCACGCTATAGTTTGCGGACGGGATCGTTACGTCGCATCTGGGGTGCGGGCCATTGCACGTATTACTTCCGTCTATGGAGCAGCCCACCCCCCAAACGCGGGGGAGGCCCCTGGGTTCGATTCCCAGTGCCGCTGTGCAGCCACTGGTTATTCTAATGCGGAGAGGTACCCCGGCCTGCCCCTTGGTGGTGTGGGTAAACTCTTGTCCCGGGATTATATACAACCCCCAAAAGATACCCAGCTAACCAATAACTACTCCGTATCCCCACAACCCGCATTCATCCGGCTGGGGATGAATACGGAGTAGTTATTGGTCACATGTCCCCTTAATAGTCGCGTTAAGGCTAAGTAAATAAAGTTAAGTAAATATCGTACGGTCTCCTTGTGCGATGCGCGCTTTCCTCACGCTCAGTGGCATAGCCTCGACTCGTGTGGGTTGTTAATGCGCCAAGCTGTTTTTTAAAGGCAAGAGCGTACTGACCGCACTATATGCATTCGGGTCTCGCACTGCAGTACCATATTGCCCGGGTAATGGCACGTAGGGGATTTGATTCTGCACCAACGCGCCACATTTCCAAAGCAGGATGTGGACTGCTGCCGCACCGGCAGCGTAGGTTGATATCGTATTCGAATGCTTTGCCTATATGTAGCTCCAATTTAGACGCGCAACACACTGGTCGTCCGACTACGGTAAAACGTTTCATGCATTTCTGAAGTGCCTATGAATGTGCGGGTGTTGGCACCCCCATAGCTAGACTTCATGCACGCTGAAGTTCTAGAGCCACTAGTACGCGCGCAGTTTTAGGACGTGTCAGTTTCCTTGCTACACTCTTGGAACGCGGAAGCTTTTGCGTGCAGCTTAGTGCGAATGTCGTGATTACTCTCGAGGGTAGTTGTGTCAGAGGCAGACTCAAGTTTACGAACAGTTTTGGGTAGTAGACGAGACGCTAGCGCCAACGAACTTTTCTTTTTTTTTTTTTTTTTTTCGTGTTCGATCGGCCGCAGCCTCTGATTCTACAGCTACGTTCTGACACCCTCCTTCCTCCTCCTTTACGGTTTTCAAAGCTGGCGACGTCGCGACGAGGCCGACGCCGCGAGCGAGACCGGGAAAGAAGCGGCCAGCCCGACTAATATTATCCGTCCTTGGACTGTTACGCGATGCTCTTTGCGAGAGAGGGCTGCTCTGCTGGCTGGCTGGCGTTGTTTCTGGAAGCCCTCCTGACGAGACAACCACTTCTCCCTCCCCCGCCCGTATTTTCTTTTTTTGCTTATCTATCTTCCTCCTCGCTGGAGGAGCATCTTCGAAGACTCGTTGCGTTGACTCCTTTGTCAACTTCGTGGGCGTGGAGTTCGTGCGCTCGCAATGAAACGCGACATCCAGAGTTCGATTATAGCGAGTGGAATTTGGCGGTTGCTTCAAGTAAGCACGTGATGCGGCTGCGAACGTGGCTGCGATCAGGTGATCGCTCTCGCGCAAGTGTGCGAGGAAACTAAATAGCGCTGGAAACTAAAATACATGTTAAAATGCGTTCTCTCGTTACCTTACATGGGGATGTGTTTTAGACTCGCCAGTTATACATGTTCGGAATTATTGTGGTTAATCCCACCATTTTGTCTATGTAAGAACAGAAAATGAACTTGTTTAATTCATTTTTAATGTTGCCGAATTTGTGCCATACGTCGTCAGTGTGACATCTTTTTTTGCTCGCCGAATTTGTCCATATATAAATTCCCAACTTAACCGCGGTTTCCTGGTTTGCACAGCAATTTCTGGTATTTACAGGAATTCCGTTACCACGGTGCAACTTTGCACTGGAAGGCTCTGGTGCAGCCATGGCAGCCATTTGCCGCTGCGTGGCCGTTTGAAACCCCCCTCCCCATGTTCTTTCATTCATTGCAAAGGGCTATGTTCTCGCGTAAACCTGTCGCGTGTATGTCGTACTCTCGCCTCGGGACAATGGCCCTTTTGTGTGCAACTGTGGCCGCGCTCGGCCTTCAATGTGTGTGGTTGCCTCTGGTGTAGTACCTCCCACGCCACGCGTACAACTTTTTTTCGAAATGAATGGAACGGGCGGTTTGTTGTCTCAAGCGAGTGACTGGGCGTGCGTGCGTGCGCGTTGGAGGCTCTCGGCGTTACGTTGCACGGAGGAGAAGGCTTTACGAGGGCAGAGAATGAATGAGAGGGCGGAATGCGTGATTGCGCGCAGCTGGGCTCTCTTGCGTGGATGGCAAGGCTGGGGGACGATGATTGCGACTACGCTTTTTCTCTTTCGCCGTGTGTATAACATTGCGAGCACATTTTGTACGCGCCTGCGTGTATCCAGCGGCCGTGGAAGCCTTTGAGCAACTCCGGTTCTGCACCGGAAAAGAAACAAGACTTAGTGGAAGGCGAGGCACGCACCCCACACGCGAAGCCTCGCGTTCCGCCATTTTTCACAACGGGGCAAGGTCTGCCGAACAAATCGTTTGCGATGTTCAAACCAGCAGGCCGAAATCGCCAGTCCTCAGCGGGTTCTTGCTGGCTACAAGTCTGGGAATCCCATTACAACGTGCGAACAAGCTTCAGAAATTTTCTAGTTTCAGCAGGCACGCGTCCGTGGGCGAATTTTCGCTCTGGCACGTGCCGGAGGCGTGGCTTCATTCCAGAGCCCATAGGAGGCCACGAAAGAGCCCGCCTTGAATCCGTAGGCGGTCGCCTAGGGGCTTTCAAGTTTCTAGAGAAAGTTGAAAGCTCGTTGGTCACGGACTGATGCTGCAGAAGAACAGCCCAGCAGGGGCACACGGCACCTCAAACGAGTCATTGGACATGCTGTCACTCAACCTCCTCAGTAGAGGAGGTAGAGGAAAATAAGCGAAATTGCCCAAAGAATCGTCTACCGGAACAAACAGGCTCGTTTTCGCCGAAGTTGTGCAGTCCTTTTGCTGAAGCCTAAGCTTACCGTCGTTGAACAAGATTAGGGAGTTTTAGCAGAGCCGGCTTACCGTACAGTAGTGACAGTAGGGAGTTTTAGCAGCGGCGGCTTACCTTGCGGTAAGTACGGTAATGCCGTACCGTCGTAGTTGGCACGTAGAAAATTGAGCTTCTGAGGGCTTTACCAGCAGGTCTTTCCCTGCAGTGCAGGTCTTTCCGACTAAAATAGCTGCGTGCCGACCACAGCGTTACCGCATTACCGTACGGTAAGCCGCCGCTGCTAAGACTGACAAAACTGTCTGCTAGGCTCCGTGGTAAAGCAAGCGAGCCGAAAAGTGAGCGAACGAACGAGCTAGGGACGCAGGCCTGTTATCGTGGTAACCGCCTCGGTATTTTGGTCGGGTTGGTGTTATTGGCGGCGTTGCGTCAAGGCACGCACCACGCTAGCAGCAAAAACGCTGGCGTATTTGACACCTTGCGGTGGCTTTGAAGAGCAGCAGCAGGCTTCTCGACGTTTTGTGCAGAGCCGCCGCCGCCTCCCGTTGTTTGCTGCTGTTTTGCGGTGCTCTCCTTTCTGCAGCTAGCTAGCTGCCCACTCCTTTCTTTTCTCTCCGTTGCCGGCTGGTTTGCTGGCCCGCCGAGAGGGTTTCCCTTCCTGGTCTGGGACGCCGCCTGGCCGTGCTGCTGCTCGCTTTGCCGCTTCTAAATTTGTCGAGAGCGTGCGCGCGGCCGGCGCCGCCGAAGGAGTCGTCAGAGTAGGCTGGGGAGGAGAGGCAGTTGCGTATGTCGAGGGGAAGGAAAGCTCCACGGGAATGCGCTTTTCTCTTTCCTTCCCCGCTGCCTACACTCTTCCCTTCCTTTTGTCGCGTTCTCCCCCTCCGCGGCCCCCGTCCGACGGCGAGAGAGAGCTACCGCTGGCTTCATCGGCTCGCCCGCCGCCGCCGCTTGGCCCGTCGACCCTGCCTCGCGCCTTCTGCCTGCGTTTTGTGCGAGTCGTCTTCGACTGCGGCGTGCCGTGTGTGCGCCCCGCGGACCCCACGAGAGAGGCAAGATAAGCGGTCCCTTGACGACGCCATGATGCTGCCCCCGGCCCTGCGTCGTCGTCCAGGCGCGTGCTGTCGGCCCCGCTTGCCCGAGACGTCGTAGATGGTAGCTTACTGCACGCCGGCACCGCCGCCACGAGGTCACTTTGTGGCTTGGAGCGCGCTACCTCCGCTGGTTGTGCGTGTGTGTGAAGAAATCCTTCGCAGTAGCAGTGTGCAGCTGCGTGGGACGCGCGCGGTGCTGCGTCAGTCGCGGTGGGACTGAACGTTTCTGCGACGGACGGTGGACGGCTGGCAGTGTTACAGCGGGGGAAAGCTCTCCTGCCCGCGGTCGTCGCCAACAAACCCCGCCCGATGTGCGCTGCCGCCGCCGGTTCGGCGGAACGTCTTCCGGCCGCTAGGACTACACAGCTCTCGAGGTCGCGGATGTAGTACCTGTGGTGACGATGGATTCTTCCGTCGACGAGTGTGCATAGTTAGCTGAGCCTCGGGTTTGTTCTGCGGGCCTCCGTCGATCTCCGGCGTCGTCGGTTGGCCGTGTCGTTTAAGAAGCGCTCCCGGCGCCGCACGTGGTCTCCCCGCCGTCGCCGATGATGGCGAGTGCACGGCCGCCTCCGGCGGCCCGTGCGATCAACGGGTCGTCGCACGGCCCCTTGCCAGGTGAGAGAAGGGAAGCTGGCTGCTTTTTGGGAATAGTCGTCTGGCCCGTGCTTGGTTGGGTTGCGTTGCGTTGCGTCATGGCGTTGCATAACCACTGGCTGTTTCTTCTGTTACCCAACCCCTTTCGCCGCCCGCCGCTGCGCGTTTGTGTTCTTTTATGACGCCCGATAACCGAGGCAGCGGCAGTTGAAAAACAGCGGCTTCCTCTTTGCGACAGGTTCTGCACACCTGAAGGGTGCACTTGCTGTTTATTTTTAACTGTCCCGTCTTGTTTTTTTGCAGGCTGCGTTTTCTTTTTCTTGTGCAGCGAAGCCCTGCCGCTTCTGCTGGTTAGCCGCGGTTTCCACTTTTGGCTCTCTGGGTTGGAGTCGGTTAACCCTCGTGTGCTTTCTCTTCGTCTGGACGCCCGTAGTAGCAGAGAGGAAAAAGAAAAATGGAGGGGAAGGGTTGAGTACTGGTTTGCCTTTTGCCCACCACCGACGGCGTATCTTGGGGCGCGGCCTTGCCTTGCCTGCCCGCCCGGCGTTTGCGCTACGCACCCGCCGCGCAGCAATGTCTTTCTTTTACGGCTTCCTCCTGGAGCATTCCACGAGAGGTCTTGCCTGGTGGTCCACGCCCCTCGCACGAACGGGTCTTCGGTTACTCAAGCCGGACGAGCACGGTTTTTTCCCCCTTTTTATTGGCTCATCTTTACATCTTAAGATGTGCGCAATGCCTTTCGTCTTTTCATTAACTTCATTAAGGATTTCCGTTGAAAGAACAAACCAAGGGAGGAATGAATGTAGCGGACGGAAGTGCTCTGCACTTAGTATGCAGAACAAAAAAAAAAGTATAATTAGGCCACCTTTCAAGCTGTGCATTGTCTCGCCTTTTTAGTTGCCAATTATTCGACCTCTTGCTGTCCGCAGATCCTCGCTCTGTCCTTTCTTTTTGTGTCGTGGTATCTGTCGTTTCATTCTCCGCATTCTTCATTTAGTAGATTCTTTTTGTTTTTCTAAGGGCTAGAGAGAATTTGGAAAGGGGCGCGCAGCGTGGAAAGGCGGAATGCGATCGTGTGTCGCCCGAGCGAAGCCAGTGTTCGCTTCAGCCAGGCCGCGTAGGGGAGGGGTGGGGGTCGGTGACGAAAATGTGTGCGAGTCAGTGTGTGCGACACGGGCGTCAGACACGCGACTGACCTTTTTCTTGCCCACGATTCTGGCAGCGAATGTCGCGGCCCTTGTGTTCTTTCCTCTGATATTTGGCTCTGCTACGTGCTCTATAATTGTTCGCATCGTGTCTTGAGCCAAACTGCGAAAATTCTGCCGGCTCTTATTAATTGGCGTTCGTTTTTCGACTGCCGTTTATGCCTTCACGAACCTTGTCACTGACGGCCGTCAGTGTCTCAAGGTTTCTTATCATAAAAATGATCTCTTGAAAAGCCACTTAATAAGCCAGTAGAAAACATACGAGAAAGAATTTGAAATGCACATCTAGAGTGAGCCTACTGGCACACAGAGCATGTATAAAACAAAATAGTAATACAGAATACCATGCCTTGGGAATTCATTTCTTCTTTGGAAACACTTCATTTAAAACTGTGACCTCTTTTTAATGGATCAGTGTGGGCTTTGCAACCATTTTTAGAGGCAGTGGCAGGTGACATCAATTCACCTACCACTGCCTCTAAAGAGTTCATCAATTTAAACTAAGACTTAAGGCATTGCAATACATTCCTGTGTTGCAGTGAAGCATTGGCAGCCAAATTCATAATTTTCATGCATAAACGGGACCGTTGTTTGGCTTGGCCATGTTGGTATTCCATGTTGTCTAGTCAGTTGTAGGACAGAAAAGAACCGAAGCCCTGTCTGCATCAGCCCTTTTTTGTTCTTTGTTTTGTGCATGCCCTGCAGAATTCATTCTTACTCAATGCCTTGTTTGGCGGCATATGCAAGAAACTAGCTTGCAGGGGCACAGCATTCAGTGAAAGTGGCAGTGAACAGACTGAAGCATGGTCCCTTCTCTGCATGGTGTACTAAATGTACCATGATAATTCGAGATTTCCAAGAGGCATTGCTGCTCTGTAGCCAGCATATTTACAACAGTCCAGAGACAATTATGGGTGCCTGCAGGGGTCCTTGTTTGGCCCCAGTGCTTGGTGCTGGTTTCTTATTACTGTTGTCCTGCCACGGTGGTCTAGTGGTTATGGCATTCTGCTGCCGATCCGAAGATCGCGGGATTGAAGCCTGGCCGCGGTGGCTGCATTTCGATGGTGGCGAAATGTTGAGACCCGTGTGCTGGGGTGTGATGTCGGTGCACGTTAAAGAACCCCAGGTGGTCGAAATTTCTGGAGACCTCCACTACGGCGTCTCTCATAATCCGAGCTGGTTTTGGGACGTTAAACCCCACAAATCAATCAGTCTTATTGCTGTTCTCACCCTGACTGCTGACAGAGGGGTGGTGTTGTGAGAATACTTGGGGTCGTCCACTATTGGATGGTGGTCGGATGTTTCAACAGTGCAAAACACTGTTGCCATGAACCAGGTCTCTGCATGTTGCCATTCCTATGCAGTCTCTGTTATGGAACTGTCCTACACGTACACCATATGAGCAAAGGCCTATTTGTTTTATGGTGATGTCAAATAAACTGTCGCAAAAGCATGTTCACTCTACAATAAACTGTACTCTGCAACAGCTGGAGCTTTCCTGGATAGGCTTTGATATATGTAGAGGTTGCCAATTGTTGGTGCATCTGCTAAGAAGGCAAAGAAACCTCTGTGTACTCCATTGTTTAAACGAGTTCACTGTTATGCATCACTGCTGCACCCTGCTTTTCCACTAGTGTTTGGTGGCTGTAGTAGCACTGCATCAGGCACAATGAACCACTCTTATGTAATGTCACCTTAGCAAATGTCAACCCAAACGAAAATTTTTGGAATGAAGAGTTCCACTGCTCTAAATCCAAGTGTAATCATTCATGTTAGTTACGATAAAGCGAATTTGATCCTGACCCAGGGTTATGTCTTGTTTTTCAGGGAGGGAGAGCAGAAAATCTGCTAAAAAGAAGAAAATGAAGGAGTGGAACAAGAAGGGGGAGAACAAGGAGGGTGGCGACATGGATGCCTTCGTCGACAAGGAGGAGGTGAGTCTGCTCATTTTGCTAGGATTCAGCTGCTTTTGAATTGTTAAGTGAAGAAGCTGTGGCACCTAATTCAATTTGTCTGTTGACTAAAACAGGCACCACAAGTAGCGCGGGAGTTGCATATACAGTAAAACCTCGCTATAATGAACCTGGACATAACGAACTATTGGATATAACGAAGCAACCGCGATTCCCATTGATATTGGTTGATATTGGTTATAACGAACTAATGGTTATAACAAAGTAATTACTGCTCTCCCGTCAACTTCGTTATAACGTGGTTTTGCTGTAGTGGTGGGAAGTCATGACACGAGTTGGTGCTATTCGACGTCGACGAAAGAGTAATTAGCTGGCAAGTATAAATTGTTGGGTGTACGTGCCAGGGCTACACTTTTTAATGTAGAAGTGTAGTAAATGTCATGTAGCAACTACCTGAATGCTGAATATTGCAGCAGTGCCACAGCTTCACTGACAAATCAAGCCATCTCTATTAAGCATGTGCACACCCTGACATGGAAATTGCTGCAGGATTGCACTCTGAAATTCCTTTCACTTTCTCTCTAAACCTGTGTAGCAGTTGGCAGCCCAGCCAAGTGTGGCAGCCGCTGTGGCTCCTGAGGCCCCTGCCCGGACACCCACACCCCCGATGAGGCTCAGCCCTGCACCCCCCACCACTGTTCCAACCCCTGCAGCTGCTGCCGTCGCACCTGCTGCCACTGGCCCAACGTCTCCTCCAGCTGCCGAGACTCCGCCTGCTGCACTGACCCAGAGCACCACGCCCACGTCGCCCGACCTGACAGACTCCTCCGCTGGTGAAGATGAGCAGCACAGGAAGGTGTGTGACATGCACGTCATCGGGATTGGGCACTGCATGGTATCTCGTAAGGAAGGAGAGGTTTGCTAACTACCCCTTCTAGAAATCCTGCAAAAGGGTGTGTGCCCACTCCCTTGCTCTTTTATGGGGATCCCAGCTGAGGTCATTTCGATTGAGGCGAAATGTTGAGGGCCCATGTACTGTGCGATGTCTGTGCAGGCTAAAGAACCCTAGGAGCCCCCACTGTTGTGTAACAGCTGTGGTTTCATGCTCTTATGCTTGGTAGTGTGGGTTCAGTTCCATGCTATGGCTATCACATTGCACATTTGTAGAGGGTGGGTTTTAGTGTAGAACACAAGTTTTCAATACATAGATAAACTGCTTGAACTGGGGGCTTTATCGTGCCATTGTGAGAGCTTTAGTGTGTCATTGTCGTCTCTGGGCCATTAGCACAGAGTTTAATTGCAGTTTGTTGAAATTGCAGGCGGTGAAAATCAAGAACGAAGAAAACCTGAGGGTCTCCCGGGAGGCTGCCGCCATGACTCCCGCCGCCACAGACGATGGACTAGAGAAGGGCGAGGTAGAAGCCGAGGAAGATGTCTCGGAGGCCCCACCATCCTGTCCCGCAGAAGACATAGAGGATGGTGAAGAGAATGAGGAGGTCGAAGAGGAGGAGGAGGAGGACAGCAGCAAGGAGAGTGGGGATGCTAAGGCCCCTGTGCTGAAGTACAGCTACCGTGAGGACCAGTGGAGCCCTCTGAACCCAGAGGGCCGCAAGCAGTACGACCGGCAATTCTTGCTCATGCTTCAGGGAGAGCCCATGTCCCTGAAGAAGCCGTTCGGCCTGCCCAACCTCGATGTCATCAAGGACACGGTATGCTTCCTTGCTTGGCTTTTCTTAGGAATTGTCCAGCATGGCCAGTTCTGTTAGTTTCTGGCAGTTTTTGTATATCGTGGTCCTCGGGTAGTAGTGACACTTAGAATCTGCACCTTTCACACTTGCTGTCTGCTTTAGCTGGCAACTTACATTATTGAACGGGATGTTTGAGGAGCTGTGGTTTAGTATAGCTTTCTTGCAAATGTTTGCATATTCACCAGCTGCTAGGATCGGCTATCAAGGGCTACCTTACCTATATCGTGTCTTAGTATTCTGTGATTTTGCTCCTTCCTTGCAACAGGCCATGCAGCACAAGCTTCCCGACCTTCCACGAGGAGGCCCGTACCAAGGCGGTGGCCAGTCTTCCATGGGTGGCGGCCCAGGCGGTGGAGCCATGGGGCGCGGTGCCCACCCCGAGCACTTGTTCATGCCTCCGTACGCGCGCAACGGTGTGGCGCGGCCGCCCCCTGGAGCAGGTGGTGGCGGACCTGGCCGGAGGCAGAGCCAGCCTGGCCGTGGTGGGGACAAGCCCAAGAAGGTCATCACGCTGTCGAGCTCGCTCAACCAGGATGTCAAGCTGCACGCGGCACAGAATGCCTGGAAGCCCTCGCACAAGTCTGCCGCTGAGATCGCGGATGAGGAAGCTGCTTCAGCCGAGGCAAGGGGAATTTTCTTCGCCTTGCCCGCTCATACTCTTAGGGTAGCTGCGAAGCGAAGCGCTTTGTTGAATGTGCTTGTGCTTCTCCTTTGGGAAATCCGATCCGGCCATTTCCATGCCTACCATCTGGGACATTCACGATGGTTGTCAAATGTGTCGTAGCCTTGGAAAAATTGCAGAAGCTTGGCCGGGGATATTGTTCAGCAATTCAATTCTGATGCTCTCCAGTTGGTCCTTTTCATTAGTATGAGCAGCATAAATAAGATTGAGATGTGAAATGAAATGTGGGAATGCAATTGAATGCAATAATCCAAAATATTGACATGCAATTAACGGTACTCATTGCATGTTTGTGCTGCAGTGGTACTGATTTTGAGGAAGTTTTGAGGTGTTGCAGAAGCGTGGCGGAAATGTTTGACCAGTGTCTGCCAATTCGTAGCATCACTGCAAAAGTTTTTTTGAGGACTTGTGGGGTAGCATATCCAAGGCTTGCCGTAACTCTTCCCTCAATGCTGTGCAGGAGCTGTACCGGCGGGTCCGGGGCATTCTCAACAAGCTGACGCCCCAGAAGTTCCAGTCGCTAGTGGAGCAGGTGCGCAACCTGGAGATAAACTCCGAGGAGCGCCTCAACAAGGTCATCGACCTTGTGTTTGAGAAGGCCCTTGACGAGCCAAACTTCAGTGTGCCGTACGCCAACATGTGCAAGCATCTGGCCATGTTCGAGGTGCCCATTGCGAACGACCCCGAGGGGCGGATGGTAAACTTCCGCAAGCTGCTGCTGCTCAAGTGCCAGAAGGAGTTCGAGAAGGACACCAGCGACGACATCCGCAAGGCAGAGCGGCTGAAAAAGATTGAGGAGGCCACGAGCGAGGAGGAGAAGGCCAAGATGATGGAGGAGCTCCTCGAAGATGAGAAGAAATCCAAGCGGCGCTCTCTAGGAAACATTCGCTTCATAGGAGAACTTTATAATTTGAACATGCTGACTGCGCCCATCATGTTTGACTGCCTCCGGAGGCTAATAAACTCCAATGACGAAGACTCGCTCGAGTGCCTCTGCAAGCTCCTCATCACGATTGGCAAGGAGCTCGACTCAGCTGCTGCAAAAGGAGCGCAGGTGAGTTTTCTTTCCTCTTGAACAGCCCTAGAATTCTTGCATTGTTGACAATTCAAAATTCTTTAGAAGAAACACTTTGAGGGAAATTGCTATATTTTTGTGCTTGGTTTTCTGTCCCGAAGCATCTTGCAGATTGTTCATTGAAAATGTGTGCCAAAATGTGTGCTGCATTCTCAGGTCATCCATTCATGCACACCTTGTCTCTGATGGGAATAGATCAGCTGTGAACCTACGACAGAGCCTTGTACCTTGTGCATTCCTGTCTGTCAACTGTTACATTTTGTAGTCATTTTCTCCTGTAAATGTGCCAGCTAGTCCAATTAACTGAGCCACGCCCCATAAGCTGACCTCTAGTGGTCCTTGGGCATGCATGGGCGTTTTGCCTTGCAACCCAGGATCCTCTCCCAGCTTGCTGGTCTTTCAAGGGGGTTCTAGCGAGTCATGGTGTGGCAAACTAGTGTTCTGTGGCCTCCAGCAGGGGATGCCTTCCTTCACGACTACATGTGACTAATGGCGTGACCCTGTGTGAAAGTACCTGGTGGCCTACACTGATTGTGTTACCTGCATTTATTCCCCCTTCCATGAATGATGGTCTTTGAAACTCTCTGCAGTGTTGTCTCAGTATCTTTGTTTGGCAAGTTGTACGATTGTGTGCAACAGGAGAACTCCTTTTTCTAGCCTAGTCAGGGTAAAGCTGGACACATCTCAGACATACCCTCACCACAGGATATCTTCATGTTGATCAATGGAAATTCCTCTGGTGGTGCTAGACATCTCTTAAAGAAAACTGGTGGGCTAAAACTCGTGACTAGCTCAAATGGCTGCATTATGCTCAGCAGTGGTGGTCACATTATTGTTAACCTGTCCTGAATTGGACCTTGTAAACAAGCTGTTATATATTATACCCTCATGTCTCCTGGCAATGCTCTTTCTGTGTCCATATTTAGAATTTGGGGCATAGAGTTGTGGCTTCTTGCTTTACGAAGTTGCTAAGACGACCCTATATTTAATTCCTTGTCTTGATGTGGATTTTGTGCTTTTCATTTTTGCTTGAACCAGCACCTTGCACGAATATCCTCATGTGACTGCACCCATTTTTTATTCCAATTTTTTATCGAGAGCATGCTCTAACAAAAGCTCAAGGAACCCTTCTTTTATGCAAGTATTCCTTTCTTGCTTTTTTTCTTTTCATCCTGAGCATTAAAGTTAGCCAGCATTTACACTAGCTGGCATGCTTGAAGATGGAGCATCGACAGTGCAGTCATCCAAGCGAGCAAAAAGAATTCTGGCAGTTTTTTTACTGCTGTAAATGGGGCTGGAAGTCGCTAGCTGAAAAAAAAAAAATCAGCAATTTTTGATGCTAGGGTTTGAACAGTAAACTAAATTTTTACTTACTGTATTTGCAGTGATCACCTTCTAGTTCTGAAAGCTAGTTATGGCCTCCAAATTTGTTCACTGAATTTTTCATTTTCAATTCTTGCATTGTGGACAATTCAACATTCTTTCGAAGAAATACTTTGAGGGAAATTGGTATATTTTTGTGCTTGGTTTCTTTTTCTTTTGACATTTTGTTGTTTGGTTAATTTGCTTTCCCCTAACCTTGCACTTGCACACTCTTTTCTTTGTTTTGTTTGCCCCCCCCCCACTCCTCCTTCCTCCTCCCCCTCCTCGGGTCCATCCGTCCATAATGCAACCCCGCACGTCGTCACTGCCGCTGCATCGGGTGGACACTCAGGGTGGTAAGGTGAATCCTAAAATGCAGCTGGACGAGTATTTCCGCAAGATGGAAACCATCGTGAAGAAGCGGGAAGTCTCCCTACGAGTCGTCTTCATGTTGCAGGACGTCATCGATCTGCGACAGGCAAGTCTCTTTTTTTCTCTTTTTGGTGTGGCCTCACTTGGTTTGTGCATAGTGTGTTATATGCTTTGAGGAAATACTGAATCGGATGGAGTAGAATCTGTTTAAACTGGACCTGCAGTATGATCGTGTCATGTGGTCTGCAAATTGTGGCAAAGCTGCGAAAATTGTCATGTTGAAGAAAACATGCTTATTGACTGCTGTGTCAGTATAGCAATCTGTATATCATTTTGTCTAACCTAGAGTAGCACGTACTGTATTTATTCGGACCTAAGCAGATAGTTTTCTTTAAATAGGTGTCTACCAAACTGGAGGGTCAGCTTATATTGGAGAGTTTAAGAAACATGGGTAGTTTATTGTCAAAATTGAGTGATATAGCTCAAAGCTAGTCCCCCCATATTTACACAATTGTAAGTTGACCAGTTTTGTTGTAATTTGATATCCAAAGTTCCATACCAGAAGCAGCCTGGACATGAAAAAACGCTGCAGAGGTGCATTCTGCAGGGAATGTACGCATTTGTGATGTGTTGCACCCTGTTATTTAGGGATGACTCCGTCTACGCAGCAGCAGCCGTTGATTTTGCTGTGCGCATTTTGGGATAGCCAGGCGGCTCTTACGAGTTTCCCCTCCCACGCCTCCTATAACCGCCAGCCACTCACTGCACCTCCTCCAATCTTCAAATAGTTTCTTTTTTGAACTTTTCCATGTTACCAAAATAAAGCCAGAGTGGCAACAATAATAGACAGATGCATACGTTTCTGTGCCTTCATACCTTTATTATATAGTGGACCATTGAAAGAATTCTTCATTGAGCTGAAATTAAGCACTTGCAATGCAAAAACCTTACCAGGCAGCTGTATATTCTCTTCATGACCTCTTTAAACATCAAACCCCTGTGTAGCACTGGCAGTTGACCGGCTGTTTATGTCTGCACCTTTCAGAGAAAGTGGATCCCACGGCGAGACGAGAACATCCCCAAGACAATCGACCAGATCCACGAGGAGGCTCAGCGGGAGCAGGTGAATGAGGAGCTGATGCGGGACAGCATGCCGCGGCCAAAGCGCGGTGAGGACCGCCGCAAGGGAGGCCGTGCTGGCGGTGGCGGGGGCTTCGAGGACGGCTGGAACACGGTGCCCAGCAAGAAGCACGTGGACTTCAACAAGCTCAAGCAGATCAGCACCAAGCAGACAGAGATGGACACCATACAGCTGGGACCCGGCTCTCGCATGTCCTCCTGGGCAAAGGGCAGCAGCGGTGGTGGCAAGTCCTCTAGCCAGGTACTGTCATCTTGTACATCGCGTCTGAGTGGCCTGAGTAATGTTGCTGCATTTGAGCTTCTCTTATTTTGTGGCTCGTGTAGTGTTCTTATCCGTTTGTGACAATGACCACCACCTTCCTCAGGAGCCCGAGGGACGACCACCTGGTGCCACAAATCGCTTCTCGGCCCTGGCGGACGCGCCGTCCTTTGACTCTCGGCGGGGTGCCCAGCGCTCAACTGCCTCGAGCAGGGAATCCAGCCGCGGCCGAGGCGGCAGTCAGCAGCAGTCGCCCATGCCGTCGATGGGTGCACGCAAGACGCCGTCGCAGTCACGGGACCGGGACGCAGCTTTGGCGGCCGTCAAGAACATCACCTCGTCGAATGCCCCTTCGGCAGCTGCTGCTGCTGCTCCCGCGTCGTCTCACGAGCCCGACGTTTCCTCCAGAGAGGACAAGTCGAGGGAGCCAGACATGGTTCTCAAGGGCCCGGCCAACATGGACGAGGACACGCTCAAGAACCGGACGGAAGCCCTGGTGGACCAGTTCCTGTGCAACAGCGACCTGCAGGACGCGGTGCAGAACGTGGTGGAGCTTGCGTCGCCGGGCAACGTGCACCAGCTGGTGTCTACAGCAATCGCGCACACACTGGACCGCAACCCCGAGGCCCGCCGGCTGACGGGCCAGCTGCTCAAGGAGCTGCTCAAGCGCAAGGTGTTCTCCCTGGACATCTTCACCAAGGGGCTGCACGAGGTGCTCGAGTACGGCGAGGACATGGAGCTGGACATCCCCAAGGTGTGGGAGTATGTGGCCGAGCTGGTCTCGCCGCTCTTCCTAGACCTGCTGGCCCTGCAGTACCTCCGCGATGCCACCGAGCCCCTGCGCCCCATCGGGCGGGCTGGCCGGCTAGCTGCCTGCGTGTTGGCTTTCCTCGCCAAGACCCTGGTGAGTTTAGTGATCGACATATTAATGCATATTTAGGCCACTGTGGCCCCACGTGTGTGGCAGCAGAGTGCAGAGATATGTCATTGCAGGGCGAGGCCACTGTAGTCAACATGTGGAGGACAGCGGGTCTCCAGTGGAGCCACTTCCTGAAGCCCGGGGAAGATGCAGAGGCCTTTGCAAAGGCTAATGTAAGTGTGCCTCTCGTTCTCGTGGGCTGTTGTCGGCCTCTGTTTATTATTGACAGATGCAGTGTGCAGACGTACCCTTCATTGACGCTGTCTGTTTTGCAGGGTGTTGCGTTTACGTTAGGAGGAGTGCCGGCCACTCCGAGCGCAGGCAGTGGTGCACCCTCTGGCCGCTCAGACGGCGGGTCCGCTGCGCCACCCCCAGAGCTGGAATCCCAGCTCAACTTCCTGATTCGCACCAAGGGATCTCCTTCCCACTCCATCATTGAGTGGATTGAGGTTAGCCACTTCAGGTGTCATCTCAGTAGGTATAAAACGGGCTCCCTTTAATACGAAATGGGAGGGAGTGTGATGTACCAAAGGGAGCAACAGGACTAGGGTGTCCAAATATGTTCCGTGAAAACAGTGAAACGGGTTTGCGATGGGAATGTCATTTCAAAGGGAGCTCTTATTTGCCCCTGTTCATACAGTGAGAATGGAACAAGGGCATGTGTGTTACGAAAGAAAAGCCGCAGTTATGTCAAACTGCTCTCGTGATTTTTGTGTTGCAGTCTAACCTTGGTGACGCTCAGACGAAGCCACCATTCATCCGTGCCTTGGTAACTGCTGTAGCCGAGAACGCCATCACATGTAAGTACTGCATTTCTTGGCTGTTCTGCCAATTTATATTCATCTGATTACTAAACAGTGACTGCCCATTACCAGCTAATCCATGGTGCTTGTACGTATTCAGTTGATTTGCCTTTGAGCTGCAGTACTTGATGGCTCTTGGCAACAAAATTATGAATATTGCTGCAGTTTGTGCTTATCAAGTATTGTATGCTCAACCAGGCTTTAATTGATGCTTTAACTAGTATTTGGGTGAACATCTAATGTTGCACAATTGGTCACAATGCGCAAGTTATGCTGCATCACCTTTCTATTTCCAATGGTGTCCTTATTTCCTTAGTTTGATTCTCACAGTTAAGTGCTTTTCTGGCTGCTCGAAAAATGTGCTTGAAAACATGCTTCAGTCCAGATTGTGAATTTGCAAAGTGTGCCTCGCCTACTTGTCTAATGCAGTGCTTGGTGATGGCAATGCCGAACTAAAGGAGGACCTCATCAAGACTTACTCGGACCTCCTACAAAAGTACCTCGCTCACGATGAGGAGCGCGAATTGCAAGCCCTGTATGCGCTGCAGGCACTTGTCAATCGCCTAGAGCACCCAAAAGGTGAGATTGCTCTCTGCTCATAACTAATACAGTAGTTGCACAAGCAAATCTTCCATTCCAAGCAGTACCGAACCACTTATTTGTGGCAGAGGCAGTAAGGCATGGTCTCTGCTCGCATCTCCACCTGCAGCGCAGTTCCATGAAAGTATTTGCGGGCAACCTGCTGAGCGCAGTTTTGTTTCCCGCAGGCGTACTGCTAAAGCTCTTCAACGCCTTCTATGACTGCGACCTGATCTCCGAGGACGCCTTCCACCGGTGGTCGAAGAGTGACGACCTGGCCGAGCAGGAGGGCAAGGGTGTCGCCATGAAGTCCACCACCTCCTTTTTCACCTGGCTCGCTGAGACTGATGCTGACTCCAATGAAGAGAACTGACTTGGCAGCAGCGACAAGCTGCCACAGCCTGGTCCTCCTTGACGACCGTGCCAGCGGCAGTGAGCTTGAAAGAAAGTGGGTGGCAGAGATGGCTCCACGTGTGCTCTCCCTTTCGGCTGGACCAACAAGTGCGTCTCCTTCCCCCCCCCTCCACCGCCTCTGCCCAAGACTGAAGGCTATTGACATCATTCTTCGGTGAGGGGGAGCACGAATGAATGCAAGGGAGAACAAGGAACCTCGCAAAGGCTGGCTGTGGCCGCCGGGGATGTCTCTCGCTTTCTCAACTCTTTCTTGCCCTCTTCCCTCGTCTGTGCTGCTTTTCCCGTCGTGCCCTTTTGCCTTCAAGCCACCTTTTTCTTCTTTCCCGGTATCTTCACCCCGGTGGCCACTGGCAAGTTTTGTTGGGGCAGCAAGCTTTTGTCTGTGCGTGCAACGCCGTCAGTAGCTGTCAAAAGGACATCAAACAGCAGTGGTGATGAAGGACGTGACCTTTTTTATTTGTTTCTTTTCGGTGACTGAACTCTGCAGAAAAAAATGGACAAGTGATAAAAAGTGACTGAATACAACAATGCTTCACCTTATTTTTTTTAATTTTTTTTTGCCTACCTTCCTCCCTCTCTCGCTGAGAGGATTCTTGAAATGTTGCCTCCGGGCTCCTGGATCCCACTGAACTCTTCTGTGGAGGGTGGCTTTGTTTTTCTGGATTTTTTAAAAAATGTGAACAGATATACATATATTTTTTTCTTTCCACACAGTTTTTGATTTGTGCAAAAGTGCCACTTTTTTTGTTTGTGCGACGACTCGACTCTGCCTTGAAAGCATTTTCTTTTTAGGATCGCAGCAACCTCTGAACTGTTGCTGTCTGGCTTTTCTTCTTCCCTGCAGACTGGAAGCAAATGTTCCCATGTCGTTTGCTGCAATCATGATCACTTCCATTTCCTAGGTCCTTGTCTTCTTTTTTTTTTACCAACCTTACTGTCTTTCTGCATTTTTTTTCCTCCTGTAAGTTTCTCTTTCTGTGCAAGCAAGGAAGAGGTGCAGCAGGCTTGTCTACCTGCACGTAACTAGACCTGCGTTTATAAATATACATATATATACACACATATATAAATATGAAATATATAGGAATATATTTGAATGCAGGATTGCATCTTTGGCACGATGCATCTCGGTGTTGCGGACATTGCTCCATGCTCGGTGAGCAAACTAGCACTGATAGAAAGGAACCTTGCAGAGACATTTTCTCCTTCTCCTACTAGGTTTATTTTTATAGGTTAAAATTTTTTCTTTCTGGGTCAAGTCGCGACCGTGCTTTTTGCGGCACCACAAACTGTGTGGACTGGGGATGAGAATGCAGCAGTCTTCCTTGTCAAAAGTTGCGGCTTAGTCTTTTTTGTCAGGAAGGCAAGGTGAATTTTCGTCTCCTTATTTAATATTGTGAACAAAAAGTCTTCTATGGTGATGGTGTTTGGTGTACATGTGGAACAGTGTCGAAGGAGAAGAAAATGGGGGTACAAAAAAAGGCAGTTTCCAGTGAAGAGGTTTTGCGAGCACAGGAAAAGATATGCATATGATGAAATTAAAGTGCTCGCAAATTTTCTTCCAAGGAAAAAAAAAAAATTTTCCATTGTAGGGCCTCATTTTTTCTCCTTGTCCCCAACTCCCAGATTTATCTTTTTTTTTAGCTAGGAAAAAAAAATATTCAAATTGAACACTGTTGCCGACGCTGGAGAACTCGTTCTTGAGCGAGGTACTGTTTGTAAAGGACTTTAGAATTTTTGGTACAACTAAGTCTCTCTTGGAGGGAACAAAACTAAGCGTAAAAAAAAAAAAACTGAAAGGAGACCGTTTCGGTGCCTTTACATGTATTTAAGATGCAACTTTTTTTTTTTCAATTTCTCTTTCCTTGAAGAAATATTTTGGAGTGTATGGGTGCATGCATGACTGCAAGAAGTGCTTGCAAATTGTGCAGGGGTGTGTTAGGACTTGTGAAGAAGATGCAATTTTTTTTTCTTTCCCTAACACTGGTGGTGCACATGATCATGTGCACGTGCCACATGGGTGTGCGAGGGGGATATAAAACATGTACATAGAACGCGGGGAACCAGAGACGTTCCACATCTATGATTTTCAGCAGCGTAAAAGAAAAGATTAAGAATAAACTTTGACTTACAGACTTTACGTGCGAGTCTCGAACTCTTTCCAAGCCTTTTGGCTGCTGCTTTCTGTTTGTGGCAGTCTTGCTGCGGCAGTTGCACGACCAAAGGTTTCAGCGCTGACATCTTGTGTCGCAGCAGCAAATAAATCTGGAGCAGTTGCAAGTCTTCCTTCGTTAGTCTTATGGGGGAGTGCTTACAGGGCTGCACACAATTTTTAATTATTTTTTTAGCTGCTATATGTAGCTAGGGACTTGTCAGCCATAACATGGCACATGAATTGCTCCAGTTTGCAATTTATGGCCTGTTTATTGCCAATGGACCTTTTCCGCGTACGAAAAGCGCCTCTGGTGGGAATTGCCGAAATCGAAACTGGTGGCCCGTGGCCTCCGCAAATGTCTGTTACGCAGCGGTAGACGATCGCGGAGGCTTCGCCTCGCACTTGCTTTTTCGGAGAGATTTGCAACCGTGCGACACCAGGTGCCACTTGCTTCGCCGTGCAGATGCCACCAAAAAACATGGCGCGTGTTTCGTCATTGGCCCTGCGCATGCGTAGACTGCCTACCTGGAAAAGGTCCATTAGTTTTACTTTGGGAGAGCTCCAAAAACAAGCCCCCAGTTGCAACTGGCACCACCTAGCATTTGCAATGGAGTGAACAAGAACAAGTTCGGTGATGGTTGTTGTGGCCAGGCTGTGCGCTGCACTAATCTGAGCTCTGATGCTGTGCAACGTCTGGGAAGTTGGTGGTCCCCCTGGGGTTACCTCTATCATCGCTATAAGGAGGTTGAGCATCTACTGCTCCATTGCGCATGCGAACTTAAATATTTGAGTTGACTTTGGAACTGTGTTTATTGTTGAGATTTGGTAGACTACATGTGCACGTTCACATGAATTGATCCCGCTTTAAAGTGTCCCTTTAATGTAATAGTGCTAAGGCAGAATGTTCAGTGTGTTTGTGTACCTTGCACAGTTGCAATACCAGAGTTTGTGCAGCCAGCAACTATCATGGGTGACTACATATCCTGTGGGACAGCAGCCCTGCACAATAGCCACAAAAACGAGACTGGTATCCAGTTTGCACAGCTAGTTGCCAATGCAGGGACACCACGGGAATTGATTCTACCATACTGTTGTTGCAGCAAGCGACCGAGTCTGTGATAGGTACTGTACATGGTGTGTGCAGTACCTATTGCAGACTACAAAGAGAACCAACCTTTATTACGTGTAGGGTTGTATGTACATCCACTGCTGTAACATACAGGCTGCTGTTGCCATATATAAGGTCTGTTCGATTTAGAAAAGGTGCACGGAACCACGCACAAAAAGGTGCAGGTGGTGTCGACACCCGGCGCAGCAGTTCCCGGCACCCGTTTTCGCCGTGCAGATGGAGCACCGTCCCCGCCGCCCATATGTGTGAATCGAACGTTGAGGTGCGGCCTGTCGTCTGCTGCAGGGCCAGCTCGACGAGTTATTGTTTCAAGCAGCCTGCTTGTGCTCGCTACAACTATGCATGGTGATATGCTACAACAAATCCTGCGTTCGGGCGTGCGAAACAAGACTTGATATTTATATTATGCGCATCCACGCATTTGCCGAAACGAACGACGCGATACGATCTGCATCCTACCATTTGTGAAAAGAAAAAAAGTGAACGTGAAAACAAGCCGTCATCCTGCACGTGTTCAGAGAAAAATGTCAAACATTTGTCACTTTCACAGAATTACTTCCTGTGATTTCGCCGCGGCGTACGTCCTAACCATCTCCATTAGACTAACCGACGTCGTCGTCTGCACGCGTCGCCTGACGGGCTAGTGAGGCTGCACCAAAACGCTGAACCCACAATCTGGGAGGTGCAAAGGTGCACGGCACCGCGGCGGCACCTTAGCTGCACCCCGCCACAATCGAGGGCGGAGGTGCAGCGGGCGCCGCTGTACCGCGAGGAATCGAGGACGGTGGTGCAGCGCACCGCGAAAAGGTGCAGAAGGTGCAGGGAACCTTGGCTGAGTCGAATAGACCTATAAAGTGCAAAAAAATGGGGTCGAGGGAGGTGCACAACACAACAGATTAACAGCTGAATGTTTAGTGCAAGGGCTACCTGGCTTATTCAAAATGTGGAGATCTGGACCTATTAAAACCATATAGAAGCAACACGGAGAAGACTCTTAAACCCTAATGTTGATCGGGAGAGCAAAGAAGTGGGGATTGGACCACTCTTGAATCCTAACTTTGATCAGAGAGAGAGAGCCCAATGTGTCAACATGCTACAGTGACAGGTTGCCAGTTGCCTTGCACATGCATAAAATGTAGCTGCCCGGCATTTCACCGTTCACTAAATTTGCAGAGCACATTGGAGCAAGGGCATTTGATGTAGTTGGGGGACAAGAAACCTTGAGATCTGAAGTTGTACAGCACTTGCCACTCTAAGCAGGACATGACTTTTGTCACAGCCATTGGTCTCTTGTGTGTAATTGCTGCATATACATTTGACACTATTATTTTTACCGCCACTTTTAAGTTATTGTTACTAAAATAACCTTTAATTCTATTCTGTGGCACTCTGCCTGTAGTTGACCTTTTGCTAAAATATCCAGCTCTGCTACTATGCGAGTGCATGGTAAAGAAAGACAGATGGCATGTGCCGTCTACTGGAACTTTTCAAGCGTGCTGATCAACCATGTTGCCTTTGTCTTTTGTTTAGAGCAAGCATTTTTCACAAGTACTGTGGAAAAAGTACACAGGATGCAAGATTAGCCATTCAAGTTTGCTGCCTGCACGATGTTACCTTGCCAGGACAGGGACAGTCTAAATGTAAGCACACAGTGCTTACATTGGTCCACTAATTATTGGGACTTGCTCTACTGGCTCAATGCATCCATACAAGATCATTGATACATTACAGGGTCCTTACAGGGAACTAGAGGGTTGCACACGTTTCAAGATGCGTGCCATGAAATTGCACTAGAAATGCTCTTTCATCCCAATTGAATGTTGAATGAAATACAAGTATGCATGCTGAACATAGCTGTTAGTTTGTGGTGTTCATTGGCAGCTTGGGGCCATGAGCAGAGCAGAGGAAGATGCTGGTAGACTACATACCCAATGCTCAGCCATGGATTTTCAGTGCTGGCCAGGCCCACCCATGACTATCTTCGTCCTATCAAAATATGCGTAATATAGTCATCCCCGTGATACGTACGGATGGTTTCTTGGATACTGTTGCCAAATATCCTTCCTTTCAAGCAAAGTTAGCCAACATTTGGACATACTCCACACTGCACTCCAATGGTTCCACAGTCCCGTAGCTGGTGTGTGCTAGAGACCCCATATAGGTCGTTACCCTCTCTGGTGTGCATGCATGATGGGGACATTCAGGCTGTAAAACTAGTTCACTAGCAATAGGGCTCCGCTGCAAATGTTTTATAACTTCCCATTCAAGCCCTTGACGCTAATAGTACTACAGCACATATGCAGTGAAGAGGCAGTTTTCTAGCTGTTGGTAACGATTTTCAACTAAGAGGCTTCACTTCGAATGTAGCACGAACAACTCCAGGAAACCTAATTTTACTTGCAGGGGAAAACTTTAAAAGCACTCTCGCTTTAAAGACAAGCAGGCCAAATTGGCCTCTGGACGTACAGCCAATTCAAGTTTTAAATGAAAACAAATCAGTTTTTCTTTACATGTAGAAGGCAATCAGTCTCATTGCATTTTGTATCAAGGGGGAGAGGGGAAATGATTAAATATTGCGGTTGTACATGTGAAAACTAAAATATTAGGAGGAAGCGTGCCTAGTGACAGAGCAAAATAGTTGTCAAATGCTACATTTAATATTCATTGCAGTTGACATCAACATCAGACTTTATTCACTGTTCTTCTGTTCCAGTACTATCACAGACAACAGTCAACCTTAACATCATGCAGTTTTTCAGCTGCACTATGCAGACTGAACTTTTTCATTTGGATGCAACACCAATAAATGTTTAACAAGCCCGATCCCGCAACTGCACAGGTGGTTTAGTGCAGAATAATTTTCAGCAGTTGCTGTAACAAACATGTTTCTAATCGGAGAATAGAGGCTCGGTCATAGTAAGTACTTGGAGGCTACACCCAAGTACTCGAACTCCATTGTTTTCAGTATGCCCCAAAACGTGCCTAGAGCCATGTTATGGCTTTTCAAACAAGCAGCGATTCTGCAATTTACATTCATATTGTGCAGAATATTTTTATCCTCGTCGGTAACTATACTCTGTTTCATACATCGGGCACAATGCTTGCAAAGTTGGTGCTCGTGTTTACGCTGTGTGCTTCCAGGACCAGAAGGTACGTTGTTTGCAGTGAGAAGAAAAAAAATAAAAACAAACTCTGC
The DNA here is from genome assembly GCA_013339685.2 of Hyalomma asiaticum. Taxonomy (NCBI): domain Eukaryota; kingdom Metazoa; phylum Arthropoda; class Arachnida; order Ixodida; family Ixodidae; genus Hyalomma; species Hyalomma asiaticum. Next base: position 52,276,729 of record CM023484.1, read on the forward strand.
ACTGACAACCTTGAATACATTTTTCATCAGCTTGACAAGACAAACTCCTGTTTCTGGGAGAACAATCAAAATATGAAATCGTATGTTATGTTTGTTGGAGTGATACATCACTTTTTTTCTTTATGGACTACTTCCATAGCCTTCACAGCATTGCCTGGCGTAAATAACTTAGAACGTAGAAACAGTCCCCTCTTTTCTACTGCTCCATTCCCACTAATTTTGTGAATTTGTGCATGGTGTTCATAACTAATTTCATCACTTCACAAGCTCTTCGGCTTCCTAAGCCTTCAGCATTTTTAATGTCATGCACAGGTCGGGCAGCAGTTCAGCTACACCTTTAGGAAACACTCAAGGGAATCGCGGGGATACAAAAGAAAAAGCAGTTTATTGACATGTGAACTCTTTGTGACAGCAGAGAGATGTGATGTTCACTGGGAGCCAGTGGAAAAGAGTGCCAGAAGCCCTGCAGCCCCTCCAACAGAGAGAACATAGTTCCTGTCGGGCAAATGTCAAGGATCAAAGCAGTTCATTACATACACACCATAGTGTCATAGTGTTTAAATTATGCAGAGGCAGAACTTAACCTAACCTAGAAGCCAATTCTATTATACCATAGCATATTAGGTATACCTATACGAGGAATGGAATGAACGTTACACAAAAACAAAAGACCAGATAACCCATTCAAGAACTGCGCATAGACATGGACTAGTTCTGCATGTCCGCTTGTTCAGGACTATGATATATGGTGCTAGGTTTGCAAACCTAGCACCATAAAAGTGCAGCATTTTTACAATGCTACACTTTCGCTATAAAATCTCATGCTTTATAACGTGTGGTACAGCAGCAGAAACTAGTACTTTCTTGAGAATGCTGCACATTACTTGCAGGCTATCTGAAAAATACTCAACACTGGATTTCTGGAAAAAAATTTATAATGCACACCACCAGTAATTTCATGCTCGGCAAAGGTGCGTTTTTTGGGCAACGGGGGACCAGAGCCGATGAGCTTTCCTGTAACAGAGGGAAACTGTCGCCACAGCTTGCCGTGTCACCTGTTTTTTTGACTGGCCAGAAAAAAACCTTTGATATGGATTCACTTCTGCTCTTTGCTTTCTACAGTGACAGAAACAATTGTCAATCCACACTAATGCATGCAGTATATTGTCTACCGATGCCCCTGAATGCGTCGGCAGGAAAGCCGCCTTGCTTCTTCAACAAACAGAAAACATTATGAAGGCTAAAAGAACATTTCACTGAGAAAGAGAATGGCATGTTATGAAGAAAAGATGCTTGCATATTCAAATTTCATATACTTACTACATGGGAGGTGTCAAATCTGAACTTATCTACCGCCAAGGAAATGGAGTGAAATGTTTTCATAAGCAGGGCATCATATACTCTAAGCAAAAAAGTGCAGAAGTGAAAAAGTGACGTGACCGTCCATGAGCACATTGTAATGTAGGAAGCGGGTTCCAGAGAGAGCATAAAAGGAACTGCATTAAAAAATTCACACTATGGTTTTAACAAGCGCATTAAATGTTCAGCAACTGCAACAGTGCATTCTAGGTCTAAAAGGGGGACAGAATAAAAATTTTACATGCAGAAACCACATTACAATTATGATTCACACTGTAGCGGGGCACTCCGGATTGATTTTGACCACCTCGAGTTCTCTACATGCACCTAATGTCTTTTCGATTTGGCTTGCACTGGTTGCACCAGTTCTGAAGAGTGCCGCAATGGTGCCATGAGCATGTAGCTCAATTGAGCAGGTTCAGGTGCAGCTGCAATGCCAGCGCACAGTGGCTACAGCCAAAACTAAGACGAAAGTGCAGGCTGTGTGGGCAGCAGTTGCTTGCTGAAACAACTGTGACAGCACTGCTCATAGCTTCCATTATTCTAGGGTTTCAAGTCCATCGGAATGTAAGTGCCCCCCCTTCCCAACCAACTGCAAGTAAAAAAAAAAAAACACTGGCCATACAGTTTTGGTTTCGATTGTAAGTCAACCACCCAACTTTGGATTTCAAATTTCAACAAACTGGGTTAACTTACAATTGTGCAATAAGGTACTTCCATAGGAATGTTCCAACTCTGCTCTGCTACATCTCATCTCACAGGAATGCTGCTGGAAATGTGGCTAGAGCTGGACCATGGATCATTGCCATCACTGGCAAAAACCACAGGCATCGGAAGTTATGCCAGAAGGGGATTGTTGCGATCATCCTGACATAAACCACAGCGCAACATGCGCTGGCCATCTGCAAAAGACAAATACTAACACTTGAAATACTGACGTAGCACAACAAGATGTTACAAGTGGAACCTCGTCGATCGTAGTATGCCGCTGCACGTGTCCGCGACTACAAACAAAAAACCCCCAGGCTGCTAACCGATCAGCGTTGCGAAGCCGCATCACCTCCTTTTACGCACCATCAACAACAACATGCAACATCGTCTGCTCTAGGCTCGGGGCGTGGCTTCGGGGAACACACGCTGCTGAACTTCAGCGAGCGCAGGCCGTGCGGAGAACTCTTCCTCAATTAGGGCTGCACCTTCACAAAACGAAGAAGGCGTGGTGTGCAAGCACGGTGCACCAGCAAACTGAGGACGAAGGTGCTGCACCCCTTGATCTAGTTCAGCCAGTGCAGCCAAATCTGAGAGACCTCAAACCTAAGAGACTTCAAAACACCCGACGCCGTAGCCAGGTATCAAACCCGCATCCTTGAGCTTAACACTGTGGCACCTTGCCTGCTAAGCAACTATGGCAGGTTAGGGAGCACACAGGAAACAAGCCATAACAACGGATAGAATATTGCAGCAAGCCATGTGACACAGGTAGAACTTTCTTGCGATTGCAAGTTATATGACGGCAAGAGGATACATTGTCGGGCTGAACGCCTTCAAGACGTAGAAAGACGTCACAATGATGAGCGCCAGGAAGAGGGCGTTGTTGTAGAAAATGGAGAACGTGGTTGCCTCGTAGTCGGCTACCTCATTCTTCTTCCACAATATCCTGCAGGTAAAAGTACATGGGCATACGTTAGGTATGCTGGCACACAGGGTCCACGCTGACAGCTACGACAAAAGTGCACATGCCATTGTAAGGACGAAGCCATAATCAAGCCCTTCCATGAAGCATTCAGGCTAGTAAGAGCGTTGCCCATATCTACAGAGCTCCATTTTCTCAGGTTTTTTGCTACACTGTTTTCTCATTCGTGTACAAGTACATGTGCAAAAAGCGATTGAAGAAACAACAGGTCAAATACTACTACAGCCTGCAATATGCAACTGTGACTTCCCTATCACAGATAGCTTATAGCAGTTTTAATGTAAACAAGACTACAGCATAAAAAAAAAATCATGCAGGTATGACACACTGCAGGAATGAGTGTACATAAACCTCTGGTAAACTTGCAAGATGGAATTGTGTCTCTGAATGAGAGATGTGCAATGAACTTTGATGACAAATGTGCCTCGGAGCTATTAGCCAGAGTGTCAGCAGCATCAGTTTTCAGATGTTACAACAGTCACATTTGACAGTGTGTCCATCTAAATGAAACAGCATGTGCATTCATGACATGATGCCTACACGAGTCATTTCAAAGAGTTGGCATGACAGAAATATGTCTGGAGGTTATGGCCTAGTGCTTAAAGAGTCAGGTTGCTATGCTGGGAGACAGAAGCTCTGACCACTGCACAAGCAGGAGCAGTACACACATTAACAAAGCTTTAAAAAAATGCATGGCCTAGATGTTCTAAGCAAGTGGAGAATGGGTGCAATAGTGCCATGAGAATGTAGAATACATGATCAAATTGATACCCGTGTCACAAGTGAACAGTTGTCATCCCACGAATGCCAACAACATCGAAATTAGTACATACCACTTGCACTAACAAAAGCAAAGCATGGCAGTGCAACACACGTCTTTTACTGTTTATGCCACTTGAAGACTCGACCTCCATGACGACTAGCAAGACACTTGCAAATATATCAGTTCACACTTTTTAACATTGATGCTTAATAAGGGGTAGTGATGAACGAACAACAAGCACATTAGCTACCCGACTTCGATGCAAGTCGTTTCTTACCTCTCATCCTTTTCCTTCTTGGACATCTTCTTGTCATCCGAGAGCTTCTTCATGATTTCTCGGTTGACTGCATCCTCCCTCTTGGGGGCAACTCTGGGGAAGCAGGAATTAAAACAAGTGAGAAGACCATTACTGAGGATACTGTGCACCTCTCACCGGCACAGTTTGCAGATAACCTACTTGTGCTTGAGGACAAACTTGACGTTCTTGTACGCGAAGGCGATCAGCCATGTGCAAGCGATGGTCATCACCGCGAAGATGATGGCAGACTGGTACAGGTCCATCTGGTGGATTCTCCAAAAGAGCCCTGGGACGCAGAGAAGCGGCATTAGTATTTCATGCAAGACGATGCGCCAACACACGCTCTGAGGAATCCTATAGAAAACTAATCGCAGTGCAAGTCCGCGCGGATTCCGTGTTAATCGTTAGACGCCATCCCAAGTAAAGGTTAAACTCGAGCTACAAGGAGTTCCAGGTCGTTCCATGCAGTGCTTTGATCAAATGTGCACGAACGAACGCGCCCGAGAGCACGGTGACAAGACACAACTCGTGTGTTTCCAGACCGAAACAACCACAAGATGGACTCATATCAGCGCCTTAAGTCGTAAATAAGCAAGCGACAAATGTTTCCCTAAAGACTGATGTACAAATCTTTGGTCCGAACGGAAGGAAACCGTAAAGTAGGCGGTGTGTGTACCCAATTTTGTGTGGCACATGTTGCCGGTGCGGAAACACTTGCTTTGAAAGCATCCAAACGACGCGGAATGCGTTTTCCACTTACATATCGGTATGGAGGAGACGATGAAGGCGTTGCCGTAGAACAGTGCGGACGACTTGGTCGACACGTTCCGGCTGAAATCTTGAAGCAAAAGCTCCTCTTCCTTCGTTAACTTCCTACCGCCAGCCATGTTTGCGACCGGAGAGACTCGACAGGTCGCTGACGTCTCCGACGCGTGGCCGGTTTCCGACCGCAGCGACGCGGGCGGCGTGCGTAAAAGAAGGTTTCGATTCACCTACTTTCATAAAAACGAGCACCGTTGTTTTTAAACCTGCGCTAAATGCTAGGATCAGGTTAGCACTTTCTTTGTATCAAGTGGCTTGCGATTTCTTTTCGCTTTAAAACGCGGCCAAATTTGAAGAGCTTAACATTAGAGCAAATACCAACACTGAGTCTACTTTACTTCACATTCGGTTTCGTTCTTGCTCGCTCTAAAAGAAGCCCCTTACTCCAAACTATTTGTAAACTTTCGCTGGGCGTTTTCCTTTGCGTCCTTAGGCTTACGTCGCATGAATTTTACAAAGTGACTGGCGTAGCAACAATAGTAATAAAAACGTATTTTCTAAAGTGGGAGGCTACATGGAAGTTTCGGTTTCCTTTCACGTTGCTCAAGAGCAGCGGAGCCGTTGTTTTTGTAGCGGTGCGTTCATCCAACGCTCTGGGCCGGCTGATCCCATTAAATAACAGGAGTGTACCGTCTCCCTAATCATTGGCCAAGCACGGGTACTGGCATTGGAAAATGCATTGTTCCCAAATACCGGCCCAGTATTGGACGGCTGCCTTGCGTTGTTTCCTAACGCGTTGTATCGTGACACGTCTTCACCAAAGCACAAATATCATACTTCATGTCCGAACAGATAATAATAATTGCCGGTTTTGAATATTCGAACACCCCTGCTCATTAGAAGTGTTGGGATAATCTAATCGAACGAGAATAAACCAGAAAAGCTACCCCTCCCGAGCGGCAACTTTCTGTTACTCGCATATCTATCTATCTATCTATCTATCTATCTATCTATCTATCTATCTATCTATCTATCTATCTATCTATCTATCTATCTATCTATCTATCTAGTGTATACCGCCGAGAGACTTCACTGAGCGCAAACGCCACAGCGTAACACAGCGTCCCGAACAACAACTGCGTGCATCACGTCGGCATGCAGAAAGTCCTTGACAGTGGCAGCTAATACATTTCAGAAAATCAGTGATCTCCTATAAGGTCCAACACTGCATATTCACAAGAATTGTGGGCTGTGTTTTGACGTCATGGGCAAGGATTTACGCCAGCTTTACGAAGCAAGGATCTAAGGATTTATACACCACCTTCCCGGGAAAAAAAAAAAAAATTCTGCATATACCTCTCTTCCGAAGTCGTTCTTATAAACCCACACGGAAGCTGCTTTCTTACGTACGACGTTTTTTAATGCTAAGCTCACTCACCCATTTCATAACTGTGTCACAGCGACCATCGCGGATGTACCAAAGACTGCGAGTGGTTGATTGATTTCTGGGGTTTTACGTCCCAAAACTACCTATGATTATGAGAGACGCAGTAGTGGAGGGCTCTGGAAATTTTTGACCACCCTGGGGTTCTTTAATGTGCACTGATATCGCACAGTACACGGGCCTCAACATTTCGCCTCCATCGAAACGCAGCCGCCGCGGCCGGGATTCGATCCCGCGACCTTCAGATCAGCAGCCGGGTACCATAGCCACTAGACCACCGTGGCTTCTTTTTTTTTATTTATTGCCTGGCTGAGACAATGTAGAAAACAATCAAGCACATACACATTGCAAATACAAAGCTATCATTGCACATACATATTACAAATACTATCACAAAGATGAACAAAAATGCCACCAGTCCATTTTGGACTGGTGTCGTCCTCTTAAAAGTGCTTAAGGGCTGCCAGAGGTTTTAACATCGGCAGCCATTCTGGCACGATCTCCTGTATTTTAACACACTCAATGAATGCGGACATGCTTTGCCTGAAATAAATTATTGCTGGCTTCGCATCCAGGTCAAAGTGGTATCCGGCCATTCGTGCACGCCATATACAGTGGAGACCAGCCAACATCACAACATCAAATGGGACCCCGTCGTCATTCCTTACGGCGAGATACCTTATCCCGTGTGGGTCCAGTGGAAAATCTTTCTTTAATGTCCTCTGCAAGATGTCCAAAAACCACTAGACCACCGTGGCGGGGGGTGCGGTCCTGCTAAATGTAACGTACAAGCGATCCTATCCAAGTATAAACATTCCTTACTTGGCCTTATAATTGGGACTGGCGTCAATAGACACTCTCCTTTCTCAATCCACGAACATGAGTCAAATAGCGAGGTCTAGTCAAGAGAGAGATTCAGGAAAGGAAAGTCAAAGGAGAGCATGACAGTCACTGAGCGTCGGATCTGCTACCGTGTCCCTGACTGGGGACAAAAAGAGAATCGAACGCTGCACACATAGAAAACTGCAAGCGGCCACCGTGACTGAGTGTTCCTCAAGACATACGAGACTCCTGAACTCTCGAAGTCTACTGGGAAATCGTGTCCTGAATTTCGCATTTCAGCACAGTCATACTGACATTGCTATACTAACATGTATTGAAGGACAGGCGAAACAGATATCTGTGTAAAATTGTTCGTATTTAAAATCGCAATTAAATTGCAACTGAAAACACCTGACAGCAGACCATACTTCCAAGTTTTATCGCGACATCATGTATAGCAACCACGGCTGTATATGTTCGTTGGTGCCAACTTCTAATTGGGCACCCATCTACGACAAAAGGATGACAAATTGAGGAATTTGGGTCAAACTTTCACAGCGTGAAGACAGCAGCATGAAAATTGAATGAAACAGAGACAGAGGACAGTACGAACAACGCAAAAAAGAGTTATGTCAGAATACAGTGACTTCGTACACTGTATTTAAGGAAGTAAGAGAATTAACATAACGTGTTCACTAAGGTAATCTCAAAAAGAGCCGCACTTCAATTTAATCAACCGAAAAAGCATGCTGGTTCGAGGCACTCCACATAGACCACCCTCAAGCGATTATGTCATCAAACAAAATCGAGAAATCCGCTGAACACCAACACGCTCTTTATATGGATATCATGGACTGCAAAAAGGCTTTTGACTCGGTATAGATACAATAAGTTTGGGAGCCAACCTACTCCTCCGGAAGGTAAATCCTAAATGTTTACTGCATTCGCCGAAATGAGTACGAGTGGCGCTGACTAACACTCCCAATAATAAAATGCACAGAAATACCGAATAGTGTGGACGGTGTAAAGACCGCCGTCGTCGCTCAGTCTGCAAAGCATCGGACGCCACAGAGACGGTATATTAACTATTTCGGACGCATTATCCGAAGGTCGCAGGTTATCTCCACCTACTGGGACTGTGTTTTTTTTCCGTTCACTTTAATTCCTTTCCATTTCACTGAGTTAATGTTGCAAGAATGAGAAAAATAGTGATGCTGGTGACTTTATGCGCTCTGAATTTCAAAACCTGAAACTGAAATTCCAGAACGGAAATTTTACCTTTTTCTTTTTGCAATAACGAGCATTGAATGACGAAATCAACGACAGTATAATTTCCTAATAATAATTTACCAGTCTACACCGCTTGCTCATTTCACGTCAATGTCTCTTCAAGGTCATTTTTATATATTAACCGGTCTGAGACGATTCTCTAGAACTGCTTTCTTTATAAGGATGCGCACACGGAATGCGCTCATGTATACATGTGCATTTCTGCGTTTGCTTCAAATGAAACGCTCATTTCAACTGTCTTTCTAAACGCATACCTCGATGTTTAACACCACAAGGAAGTTCCGCAACCTCATTTACCATTCGGGATTTCATCTGGTGCAACACATTCACTGTTCATTGTTACTGTTGGAGCACATGTCTTACGAAGCCTGCTTCGCTAAACGCAGTTGTAACAAAGTAAATATTACGCGCTTGACATACATGTCATGTATTTCATTTTTTTTTCTTATCATGACTTCATATATATATATATATATATATATATATATATATATATATATATATATATATATATATATATATATATATATATATATATATATATTATAGAGAGAGAGAGAGAGAGAGAGAGAGAGAGAGAGAGAGAGGGGATTACACATGCGGACACCACAGCTGACAGACGGCGCCGTAAACTGCTGGAAGAGTAACGCCATGCCTGCATTACAGGGGGGAAAAGACAATACAGCGACTGCAACAAAATATACGCCGGCAAAAACCCGTGCGGACGAGTGCCAGCAAGTTCAAAATGAAACTCGCGGTCACTACTCGCGCATGAGTGCAAAATGTCTGCTGGCAGCGCAGCATGCGCATGCTCAGCGTGCAGAGAAAGAGAGGCACAATTCGACTTGACTTGCGACGTCCTAGCAAGAAGCGACCGGCGGCTAACGTTCTGCAGCGTCGCCCCGCTAAAATTAACCCCTGGCCCACCCTAGATCCAAGACAGGCGTCTACGTAACAACGAGAGAAAAAGAAAGGTTGAACGCACAAAAAATAAGGGAGCTCACCGGGGGAGCTCGGCTTCGCGCGTTCAAGTTACCGCGGCGGTGTTCGGAATCAGCACGACGTCATGCGTAGGTAGTTCGGTGCATCGCGTGAAAACCGGACCCGTTGCTTGCCCAATCAGGAGCGAGAACTAGTTTAGACTGTGCGGGTTCATCCGCCTCTGTTTCTTGCCGTGATTTTGCATTTATAGAGCCATTATCAGGTTACAAATACTCAGAGATGCACAGCTTATACGTATGCAGACCAAGCGACACTTGTGTTATTAGTTTTCTAGTGCTAGACGTTGTAAACAGGGCACTACTTTTCGTCGCGTAGGAACATGCGTCCTACTGCTAGAATCTCGCTGCACGGAATTCGCGCGTAGCGGCGCAGGGTCGCCCTGTGGGCGCCCGAGGTCCTCCGCCCCTGGCTGGACACCGGTGCTGACGTCACGCGAGGTCCCGGTCACGTGACGGATCCTCCGGCGCGCGCGGTGGCTGCCGCTGTTTGTGATGCTGCGCGCGAGCATCCAAAAATGGAGCCCCGGGCCGAGCGATCGCTTTGCGCCGACACGCCCGCTCGCCAGTCGGGACTACCACGCGACGGGAGCACGGTTCTCTCGGCGAACAAACCTCGACCAGAGCGTCCGAAGCAGCGGTACAGGGATTTGCCGTCGTAGCCCGTCGTGATTCAACATGGTAAACCTCCCGCCTGTTCTTTCCTATGCGTTCGTTGTTCATTTCTTTAGCGAACAGGGTGTTCGAAGAGTGCCTTGTTTTGAGCAAGCCACGCTGTACTGCTTTGCTGCGTGCGATGAGACCTTATGCTGTGATGACAATGTGTACCTATATGCCCTCTAAAAGAAAAGAAAAAAAAAAGCAACGTAGTAGTACTAGAGGCTGGAGAAAGGTTAAGATGCTGGAGAAAGGTTAAGATGCTGGAGAAATAGACGTGAAAATCTGCACTTCCTTAAATGAAAGGAAATTTGCCCTTCAGTGTGCGAAGGCTCAACGTACGAGAACCTTCTTGAAGTGTAAACATTCTTAAGAAAGGAGATGCAATGCGTAGAATTTGCATATTAGCAATAAACTGCTATGTTCTACCAAGCAGGGTGTGATACGTATCCGTAATCGCAAAGTTATAATTTCTGCGGTTTTACGCCCAAAATCCACGCTGTTATTATGAGAGACGCTGTAGTGGAGGGCTCCGGGAATTTCGACCATCTGGGGTTCTTTGAAGTACAATGACATCACACAGTACACGGTCCTCGACATTTCTTCTCCACCGACCCGCGACCTTCGGATCAGCGGCCCGGTGCCATAGCCTCTAGGCAACCGTCGCGGAGTGTAATTGCAAAATGTTGCACTTCAAACACACTCACTAATCGTATGCTAGCCCTACGTACGTGTACTATGCCTAAACTTTGTCCTTTTATGACAAAATCGATTTCTTTTCCCCTCGCTCACGATCTTGTCATTTCATGATGCTAAAGCCACATGCAAGAAAAAAGGATATGGAGCTAATTTCGCAGAGTCATGTGCCAGCTTTGACGGTTTAATAGCTTTCTGAGGGGGCCATTGAAAAGTCTCGGTTTTCAAAACTGAATATCAGGAGTGAAGTATATCATTCCACTATACGTTATGTGTGCTCGGTAGAGAGAATGCTTAGAAAACCGTAATGCTTCGCATGACCGCTAAGGTGGTAGTTACTATTCGTTTCTTCTACTTAACTGCACCACGAAAGTGGTTTAAATGAAAGATCAGCTGTACTTGTTTAAGAAGCATCGCAAAACGTTATCTATTTAAAAAAATACAAATTAAGTGCAGCGCATATTTGAGTAAACGCCTTGTTGATTATGGCATTACCGTAATGTTGCAAGATTTATTTTTAGTGTTACCTTTATGTGCGGGATACTTTATACGCGTTAGAAATCAATGCCGCAGCGTATATATTATAACTTTTTTCTATTATAACTTTTATGCCTCGCGCATATCGAAAATCTGAGCAATATATGAGCCTGCAGAAGCGATGCGAACGCGCCTTATAGCTTTAAGACTGCCTGTGTGTCGGAGCGCTTGGCGAGAACCGTGCATTTAGTTTAGTCTTGACGCTTTAGCTTTTCCATTGAGCATTGCCTGCATGCCAAAAGTTCATATCCTATGTTTGTTACAGGATGACCTGACGAAAGAGCAAGTGCAGAGTAAGTCTGGCTTCTTTTCCCAACCGTTCAAACTTCCACCTGTATTTCTCTCCCTTTTTCTCTCTCTCTCTTCTCTCGCTTTCTCTGCTGAACACTAGGAAGAAAAATTAAACCGATACTAGTACATTATTTCAGCAGTCTTATGTACGAACATGGTGGGTTGAGGACATAGCGCGGTGAAATTTCCTCTTAAACTTGGCCATCCAATGACGCCAATAACGACGTCACAAATCCCGTGCTGTACTTCTGCAAATTGGGTGTTTATTTTTAACAGATCAAAACGGTCGACGAAACTCCTTAAACTAGCGTTTGTTTAAGTTAGAATCAGCGCAGGCCACGTCCCGCAAAATAAACACCTTGCCGCACGCTTCCGTGAACTATGTCGCCACGGCGAGCTTCGCGCTGAAATTTCAACGTGGTGTGGCTACATGACTTATTTTTATTTTATTATTTTTCGCTCCTTGGCTAGACAATCTGTGCTCACAGCAGGCCTATTTCTTTATTAAAATACATACGTTCTGCATCGGACGCGACATCCGAAGGTCGTGGGTTCGGGTCCCACCGAAGGCAGGCTTGTCTTTTCGTCCACTTTAATTCCTTTCTACTTTCTCCACAATTACAATACCACAAGTAATTTCCCCTATGCTTTCCTTGGCTTCATTATCTGTTTGCTCATTAAGTTGTTTCTAACAATTAAAGAACGAGCCCTTGACCCCTTCCCTTTCGTTATTTCATAGCTTGGGCCTCGTTGCGGCAGACTTGGTGCCTTAGGTAGCATGCGAGGGCTTATTGGGCAGCAGTCATCTCATCTAAATTCACGTTCTACGTGACGCCTCCTGGCAAGAAAGTGTGTTCCACACACGCCGCCTTGGCCATGAGTGGCGCTGCCTAACACTCCCAGGATAATAAGTACGTAAATACACAATAAAGTGGACGGGGGGACGAGCGCCTTCGTAGCTCAGTTGGTAGAGCATCGGACGCGACATCCGAAGGTCGTGGGTTCGGGTCCCACCGAAGGCAGGCTTGTCTTTTCGTCCACTTTAATTCCTTTCTACTTTCTCCACAATTACAATACCACAAGTAATTTCCCCTATGCTTTCCTTGGCTTCATTATCTGTTTGCTCATTAAGTTGTTTCTGACACCTTAAGAGTTCTCTGAACATGCGTTTTACGTTAAACTAGCACTTAATAGATTCAATAAGTGTCTTACTGACGCCGACACTATCACACTTACTATCACACTTACAACGATGACTGATTATAACCACTAAGTTTGTACCATAAGGAAAAAACTATGGAGTCGTCATGAATGAATCGACAGCTGAATTTCTTTATTCAAACGACGACAACTCACAGTCACCAAAGTTAACGGTTAACTAAGGTAATCAAGGATTTAAATTGGGTTTAATATTGCAGATAAGCATGAACTGTTGCAGACTGTTGCGTAGTATCTGACCTTAAGGAAAAGTCTCGAATTCCTGCATATCCACTATAACGTAAGGAATTATTCATCTTATTGCAGCACATCGGCTTCACGATGTACATGTATTTGTACAAACGCGACAACGCGCTCGAAGAAACGTCAGTACTGAAGTGACCTTCAGAGAAACTGCGCAGTTCCACTGAAAAACAAACTCCGCGGCTTGATGCAGTGACATTCAAGTCTCTCAGGCATTAGTGGCGCACTTGGGCTGTACGCGCGAAAAGCTGGTCGCTTGATAGGAGACCGAAATACGCACGCGGCCTTGAATTTGGCGTCTCGCCAGGCTCACATCCTCCGCAACTCGACATGCACACTTTCATTCGCTTCACATTTAGACTCTACTACACTTACGCCGCCGACTGTCACTTTTTGCTCAGTGAAAGCGAGATCGATTTACGTATTTATGAAATAGGGAAGTACCACAATGAGCACATCAACAGTTTTCTATCCAGAGGAACGATGGGATACACTTTTAACTGCTTATTGGTCGCAGCTGAATCAAGCGAAAGACATGTCGAGAAAATTGCGTGCGAATTAGATAATCCAAAGGTTACGAATTTGCGAGAGCGCGCGCAGCTTTCAAGCGCTAGGGTCGTCGGGGATGCCTCAGAACTTAACATAGTCAAAGCACGCCAAAGTAAGAACAAAACAATCACTATACTTTACAAAGTTTTTCATAAAACACGATGAGTTCCGGTCGAGTAAGGTGATCACGTCCACATAATACTTCAGTGAGAAGCATGAACAAGTCATTGAACACTCAAGCACTACCTCACAAGGACACCGCAGACATCCCATGGTCCAGTGATGGCGTTCCTTATGGCAGCTAGCCTACGGTATTTTAAATATTGGTGGTAGTTTCGTGACCGAAAAAAGAAGGAAACTATACTTATAAACGATTGAATAGACTTGGCTAGAGAGACACACACTAATTTCACACGCATTTATTTCTATCCTGTGCTCGCACGCCTGTGCCTTTCGGTATAAAGAATCTTTACGAACTCGCACGACCTTCGTTCATTTGAAGCAGTACTTTCGCTTCCGCTTAGCAGTAAAATGTGTCTGTACTGCGTATCACATCTTGTTCACTTTGTCTATCCGGCAGTTTTCCATTTCCGTGCCAGTTGGGAACGCGTCCAAAATTATCAGCGTCCAGCTAGATGTAGCCGAGGTAACAAAAGAAAAATAACAGCGAACAAACTGCTCAACTTTTTTCCTTGTCGAAGCGTGTTTACCATGTTAAAAGTTACGAATATGCGTGTGTTCAATACTGCCATATTTTATCAAGCGCTTGCACGTGTCTATACTCACTATTACATGTGAGATTGCACGTGTCGTTAGACAGGATTAGGAGATGGTGTATCCAGAGCTTGCCGCACGCAGTCGCCTTAGCCACGTTCTGAGCATGCGTTATCTCTTAGGATTAGTGTTCCGGCTCCTACTTTTCGAAAGCAGTGTACGTACCCAAGCCGTTGCCAAAGTCCTTTTGCATTGATCTCGTCATAATAGAAGCGAAATTCACTTGCGTTAGGGTTGCGGAGAATGAACCCCAACGTAAAGCTTCCACGGCTCGCTTACTCAAACCCAAAGGACCCAAGTCCTGGGTATCCAGTTCTACACCACGTTATTGATTTCGTTTGCTCAGGAGAGTTTCGCAGAAGTAAGCGCGATAGGAAAAATGTTTTTCTGCTTTGCTCCATCAGAACTTGCAGAGATGGGCGCGTGCGTAGTTTGGAACGTGAGTGTATTTGCAGTGAGACCTGCCCACGTTTTTCCTCCTTCCTTTTTTTTTTTTTTTGTACACGTTGGAATTACTAAGTGCAACGACTTGTAGCACTGCGGTACATATCCTTGTTATCGCGCCAGTTGGTACACATATGGCGTCCCGTTTATTTTCTTTTAGAACTGTTTTTAGAGCAATGTTGTCATGGTTGCCGTCCGAACAGCGCCCACTCAGATTTAGCTCCTCGGCTTTCCCTCTTGACACTGCGCATTGTGCCGCTTCACTGCGGTGCTACGTTGCTTGCGGCAGAGCACGCTCTTCAGAACAATGCCAGTGCCGAGTGAGTGAGTGAGTGAGTGAGTGAGTGAGTGAGTGAGTGAGTGAGTGAGTGAGTGAGTGAGTGAGTGAGTACACGTGCGTGTTTGTGGCAAGGTGCAGGCCTATGCACGTATGCACGCCGCAATGCTAGAGCTCCTTTATTATCGCTACGAATCACCACACTTGCTAAAGTAGTGGAACTAGAATTTCGGTTAGGCAAAAGAAAAAAAAACATTTATTTCCGTTCATAGCTGCAAACTGCTGGCAGAAGCAGTCTTCGGGTCATAACAAGGGTATTTAACGCCCACATTTTGTGTAATTAAAGTGTATACCATTTTTGCCGTGCGTACAGGAATCATAAGAATATATTGAAATCATCTTTTCAGCAGCGGTAGCTATGCAATTCAGGATGAAGAACGCGACATAGTGAGTGCCCTTTCAGGACACTCTCATGTAGAGCAACCCTCACAAATCGAGAACGCAGCGGTAAATTCGTACGCTTGTTGCTCCTGCATTGTGCTCTTCTCCGCAACACACAACAGTGTTAGGTGAAGCACGCTTTTTGCAGGGCAAACATCGGCCGCACGCTCGTCACGCAGGGCAAGAGTTATCGACTAGGAATTATTTCTTTTCATTGAAAGGAAGGCTAGCCAGATTTATTCGCTTATAGTTTGCTGCCAGTTGCTTGAAGCAGTTTCGGTGAAGTTGGAAAGGCAGCTGTGATGCTCCGACTTGACTTGAAGGAGGAAGTTACCAGAGTCCTTCAAAGCATTGAAGGACTCTGAATTTACCTGACCCTGAAGCTGCACACGCCTTTGCGTCACAGGCCTGTGACGTTGACCGCACTCGACAGCCGATATAATCGTGACTCATATACAACAAATATCTGCTTTGGTACTGTTTCCGTTTAGTGCAGCAAATGGAACAGTAACCTACCTCCTGCCCCTTTCCCCTTTCATACTCTCAATCAGACACACGAAAACCAGTAAAAGCAAGCAACATTGAAGCACGCTTTTCTTCTTTCGCCCTACACGAGTGCGATAATCGAGCAGATCCCTTAGGTTGCGCTTGAAAGCGTTGAATGTTTTACAGTGCATAAAAGTATTGCTGGGAAGAAAAACAAAAAGGGAGCTGCAGAATCGATGCCGAGGCGAAGCTGACGAGGCATAAGAACTGGAATCTTGGGAGATCTCCTCTCGCTAAACGACTCTCACTTCCTTTGAAGGGCAGGGAGCGTGTTGAGAACACCGCAGCGAGCCGCTTGTTCAGAAAAAAAAAAAAAAAAACGAAGAAGAAGAAGAGGCAAAGATCTAGGGCTTATGCGCACCCTCGGCCCTAGCGTTTACGGCCCGTCCCGTGCCGTGTCCTCCAAGAATAGCCGCCGGCACGCATGCCGCTCTCCTCGGGCTCGAGGTTCCTCTTGCAGCGCTAGGGCGCCATGCTCTCGAGGCGGATTCCTCGCCCCTCTGTCGACATCCACCGACGGCCGCCCACGTGTGCTAGGCCTGGCGGAGCGAAAAAACACCGTCCATGCTCCCCCGCGGTCACCGAAACGGTTCTCAGAAGTATAGTGCAGAACCGTATGTGTGCGATGAAAGGGCTTATAAGGTACGCTGACCATTCAAGATGTATGCACAAAAAAAGCGGAACGAATTGCGTGCATGCTTGCCACCTTGTGTTCTTTGTACAGTTGAAAAGTGTGCCAGTTTTTAGATGGGAAGCAGCTTATGGTCGGGGCTATGTCACTCCCTCCCTCCATCCATCCGCCGTGCGACGTCCACACCCGCACTGCGCATGCGCATCCTCCTCCCCCCTCCTCTCCTTGTCTCATTTCCTCTCCTCTCGGCATTCCTCCTATCCTCTCCGAACGGGGCGCGTTGACTATGGAAACGCTTTTCCTTCAATGAACGCTTTACCAGCTCGCAAGTAACGAGAATGCGCCCTCGCCCGCGAGAGACAACGCTGAAGGCAGCGTCTGCTAGCGTCAAACCGATGCAAACGCGGTGTGCAGCTCCCGTGCTGCTTCGCATCGCCTCATGGTCCCCTTTAGCGGGAGATGGTGTAATTCTTTTTCGTATGAGTATGCTGTATGTGCTATGCTCGGGTACAGGTCAAGAAAAAAGCGGCGCCTGCCCGTCAAATGACCCGCCTCCAGCCAATGGTGCCGCTCTGTCAACGTGACGTCACGGTAGACCTTCTTCGCGCCGCGCTCCGGTTCCTCTCTTGAGCGCGGCGTGGAGGTGGTCTGCTGTGACGTCACTGCATGGCAATGCCCATAAAGATGTGCGCTTCCTGTGGAACAACAAGAGCACGAGGTCTAAGAGCTTTCAGAACCTCGCTACTCGAACTCATCTGCGGAACCGTTAGCTCCCATGCGAAGCAGTACCACTCCGTTTAAGCAGAACGTCTGTGACGTGACACTGCACAGACGACGGTCGATAGACGAGATGCGTGCTATGTTGCCTTATTGCACAAACATAAGTGATATGTTATCACCACAACACTCCACACAAATGTTGCTGGCAAAACTGTCCTTCATATATTAAAACGGTCGAGTAAATAAACATATATAAAATGCGGAAAGCACGTCCCATATTGCAGTCCTTCACTTCGGGACGTGCTCCTGTACGAAAAAATTTTTCTTAAAGCTCTTTTATTGTCACAATCAAAATGATTCTATATCAGTTGAATAGATGTATACAGCAACGTTGAGTTTTAAATGAGATAGAAGGCTGGAACCCAGGACACGCATTTATTTAGAATATGTTCACGAACGTGGAATAGCCAGTCAAGGGACGTCTTTATTTTTCAACACTAACGATCGGGATCACGCTTCTATGTCGTGAGTGTCACTCTTGTTTGACGAATGCTTCCGGCGACGCTGTGCATCGGATGACTCATATGCACACCTTTCGCTTTTCTGTGTTCGTGCAGTGTTGCGCAAGGCGTTCGACATGTTCGATCGCGACAAGAAGGGCTACGTGCACACCAACATGGTGTCGGCGATCCTGCGTACGCTGGGTCAGACCTTCGAGGAGAAGGACCTGAAGGACCTCATCTCCGAGATTGACCAGGACGGTGAGACAGCAGTTTGATTATAGTTCACCCTCTAGTTTGACTTTTGAGTGAGGGCTACAACACACGGTGGCTATCACGTGTTTCAGCATCCGCAAACGCTTCCGGCGCGTGCAGTTGTCCTAAACGTAGCCTTCGAGATCTGTTTCTCTTGTTTGGAAGGTACTCAGAGTGCGCGCGGATGTGGGCACCCCATACTGGTATACGCTTCGCCTGTTGCGAGACCTATGCCAAATGGCACATAAGGTTCCATGTGTTGCCGAAAGAGCTGTATGGGCTACATGTAATTTGTTGTCATTTGATAGGAACACCCAAGTGTTGCCTGGCTAGAGATTGCAGTATGGAGATCATCGAAGGAATTGCACTGTGCGAAGACATGAGAATTTCCAGCTAAATGATGCCACGACGTTTAGTGGGCGAGGTTGTCAGAACGAAAATGGAAAGGGATGAAATTAACTAAGACTGTACTTGAAATAGGTTGGAAATTGGGCTAGACTGTATCATTCACTTAATGATAGTTATGTTACAACAACGCACCAATAAGAAGTAGGAACAGAAATCGCTCGTATATCACTGAAGTTTTTCTGCACGTGCGACTTGCTAACTGGTACATATTTTTCTTACTCTATCGTGCGCAAAGAAAAGGTTGGCAGAGCTATGTTTTCGCACTAAAGATTGCGGAAATTCGCAAAAACGAATGCTTCGCTAAAACGGGTCGGTTTTTCGCATACATACGATATATATAGCGCGTTCAGAACAAAGCGTTCGTTGGCGCTGTATGCAGGCTCCGGCGAGCTTGAGTTCGAGGAGTTCGTGGCGCTGGCCGCGCGTTTCCTGGTCGAGGAGGACACCGAGGCGATGCAGGAGGAGCTCCGCGAAGCCTTCCGGCTGTACGACAAGGAGGGCAACGGCTACATCAACGTGTCCGACCTGCGCGAGATCCTCCGCGCCCTCGACGACGCGCTCACTGAGGACGAGCTGGACGAAATGATCGCCGAGATCGACACAGACGGCAGCGGAACCGTGGACTTCGACGGTACGCTCCTTATACACTGTCATTGGACATCATTCTGCGGGCGTTATATCAAATCTTAAAGGGGTCGTGAAACGTTTTCTGAACATTTTGTACTAAGTGCGTATTCGGGATCCTGACCCTCCAATCAACAATATGCATTGTTCCGTTGCACCGTGTGCGCTGATTTAGAGCGATAAAAAACGCGGTTTCGGCTTCACTGCGCGCGTTCCCCTCAACTCTGCAGATGACGTCATCTTAGTAGCCGTCATACCTCCGAGATTGGCGCGCTCTCGGAGGCCATGGGAAAACAAACCGTGCTTCCGCTTTTCTTCCGAATGGTGGCACCGCACGGTTTCCAAGTATTTTCTTCCTTTCTAGCTTTCAAGTAAATCGATTCCTTTAGAGCAAACGCGAGTTCACTGTGCCTTTGAACTTAAAAATGTCTTAACTCAACGTCACCAAATAGTACCACGCCGGCCGGTAGTGTCGCATAGTCGTTTCGGGAGCGCAAGAAAGCCGAGATTTAAAACGAGCGTTGTTAAATGTGCACTGAATATTTCGCCGAAATATTTCGGAATTGGCTTGTCGAATGCGCATTTAAGCAGTGAAAATTACAAACCGGCATCTCCAAATTCTTTTCACGACCCCTTTAAGTTTGTAGAATACAGATCTATGGCGTTAATCCGACGCCGAGACAGTTTTGACGATTGTGCTCTTACTAATATGGGACGTATACAGTGAGGGAGAACATTTAATTGTTATTGTTGTTATTGCGTTTTATTCTTTAGATGGCAACATAATCTGTGTGCACACGTAGCTGTAGGGGTGTTCTATCCCCTGGAACACGTTGTCGATCCGTGCATACACTGCTTAACAAGCATGTTTCACAGCTTAAGCTAATAGTGGCACGTGCGGTTGTTTTCGTTTGTTCAAAGAGAACGCCGTTATCACTTTCCTGTGACACGCGCACTTGCTTTGATTGGTCCCTCTGGCAAGAAAGAAGAAGGGTTTCCAAAGGAAGTCAACCGACGGACAGTATGTAAAAATTGTGCTTCAGTTGTGCGTCCTATAGGCGCATCCATTCCTCGCTAGAAGCAGCTAATTTACTTGTCCGTCTCTTTCTGTTCCATTTTCCCCGACATTAATTAGTCGAAAACATAAAGTGATCATATTGTTTAATCCCACTTAGCAGCTTTTCTTTATTGTTTGACGAAATGGACCGAAAGGTAAACATGCTTGAACGTACTTGACCACCGTCATCATTAGAAAGTCTTGTATACTATCTGACAAACTACCGTGTCGTCAAATTTTGCGATATTGATTGCCTAATATAGTTAATCGGAAAGTGCGTAGCCACCCCTATGAGCCAATCCTAGCTCGACCGAGACGTTGGATTCGACAAATATGGCGCAGTTTGACGGTCATGCGCCTCTCAAAGCAGCCAGCCGAACAATGGCTGTTCGTTCGCGCGTGGCTTGCGCAAAGTGAATTGAACCAGCAGAAGTATCAGAGTACCAGAGTCCTTGTATAGCACCAGAGTGCTTGCACTGCTTAAGCTTGTCCCACAAGCTTGAGTACTCTAGACATCAGGTATTACAGCACGCTCATTCGTGGCCATATTGCAGCCACCACAAGCTCGCAGGAAGCGACCCGTCTAGAGCACTGTACAACCAACAGCAAACGACCGTCGGCCCTTGCAGGACGACGCTCCTGTCGAGCTCATCTCGCGTGACAGCGCACTCGTTGAGGCCGGAAGTCCCACGCGATCCGCATGCGATGGCAAGGCCAGGATCGGTGTCTGCACGAAGGACAAAAAAGAAAAAGAAAGGAAGCGCGCATCGCATTACGATGAAACAAGAAGACAGACAGACGCGCCAGCCTGGCGCACAACGATCGGTCTGCTCCGGAGTAACCGGAATCGCGGCGGTGCACGTCGCCCTCGCCCGGCGCGCCTTCTTTCCGCCGACGACGTTCCGCGATCCGAACGAGCTATGCCTAGCCTAGGTGGTGTTGGCTGTGCTCGCAAGCGTTCGTGCGTGCGTTCCTTATGTACTTAACGCCTCCGCGTATGTAACAGACCGGTTGACCCCGACCCCGTTTTGGGTCTGACGTCGTCAGCGCTGCAGGACGACGTCTTCGGCGGCCCGCCCGCTCCGTTCGGGTGACGCTGTAACGGCGGCGATGTGACGGCGAGGTGTTCGCGATCGGTTCTTCTTTTTTTAAACTTTCACTTTTTTTTTGCTTCGTCAGCAGTTGATGGCATATTCTTCATTAAAATGAAATGCTTGCTACACATATGCAGTGAAAATCTCGTTGATAATATCCCGCTCAATACATTTTATCCCATCTCCAGGTCAACATGTCATAGGCGTAATGTGTTTTTATGCGTGGTAGATACGATTTTCAGATGGTAAGCTTTGCTTTCCGGTTCCCGTGAACTTTATATACATCAACGACATTACTGTATAAAGCAAGTCAGTTATAACGAATCTTTCCGTTCCCGAGAGGGATCGACCACGGTTTCACCTGTCGTAGATGCGTGGCCCTCGGTAAAAGATGGCCGCCCCCTTCGAGGGATGAAAGTTCCGCTGTACACGTGAGAGGTCGCAGTTTAACGTTAGTCAAGATAAGAAATAATAATAGAGAGCTGCCACATAACACTGCTACGTCACCAGCATGCTGCGACCGGAGTACTTTTTTTTTCTCTCTTTTTTGAACATGCCTTCTTTCAACCGCCTTCCGTAACTGGGTGTAACTTCATCTCGTCTCCTACCGTGTTTACTCGCGTACTACACTAATATTGGCTTGCTTGGAACAGCAGCGTCGCCGCCATTCACTATTCACTCGTATAGCCTGGTCGTGTTTATCTTTTCCTTTCATTGTTTGAGACCACGACGCAGCAGGTCTCGCACATCTCGGGACCGGTAATATAAATTTGTCGACATTACCTGTCTTCCGATCTTGACATTTCTCTCGCTAAAAATGTTTTGCAGAGTTCATGGAGATGATGACCGGCGACTAGACCAAGAGCCTTCGCTCCTCGAAGCGTCAAAGGGATGGAACACTTCGTCGCACAAAGGACAACTTTCGCCACCACCACCTCCTTCGACCAGAAGCGCGGAAACAACGAAATAAAGAAAAGAAAAAAAAAACAACCAAAGAACTGTTACAACAGCAGCGTCAGCGAATGAAAGCGAGAGAGAGATATTTATGAAATGTTCGTTCGAAAAAAAAAGAAAAAAAAGTATATATAATGTTAAAAAAACGCTGTCCGTCCAAGAAAAACGGCAGCGCAAACCGCGAACGCAAGAGCCTTGGTTGCTCGCTTCGCGACGACATTGTTTTCGACTTTGTTTCCTACGTTTACTTTAGTCGTTCGCTTATCGCCACTTAAGTTTGTGTTCTCTCATTTGTAATCGCGTTTAAAACTTCAGAGTGCTATACGTTGCGTGTTCCGTGGCATGCGTGCATTGCGATACCCTTGACTGACTAAATAAACTGTGAGTGGCCAGGAGGAAAAAGAAAGAAAGGAAAGAAAGAAACCTCCGAGTGGTTGTGCAGGGTATGTGAATGTATACACCCGTTCTGTCGTCAAAGGGATGAAGGCTGTCACGCGAACTACGTTGCGCATGTGCTCGGAGGTTAGTAAGTGATGACGTTTCAAGGCCATCGATGAAAAAATAATTATCCACTTCAAGATGTCAAATAAAATTTCGTTTGTTTCTGTTCTTTGCTTCCCCTTGCTTGCTCTCTTACACTACAAACTTTTAGCGCTGAAATTTCAACAAGCACCAGGTGCCATAAATTCTAACTTTGATAACGGGTGCCTCGAATATACACAAACACGTTAAAACGAAGAAAAACAGAAAAAGAACTCGAGTAATCGGCCCGATCACATCAAGACGTGTATATTTCTAGGATCCTGCTATACCAGCTACCGCTGAGAAAAATTTATTTCCTTGGCAGTAAGGAAAGGGACGGTGAGCTGACGCACCCGTAATTATCATTGCCGCTGCTTCCACAATATAGTGCGGGCACCGAACTTTGAATAATAATAATAATAATAATAATAATAATAATAATAATAATAATAATAATAATAATAATAATAATAATAATAATAATAATAATAATAATAATCAATGGGGCATTACATGCTAAAACCCCGATATGATTATCCCCCATCGAAATGCGGCCGTAGTGGCCAGGACTCGATCTCACGATCCTGGCCGCTAAGCTGCTACGGCTGCTCAGATCTTGGCCTCTGGACAACATAACAGTATTAGCCACGCGAACCACAATCACGACCACAGTGTGGCCGGGATCGAACCTACACGTCCTTCGCGTCAACAGCCGAGCACCATATAACCACAGTATACCACAGCGGCGGACGAGTATTATAAGTTATAGCCAAGTGTGGAACACAGTCGCAGTCACGGCAGGGCACGGATGTGTCCTTGGCCTTCCTTTTTTCACATTGCAGTACGTATACATGTGTCGCACGGTGGAAGTATCCAGTAGACGACACCTTCAGCACAAGTAATAAATCATTGTGCTTCATTTGCACACCTTCTCTTATAATATATAGTCTTCCAGGGGTGAAGTTAATTTGCAAAACTTGCGTAGGCGTGCGCAAGGTTCTTCATTAAAAGAGAGGGGGGTGAGGGCAGAGGTTCACAGTATAGTGGCCCTCCTTCCCGACACCCTCCCAGTGAGGCCATTTAGGTCAAAACGCGTGGCAGTGTGAAGGTATAAAGCCCCTTTGCCGACCTCTCAGGTGATCATGCCTGTGACAACTGGTCAGTTTCTCGAAGGTTGACATCACGACCTTCAGGCGTACATTTTCTCCGATCTTTTGAGATGGTCGACGTGGCGCTTAGTGTGCAGGTGTTCAACGACGGCCAATTTCTTCTGAACTTTCTCTGGATTTCATGCCCTTGATCTATAGCCCTACTGCGGACACTAAAGACTCGGGTTCAAACAGAATCACGGCGGTCGCGTTTTTTGATATGTGGAGGCAAAGCCCTATAACTGCGGAATTCCCCTTCTTTAAAATCTTTCATTCCAATTGCTGACCCGAGGGACACGGAACCGTGCTTTGTACAAGAGCACAATTTCTGCGCCTTCATAAGATATAGCTACCTGGCAATTGGGTGTGAAAGTTCGAGTATTGAACCTGTAAGGGAAGATTAAGAGACTCGGGAGTCGTCACAACCTGCAGCCCATGTAGGGGTCACGGCTAAGCGTCCGTGGGGTAAGGGAAAGGGAGTGAAAGAGAAAGAAAGGAGAGAAACGCCGTAGTGGAGGGCTCCAGAAATTTTGACCTGGGTTCTTGAACGTTCCCTGACGACACACAGTACACGGGCCTCAGGAATTTTCGCATCCATCGAAAATGCGACCGCCGCGGCAACCTGGGGGAAATTCTCGTTATCTTTCTCATTACATATTGTTCAACCTATTCCTCCTTCACCTCTGCTCCTAAATTTTCTCTCTCATAGCTTTACCCTCACCACTTTCCCATGTGCCTATGCGCGAAGAACAGACAATATATAGTACGAATCAGTTGTGTCACCCTGGACTTGGTTATGAAAGACATGGTGTTCCTATCTCGCCTTATCCTTGATTGCACGTTTGATTCCTTTAGGCAAGAACTTTTCTAGGCATAGAGAGAGCGAGCGAGCGAGCGAGAGAGAGAGAGAGAGAGAGAGAGAGAGAGAGAAAGAAAGAATCTCGCGCTTGTCCAACGCTTGCGCTGACGCTAGGGGACGACAAGTGTTGGTTTAAGCAGGCAGAATGGACAGCATGGTACGTAAAAGCACCCCCCGCACATCACGATGTCTCCTTAAAGTATAAATACCTCCTCCTCTCATCTACTTCTCCTAATCTGCTTTTTCTGCAGCTGTTTCATTCTTACAGATCTCATGGTGCAAGAAACTCGCTACGCCTATAACGACGGAGACTTCCTCCTTTAGTATAAAATTAACAAGTTCCATTCAAAGGTGTCCTTGAATGGCCTTGGCGTCGGCGCGAACTGTACCAAAAGTGATACGAATATATGTCACGGGACCCAAGGAAGGCCAGCGAAGGGAACCAAAGCACGCAAGCCGTGTATAAGATAATTAATTATTACAAGAGTAATATAGTGCTTGATCAGTGGTCAACATTAAAAATGATTTACTAAAATATATAATAATGTAAAATAATAATTAAATAATAACTAACAATCGCAAAAAAGAAAGATGTCATCGTTGTTCGTTAGTTGTGATCGTTGATCTGTTAAACATCCTGTGGGACTGCCTCCCCACCACCTTAACCCCACTGAGAAACCTGAAAAAAAGAAAAAGAAAGGGAAAAAAAGTAAAGATTTTCTGTCTACGCCAATGATTTATTATGACACTTGTGCGAGTTGTGTTACGAAATTAAAACATTTAAAAAAATGTGAACATTACTAACCAGGATACGACACCCGAGCATAGGTCTTTTATACTAAAGAAGCGTTTAACAATAAGGATAATTATTGAATATTATTTAAGGAAAAGCGCGGGAAATCGGAAAGCGCAAAGCGTCTGCGCGCCCTTGCCACTGTAGTCAAGGGCCATGGTCGCCTACCAATTCCTTTATGAAGTTGCAGTGCATTATCGCAGAGCGAACACTGTTGGAAAGAACGAAAGCTGGCGTGGCAGGTTTCTTTTCTCTCTTTTTGTTTTTTAGAGAAGAAGGCGGGGACTCGATTCGGCACGTCCCAAGTAGTACCTGCGGGAAGCTAGCTGGTTTAAATAATTAATTTGATACCTGATCGGACCAACAACAATTATTTATTGTCCTCATTGTGTCGTAACCAATAAGCTGTCCTTACGCCCCTTCCATCGTCACTATTCGCTGCGAAGAAGGGAGGAGCTAGAGATTTGACCTATAGCTTAGCCACGTAGACGTCCAGTTTCAGATATTCTGCCTGTGCCAAAACGTGTCCTCTGCGCACCTAGGACTTAGCATAGTGAAGCAGCGCCTGATCATTTCGACCCACACGTGAATATACTTCCTTCTAGAGTCTTTGGATCTCAGCTTTCATCGTGAACTAAATATGTTTTCCGAGAGATTGCACATATGTGCAGACTATCACGCCGGTACCTTGAGCCCGCCGTGCGTAGCTGGGATGATGTGCTTTGGTTCAGCGTTCTGGATAAATGAGAGAGAGAGAGAGAGAGAGAGAGAGAGAGAGAGAGAGAGAGAGAGAGAGAGAGAGAGAGAGCAATAACATTAATGAATAATGAGTAGCTGTGCCAACGATGAACTCAACCTTGGAGAGAGAGCGAAGAAGGAATCCGCAAGGAATCTGATGATGTGGCAACCATTGTCGAGCTGTTAGAAACGACGGCCAAAGCTACAGCTTAGAGTTCAACGGGTGAGAGCGCTTCTTTTTGGCGCCGCAACCAAGTTTTCATTGTCTTATTTTCTTTTGAGATTAAAGTGAGCGCGCCAAGGCACTTGCCAGGGCGCATCGTGGTTATTTAAAGATGGTACTCGTGGGCGGGTGGGGGACCCGAAAAACAAATTCAAACGGCTGACGAAAGGAACCAAAAGACGATAGCACCGGGAGTGCTGTGCAGGTTCCCAGGACGAAGTGCTTGGTCACGCCGAAAATGCGCACTTTTGAATCATTCCTCCGAAGAGGCGAAGCGAAAGTGGCTTTTCACTACTTTCGCTTTCGGCCGCTAGGCAGGGTTCCCGTAGCGGTGCGCAGACACATGCGCAGTGTGCGCGTCTCGTGGTCGGTATCATGGCGGCCTCGAACCGTGAGATTTGGAGGTTCCGCTGAAAGTAAATTAAAGTTTCGCATAGTCTTACACTCTATTTTTTTTTAAACTTGTGCATTTCACGGGTGCTCGTCAAACGTCTACCAATGTTGAAACAGTTGCAAATGGGACTTCGCGCCTTCCTCCTACTGGCTTCGAAAATATGGAGTTTTGTATGTTATGTTGTTAGAAAACAGGTTCGAGCGGTGAGTACTGTTGGAGAGCTTGCCCAACGAATTTATTCATTCAAACGTCGCCAGCTGGTATTGCTGGCTTCCGTGCCTACCGTATTCGCAGCTTGCGTGAGGAAGCGATTTGAGCGTTAATCGACCTGTTGACGCAAGGTCGCAAAGCAACCTTTTGTGTAGCGGTGATACCGCTCACGGGAGAAACAGTGAATTTCCGTGCATCACCTCTCGGACTTTTCTATCCTCTGCTGCTGCAAGCAACGAAAGCCTTGATTTCTCGCGCATACGTCCGTTTCTTAAGTCTGTGTAGCCTGCCGTTCATGTCTGTGTGCCTTGTCGCAAGTCTCGAAAAAACGTCCAAGCACAGCGCCGGAATAAAAGTACGAAACGAACAAAGAAAACCCCGCACTTTCTTTCCTTTGATTCGCCGCGGCGTCCTTGCCATTGATTTCTCGCCCCCGAATGTGCCACCGATCGACTGTGACGCTTTCAATATTGACTGTGCCGCACATTTGTTTTCCTTCAAACTGTTCGGCAGTCTAGTGTTTCGTACGCTGCCTGGGAGTCGGTCTTTCCACCGTGCATGTCTCTTGCACGGAAGGAGCTCTTCACTGCACGCAACTTTGGAAGTTGTAGCACGTTCGGTGTAATGGCAACCTACTGATATGGACGCTTTATTGCAGCGCAGCGATTGCTAGTATTTTACTGCGAGATCGATGTGTCATTGCTGATCTTAAAAAGAAGAAAATGAACACCAGATTTCACTGTCTCACTGACTTGAACGCGCTAGCTTCAAGCGCCAGTGTAGTGGTGCGAGGTGATCGCGAGAGTACGGCATCGTGAAGATAGCGGTGTCTTTTTTTAACGTGCAGATGTCGACATAACCATTTATCCAACCGACTGACGAGTCTCAAAAAGTGATATCCGCGTAAATTATGTTCACGCTTCCCTCGTGACTCGCGCGTAATAATTCTGCGACTACATCGTACCGACATCGCTGCAGATCGTTATTCAAATGCTAAACGTGTGAGTTTCCACCGTTCTGTGAAAGCTTAGCAGTAGTCAAGGATAATTGCGTGGCGAGTGTAGTGGTGCGGTTGCATAACCATTATTAACTACTGCCTCTGAAGCAAAATAATGGCTGCAGATTCCCACCTTACGTTTTCCTACTACTTGCTTGCTCCAATCATAGCTTCAAAAGGTCATCAAGAAGCTGTTCATCTGACTGGCACATAGTTTTGTGACATAGATAATTACAAAATGGTCTATCCAAGTGCATTCAAATCAATCCTACCTTGACACACTCGAGAACTTTAACAGTACCACACAGTGTTCTGGAGTGGTACTATGGTGCCTTGCCATTATAGCAGTCTATATCAAAGATATTAACTTCAGGGCTTGTTAAACGTGGCCTCTGTCTTATTATGACTGCTGAAGGTTTGATGCCATTATTCTTGTGCTTATCAATATTGCAGTACGATGATTCCAGCAAGGCTTGCTCTTAACCTGCCCATGTCATAATGGAAGAGAGGATGATTATAAAATGAAAGTGCACTGTACTGCACCCACTGTTTCTGGCAACACATAATTGACAAGTTGCCGCTCTTCATAGTTGTTCTGCTTGTTCTCGGCGATCTATGCCAGCTCCTCCTGAACTCCCTGCTTCTGCTGTAGAGCATGTAATAAGGCATGGACGGTGAAAGGCATCTTACATCGCTAGCAAGCTATGCAACTGTTAATTGTTGCATAGCTAATTTGACACTAGACAAGTCTGTCACACCGTCTCTGTGGGCTGTTTACTTTCCATCATCGAACAGCTGTCACAGGTAGTCTGTGTTTGTCCTCACAGCTGCGCAGCAGCCGTTCAGAAAATCCCCTGAATTGTGCTGAGGCTTTTCTTTTTGAATTGCAAAACTGAGGCTCAGTATGTGCGTCATACAAAGCAGAGCATGACTTCATGCAGCACTCTGAAATTGCTTCCTTTTCTTTTCTGTTCACTTTTTGTTGCAATACATGGGCAGATGAGTGCGCTGGATGAATGCTCATTGATGTTTAAGTATCACATCGCAGGGGTTTGAGCTATAGGCAGTGATGTTATGAGGATGTTATGATGTTATGTTATGAGGTCATTGCCTTATTTTTTCTTGTTTGCTGCATTCTCCTGTGCTAACAACGCTGGCTGTATTTCATTTTCTGGGGGCTATTTTGATAGATTCTGTAAAGTGGCATGTTTTCATATGTCGCAACACATTATGGGAGGAATTCAACGATGTGAATGTGAACTTTCCCGTTGCTATTTGGGGGCCCATTGCAATTTCATTGCACCAACCTCAAATGTGTGTGTGCCACTGTTCTTGAGCATCTTTAGGCTAGAGTGTAGCCTTATCGGAGTCTTAAAGTTTGAATAAAAAGCATGACTTTCTAAAAATAAAAATAATAATAAAGGGTA
Organism: Hyalomma asiaticum; assembly: GCA_013339685.2. NCBI lineage: Eukaryota > Metazoa > Arthropoda > Arachnida > Ixodida > Ixodidae > Hyalomma > Hyalomma asiaticum. Next base: position 52,306,385 of record CM023484.1, read on the forward strand.
ATACATTGGGCAATGGACTCATATTACTTTACTAAAGACTCTAATGGACTTTCATAATGTGAACATTTAGGAACGGAGAATCTGAATGTTTAAGGACGTTATCAGTGATGTGTACAAAAGAAGACGAAAGGGGTACCGGGCACGTGTAGCTGCTTCTTCTACACTTCCTGTTAAACAATGAATGATGGAAAGAAAAATGGAAACCAGGGTGTCAAGAGATGTAAAAGTGGCAGTGTGCTATAGAGAGGAAATTTGGCAGCTGACATCTCATCAAAGTTGAGATAAGCAAGAATGAAGCCAGATTGTGCATTTTTTACATAAATTATTAAGCAGATAAGATAAGCAATATGCCTCTAAGAATAATGCAGGCGATGCTAAGACGAGAGAAGTGCAGTTGTGTGCAGCCAAGACGTGAGCGATGGGATCAGAAAATTTATTGGCATGGGGGGGCTAATCGATTGCTGCACATAGGTACCAACTTTAGATCACCAGGATCAACTACTTTTGTTTTGTAGTCTACTTAAGTATGATATACGGTGGTTATTTTGTTCATAGGTGTTAATACATTTCCATTTCTCTTAACACTCTTATGCGCACGTAAAGTGAAGCTTCTGCCAATACAGCGCACACCCTTGTCAAAGGTGTGCTAGGCAGGTTTGTTACTTCAAATGTCCTTGCAGATAAGTGATAAACCTTCACAATAGCACGCTGACATACGTGGCGGTGTCCTGCTTTGCCACAGTGTTTTTATCTGACGGTTGCGTTGTTGATGAGTATGTTGGTTGTGGATAAGATACTGGCCTGTCTGTGCTGCTGATAAGTGTCAATTGCTTATTGATAACACGCACTGTGTTGGGGGAACTTGTGTCACACAAAACTGGCACATCATCTTCCTGTGCACGCTGTGGTATTCTTGAAATGATGCTGTTTCCCTTTCATAATAATGACTGGACAACTACAACTGTCCCTGTGGCAAAAGCTGGTGAAGAGCTTCTGAAGCAGAACGTTTTTTTCAGAGCTGCTGTTTAAGCCATTTTGTGCATTTCACCCATCTGGACTCGTACAAGTGTTTGGCTTTTAGTCATATGAGAGAGCTGTCTATAATGAAATAAACTTTTACAAAGTCATGTAGGGAAACACAAGACTACAGCAAAAGCATACAGCAGTGAATATGCTAAAAGGTTAAGAGACCAAAGAGTGGAAAAAACAAATGAAGCTGTGGATTGTGATTGAGTGAATTGGCTATGAGGGGCACCTTTTAGTTGGCCCTCACTTGAGGTTGTTATTTGTTGTTGTTCTTTAAGTGACCAATATCTCTTGTTTTGTTTAGTTTTGTCACAGTCGCTAAGAATTCCAAAACTATGTCCTATCCATAAAAAAAAAGAGAAAAAATAAACATATCACTGGCTCTGCAGCCTCGACTCAATTACTATGCCAAGCAGCTTGATTGCTTTCAAGCAAGCTTTATTTTAATACCCAGGTAGTTAAGCACGTGATGCTACAATATCTCCCATTTCCTAACTGATAACTAAATAGTGTGTAACTAGGAAGACAAACAAAGCGTATCATCGTCACCAGCTTTGGGACAGCTGCCCGTGCTCAGGATCTATGCCCTGCTTTTGGCAGTCAGCCATAGCGGCGTAAAAAAGCGTAAATTGACAGTGCGAAAAGTGTGATGAAAGGTTAAGGCAAGCGTTCCTTGTAGTGATGAATACTTTGGGATGGCAGTGTACCTGATTGGATGTTCTTTGTTTACTCTTTTCAGGTCATACAACACCAGACAATCAAGTATGACGTTCTACCCCTCTCACCACTTTCCAAGCATAGGCTAAGTGAGTGACTATGCATCTGCTGCCTTCTTAGTCCTGCAGTTAAATGTTTGTAGGGAGGCATTACTTAATTGTTTAGTTGAGTCATTCTCCTTTCTTTTTGGCACGCAGTCAGTGACTGCATAGAAATGCAGCAAATGTAATTCATAAAGGACATTTGTGCACGTGCAAAGGAATTATAGGTGCCAATGTTCCCTTTCCTTTCTACGTGAAATCTCTGCGCGCACCCCTTTGACATGTTGTGACTGTGCGAAACTTTTTCGACACAGTAGCATAAGGTGGATCACTGTAGAAGTTAAAATAGCCAAAAAATTATGAAACTTTATATAATCAGCAGAACCTTCTAGCAGTTCTTTCAGTTCTGGCTTCATCTACTGTGATGGGTGGCAGCAGGCTCTCATGCTACTCACGTCTTCCATCTTCTCAAGTATGGCTTCATTTCATTGCGCAAAGCCCTGTACAAATTAACAAGATGTATACTTTTCATGGCTTTTGTGTGACACCACTTGGTATTGAAAAATGTCAGTTGAGGATATTCACAATGTATTCATGTGTGTGCTCTCAGTAAACGTTCAATTCAAAGATCACTGAATCCATTGAGCCCTTTGGCTCCCTTTTTTTTTTTTTCGAGGCTGCACAGAGGAGCCAATTCAAGCTATGCGCATTTCAATGACTGTTAATTACAGTGGTCATTGAAAGCTTGTGTTTTCGATTGCAGCATTTATTAATTAAAGGCTTGTTTGCAGCCATCAAGTGATTGTTGTACACTTTTGGTTGCAGCTGAAAGCAATGCATTTGGGCCAGAAAGAACTAGCACATTGTCACAAGCCTTTTATTTTCAATATCTTGGGATTTTCATCACTGATATGCCTGTAGTAGATTTGAATAATCGATAAGGTTCTTTTGATGCTAATGATAGAACTGTGGTTGCAGGATCAGTAAACACTAGCAGCATCAGCGGAAAGGGCTCAAAATTTTGTCATGTCACAGCTACTTCTATGTATCTGTTCGAGCTCATGTCACCTCAGTGTTTACTCATGTGTGCAGTGCTTCGCATCAGTCGTAAAATTGCATGACTTGAAAACTGCATGTAACAGTCCTTCTTAGGTTGTTCCTTTGTTTTTGTATTTTTCTTTGTTTCATGTACCGTGTGTGCTAACAGTCAGTACATCTACTATAGATTTCGTGAGTGGTCTCCTAGCTTTTCACATTTGAAGTCCGAGTGACACGCCTTCATTGACGTCTGATGTTATCCCTTGCTCCATGTTCGTAGGCCTGGTGAAACGGAAGATACTAGTCCTTGACCTGGACGAAACGCTGATTCACTCGCATCACGATGGCGTCATCAGGCAAATGGTCAAGCCAGGAACGCCACCTGACTTTGTCCTAAAGGTCACTACCCATCTTTTCTACTTTGTTGCGCCCTGTGACACAGCTTGTTGCAGCTATTAATATGTAGTTCCTAGTTTATCCACCGAGTACTACTGCTTAATGTTGGAGACATATCTAGGTTACCCATACATGCTTAAAGGGCAACTCCGGCGATTTTGCAGTATCCCTGGATCTCAATGAAATTTTCAATGTATATTCTCCTCAGTACTGTAATAATATATGCCAAGCCAGGCGGTTGCAAGTTATTTAGTTTTCCTGGAAATGAATTTTAAAAATTTTTAGCGGATTCCCACATGGGCTACCCTGTGATTTTTACATCATCACCTCCAGCGCTGCCTGTCCGAGCCAGCGGGCTGTCAAAAGCAAAACGGTCATACTTCAGTGTTAAAACAGTCGCTGTCAGGTTCAGAAAAGCTGGCATAACCCAATACATCGTCGGATGACCTCGCCACTGTCATTTTTCCGGCACCAGCACCATATTTCTAATGGCGGGAAGGCTGTGATGTCATCGCATACGCTGCACGAAGCGTGTACCCGTTTCGGTTTCGGTTTGAACATGCCTCTCAGTCGGTTATTTAAAATTATTGGTGTGTTTCTGAGGAGAATGAACCATCCAGGCTGCTGCAGGACTATCAGTACCATTGGAAAAAACCGATATCAGAACATAGTGAAAAAACCGCCACAGTTGCCCTTTAAACATGCTGTAGTAGAATCTCAATAACTCTAAATTTATAATTTGAATTGACAGCCAATTTGAATGGCATGAGGAGTCCTGGCAGCGTTGTGTATTTGAACATGAAAAAAATTCTCATGTATTAGAACTTTAAGAATGGTCCAGTGGTTAGTTCGAACAAACTTTCTCATGCCTGTGCAGCACCTTCTGGAAAAAAAGTCACTTCACATCACCTTTCACTTCAGTGCGTCTCTGAAGATAATGCAACTGTCAACTATAGAAGTGCAGAAATGCAGAAAAACAGGACAGATAAATCTGCCAGCCATCTTGACTCGCCCATGCTTTTCGCCCCTGCCAGACACCTGCAGGCCTACTTACAAGATAAGGAGTTCGGGGCACGTACGCACAGCTGTTATGACTGCCAGCGTGCAGAGCCCACACAGCTGGCCCGACTCACACTCTTCGTGCAACTTTCAACTCGTGCACGCATGCTGCCCCCTTTGTTGTGGCACTTTTGCCTCTAATCAACCCCACCTTCCCCTTCCAACACTTATGATGATGGCGCAACCAGAGGCAATCCAGGATTGTGTGGCAAGGCCTATGATAATGTGTGGCATCACACAGGTCATTAGCTACTATATTTAAAGGGGCTCTTTTTTCTTGAAACCCTGTTTTATTCGAACGAGTTTCCAGTAGCCCTGGAATTAGAATTGACAGTGTTTCACTGCAACGCTGTGCAAGGCGCTTGCTGCCAATAAATGTGGTTGGCTCACTTGTTCTTCGTGCTCTTGGTTTTGGATGTCACCATCCTTTACTACATCGCTATGGTTGCATTTAAGTTAACTAATTTGGAAAATTCTCTTGAACTCTCTGTTGTTTTTTTTATTTCTGAAACAGCCTGTGGTTATCACATCTTAAGTCTATTTTTTTCAGCAACACCTGGAGTATACCTTCTTCTGACACCATTCCATTTAGTGAGCTTAAATCACCTTTTTCCGAGGATCACAGTGTGAGACTAGTTTCTTGTCTCAGTTGCACTGAGGCTGAATGTCGGTATGAATCGGACTGCAGATTGTACCGTATTTGCAGTACACTCTCGATAATTCAAACTCTGATAAGTCAGGCTTTTGGTTAACGCAAAGAAATTTGTTCAAAATTTTGGTTGGCCTGCAAAGCTCTCAGTGTGTTTTAAAGCTGCTTAATTCAAACTGTGCCGCTCTGTTAATTCCTAATTTTGTCCTTACCAGAAATACAGGCTGCTTTGCTTCCTTCTTGGTGAACATTCATGCTCTTGTATATTTTCTTTAACAGCCACAGATAAAGCCACTTGCCTGCAGTACTTGTCAGAGCATTCAAAACCACTAGCAGAACAAAGAAAAAGAAAGCACTGAGGTGGCAACAATGCACATGGTATCTCTAGCCACCTTGGTTTTTCCTGGTACTATGTTGCACCTAGCCATACTTCTGCACGCATCGTATAACTCAAACTTCTGATAATTCAAACAAAATTCTGGGGTACCGTAATGTTTGAATGAATGAGAGTCTGCTATACATGATTCTAAGTTGTCTCGAATGTAGGTTGACACCTCCCCCTCCCCAAAATTTCAAGTCAGAGAAAAGATTATTGGCGGTACATGTTTCGGCTTTGATTGTTGGTCAGTCCTCAGCTTCGGATTTGAAATTTCAACGAAATAGGCCGGCATACAATCGTGTCAATATGGAAGTGTCTTTGCCTGATTCGAAAGCTAACAAGCCAGCAATAAGAGGAAAATACTTTTTGTGCGTTGCCTGAGATTACTGCAAAATTGAAGCACATTCTTGAAAATGAAATCTTGAGCTGATGACGCAGAATGCGCATGACTGTGTCGTGGTTCATGCTTGTCTCGAATCATTCACGGGGCTCATATACAATGCTGTACCATTGCTGGCACCTTTTAACATGGAAAAAAGAAAATGCTGAGAACAGGAAACCCTGATGTTTGGCAGTCAGCTCTATAAAGCAAGCTCCTCCGACACCTTTCTTTCGCTTTTTTTCATTGCTGAATGTGCGCTTTACACATACGATCTCACGGAGAGTACATGTTATTATTTCGAGGATTACATAACAGCATTTGTTTGAGGCAGACTTGAGTACCTGCAGTCACCGTCGGTGGTGCTGCTTTTTCCAGCAGCTGTCCTGCTTCCTGTATGCCACATTTTGAGGCCTCTGGTCATTGGCATCAATATCTGGAAGCGTCGTCATTCTTGTAGTGGCAGTACATTCTGTACAGCATGTGCACGATTAGCCTGGCTTTACAGCACTCTACCGGTGTGCACTGGATAAGCAGACAATGCACCCAGTGCAGCTGAGTGGAGTGTCTTGAAACCGCTAACTGTTTGCTATCATGAATGCGAAAGTGAGCTTGGGGAATTTTCTTACAAATTCTCCTCTGTATTCTAAGGGTGCCGTGCAACCCTTTTCCGAGTAACCCTCGAATGACATCATTTAAGGAGCTTCTTGCCTCACAAATTGCCTGCCAGTAGGTATTAGCAGAGGTACAGCCTCAAGCTCCAGGGATGTTCTACTGTCTGTACGCTTTCGTTCTTTCATCATGACGAGCACGCTGGAAGCCACACAGAAGGGGGAGAGAGGGGGGGGAGGAGAGGAAATGGGGCAAGAAGCCACGGTACTGTGCGTTGTGGGGGTTGTTTTACTTCTAACTACTACTAGCAGCGGCATCGCCGCTAGCAACCCCGTGCCGTGGGTTCGAGCACTCGACGAGCAGAGAATGTGGCAGTTGCGTCCGCGCACGCTATCTCAGCCATGCATCGCCGCGCTGCCGCGCGCGTCAGCCCGTGGCCCGTCTCGAGGCAGGGCAGCGCGAACCGCCGCACACGGCGAGAGAGGAGAACATTAGGCGCAACTCTCCCAGCATGGTAATTTAATAAACACGTTAAATGAAACAAACAAAACAAGGCCGAATCTGTCGAATTAAATATAAACAAAGGGTAACAATAACGATTAACAACACGCGAACAGACAAGAACACAAAGGACAATAACAATGAACAACACGCGAGCACACAATAACACACAAAAACCATGCAAGGAAGGAACCGCCTAATTCCCGGTCAGCGTACCTGCGACCGCGCGCCCCTAGAAAAGGAAAACAGAAGGAAAAGAACATACAGAGCTGGGTGTCGGTCGCAGGTCGCCGCCGTGGTCGCTGGGGCCCGCAAAGGCGCGCAATCCGGCCGATGGCCTGGTCGGCCGGAGGGCCACAAAAGTACGTGCGCACCCCTTCGAGTCCCAGCGAGTTCTCTCCAGCATCTCCAAAACCCGAAACGGGCGAACGTTCTAAATTAGTAGCTGAACAATGGAAAACTAGTTATGACCACATGGGGCAAAGCGGGCGGCCCCTCGAACTGCTGGACCGCCGCTCTGTCCAGCTGGGAGAGGGGGATGCGAGGACATTCCTGGCAAAACATGGCATCGTGCTGGACCCAGTCCCCACAGCGTCATGACCTTGAACATTTTCTCCTCTTTTCTACGAACGTATTTGCACTTCCGTAGTGGCAACAAGCTTGTGGCCAGAGTCACTGTGGAGAGACATGGTGCCACCACACGGCATCCGCGGCAACTCGCATAGAAATTGGCCATTAGTAGTTCTCCTAATTATTTTGTAGCCCGTGCTGAATTATGACGTGCCTTGTTGAAAGAAGAGGGGGTGCTTTCCAGATGTATTTCGAAACCAAATTGCAAATTCCATGTGTAGTGCAGTGATGTTCGGCTGATACGTTCACAGCAGCCTGCATGATTGATCAGCGTCATTTTCTTGCTACGTTCAAAAAGTGTTGCAGGACCCCTTTACATTCTCTCGTGTGATGCTTCCTTCTAAGCCTTCTCGTTCCCCCATGCCGGCTTATGACTAGCCACATTATTTCGAAGGCATAACTGAGAATTTATTCTGTTCTTTACATTTCTTTACACTTGTCATATTTAGAAGTATGAAACTTGGCTGACATTCCAGCAATTATTTATACCCCGTGCATTCTTGTTTAACTGCACTGAACAGGGCCGGGCAGAATTTTCACATTACGTAAGCGTTTGAGTTTTTTGTTGTTATCTAACTCTCTTGAATGTTACTTATCTTTTAGTTTTATCTTTGCTTTTGTTTCATTGCTATGAAACATTGAGACTATGAAAGCTTTTTTTTTTTGAAAGAACAAGTGACTGTCTTTTTTAACTTGAAGTTTAAGAAGTGTTATTTAGATATAGCTTTTAGATTGAGTGTCTGTAAGCACATATGTAAACAAAGGTGGGAAAGACAGATTGCAATCAAGTCGTACTGTAGTTCACTGACTCCTTGTATAATGTGCATATTTATGTGTTCTTTAAAATGGAAGTGCTGTGACAGTCTGGAACTTCAGTTTGGCAAGATTTTCTTTTAAATATTTGTGTCATTCCACGATAATTTCCTGTTTTATTGTAGGTGGTTTGGTTTTGAAGTGTTTCTGTGGCAAGTGAGCATTCAGGAAGAACTGCAGCTTGATGCAGTGATTTCATTTTGTCCTGCATGCATTGCCATGCCGAGATTTGATATTGTCACAACGTGGAAAAACAAGACCGGACCACGATGGGACAAAAAGAACAAGGAACTGTATTATCAGAAAACCACCGGAAACGCAGACGCCAAACTTCGTCTTCCTCTTAAAACCCGGTGGTCCTTGCTGGTGCTCCTACTTCGTTTTTCTCGGCTACCAAAGTACATTTTCCAAAGTACAGTCGCGACAATATGTGTATCCACTTGATATCTGCTTAATGACTGGCTGTAGTAACCACATTCTGAGTAAGGTAGCTGGCATGTACATTCGTGACTAAATCTTGATGCAAATTTAAAAAATTTGTTATTGAGAGTTAATCGAGAGCCCCTTGTAATATAGTTTTTTTCTTGTGCAAACTGCAACCTTCCACCAGTTGGTTGAAGTTTCTTTAGTCCTCCGCTATGGTATGCTTCATAATCATATTAACAAAAGGGAATGGATCACGGGCTCGTTTTATTTCTTAAACACAACTTAGTGAACCCAACAGCCAAAGGGTCTAAGGAAGACATAGGCTTAATTATTTGTAGTTGTATTTGTGCTGTAGTGTAGTAACTATGACATAAATGGAAAGGAATTATAGTGGATGAAAAAACACGCTTGTGTTGGACCGAGCCCATGACCTGCCCATGACCGTCCGGATAACACGTCCGATGCTCTACCTACCGAGCTACGGCAGCGGTCGGTCTCCCGTCCATCACAGTGTAGTCTGCCATGTTTAACCCCAGCAATCACATTAACTGCGGCCTTGAGATGCACAACTTTTTTTGCAGTGGTTGCAGCATCATGTGACAACGACTTCAGTTGAACCACATGGAACCGACCCTACAAAAAACAAGCAGTTTATTTTGCAGAGTACAGCAAATGTAAGAAAGATAAAGGATATGAGGTCTTAGGAAGGCTCACCACGAATACATACCATAATCAGTTTGCTGTTTGAAAAAGTAACTGTCATATGTGGCAGCAAGGTACAAAAAGCTCAACAGCAAAAAGGCAATTGCAACATAAATTCATGAATGGGTGTACTATAGAAGTTCAATTTTTTTTCTGTTAACTTGTCTGTGTTGTGGGGGTGTTTCTACTACTACTACTAGCAACGGCATCGCTGCTAGCAACCCCTTGCCGTGGGTTCGAGCACTCCACGAGTAGAGAATGAGGTCGTCGTGTTCACGCGCTCGCTATCTCAGCCATGCATCGCCGCGCTGCCGCGTGCGTCAGCCTGCGGCCTGTCTCAGGGCAGGACAGCACGAACCGTCGCACGCGGCGAAAGAGGAGAACATTAGGCGCCACTCTCCCAGCATGGTAATTTAATAAACACGTTAAATGAAACAAACAAAACAAGGCCGAATGAATTGAATTAAATATAAACAAAGGGTAACAATAACGATTAACAATGCTGGGGTAGGCACAACAACTAACACTAAATTGGCTAGTGTCAGTTATTGTGCCTACCCAGCAATAGCGCCATGCGACAAAATGTGTTAGGCCTGACACAGACTCGTACACGCTTTATCCTTTTCATCCTTCCCAAGACAAATGTAGGAAAAAACTTTAAAGGGCAACTCCAGCGATTTTTCAGTGTCCCCTAATTTCAATGAAATTTTCAATATATATTCTCCTGGGTACTGTAATATGTGCCAAGTCAGGTGGTTGTAGGTCACTTAGCTTTCCTGGAAATTTCTAGCAGATTCCCATGCAGGCCACCCTGTATTTTTTACGTCATTTCTGTCAACGCCACCTGCCCGAGCCAGTGGGTTGTCAAAAGCAAAACAGCCGTACTTCAGCGCTCAAGTCATTGCTGTCAAGTTCAGAAAAACTGGCGTAGCTCAATAGATCGTCGGATGACCTCGCCACTGTCATTTTTCTGGCACCAGCTCCATATTTCTGATGGCAGGGAGGCTGTGACGTCATCACATACACTGCGTGAAGCGTCTACCCATTTTGGTTTGAACATGCCTTTTGGTTGCTTATTTATAATTATTGGTGTGTTTCTGAGCAAATTGAACCACCTTGGCTACTACAGCACCATCAGTGCCATTGGAAAACATCGATATCAGCACATGGTGAAAAAAACCACCGGAGTTGGATTTGGATGTGTGTCAAAAATTTCTGAAAGTGTAATTATTAGAGCTGTGTGTTTAGCTATCTTTTCAGTGTGAAGTGAATTCAAATATCAGTGTTTGAGTGCGAATTGAATAGAACATCTTTCTATTAATGTTTGATTATTTTTATGTAATACCATGTTAAATCAAGGAGAAGTGTACTGCTAAACATGGGAAAACAAATTTATTGCACAAACTAGTCTGCTTGCAGAATGTCGACCCTACAAGGAGAAGTCAAGTCCTGAAGAAAATTCTAACAGAGTACTGTGCATATGCATGAGTTAACTTCACTGCAGCACACAAGTGCTGCAGTGAAGTAATAGCTTCGCCACAGTACACAAGTGTTAGCTTTGCTGCAGTGCACAAGTGTTAGCTTCACTGTAGTACGTGTTTGCTATGTGGCGAAGCATACATGCAAGAATGGGTCACTGGCGTAACATATTTTACCCCTTAAGTACAAACATCAAGTATTTTAAATACTAGTAAGAGTTGGGGGCAGATTGAATCAAATGGTAAACACTATTTGAAAGCTATTAGAAAAATGGAGTATTTGCATGCCTCTAGCTATGTTTATTTTTTTAGTTTTAGTCACTGGCATAAAAGCTTTGGCATAAATACGATCTCTGTGGATATATTCTACTAGCTTTCTTCCCTTTTTTACTTATGCAAACAGGTTATTGTAACATAGGTAAGGACAATGCTACATGCTCTCTCAAGTGGTGCCATCGCTACCACCTGTCCCTGTGTTACTCCAGCATTGCTTCAAATAGTAATTTGTAGTTGGGCATGGTATGACTTCCAGCTACCGTTATACAATACCATACAAAGCTGCATAAGATTTTTTTTGGAATCTTTCGAGAGCAGTAATGTTACAAAGTATGAGCAGGAACATTTAAGTACATTTGCATTGCTACATGTAATGTGCTTTTTACACCATGGCTGCTCTTGCAAGTGAAGGCCTGTTTCGTTTGCCTGCAGCAAATTCATTTTCTGTTTGTCATTTTAATGTCTGTGTTATGTATTTCTTTTCATGTCTGCTTCTCTTTCCAGGTCACAATAGATCGTCATCCAGTTCGTTTCTTCGTTCACAAGCGCCCACATGTTGACTACTTCCTCGATGTTGTAAGTATGCGTCCATGGGGGGTGACCGTGTCTTGCTATTTGCTCAAAGATACATAGGTACCTTCCTAAAGCACAATGTACCCTTCTTACGGTGGCACTTCCAACTTCCTTTTTACCAAACGGCAGTAGAACTCAATTGCGATTAGTTGTTTCGCATGGCTGGTACAGCTAGCACTGATGTCCTAAAAAAAGTTCAATTTATACTTAGACTGATAAACAGCTGGGGCATGCCAAGCGGTAAGGTGACAGCTTCTTCATATCTAATATGACAGAAATAAATCAGTGCACCAGCAAAACTGAATAGAAACAGTTTTTACCATAAGGTAATTAGGTGCATTGATATCAGTTATTGTCAAAAAGATATTATTGGAGCTTTCATAGAAGTTTACAGTTGTTTACAAGTCACTTTGGAGTGCTGGGCAAATCCAAGCAAACTTTTAAGGTACAGTTTCAAAACCTGTTATCAGCCGTTAAACTCAATGGTATTTCAAAGTGCTCATGGAAATAACGCTTTGCTGACTTTGTAGGTGAATACCATTATCACAGTAGCTGACTGATGAATTTGACGTTGATGTTAGCATATGCTTGGTAATTTGGACGGCTTTGTAGCACCACCGTTGGATATTGTGCAAGGACAATCATTATCTTGGAGAGCTGCCAGCTCCATATCCGATAATCCGGATTTTGTCTGTGGCTGTCTTGTGTGCCACCATTACCTCCACTGGTACCTCGATGAGACATTGTGTAGGGTCTCGGAGATCACACCCAAAATGTTGATCTCTGAAGCTTCGTTTTGGTCACAGCACTACACCATTTCAAATGCTAGTCTTGGAAGCAGTGCTACAACTGTGAGTTCACATCTACATCACGATCATCACATCATATTCCATCTATTCCGGCATCCCTGCACATGGCTGTATAGGTGCCTAAATCTAGGTGGTGTTGAGGTTGCCGAGTTTGTGCACTGAACAGCATTCCGTGATTCTCTGGATGTTCTTAGTTTGCATTCCTGGTAGCACTCTGCTGTCCTTCAAGAAGTCTTTCTCACAATGTTAGCAACAAACCACGCCTAGTTGCATTAGCAGTGGCCTCACTGTTTATACCAAAGAGCCTACAAACGACAACGAAATGAGGCAAGTACATAATGCTGACCATGGGGTATGCTTGCTGGCACCTTGAAAGCAGTGTCGGCAGACAAAGTCAGCAGGTGCTTCCATCATGCACTATTTATGAGCTGCTCCACAACAAAAGACCCTGAATGGCTACCTGAATGGCAACCTATGTTACATTTGAAGACTTGGCGGACATTGATGGCGCAGTGTCATTGTGTGCTAAACTGGATGATGATGAAATAATTGAGCAGTTTGTCCAACTATGACTCTGACTCAGATTATGTGCCTTGTGCTCCAGTGTTGCCACCTGTGTACCTGACTGGAGCGTTTACCATCCCTGCAGTGTCGTACTGCGATAACACAACATTGACAGAAATAGAGGTGGACTTGTTCGCAGATTAGTGGAAGTTTACATTGACCATTTCTTCCTTGCCAAGGCATCTTAAAACGTAAAGAAAATGATATGTTTTCAGGTGCATATATTTCTTTGTATATTTGATAGTTTAAACTTACACTCCGTGTGGAGTTCAGATTATCAGTCTTCAGCTCTATACGGTTTGCAAACACAACACAGGTGGGTAAAAACATGAAGAAGGTTGGAAGTGGCCACAGGATGGTGAAAATGATGAATCTGTACTACATTGATACATGAGATAAAGACTTTTGAAAGGGTACAGTTGTGCTTCTGCCGGCCACAGTGAAAGTCTACAAGAAGAAATCGGTTCCGGTCTCGGATGTAGAAAGTTTTGTAGTTGGTTTCATGTGGATCCACCTGACTGCTATTCTTGTGCTGATGAAAAAAACTTGTTCATGTTTTGTGTAAAGTTTTCGAGATAACTTGCACTCTCAATAGGACTTGCTTACAGACTTTGAAAAAATTAATGTTCAGCAAAAATTAACAGACTACACTAAAGTTACTGAGTGAGGGCCTGTTGGCTACGGTTTATGCGATGTCCGCCTAATTGTGTGTTATGCAAAGCAATATCATTTGACGCCATAGGAAGCTTTGCTACAGTAGGTGACAGCTTAAAAATAAAACTAGGATACACCGCTGCCCATTCATAGACATGCATGTCCAATTACGCTCACTCCTCTTCATGACATAGTGTTTGAGGAGAACCAATGAAAAACGCAGCATGGTGTTGCTTACTGTGATGAGAAACAAGGTACCAATGCACCGTGAGCCGTCAACTTGACTTTCCTGTGATGTTTGCTTCCTTGAAAAGGAGTCAGTACTGCTGCCCCGTACATACCTCGGCATCTGTACCACCATTGGTACATTAGGCCGCCTTTGATGTGTACCGACACGTTAGGCATTCAGAGCATGTTCTGTGGTGTTTTTCACAAGTACCAGTGAGCAGAGGAAATTTGCAACATGGCATGCATTTCTCGTATTGCTCAAATGTAAGTGCAGAACTATCCGTAACCGTGTGAATGTTGCCACACACACCGTTATCGTGTTCATTTGTCGGCAATGCGAAGGTACAGCCGACGTTGCATGCGCCCGTCTGCATACATTTGACACCTCCTGCCCTTTACAAAAGCCTTCAGAATAGCATTGGTTCAGTCACTGCACACAATGCCGTACTGTGATGGCAGTTCCATACGCATCTGTGTGGCACAACAACAAAGACTGAGGATCACTTCCACACTTTGCTTGATTTATAGTCGTGGCAGTCACAGAAGGCTGTGACGTATTCCTGGTGTGAAAGTTCTGTAAAAACCAAACATTTGAAAAACAGTGTTACCAATATCTTCATTACACCTTCCAAGAACAAGTGTGAATGATTAAATTACCAAATGTGGTATGTTGTATATGTATAGCATATTAATACTGCTGAAAACATTGCCTTTGAGATGAGCATCTTTTAACTCTGAGATATCTGCGCAGAAGGATGCGATTTAAACAATGGATGTGTAGTTCTTCTGGCTGTGAACTCCATGCTTTAACAAAGAAAGCTGTTTATCTTTCTGGTCCTTATTTAAATAGTATTGCGGCATCCTGAAATATCTTTTCATACATTGAAATTATTTTCATTCTTCGGGAACTACTTCCTCTGGGTGTGCAGAGGCTTGCAGAAAGAGTGCAGTAAGGCCCAGTGGATGGAGCTTATATTTATTCTTAGCTTGTAACCAACTACAGTGGTTTTGTCATCAAGGAGACCCATTTTCTTTCTTTTTGGAGGTTGCAATGGGTAAAAATACAATTTTGAAATATGTTTTATTTTCTGGTTCCTGTGACCTGGTTCGAGCTACATGCAGATGCTGCTGATGGTTCAAAATGCCAGCGCTTACCCTAACGGCAGCTTACTTGGAGATGTATGGCTTCATGTGCATGACGTTCAGTGTCGCAGGCAAGATACAGGCAGCATTTCGAACAGCATGGGCGGTCAACAGTGATCCTATGGGTGACGTCTCTACGACAGTGCAGCCCTTTTTACGCGCCGAAGCATCGGCACAAAAGTTTCCCTGAGAGTCACTGACGTTGCATAGCGTACCAACCCCGAACCCTTTCACCAGGCTGACAAACAATGAATCAGCAGTGAATATCGAAAGTGTCGGTAAAAAATTTTTGTACCGGTCATTTTCATGAGACAGGCGGGCAATTATTGAGGGGAACCCACCGGAGCAGGTGGCTATGGTGGCAGGAGCGTCCAGCACGTTGCTCACATGGCACAACCAGAAGGTGCATTGTGCACTTATATTCATGTGAAGTAGGGAACATTTTCTTTGAAAGAAGGTGTTTTCCATGATCTTATTAATGACTGTGAATGAAGCGCAGCTTTGTTAGGCAACTTTTTTGTGCTCTTGATTGTAAGTGCTGGTGCCAGGGTATCATACCAGTGAGTTTGTTCCGTATTTGTTATTGGTTCTTCAATAAGCAGGCAGTTGCTTGTTGGAGATTCCTTAAGTTAACAATATGTAGTTGCGGTTTAGTTTGTTTCAGTCTCTACAACCGTGTTCAGACAGTAATCCTGCGCACGGTTGCATGCAATGCAGGTAAGCCAGTGGTATGAGCTGGTCGTGTTCACAGCCAGCATGGAGATCTACGGTGCTGCCGTGGCCGACAAGCTTGACAACAACCGTGGGATTCTCAGGAAGCGCTACTATCGACAAGTAAGTGCTCTGTCTATCTTGCTCTCTTATGGTGCTAGTACCTAACGACATTACGTTTCTTGCGGGGCAGCCTCTGCTCGCCTCCAGCAAATCGTATGTTAATCCCAAGGTCTTCAGATGCAGTAACATAATTAAATGCGAGATGCAAATTACATATGTACACATCTGTACATCTAGTGGTAGAAATAGCAGATCATGCAATAGGATGAGTATATGTAGTCTGCATAGTTTCACTGCGTGACTAACTTTCCTTCTTGGCGACCTAACTTGTCATTGGGGATATGGGTGCAAACTTTCATGGCTGTATTCTTTGACAGTCATTAAAGGGCTAAAGATTTCAGCGCAATGCCCTGTGACTTTGTCTAGATTTATTTGTATTCACGTGACTTCACGCTTCACTATTCAAGCATACCCCTTGCTTATTACAGCAAAGCTGTTAAAGCTTCTCTAGGTTGATCTGGAGGTCTGCAGCATTGAGCGAAGTGAAGACAGTATGAAATCAGGAGAGGAGGTGCAGATAGAGAAAGAAAGACAGAGAGCTAGGAAAGTAGAGAAATTAAACAGAATAAAATTTCTCGGTGAGCTCCGATTCGAAACTGGCACCTATGCTCTGAAGGCGAGCATCATAACTGCTAAGCTATGCACCTACATTTGCGGAACATGCATTTATGCTAAGCTTATGATTGCATTGCAGAGATGATTGTAACAAAACTTGCAGTGGGCGATAGAAAGAGAGACTGAGAGAGAGAGAGAAAGAGAAAGATAGGGGGGGCAGACCTGGGAGAGGAGGAGATGTAGATGGAAACTCAGTGATTGTGAGATGATAGTGGAATGAAAAGGTTATAATTAGCTTGGTGTAAACAAAATAAATAATTTACATGGAAAACAATGCTTTAGTGATTTATTTGCATCTGTGTGGCTTATATAGTGGAAGAAATGTTAGGTGTGGCTTAGCTAAAGGAGTACTTCTCCTTTGCTTAACTTTGCAGTGCTTTACTAAGTCCCCACAGCTCTGCTGGTCGTGGATGCTTGAGATAGCAGGGCCACATCTAATTTTTCTTTTTTTTCACCTGTGTATGTCTTGTGCTTGCACTGTGACTCAAATAGTATGTAGCATTAATCACAGTACACTCTCCAATGTATATAGTATTTCTTTTTTCTGTATTGTATTACAATCATCCATGAAATGCCCCCTTACACAGTGCTCCGACAAAGAGACTGTAAGGTACTGTGAATAGATAGATAGATAGATAGATAGATAGATAGATAGATAGATAGATAGATAGATAGATAGATAGATAGATAGATAGACAGATAGACAGACAGACAGACAGACAGACAGACAGAATGAACTAACTAATGTGTGTGTGTGTGTGTGGATGTGTGTGTGTTGTGTGTGTGTGTGTGTGTGTGTGTGTGTGTGTGTGAGACAGTGGTATTTGAATATGTAGACTTAGAGGCAACAGTGTCATGTCCCAACCCCTCATTTATTCTCCACATGCTAAAACTCCATGGGTGAGAAAAAGGAGGGTCTGATTAAAGCCACCAAGTTTCATAACGCCTTCTGTAAGACACTGAGAACTAGCATCATGTTTTGCAATATTTCCGTTTTTTAAACAGTATGATGGTTTTTTTTGTTTCCCTCCTCTTCCCTCTTCAGCACTGTACACTTGATTACGGGAGCTACACCAAAGATCTCTCCGCCATCACGCAAGATCTGTCGAGCATCTTCATCTTGGACAACTCGCCAGGTGCCTATCGGTCCTATCCAGGTGGGCACCTCTTTGCTATTGCTCCTTCAGCACACGTTCTGTGTTATCTTCAAAGGCTGGAAAACATGCAAGCTTTGCCCAGGTGCTGTATTCTGAGACAATCGCTTTCAGCGACAGTGTTGTTTTGAGTGATGTATGATTGTATGTGTCCAATGATTGAAGCAGCTGCCTGCCTTTTTTCAGCCAGCCAACGAGCATGCACTGAAAGTGGTATCTTCAAAAGCGATCATTGTAGAATATGGCCCTAGGCTAATTATTGATAGTAATGATGAAGTGGTGGTTTCCGGGTGTGCCTTGTGTCGGTGCCAAGAGCTAACAGAATGGGAAATCCTTGAAAACAACACAAACCCTGACCACTGCACACTTGCTGTTCCTCCCTACGAAAGGCTGCCCCACTGTCATGCAATAGAAACCAGGTAGAAGGATACACATTTGGGTGAGTTGGTGGTAAATCTTGGTAAGAACAGCGTGGTAATCGAAAACGAGGACTAAAGAAGGGACCTAATAAACTTCCACTTGATAGTCAGCACCCATCCTGTGTGTGTGGTCCCGTCTTTTGTCCTCATTTTCGATTTTCATGCTGTTCTTGCCAAGAAGAACAGAGACCTGCTTTTCCTCCAGGGTCTTTCTGTTGTTCATTCTGCCACTTTCCCAAACATGAGCCCCACATTAAAGAAAAGTAGTAGAAGGACAGTGATTCGAAAGCTGACCTTGAGGAACTTCAACTAGCTTTCCCAGAAAGGCCTCAGCGCTATCCCCTCTGTCTATTGAAGTAAAGGGTGGGGATCGCGCTGCTGTATGGCACTTCTCCAGGGAGGGATTGGGGGCATCCTTTCGTGCAGCTTGTGGTTGGTTCAAGGTGCCATATTTGGCCATTGTTATGCTCATTTCCATGCTGTGAAGCATAGGGAGCGTGGGAAGGGATCCCACACACATACACCCACAACAGCTTGTGGGTCCTCTTACTTAGCCTTTTTCATCCAACCTTTTGTAATAATTATCAGTTATAACAATGTAATTTTCATGTCAGTATTGTCGTAAGTGGTTTGGACAGTGAAAGGGACACACAGTAAGGCACATGAACACACATGGTGCTGTGGGGGTGAATGGGAAGGAACCCATGGTATGATGACATCAAGCTCCCCAATGAGCACTTTAAATTTGGTAGTGTACCACCTTGTTTCCAGCAAAATATGAGAAATGCCTGATCTCTTGCGGGCCCGCATATCCTTGCAATTAGGTAGAACCACCACTCGAGTGCTGGCACGCCACCTTGCACTACTGTGGTAACCATGCTAACGTTAGTGGGGCTAATGCATGAAGGAGAAGCTAGATTACAGGAGCTGTGAGAGCCTTGTGGAAAAGGCAACTTCGGGTTTGTGACACTGACAAGCATCTCCACTATGCCTGCAGGTGTTTCACTTTATTTCCCTGGTCTTCCT
Source organism: Hyalomma asiaticum (assembly GCA_013339685.2). NCBI lineage: Eukaryota > Metazoa > Arthropoda > Arachnida > Ixodida > Ixodidae > Hyalomma > Hyalomma asiaticum. The sequence goes on from CM023484.1 coordinate 52,325,526, forward strand.
TTGCAGTAGAGTGAAATGTATTTCATTAAAATGTTAAAAAAAGTGCTTTGTCGTACTTAATTTTAAAGAAATTTGCAAAGCTTGTACTACAGTAAAAGCTCATTAAGGGGGGACATGGCGTGTGGAGATATTTTCTACATCTTTTGACCAAACTTGATCAAAATATAAAGGCTTATGTAGTTTTTCCTGCTGATTACAAATATGAAGAAGTTTTTTTTGTAGGTCTATTAGTTCAGAAGATACACGAAGCTGCCACTCTATTGTTTTCGGACACAATAGGAAAAGGATTGTTCAGCGAAAAGTAAATATTATTGCATAGCTAGGTAATAAAATAAGTAATAAGTGCAACGCTGCAAGCAGTTTTCAAAATTAAATCATAATTAGTGATTCCACAGGTGATAAAAGTTAAGTGTCCATGGCGTGGCTATCAAGCACAAAGAAATTTGATAACTTTGAAATTTATATGTACAGGAAACCGAAATTCTGCTCTCAGCATTTTGTAATACACAAATTGGGCTAAAGAAGGTTAAAGCATGGTTAACGCAGTCCTCTTTTCCCACTGGGATATAGCCATACACTTTATCCTCTTGCAGTGCGAGGTCATTTCAGTGTCGATTTCGGCTCAATTTTAGCTGGTACACGCTGTATAAGGAGTCATTGCGGCTAGAATACTAATATTATCGGCTTGGAATTCAGAGTAGAGCTGCATTAGTAGCTGTAGATTTCAAAAAAGCAATAAAAAAGATGCGTTTTTTTACGATTTTTTGGTCTCCACAAGCAGGGTTCCTAGGGACCGGAAAATATGTCCTAATTAACTGAATTATCGAATAATCAAAATAAACGCAATACAACACACGAGTTTTTTCAATGTACCTTTACTGCACAAAGTAATCACGGATGCTTGTCTGTTTTCAAGTGGAAATTTGCGTGCACACAAATTTTTTTCAGCCCATCAAGGTGCTCAGCAGCTTCCATACTGTCTGCAGCACAAAAACAAAGTTCTTTGTGGACGCCGGTGCTGCCATCTTGGAGAGTACGGTCACACGGACGCTCAACAAGAAAGCACCACCATTGATCAAGCTAAAGCAGCTGTACTGAATCGTTCCTTGATAAAACAGTGTTCAGCGATGCAGCACACCAACGAGAACAAAGGAACAATATGGGCTTGTTAATTTGGAAGAAATCTAGCACGCTGCAGCACATTCAGATCAGGTGTTCACAGTTCTGAAAGTTGCGGGCACACATAAAAACGATTCGGGTTTATTGTAGGATATACAGTCGACGCTCATTACAACAGACTCTGATAATCCGAAAAAAGTGTCTGTTTTATCCAAAGTCCATAATATGCAGACAGGAAATTGAGGGAAGGGGGAAGCATTTCATCAGCATCTATGTCTAACCACCATTTCAAAACTTCTCATGGCAACGTGGGGCGGGCTAGTTATATGTAACTACTTGCCGAACATTTGTTTCAATGAAAGGCATGGTTAAAAATGTCAACTACCAACAGTAGTCATTCAAAACTGCAGTGCACATTCTATTTGAATGAGCACTTGCCATTAGGTACATCAGGCCACTGCTGACCTGAATTAGGTATAACATGTTCAAACCAGTGCACCTAACTTAGCAATACTAGAGGTAGGTGCACCTACCTCTAGGGCATCTACCTCTAGCAGTAAATTCTAATTTCCTGGTGGAGCTTTCCAGGACATAGGCTTGGAGCATTGGGATGCTGCACTTATAAAACTTTGGTCACGATGCCTATCAGCATTATTGCGAAATCGCAAAAAGGAAGGATGACTGTCCAAAGTAAACATAAACAAATGCTTTTTACTTACACTTAGCTCAAGTGCTCAAGATTAATTGCCCCAGGCACTTGCTTTCTGACAATATATCTTTGATGTTCACAACTGAACTCACGTTCTTCTCGGATAGCCCCTTGTTCTTGCAATGTTCACCTGCTTTGTAGCACGCGCAGCTGAATCCGCAATATTGATCTTGTTGCTCAATGAAATTTCCTTCCTTCTTTTTTTCTTAGAAGCCATTATCTCAGGACTTGCAGTTTTGCACAAATGACCAGTGCGGGAACACAGTGAAAAAATGCCTCCATGTTGTGTTACAGTGGCTAGAATTGTAGTTGCATGTATTCAGACTGGCTTGGCTTGGCAAAAGGGCACTTATGTTTCTAGCCTAAATTTTAAACTTGTCGTGGCTTGAGCACACAAACAGCAACATGGTTAGGTCTGTTGTCAGACCATGGTCAACACAGCAAAAGTTTGCTTTATTGGGCCAAATTTGAAAAAAAAAATTAATTGCCGGTAATGTCTGCTATAGCCGATAATCCGGTGCAGTGTGGTACCTCAAAGGCGAACTTCATTGCATTGAGAAAATACATGGACCAATCTTAGGTAAAATATGGTCCGTTATATCCAAGTCTATTGTACGCGGATTCATTGTTACAAGCATAGACTGTAGACAAGCTTGCATTTACCTTCTTCCTTGACAGAAGCAGTCAGTAGACCATGTTGGGAGCACAGAATACTGATGTCTGTGTGTACAGTCTGTTTCACACTTAGGGGAAATGTCGGAGCGCCTTGCAACGCGATGCGGCCATGATACGGCGAGCTCTGGAGTCGGCTAGCAGCGGCTGCTCGCGCAAGCGCAGACACGCGATGCGTGCAGCCTTGAACCACGTCATCTGCTATGACAGCGCGTGCTGGCTGTATTGTCGGGAAGCGTGCTACTGTGTGCGGCATCGTGCTGATTTCATCGTTAACGTGAGAAGTCAGCCGATATTCTTCACTGAAGGTTGTGCGGCGCCATACTTTTGGGCCTGCATTAGCAAGAAAGGAGCTCTGCAAGCCTAATTTGACAACACACTTGCTTTGTGTTGCCGGAGGGCCGGGGTACTGAGCGGGTGCACGTATGCTTCGTCACCGCCTCTGCTACCGTAATGCGCACCGACAATAAACGCTGCGCCAGTTTTACTCAAAGCATCCTTGAATCCCGTATCTACAGATAGTCGTGTGGTTTGAGCCTGGCCAATCGACGAAGGAATCCGGTGCTATTGCATTTTGTCGTTTCAATATCATTTTATCCTTTTTATCTCACGCAGTTTAAAAAGCGCCGGATCACCAGTAAGCCCAACATCGTCAACGGGTGGGCCACACTCCGACGGGACACATTGCTCACTCAGCCCCTTTACACCTTGCTTCCTTCCGTTAAGAATGAGCGCTCTCATGGCTGCTGCTGGGGGCATGACCCGACATGAATAAGCAAAGTTGGAAGTGCAGCGCGTGCATTTCGCGCCGATGGAGAGCACCTGTCTCGTGTCACTGCAATGTTGTAGAGAAGAGCTGCTTCCCTCTCAATTTCATCACCTAAAGCGTTACTTTATTCCGATCCATTTGTCTGATCGTGATCAACCTGCATAGTTATTACTGTGGACAGACAGAATGCTTTATTTTAATTTCCTGTCAAGTAAAGACCGAGCATGACGTGCATACATTGTAGCGTTTATTGTCGCTACGCATTACGGTAGCAGACGCAGTGACGAAGCATACGTGCACCCGCTCTGTACCCCAGCCCTCCGGCAACGCAAAGCAAGTGTGTTGTCAAATTAGGTTTGCAAAGCTCCTTTCTTGCCAATGCAGGCCCAAAAGTATGGTGCCGCACAACCTTTAGTGAAGAATATCGGCTGACTTCTCACGTTAACGATGAAATCAGCGCGATGCCGCACACAGTAGCACGCTTCCCGACAATACGGCCAGCACGCGCTGTCATAGCAGACGACGCGGTTCAAGGCTGCATGCATCGCGCGCCTGCGCCTGCGCGAGCAGTCGCACCACGGCCACATCGCGATGCCACGCACTCAGAGATTTCCCCTAAGTGTGAAACAGACTGTACATTTCTTCTTGGCTGCCACATGCTGTTGACCTTGGTAACAGGAGCGTCACGGCTCGGAGGGTGCCATTTGAGATGATGTACGAGGGGAACTCGTTCTGTTACGGCTGACATAGCAACTTAGTTTTGAAGCAGCTGCCGATATCTCAAACTAAAACAGGGGAGGTGATGCATCAAACTGTGCCATTGTTCTGCCCCTGTAGCTGCATTATTCAGTGATCGTACATCCAGCTGACCGGTCTCTGTGTTGGGGGACTTTGCGAAGAACTGGTGGCGGAATCGCTACAGTTGCATCTCGCCAAGTTCAAATTGCATGTGCATAGCTCCGGCATCGTGTTACTTTCAGCTCTCCCCACTGCGCTTCTACTGAAGGCAACTTTGATTAAATGCCTGGCCTACCTGCATTGTGGATTATGGGACTATTGAGAAGTGTGGCATCACGTAATGATGCAGAACTATCGATAGTACTATCTATACTATTGATAGTTGAGTCACTGTAAAACTATCGATGGTATCATCGATAGTAACATTGATAGTATTATGGATTGTGTCAATATGTACCATTGATATATAGTAGTATAAAATCACCGGTATTTTTTTCCTTCTTCTGAACTTTTGGACCTACTCAATCCACCCACAGGCCTAGAAAACCAAGCGAATGAAGCTGACATTGCGAACCAACTAGTAGATCTGTCTGCAAATTTGCGAATGAAACCGAGTGCGCCCGGGGACGTGCAAAACAAGCAGAGAAAGCAGTATAGGCAGTGCAAGGTTGAACAGTTCACCTGTAACGAAAAGGAACCGTTACATGCATGAAACAGAGTGGCATCAAATTTACGCATTTTGTGATTTAGTAATAAAATGTTCAAGAACTAATTTTGTTGGTAAGATGTAACTGGTTACTTCTGAGTATGAGTTTATTGGTGGATACGTCCCAGCATTTTTAGTGTGAAAATAATTTATTTCATTTGCCCAAAACTACATGTAAATTAAATGAACTGAGTATTGCAGAAAATACGCTATCGCAAGTATTTGGTGATATCGCCGGCCAACGACAGCATGCTTATTCACAAAACTATCTATAGTACCAACGATTGTGCTACGATGGTAATACTATCATTTGTACTATTGATATTTTATTGATAGTAGTACTATTGATATTTCATCGATAGTACTGTCGGTAGTTTTTTACACTATCAACTATTGATAGTTAGTTTACTGATAGCTTTTTGCATCACTAGTGGCGTGCCTCCTTCACAAAACTCTTGCTGTATTACTATTATAACATAACCTTCCTCCATGCTTCTTCGTTTTTTGGGGGTTAAACTTACTTCACAGAAATTAATAAGAAAGGGGGAGTGAGAACAGATTTTTCTTGAAAATTTCAGCCTACTGCATTCACCTAACAAGGTGGATCTCTGTTTCAGTTTTCAGGGGAGCATGATAGCTGGAAAAACGCTGTGCCACTATACCCTGTCTATCGTAGCCTCATGCACTGAACAATTCAGTTGCACTGAATTGTGTCTTGCTCATCTGCGTATTAAACTGGCAATCCATTACATTCCTCATTTATTCTGCTCCAAATGCTATCTGATGCCAAATAAAATTGTAAGTCGATGAACCTTATTTCTGTCAACAGAGAGAATGCACTGATACAAAAAAATAACAATGAATGGAAGTCAGCTTATTAGTATCTAAGTATTTATTCTTAATTGATTTTACGGGGCGTTGAGAATGTGTCGTGAATGTGTTGAGAATGTGTCTATGATTTTGTTTCCCCATGATGTGTGAAGTTTCCTGTACTTCATCCGACATGTGTAGATATTGAACTCGGCACATCAGAAATATATTGGGTATATTTAAGATTAGGGAGCGCGGCTGTACCAGCACCCTCAAAACAGTGAAAGTCAGTGTGAGGTTATTCTATTGTGCCTTTCTCTCTCTCTCTTCTTCTGTTGCACTTGGTCAAGTTTGCTTTATCGTTCTTTCCCCTTTTTTATGGTTGCACCGCAGACAATGCCATCCCCATCAAGTCATGGTTCTCGGACCCAAGGGACATGGCGCTGCTCAACCTACTGCCCGTGTTGGATGCTCTACGGTTCACCAGTGACGTACGCTCGGTGCTGAGCCGCAACCTACATCTCCACAACATGTGGTAGCGTTTGCTGTGGACACCTTGTCATTATCCTCCTCTGGCCGTGCCACCCCAGACTTGCCGCTGTCACCACCTCTGGGGTGGTAGCGTCCCGCGCTCCCTCCTGTCCATCTCCACATCCGAGCCCCCGGAGCCCAAACTCGGCATTGGACCCAGTTGGGTGACGCCGTACAACATTCTGCGGACGTCCCCTCCAGTTGCCGAAACTTTATCAAGCCAACAGCGAGCTTGACCCTTACCAATGCTTCGCGGAAGTTATCGGCACCTCGATGGGACCTGTTGGCACGTCACCTTGTGCGAGGCTGTGGCTTCAATGCTGACTGATGCCGCAGGTACATCTTGGCCCTTCGAGTCGAAGTAGGGGAGGGGACCCGGTTGATGCCCTTCCTGCTCTCTGTTTCCTCCGTGACAAGCCACTGCATGTTCCTGGTGGTTTCCAGTTGCCCGCGACCCAGACAGACAAGAAAGGCCTCCACATGATCCCCGCCACCACTGGACATATGCAAGGTGTCGACACCTGCGTAACAATAGGAGCTGGAATTTTAGAAGAGCGCCTTGGTGCACTTCTCTGCAACCCTCGTCATCTGTACGAAACGCGGCAAAAAAATAAGTGTAGCTGTGTTGTGTGTGTCGGACACCACACCTGTGGAACTTTGGGACAGAACAGTGTTCCGAGTTTTATGTTTGGGTGATGTGACTTAGCTTACGCAAGTGACTTTTTGTTTAGAAATTAATTCCTTCAAGATTTGGAAGAGCGGGCACGAGTGTTTTATTGCTGCCGTCGGGGACATGTGCTGCCTATCTGTTGTTGCACCATATAATGTGCCCGACGTGACTCTAGGCAAAAGCACAATGTGCCATCGCCCATGTCTGAGCCTTGGTACAGAACTTGTAACTGCTGTTGTAGTTGTTGATCGGCAGACTTTAGCTTTAGAACAGTTTCATTGTCTCTCTTTCCGTGAAAGGCGACAGAGGGTGGATGAAATGTTGATGTTGCTGACTATGGATCTTAAAGGCAAAAGATGAATTCTGAACAGCCTTGAGGCTCGGAAGCAGTATGCTGTTTGAGGTTTTGTGGGTCATGCATGATGCAGAAGTGATCCACTACCCCGAAGACGTTGCGCCTTTATCTTGACTCACCGGAGTTGCATTGTACTCTCTGTCATGATTCTCTGCAAGATGGTTTACCGTTTAAACTGATAAATGGATGCGTGCTGCTGTAGTCCTGCCATGTAAGCAGGACACAGACACATTTTGTTTGTATGGTCTTGTGGTACAAATGTCATCTCGCAGCGAAAACCTTGCAGTCACGGCTTTAAACTTTTTTCTTTTCTTTCTTTTAATGTGAGCATCATTGTAGGTTCAGTATATGACATCATTTTCCTTTACTCTTTACCTTTGTATCACCTGAGGCTACTCTTGCTTGATCACTTGCGAGGGTACATTCACTTTTACATGACGTGGCACCCAGTGCATGTCTCTGTAAAGTGACGAATGTTCTGTCCTTTCGGTGTCTGTTCAACGTTGTGTCCCTGAAAGTGGTTAATCAAGAGTGCCGTTCAATGACTTATTGCCAAAATTTGGTTCCAAATAAGTCACTTCACACACATTATGTTTCAAGTGTATTGTGTTAGCCACGTTGCTGTGTCAGCCTTTCTGTTGTGTTTAGCGACAACTGGCGTCCTCTTCATCTTTTCTTCTCTTCTAAGTGTTGTGATAGCATGGATTGTGGCCAAAGCCAAAGTCTCAAGGGGGCCGACTTGCTGCACCCTAGTTGAGGTACACGGTTGTCAGAACCCAAAAGACTTTGGCTCCTGCTGCTTCTAAGGTATTGATTTAGATTATGTAAGCCGTTTAGACCAATCCATTCATTCATCAACTGGCCCTAAACGGAATATCTTTGATGTAGCTTCTGTGGCTCTTTTTTTCTGGTTCACATTATTCTCATTGTCACGTTGTTCGGCGCTGGAAGTCTTTATTGATAGAACCACTTCGTACCATTTGTGTCATGTGAGGTTTGTAATCGCACCATTTCATTGGCGACCAGAGGTTGAGTGCCGCATTATCTTTAGTTTACCGATATGCAAGTTGAGCGGATAGCGTTGTTCTCAGAGTGGTGGCACATTTGTCTATCCTTTTGACCTGGTGTTGCCACCACATGACCTAAGTCACACTTAAGTTATTCTTAAAGTGTATACTAAAGGAAATACATCCTTCTTTTTTTTTTTTTCTTGAGGGGGTGGGGGTGGTGGCTTATATCAGCATAGGTACAGCCACCTCATCGCTTGTTGCGTTATTATTTTTTTTCTTGCTTTGTTGAAAGTGTTTCCTTCGCGTCATATGCTGCTGTGATTGACTCCTCGAAAGCAATGTTACGTGTACGATTTTATTTGATGCGCTCCCCACCTCCCGGCATTACAATTGCGCATGCGGTGTCACGTGGGACCCAACTCTCACGGCCCGACTGTATATTTTGTACATAACGTACACTCATCACACAAACACACGAGTTGAATATATATTCCGAAAGAGTTAAGTACAGCTCAAGCTTTTTTTTTCTTTGTTTTTGTACAAACGTCCTGTGATTGTACAAAAGAACGGAACGCAGAAAAAAAAGACAACTGTGAATAAACTGAGCTAAGCTTTGATTGTTTCACAGCGGCCTTGGGCTAATTTATTTCCCTGCGCGCCGGCGTATTGATTCGCGCATGGAAAGCGTGTTGGTTGTAAACAAGCTGCTGCCCGCTCCTGCTGCGGTGCTCGATGCGCATCGAAGTTGCAGCGTGTCGACTGTACCAGCGGCGGCAAGTACTGTGCACTGTTGGAGCTCTTGCACAGCTCTCAACCGCCTTGACTACGTTTTCTTTTATTTTTTTCGCTGACCCGAAGCGAAAGGGAACATCGAAAGCACCACGTAGAACGAAAATGCGCCGCTCTATCGGACGTCGGTCTCGTGTGTGATAAAAAGAAAAGAAAAAACGTGGCGGGGGGTGCACAAACACAAAAAGAAAACGTATTGAGATTCGGGCACGCGATTGGTTAGTCGCGGCCACATGGAAGCGCCGACAGCCAATCGCGGCGGCCGCTTCCTGCTGCACACGTTCTCGCAGCTCGCGAGAGAGGCAAGCAGCACAGGCACAGCCGCCGACGAAGTCTGCGCCCCGTAGATTTTGTCTTCTTGGCCCGGGTACGTATATTTCTCGCCCACGGCGATCGCTTGCGAGCTCGAACACTCGTTGGCGGTCCACTAGTCGCACCGAGAACGTTTCTCGTGCCGTGCGCGAGCGTTAATTCTGGCTTCCCCTCGTTTTTTTAACCTGCTCGCGGTCTCGATTTTCGCAGCCAATCGGACAAGACAGGCTGGAGCGGCTAGCGTAACAGTTTCTTCACAGGACGGCCCTTCACGGATACAGTACGGTAAGGAAAGACACATTTCTCAACTGTCTTCACTCGCATCAAGGCGGGTGCCCGTTTTGTTTCGCGAGTGCTGCCGATCTACGACCTTTTTATCAGCGCAAAGCCCTTCGCTCGCGTGGTGTCATGTTGTCGTTTTCCCGGAGGGGGTGCTACCCCCCCTCCGCTCCTCCGGCGAGTCGATGACACGTCGACGGATATTGGCGAATAGGCTTAGAGCCGCGTTGCATCGCGTTAATTCGCCCGAACAACACGGCCTCCCTGGCGCCTGTGACCCGTGTCACGTCGAAGCCGTGCCGAGTGCGATTGTTCGGCCAAAGTCCTTGGGCTGCTTGCAGTGCCGTGGCCACGTTGGCACCGACGGTGCTTGCACCGTTGCCCCTCTCTGGCTCGGAGGCATGTTGTAGATCCGGTCAACGAGAGCTTTCGGGCATGTCTCTCCCCTTTTTTTTTCGTTTCTCACACGGCGGGTTTTCGTACCTCGTTTTATTATCGCGTTCCTTTTTGATAAGGAAGAGAACGAGAAAGCTAACGTGCCGCGGTGCATCGCGAGAGCGCGTGGTGTTTGTGCACTACGTGCGGCCGCGTGCACAGTCTCGCTCGCGCTACGTGCAGTGGTGGCGTGTTTGCCCGTGCCAGCACGGGACAGGCAGGCCGGTTGACCGACCGCCCCTTGTGGTGCGAGGGACGAGAGCATGCCGCTAAGAGCAACCCGCGTGTGTGCGACGATCCTTGCCACTGCGAAGGAAGTGTGTGTGTCGTCGCGATTAGCTCGCGTTATTTGATGAGAATCGGCGGAGTAATCGCTTGGCCGACCCTCCACATCGAAGATGACTTTGTGGTATGTGTAAAGAAAAAAAAAAAAGCGTCGATGAGATCACGCAGGCCTGGACGCAGGTTTGTGTGGTTGTTAAAGAAGTCGTCATTGAGGCGCAGTTCCGTTATCTGTGCAGCAGGCCAGAGTTCGCCGTTGTCACATATGTTTGTGTGTCGCTATTTACGCGACTTACCATCTGTGCGTAAAACACGTTCGCGACGTGTAGTCACGGTCGTATACCACTCCCGAAAGTGCTTTTGTCGGTAAAGTTCGGTTACCGGTAGTTATTGAGGTTCTTCCCTTCACGCGTTGGACATGAACAGCCTTACAGTGGACGAGGTGCTAGCATGTGTGTGGTGGCGACCGCACGTGGCGAGCGGTCAAGTTCCCCGGTTGACCGCAGTTTCCATTGTGGTGTCAAACGATAAAAGAATGCACAGTCCAGCTGTATACACGCTATCCCACCGGCACACGCGAGAAAAAGTTGTGCGCTAGCCCGTGGAAGGGGTGCCGGAGGGCGCACATCTTCACGCTGGCGTTGCTTAACAAAATGCGCCTGCCGGCACAGTACAGCGCACAGTGCAGATGTTGGTGCCTTCACTGTCGTGGCTTGTAACAACCTCAGCAGGATCAACTGCTACTCGTGTATTTAACGTCTCACGGGGCTGCTGCTGTTCAATGCTGAGGCTATTTTCGGCTTTTCATTGGCAGCTTTAATCAAAGTTTGATTTCCTCTGGACCAAGATGTTGCATCAACAGATGTTGTGGTTTGGTGAGGGTTCGTATATATAGTGTGGCCTTTTATGAAAGGGAACACTACAGTACTTGGCTTGCACTCTGCAGTGGCTACTTACAGCACAGAAAGCGCACAGGAAATGCATCTGCTTTTGGGAATCTATGATCTTCTGGCAGGCAGAATAACTGTGTAATGGTGGAGAGGCAGCACGAATCTTTTCTCCTGGTATGTAGCCGTTCTGGCTGCTACTATGTTATGCCAAAGACGGGTGTGAATTGTTTTGCTTTGACTGGTGCTGCAGGCCATGCAATCATGTGCCCCCTTTCGTAAAGGGCCACCTTGTATGATGCTGTTCTGCAAGCCATTTTTCAGGTTCCAGTGTTATAGACCCATTGGGCACGCTTAAGCAACATAGGTTAGAATTGCGCCATCACTGGCAAGCAGTTATGTCCGATAAAAAGTCGGACACGATCTACTTGGCTTGCGGTGCTCCTGTGGAAATTTCACAGGCGCCTGTTCATGCTCATAGATTTGTGCTGTTAGATTAAAACCCATCTTGTTACAGACACCATGTGCAAGAGGCCACATGCACTACACCAAAAACTATTTGCAACATTGTAAAATACTGCTTTACATTTGGAACTCTTTACAAGTGACACTTGACCGGGAGCACTGTGTCTCTTATATGAGGGGTCTTTTACAAGCATGGTGCCATGTTTTCATTTTTTGTTGTACCCTTAATTCAGTGCACGCACACTGACTAAAATGAGCACTAAAGCTGCAGCCTATTGCACTATTTTATGTTGGGTGATTTGCATGGTGGACTACGTCACAAAGAACGGAATGTTTTCTCCACGTCAACTTTCTCACACTCCTTGATAACTGTTTAGCTTTCTCGAAGGTTGGCACATCTGCTTGTTCATGCCAGTTAAGGTGCAGCATGTCAATTTAGCCTGCGTTTTCCTGGTGGAATCATCGTTAACAAAATGCGGTGAGATATTTGTCGGGCTTGCAGACAACATGCCTGCTATGCATCTTTATTGGGAGCTACGTGGATGAGAGAGCTTACTGTGCACTTTATTATTCTTTGCTTCCTCGAATTTCCTTATAAAATTTAATTGTGGGACCCTTAAGCTTGGCCTCAAGAGCTGCTCTTAACAGGATATCGATGCTTGGTCCCATTCTCGTCGTGTTCTCTTCTGCTTGCCATGCTCTTCAGCCATATAATTGTCACGGCACCACATGGCAGAAAGTGCGAGTTACTTGCGTTACTGTGTGGCCTCCCTCTTGGTCTTGCACCATTTGACGTAGATGCGCCATCAAACTTCGCCGATGAAGATGGCACCGTTATAATTGAGTCTTGAGGTAGTTGGTAATGGTTCATCTTGAGGTGGGTGCAGCGCTACACAATACATGGACAAAGAAGACTCACCTGCGCGTCTTCTTTGTCTGTGTTTGTGTAGCGCTGCGCCCACCTCAAGATGAAGAAGGCAGGAGGATATATGCGGGGTGGCCGAGCGCATAGCACATGGCTCTCAGGAGCAAGAGGTCTCATGTTCAATTTCCCAGTCACTGAATGTTTTTGTCTTATTTCTTTATTTGCACCTACCTGAAATTTTTGCTCACAGACAATGCTGATTTTTTACTCACAACCAACGAAGCTGACATAGGAATTTCTATGAAATGAGCTCCTTAACGCTATCGCGTTATAACTTGCATCTCCAAGCATCTGTGCATTGCATACCCATAGCAGAGGAACCTTGGGCTTGTTTTGGAGTCTCATGACCTGCTATGTCTTTGTGAAGAAAAAACGCAAATAGTGCATGTATCCGTTATTTCCCTTTGCTTTTCCGAAGAATTTACTGAAACTAGCAGCCAGTGGTACTGTATGTAAAGTTAAAAATGTTTGTTGCAAAGAAAATTTGAGAATAATTTGTTCTTTATAACCAACCAATCAGAGTAGGGTGGCCAACCATGTGGGTGAATGATGCCTATTATGTCACCTTCTTATTAAGGTGTTCAGCTGTAGCATACCTGTGAGCCATCCATTCCTGTATTAATAAAGAAAACATGAATAGGTATGGCTGCCATTTCTAATGAACCAAGGTGGATTATTTTGCCTAGCTTCTTTGGGAGCTTGCATTTCTTTTTGCAACAGCCATTTTGTGTCAGTATGACACAGGCATTTGCATGTTTAAGTTGACCACCCCAATTTTGTATTACATGCTGCATATGGTGGTCTACCACTGGTTGCCTGTTGGTGCAATATTAACTGTATGGACCTCATACTACTTATCAGTTCATTGTACGAGGCTGTGTCAGCTTTTCGTTAAGAGATGCGAATTTCAAGCAGCTGTACCCAACTGTAACCTTTCCTGATGCCTTGTATTGTGTAGTTTTGAGTTATCATTTTGTTTGTCCAGAATTTGTGGTGTCAGAACAATGGAACATGTGGGCAGATCTACGACAAGTGTATAGAAGTCGCTGCACCTGGTCTGGGCATTTGCAAGGCTTACTGAACAGGAATGAACGCAGAGCCGCAAAATCTGAATTTCACGCTGGGCAAACTGTTACATTGCAGCAGTGTGTGATGCCACATTTGTTAAAGCAAACTACAGTGCCATTTTGGTGACTGCTTACAGTCAAGTTTAGATAGTGTAGACTTAGAGCTGCCACAGTGCAAATTTCTCAACAGAAATGCACTGTGACAGCACATAGATGTAACACAAAACAATGTTCGTCAAAATAAAGTCTAAATACCAGAACTGCAGCCTGCAGCTGTGTTGCTGCTTGCAAAAAATGGTGCACAACTGTGAATCACTTGAACAAGCATAGCTCTTTGGCATGTCCTCCCACATTGGCAGCAAATTTTGAAGTCTATGGTCAGATATCTATGAAGAATCGCTCAACATCCACAAATCACAAAGGGATATTTTTGTTTGCTTGATTATTGTTTAATGACTGCAATAAAGAGCTTCCACGTGATTACTTCGGTATATGCTACTTATTCAGAACCAATTTAGGCAGGCATGAGCTTCTTGCATTTCGCCTTAGGTGAAGTGCCATTTCTAAGAATGGTGAGTCACTTAGGGGTGTTCACATACACTTGCCACTACTGTGAGATTTCGGGAAGCAACACGAGGAAGCTATTCAAAGGAAGGAGACTATGACCTCCATAGATTGCCCGGCACTCTTAGGTCTGCTGCTTTAAGTTGTCATTTGGGCTCCGAATGGCATGAATTTTGTCTGTGCTCTGACACAGCCATCCTACTACTGCCAGCCGTCTCACTAAGGGCTTTGCCATTTATTTGTGCCCACAGTGTCTTTACTCGCATAACCTGATGCTGCATAAAAAAATGACACGAAAAAAATATCTCTGCATGGTGTACATCTAGAGGTTGCAATAACTTAGTTTTTTGCTGCATGATTCGATTGATTTGTGGGGTTTTAAGTCCCAAAATCAGCTGATTATGAGACGCCGTAGTGGAGGGCTCCAAGAATTTTGACCGCCTGGGGTTCTTTAATGTGCACTGACATTGCATAGCACACAGGCCTCAACATTTCGCCTCCATTAAAAGGTAGCTGCCGCGGCCGGGATTCAATCCCGCAACCCTTGGATCAGCAGCAGAATACCATAGCCATTAGACCACCATTCTGGGGCAAAGTATAGCCTTCGAAATTGGCTTTTGTTACCCAAGGGAGCTGTTTCCTAAGGTGTCCATTCATTGCGTCCCCAACCATGGTTTTCACTGTGTCGTGCTCAACTGAACGATTAAGAAGTTCAAATACAAGCTCTATAGTGCACTGAATGTGCTCAAACTTTCCCGGCTTGCTCTGGTACACATACAGGTTCATATGTAAGGCATTCAACCTCAAAATGTGATGTCACGGTCTCCCTGAGATAAAACATACAGTTTTCATGTGTCGGTCTCCTCTAGGTAAAATAGCTGTGCTGTCATCGCCTACTGTGTGCTAAGACAAAGCATGCTAAAGTTTTTGGCTGTATTTGCAACCACAGAATTGTGGCAGCAGATCAAAGCTTCCACGTTAATCCATCGTATGTTTTCAACTAGTCCAGTTAAATGTCCTGTCCATGCGGCACTAACTTTTGATGTAAGACATTGTTGTAGAGTGCAAAAGTTATGCGACATTGCTCTAATGCTGTTAGGAGGCCATCATTATCAGGCCTCCTCAGTAAAGTGTTGAGATCATCAGGAATTGTTTACTATGGTCATCGGGTGGTACCTGGACAGGTCTAAGAATGTAATTGTGCCCATGAGCCTTCTTTCCCTTCTACTTCTGTAACAGCTGGTTGCCAGATCAAATGTCCACATTCGGCAAAATACTTGGATTGATACTTGGTCAAAAAGTCTTGAAACAAAAAGTCTCGGCTGCTGATCCGAGGGTCGCGGGATCGAATCCCGGCCACGGCGGCTGCATTTCGATGGAGGCGAAATGTTGAGGCCCGTGTGCTGTGCGATGTCAGCGCACGTTAAAGAACCCCAGGTTGTCAAAATTTCCGGAGACCTCCACTACGGCGTCTCTCATAATCAGAACTGGTTTTGGGACGTTAAACCCCACAAATCATCAATCATCAAAAACAAAAAGTGAAATGATGCACATAGGAAATGCCAGTGCAGATCTTTGAGCGAGGACAGTGTGTTGCACATTGCTGTAAAGTTGAAACTTCTTCAATGTTAACTTCTTCAATGTGTGAGACACCCTCTGCCATGGTGGTCTAGTGTCTGCAGTACTTGGCTGCTGACCCGAGTATTGTGGGATTGAATCCCGGCTGCGGCGGCTACATTTTGATGGAGGCGAAATGTTGAGGCCCGTGTGCTGGTGCGATGTCGGTGCATGTTAAAGACACCCAGGTGGTCGAAATTTCCGGAGCTCTCCACTACGGCATCTCTTTCGATCATAGCTGGTTGTAGGATGTGGTTCTGGGACTTAGTTAGTGCTAGTGCATTACATAGCAGTCAACACAGTAGAGGCTATGCAAGGAATTCAGTCACAAAATGTATAACTCTGACCGTCTCGTGTCCACCTCTTGTCGTGTAAGCAGAGAAAGGGCACACATGTCAGGCATTGTGAGTCTTTAAAGGGGCACTGACAGAAAATTTTCGTCGGTTTTTTTGCTGCAATACGTAGCTGAGGATCTGTTAGCCATAACACGGCACATCATTTGCTCCAGCACGCATCAGATAATTATTTACGGCCTGTTTATTACCCACTAGTTTCAGTTTCTGTTTGGGAGAGCTGAAAAAATGACAAGGCGCCTGGTGCAACTGGCGCCATCTGGCGCTCGCAATGGGGTAAATGAGTTCGACCACGTGAGCACACATAACTATGACGCACTTCTGCACGACAACCGCCGCGTGTTCGTTTTCTTTCGCCTGTCGCATGTCCTGCGCGTTGTTGTTGCTGTTGTCGCTGTTGCTGTCATCGTTGCTTGGTGGCAACTATTTTCTTGAGGTCTGGCATCACCAGCAGTCTGCTAACGCAGCCGCAGCGAGTAAGCAATGGCGGCTATGACGTCATCATTGCTAGCTGCACTGTCGGAGCTCGGCTGCCGTGGTGACGTCGCGGAAGTTGGGGGTCCCCTTCAGGTCACCTTTGCTGTTGTCGATGACGGGATGTACGGCGTCTAGCGCTCGATTGCGCATGCGAACTTCAATGTTAAATTACCTTCGGTGCTGTGTTCACCATTGAGATTTGGTAGATGACATGTGTATGTCCACGAAAATCGATCCCGCAGGCTATCTTAGCAACGAAATTTTGGTGTCAGTGCCCCTTTAAATGAAAACCAAATAGTCAACAAGACACTTAACAGATATAGAATAACATATTCACAGCTATGTAACAGAGCTGTTTCTGAGCCTGGTGTTTGCCTGGTGTTTGCCTGGTGCAAATGCATCTACTGCAAGAAGTCTTGCTAGCCTCGACAGTGTTCACTGCTATGTATGAAAAGGAGTATATAGTAACCACTTAATGCCCGAATCTGACCAATATTCACGTAGCAATCTCTGCTCTGTTGACGGGTTCTTTTCCTGCCTGCGCCAACTCTTGCAGCTGTACTGTCTGACTTTGGACAAGTCCCTGCCATAGGATGAATGCGGACTTGCAGCAGCAGCAGCCTGCCGACGGGGCGGCGGGACCCTCCTCGTCGACGGCGCCGGCCGCGTCGGTCGGCTTCAGTTATGACGAGGTGTTCCCCGCCCTCCCCGAGAAGGAGGCGCCCGTGGAGGCAGGCAGTGCGGGCAGTGCTGGGAGCGGGGGTGGCGGAGGCGCCCTGGGCCAGTGGAACCACAAGATGCACGTCAAGTCTTCCGTCATCACCCAGATCTTCCATGTGCCGAGCGAGGAGCGCCGTTTTCGGGAGACTAGCTCGCAGCGGTTTGGAGAGCTGGGGGAGCAGGCCAAGATCTGTGCGGACATCATGCGTGACACCCAGACCACCATCGAAGTGAGCTCATCCCGCGACCACTCGCTCACCGTGCTGGTGACTGGACGGGAGCGCAACGTGGCCCTTGCACGGGCACAGGTGCTCCGTGCCCTCCAGACACAGGTGAGGCAGTGAACCGGGATGGGCCACAGTAGGACCAGGTCATTGATTGCAAGCTTTTGATTAACTGGAGCCTGTTAATTTAATTGGCCAATTACTAGTAATTTCCGTTTAAGTTTGTGAGTGCTGTCACTGAATTGTTTCTCATAAATGTGCAGTTTGTAGGCCCAATTACCATAAATGTCATTATGGTAGGTTGAGCAATTAAATGCCCTTCTTTGCAGTTGGCCTTGCATGACCAAGCACATCTTTCACTGCATGTGTGCTTGCTTTTCTTAATAGATTTTTATATGAACGAAAGAAGCAGCATTGGAAGTAGGATAACAGCACAAGGACCATAATGCTGAAAATAGCTACTTTGCCAATTTCACCATCATTTTGTCCATTTTGTTTCAGTGTCATCACACATAAAGCACAGTTCTGTGCGTTAAGTGTGCGTGCATGATTTCAAGTTCCAGAAAAATATATGTTCGCTGTGTTAAGGTGCACGTTTGTGTTTTAACTGTAGCGCCTTGCCTTGGTCTAAAGTTCATAAATGTGTGCCATGTTGCTGGTGAATGCAGGCTCAGGGCAGCATCCAGATCCCCAAGGAACACCACCGCTTCATCCTTGGCAAAAATGGCAAGAAGTTGGCCGAATTGGAACAGAACACCGCCACCAAGATCACAGTACCAAGGACGGATGACAACTCTGATGTCATCACGATCAGTGGCACCAAGGAGGCCATCGACCGGGCACGCGATCAGATACAGAAGATCTCCGAGGAAAAGGTAAACGCCACGCACCGCAAAATTCTTCTCAAGTGTTGTCGGCCGCTGATAGAAACGTCGCCTAAGAAAGTGCATTACATGAGTGCCAAGAACAGAAAATAGAGAATGACGATTAGTGTAGTGAAATGTATAATCCGAGGAGCTCCAAAAAGCCTTATTGCGCTGGCAAATTTATCAGCAAGGTTTTAAACTCCTACCCTATTTAAGATGAAGCTTACTTCTAGCAGGTATCTTTTTTACATGACATTTTCATTGTAAGCACATACAGCAACATAGATTTTGAAGAAAACCTGGTTTCTCCAACATTGAGCAAACTTTTTTATTAAAATAAAGGAATTGTTTATGGCTTCCCAGACTGGTAAATACACGTTTTATGAAATTGAATCGCAAGCAAACATTTACTTCGTGAAAAAAAATATATATATATATATTTTTGCACTGAAATGTCCTCATGCCACATGGCCATTTCATTGGCTTAAGAATTGCAGGTTTTGGGACCTTATTTCCTACGTAGATTCCTATGTAGGTTATTTCCTCTGGTAGGTGGCAATGATGGGCACATAGCGCACTCGAAGTTCTCATTATGGTTTTTATTTTTTGAACGCTCGCACAGTCAAAACACGGTGTGGAGGAGCTCAAGATCCCCCGCATGTACCACCCATTCATTGCTGGTCCGTACGGCAACAGCGTGAAAGCTCTGGAGCAGGAAACGGGTACTCGTATCCGTCTCGATCGGGAAGAGGACAAAGTAACCATCACGGGTGACAAGGAGAACGTGGCCAAGGCCAAGGACTCCCTCATGGCAACCTACGAGGACCGCAAGCTGCACTGCCAGAGTGTTGGTGTCGAGGTATGCCTTGTTCGCATCTTTCTGTGCTCTGGTCGGAATATGTCATGAGGTTAGCCCCCCTCCTCCTCTAGCACCTCTCCTTCTTCGGGTTATCATTTTGTAGTTGAAGACCCACCCACCACGGGAGGGCATGCCGATAGTCCTATCGCACAAGATTGTAGGTTCGACTCCCAGCTGTTGTGGCCACATTTGGAAGGGGAGAGAATGCACTAATTGAGGTGAAGACCATAAGATACAAGCAGTTAAAGTCTTACTGTGGCACGTTGAATCAGTTAACCCGAAGCTTCAAATGCCCCTATACAAAATGATGGGTTATGGTTGAGCAAAAGATGTGGCTGCAGCCAACAAGAGGAGTTTGACCAAACCCCCACTTGCTCCAGTTACATATCCTGTGACCGCTGTTGAGCACTTCCAAGTCTGTCTTCCTGTTCACTTCAGTCTGGCTTGCTTGTAGTATTTCTATCCGTAGTGAGGCGTGCATGACTGAACAAGCTTTTTTTCGTCGCGCAGGTCAAGAAGTCACAGCACAAGTACGTCCACGGATACCGAGGCCAGACACTGCAGGAGCTGTTTGAGGAGACCGGTGTGTGGGTGGAGGTTCCGCCTATGGAGAGTGAAGTGGAGACCATCGTCCTACGGGGCAACCCACAGGACCTGGGGCACGCACTCTCACTCGTGTACGAGAAGGCCAACAGCGTGCAGACGGCCGAGGTACCAGCAAAGAGCTGGATGCACAAGTACATCATTGGCAAGAAGGGTGAGAACATCAAGCGCATCACGGCCGACTACCACAAGACGCATGTGGACTTCTGCGAGGATGCGAACATGATTCGTATTGAGGGCCCTAAGGAAGAGCTAGAGGCTGTCAAGACGGCGCTGGAGGAGAAGGTTCGAGAGATCCAGTCAACCATGGATTCCGTCGAGATCAAAGTTGACCCGCAGTACCACAGGCACATCATTGGAAAGGCTGGCTCTAATGGTGAGCTCTTGGTCGCCATGTATGCTTCTCTGAGTACCCCTGTGCTACCATGTGCGGCTATAATTGGAGCTTGTATGCTCTGTAGACCACTTCTATCATAACCACCTGGAAAGCGGGGGCTGACATGTAATATTTTCTGGTTTGCGTTATTTTCCTGTAGGACTCCATATATACGATGCATATCGCTCATGGTGCACTTGAGAGAAATAAATATGCCAGTCTCAGCTCCACTTTAGGGAAGTCTGGTAGATAACAGATATACAGACGCTTGCTTTCAATTCCATGCCTGGGGGAGTGCCAGCTGGGGATAAAGCAAGGTCAATGTGTGGAGGGCATGAGGAGTGAAGGATCAAGTAGGCGTTTACAGTGTGCACTCAAAATGGCCACAATTTCAAGCAGCGTGGTAGGTTTTCTGCTAATTGGAGTTCTCTGCTTCACCAAGTCGTAAATGTTCGAGTGATATCGCAACACTGCTGTTATGGCATGTGTAGTTGGGCAGCATGGCGGTGACGTCTCACCTGCTTTTAGTTAATAATGTGAGGATAGGGATTTGAGCTCGAATTGAATATGAATTAAATGGAAGCAAAGGTAAATCAAATAAAATATTGCGTACTTCTGAAATAATTCTTGAATGTTGAACAGCCAGTCATGTGCTTGCTTATGAATGAGAGCACATGGTCATATGCTCTCATTCATAACATCACCAAGCACAAGTGTTGCATCTGGAGGAAATAAGCGGGCCCTTTGTATCAAGGAATGTTCAGAAAGTTCGAATGATTGTTGTGGAGCGGGCGATGCTCCTTGAACGAAGTAGCCTCCTGCACTATAGATTAGGCTGTCATGTTCTGCACCTTTAATATGACAGCACAGATAAAAATTATCGTACCTTAGCACCAATTTTTCTGTGATGTCGCAGCATAATAGGTAGTTTACCATTTGGTAGCCCCAACACGAAAGCTACTCTCATTACGTTCCCTCTTCGACTGCATCCCAATGAATCTAGAACTTTTTGTCTGTTATCTTCTCTGTTGACTAGCACCGCTGTCTGCGCACACGTGCGTTTATCCCGTGAGGCAGGAATGCTTCTTTGCGTCTCTATACCTCTGAACTCTTCCCCCTTTTCATTCTACGGAACTTTTAAATAAGCAGCACACCACCCTACCCAAAGTATGGCCCCTGAAGAAGGAATTGCATGTGTCCCAAAACAGCGGTTTATAAAATTTTTTTTCAGAGCTCTAATTTTTGATGTTGCAGTGTACACTGCTCTTTCCTTTGTCAGTTACATTGAAAAGTATTGAGCTTTTGCAAAGCTTGTCACCGCTAATGTGACATAACTAGTTTGGTTGACAGCACTTGGTGAGCTGAAAATGCCGAGGTATAAAGTGTTGCACTGTTTGCTGTGCCCATTGCTTACAAAAAGTTGGGGTGAATTTTCTGTCTTCCCTGTTTTGCACCACATGCAAGCAGGACCTTTGCAAACAGACTTGAGCTGCAGGCTGCTTCTATTTACTCATTCGTGAAGTACTGAATTTACAAGAGTATAGCAGTTCCAGAAATGTACCTACTGTATTTACTCTCATAATGAACGCACTTATTTTTTCTCGAAAAACAGAAGGAAAGTTGGGGGTTTATTATGCGGGTTAAATTTTGTGAAAACTATTTCTGGTTGAACAAAACATTTTAACATGCAAGAAAGACTGTGTTGCAACCTGCAGTAATGCTTACAGCAATGTGCGTGATGAAACTTTATTTTCAAAACAGCAAAAAAGTCATATGGCAATGGTACCGCACGACTCGGCGCCCACGGTTACAGCCTTATGGTGGCTGCGTTTTGTTCCAATGCGATGGCCTTTCCCTTCCGTTTAATGGGGTTCTCGCCCATGGTACCATGAAACCGGAAAAATGGCGATGCTGTCGAATGGTCAGCAGCAAAAAAATGAACGAGTGGCACGTGGTGGTCTTCATCACGCATGGAGCTTCTATAGTTTGTACGTCACCACGACGTGCACGATGCGAAGGCCAGTGACGTTGCCGCGCCCTCTTGCGGCCAACTGAGGTCACTGCGTTGCCGTTGAATTCTCGGAGATGCCCTGCCGCATCAGTGCTCGCAGGCGGTCTTAACGGGAGAATAGATGTTTTTTGTGACTTCATGCAAAACTGGTGATCATCAAATTTCTTCCTTACATCCATGTAGAGCTTATCAGTCGAGCGCGTTAGGCACGACGTCCGTGATTGCCACGATGCAACTCTGAGACCACGCCCAGACTGCATAGGCTTAGCTGCGCTAGCCTGTGCAGCATGCATGGCGGCACACCACGATGAGCGGAAGCGAACTGCAACAGCACAGAGGAACGCAGCGTTGCGAGTAAATGATGTTATCGCTGCTTGCCCACGGCGACGCCCAGCTGTGACAGGCAACGCGTGCCACTTTTATCGGGACACGAGAGTTATGAATTGCAGCGCCCAGTGGCTCGGGAGCACTGCAAATCGAGTGAAGTGGGAAAGCCACGGTGCGACCGTTCACGGGACTGCAGGAGCTGGAAGTTTGGGGTGCATTTATAATGCGGGGGGAAAA